>OZ024899.1:31479637-32109637 GCA_964017195.1 Siderastrea radians | reverse complement strand
TATTCATAAACTGACAGTTGCCATAAGAAACGATATCAAATCATTTTTGATCAAGCTACGATGGCCTAGGAACAAAAGTTTTAAAATCATTTTATTGTTTTCTGTTTGCTTGTAAGGTCCGTACCCTCAGCAGAGTCCACCGCCGAGTCGACCGTCGGCAACTTTGCCTCCCACAACTGTAGAAATAATTAACACACCAACCCAGACTTTTCCTCTCAGGAGCACAGAGAAACCAACGACTGGTCCACCTTCTGAGGCTACAAGCAAGGTACGCAAATGACTTAACATACGTCCTGTGCGTTAGATCTATTCATCCCGTTTGTGAGGCGTAGTATAAAAGTGACCCGCGAACTTGGTAGGGGGATCGTTGTGTATGGTTGGACCACACACTGAACACGTTATCTCTCTACACCTTAGTGTATATGTATATGGGCTTTTGGGGCCGAATCCTACCTACGAAAATGGTCTTGTACGAGATTATTTGCTCCACATTATTAACCCTCAGACGTAAAAGGCGGGGAGGTGGGGGGGGGGGGGGAGGTACCTGCACAAGGTTTTCCTTGAAGTTTTCCTTGATGATTTTTCATCTTCTACTACCGTTTTCAATAGCTGTAAGCATATCCCTACACATCTATCCATACACATTTTAACACAAGTTTGGTGAGAATCGGTGGCTATGCTTACTAGATGCTTACTAGATATGACGACATAGCAAAGCAGCAGTGTTAATTAAGATGGGCCTGTGGGCACCGTCCTCTAGCAATACAGAAAGAAGGGAATTTCGTCGTACTAGGTTGTTCAAGGCCACTGGACGATTAATTGGTATATTAATGATAGATAGGGGTGGAAGTGGAACAGGACTGATATTTCAACTGTGGTTTTCTTGGGGACTGAGGGTTAGGTTAATGCAATGCCTCCACCACGCTTATTTGGAGGAATTCGAAAAATCGCGTCGTGACTGATTGTTGTACACAACAATCTTAAAGAAAGTTTCGGACATTATATGGATCAAAAAGCGCCCTTTAAAAAATGAACACAAATGGAAACGCTCTAAAAGTCTCGATTCAAATGAACTGGACATTGAAGGACTCCAAGCTGCTCAAAGGAACTAATTAGTTGTTCCAGGACAGACTATAATATTTTTCCTTAAAGAGAAGGCTTATCCGAATGCCGGCAACTTAGACATGAGGCATACGTTTCGGGCCTTCGAATTCCTGAGGCATTCAAAACCTTTTCTGGGTCAAATAAGAAAGCTAATTCTTGGAGTAAATTACACGCATGATCAATCACGCATTTCACGCATTTCAAATCTAGCACATATAAAGAGAGAACAAAACGCTATAATCGACACTGGGTTAATTTTGTTGCATCAAAATATTAAGCGCGGAAAACAAGCTTAGAATTCAACCAAACGCAATTATATGAAGAAAAATAATTTTGAGTAAAATACAAAATGGGAGCCATCTTGGGTGACGACACAGGCCCCCAGTAGCGCTGCAACCCATAATATATACCTCATCTTGTAAAGCACATCAAAAGCTTTCTACTAAAGGTCAAATATTTTTTAAATATTGTAACAAAGCAAAAGACCACGGCAGTGGTTCCATTAACCCCTTCCTTGTTGCACGTCGTAAGGTTAATCCGTTTGCTGATTTCAGGTTGGTTGTAACGTATCTTTCAAGCCAGAGTGAAAATGTCGGTTCCCAGGTTGATACATATACGCGCAGTCGATATTAAACCACCAGACCAATATAGGATCACCAATTCTTTCTTTATTCCTATTCCTTTAGCCTTGGGGCGTCCTTATATCGAAGCGATCAACTGAAATCATTACATTAAGAAAAATCTAAGTATCTTTGCGTTTATAGCTTGAAAATAATCAAAATTACACAACGCGCAAGTGGTAATAAAGAGACTTACGAATGGTAAAATCTAGCAATAAATCTCACTGTAAAACCACAAACTAAAGTATCATCATGACTACAAACCATAAGTAAATTGTTGCTTACCAACGTTCGCGGGTCTTGATTATCCACCGAGAATTTCGTTCTAACTTGTTTTCTAAGGTCCTGATCTCAAGGGGTCTTACCTTGAACTGAAACACGAACTATATGTTTGCGTAACTAATGCACTAATCACGGTAACGTCAATCAAATCAGAAAATCTTTCACAGCTTTATCGGAAGCTGTTACATTGATAACTGAGAACTCGGCCTAAGAAAATTGGCCAGTCAAGTTTAATGACTTTTCTTGATATTTTTTCCCTTTTTAGGTTGTGAACGAAATTTTGCGAATCAAAATCGTATGAACTTCCCAGTTCAGTAATCTGACAGAAAAAGGTGAAAAGACATTTTCAGTCAGCGGTGTTAACAGCTGCACGTTCAGTGTGAACAACTTTGTTCACGATTACAGTGGCTCTCATAGCAGATGGGAAACCATACAAAATGATGAATTCTTTGCTCGAACTATGATAACAAATAAACAAAGTTTCAATATAGAGGTAACAACCATCACATTTATGCATGCTGAACTAGTGTCACTTTGACTGATTAAGTGTTAAAATATTGGTCTGGTATTAGTGTATTGACATCTTTTAATCTTTAGGTGTAATAGAAAGGTGTTTTACTATCGTTTTTAGATTGACATGCCAACATCATCATTATCATCATCATCATCATCATCATCATCATCATCATCATCATCATCATTATCATCATCATCATCATCATCATCGTCATCATCATCATCACTATCTCCCAGACCATCACCATCATCACCATCGCCGACACAAACAAATGGACAAGATAACAGAGTCGTGATCAGCGCGGCAGGGAGTGGTGCTGTTGTACTTATAACTTTTGTCATCGTCATTATTGTGTTTTGGACGCGGAGAAAAGCAAGGTAAAAAACAGACAAACACAATTAGGTCTACATAGATGTAACTTTTTTGGTGAATGCACCTCTAATCTCCTCAGCCCGACAAACTTGAAGGGCACGTGCCAGGACACTGGCCAGGAGGGTCTGTCCTTCCAGACCAATGACATTGAAAAGGGCATTCCTTAGCCAATCACAAGTGTCGTGCAACAGACTGCTGCGTATCACAGTGAGCGGTAGAGCTATTCGGAGGCGTCAGTGATCTACTGGGGAAGGGTGGTAGTGGATACAGTTCAAGTTACTTAGTTGCGAGCTGCAGGCATGTTCTGCTAAATTAAGTCAGTTACTAATTCAAGACAAGTTTTCTTCGAAATTAAGATTTACCCGATAAAGTAAAGTTTTTGCACTTTAATTTTACGTTTAACAAACAAAAGCAGGAATTATATATGTATCCTCCCCTCAGGGTCTGTTAGTAATAGGCAAAAAATGTCATTTAAAGCAATTTCTTGATGGACACATCTGGCTCTAAATTCATTTTGCGATATTTTACTTTCTAGAAACAACAACGAAGAAAGGTACAAGGTAGGTAAATTAATTTTTCTTTTCTTCCTTACCAAGTAGACGGCTTTCAACACACAACATGTAGGGGGTTTGGGACATGTTGAAGTGTCGATTATTTAAACCAGGGTTAAGAAAGTCGCGGTCTAAATCGAGGTTCACCCCACGATTTGAATTGTTAAAACGACCTTTACCTTAAGAGGCGTCTAAACTACGAACAACTGTGGACTGACAATCAGTTCCAAGCCAGACTTGCTCATCAATAGGTTTAGACGTAGTTTGCCACCCTTACACTGTTTATTTTCTCTACTGATGAATTTCCGCCCGTAAGAGTCCCTTTATTTTTTTAATTGCACTTTCATGTGTTTCCTGCAGCGCCTTAGTTTTCTTAAGTGATAAATTGTATTTGATCATATTTTCCCCGCACACTTCGGCCAAAGCAAAATGACAAAACGACGACCTTGCCAATAGCACGCACAATAACAATAGCCACGCATTCCTGACGACATCTAAACGTGGCCTTTGTGGACTCTGGTTTACCTGTACTTACATAATGTAATTTAGACTCCGCTTGGCTGTTGTATTTGGAGTCCTCGTCTAAACGTAGTTTTAAATCTCCTGAGCATTAGCCGCAGATTTCGCTTTATTCCTATTCAGAGCGAGCATTGTTTAACATTATTTAGTGTTCTGGAACTGGGCAGGCAAGGACGGAGGGGGGGGGGGGGGCGATTCCATTCCACCTCCTTAACTCCGAGAAGATTAAAGCTATGACAACAAAACTTATAAGGAAGAAGTTACCTTTATGACGTAAGAATTACGTTATGTTCTCAAAAGGCGGTCATCTTGGACTTTTTGATTTTTCTCAAGACCTCCAAAATTGACCCAAAAGTAGTCGAGGTCAAGAAAAGAACAATAAAATGATCTAAGGACAAGTTGTTGCTAGAAAGTTATAATTTTTTCATTAGAAAGGGAAACTTTCACAGATTCTGTAAAAACTGTCTGTCAAATTTGATGAACAAGGACTTGCTACACCAAATTTTACTGAGACAAATTCAAGGAAAAGTCAGCAAGAGTGGTTGCATGAACTTGTATGTAAATGACTCCGTACGGCAAGATTCCCCCCTCCCCCACCCAGTCTGAAGAGGCTTAACGTCTTGTTTGGAACGATTTGCAACGCTAAAGCGTGGATTCAACGATATGGGAATGTCATCGCGAACAGTTTAAGGACAGTTTTGAAAGATCCATAATTTTGCACCCTTAGAGGTCAGCTTGCATATGAGAATTGCATATATAGAAAGTAGGGTCGCAAACACAAAAATGAGAAGCTTGAGAGTTTTTTGTTTGCCACTTTCTGCAATGTTGTTATGAGTATTAAGCGAATCAAAATTTAAAAACCGGTCACACTTTTAATTACCGTTAATGGTAAGCAAATCAATCAATCAATTATTTAGATTAAAAATGGTACCAAAATGCATTTCACTTGAGGCATAAATTTGTTAAATAGCATTATTTTCACCCCTGTTATTGTAATTTCGAATCTTAGCTAGGAATAATGTCCTTGGGAGACTAGGCAATGGTTTTCAACTGGAAATACCAGGCCGGAGCCAAATAATGTTACCTGGTTTGCAGGCCAACCAATCAAGAGAAAGTCAAACAATGCCATCAACAGCACAGGAAAACCAACCAAGAAGAAGCCAGACCGTGTTGTCCGCTGCACAGCACAATCAGCCCAGGGAAGGGCGAATATTGTCACACAGCGCACAAGAAAATCAGCCAAAATATCAGAATGTCATCACTGACAGTGGTGAGTTGGAATGGTAGTATAAATGGCAGCCGTTCAAACGAGATAAAAAGTTTATAGGTGTTTTCTGATCATGAATCAGAAGACTTCGAACAGCTGACCTCTCTGGAAGTGCCAAGGGGACTGGACCAGACCCTTAATAATGATGTATCCCTCTCAACTGTACTTTTACTTTATTTGGCTCCTAGTTGATTCAATTTCTATCCCTAACTTTAATAGTCCTTCCTTTTAACAATTAAGTGACAGCTAAAGAAAGGTGTCCGTTATTGGAACTTTTTCATTTGTAATGGAACTGTTCCTACCAGTCGTAGTGCCTGTTGCATTGTGTTTTTCTAATCATAGCTAGAAACACAACACCTGGGAGACCAGACACCGATATTCAACTGGAAATACTAAGAGGGGGCCAGATCATGTTATGCGGAGCACAGGACAACCAAGCAAGAGGAAGCCAGACCAAGTCGACCGGAGCACAAGGGAATCCACCGAGGGAAAGCCAAACATTGTCGTACAGTGCACGCGAGAACCAACCAAAATATCAGAATCTCATCATTGATCGCGGTATGTTGGTATAAAAGTATAAATAGTGACCATTTCTATACGTTTATTCAAGCGGTACAGTGCAGTCTATAGATATTTTCTAAATCAAAAGAATTACAAACCTGACCTTTCTGGAAGTGTCAAGAACTTTCAACTTAATCCTTAATAATGATGTATAACTCTCGAAATCTGAAAAGTGCTCTTAATTAATTAGTTGGTTCCTTGTTGATTAAGATTCTATCCCTAACCTTAACTTCTTCCTTTCGACAATTAAAGACCCAGTGTCACCCAAAGTGCTTTGCGCGCTTGTGTTTTTGTTTTGAAATAGGTTTTTGCGTTTGGCTGGCGCGTTTGGCGGACTTTTCGTAAATTATACCGTGCCGCACTGGCCTTTCAGCGAGCTGATATGTGCAATAGTAACCTCTGAAAATAGAAATATCTTCATCGCTAGATGTTACTGGAGAAAACAACTCTAGATCTGAATTTGTAGTCCACGCGCATGGAGCTATTATAACAACCGATCGATTGATCGATCGATCTATCTCGATGTACGTAAAACCAGAGCAGCCACTTCCACCCGATATAAAAATAAAACAAAAACAAGTAGTAAGAATATTGACGTCTTCATCACTAGATGTCACTGGAGAAAACTACTCAAGATCTTACTTCGCAGTCAATGCGTGTACATGAATATGTTACAGTCCGATCGATTGATCGCGCCATCGATCGCATCGATCGCAAAACCAGAATAGCCACTTACACTTTTTGTACAAATAAAACATAAACAAAGAGTGAACACAAGGAATAATTAAGCACAACACCACAAGCTCATGACCATAAGCATTACTTCGGAGCAGGCCCGTAGCCACTGTTATTTTGTGGTAAATTAACGTTCCTTCTGTTTTCATCCGGCAACGAATGTAGCACTATTTCGGCGAACGCAGTGTCAGAACTGTTGCTGAAACCCGTCTAGATGTTTTTCTTTCCCTCTGCTACTGATAGACGGACTCCTTCAGCCGTGCAACTTTGGCAGAGCGCGGAAAACTCGGCCTTCGCCTTTAGTTAGCTTTCCTGAACCCTACGAAGCATCCAATTTAAAGATCTCCTTCTCCACCGCGAAAACACTTCAGAATTCGGAAATATACAACGAAATCGATACGACGGCACTTAAATGTCAAGTCAAAATTCATACTAGTGCTTCTGGATCGCTAACGGCAGCGATGGAAGAAGATACAAATCAGACTTCACAACAATCAAGAAAATGGCGGATTTTTCATATATGAAAATTGTACTTCGGCGCGCAAAGCACTTTGGGCGACACTGGCTCTTTAAGCGCCAGCTAGGGAAACACGGTGGGCACAAGCCTACTCAAAATCGCTTAAGTTCGCCATTTGTTGTGTTCAGCGGTTTCCCGCGCGAATGCCACACATTTTAAAACAATGGCGGCTTCGATAAGTGCCGAGGAAGCTCGTCAAAAAGTTCTGGAAGACGATGATGAGTTGGAGAATATGGATTTGGATACTGAGAGTGAAGAAACAGAAGGAGATGCATTCAAGAACAACAATTTTTTTAGCAGAAACGCTCAAACAATCCCTACAAAGACTTGGAAAGGACCTTGTAAATGGCGAATATTTTGTCAATGCAAGTGTGAAAATTTTGGTTCCGCTGTACGACTTCATTCAAAACACGTTCCAGGGATAACACAGGCTGCCAAAATTTTAAATAGCTACCCCGTATACGCTGGAACCATTTTTTTATACTGAATTGAGGCTTTGGCTGGAGTCAATTTATCGACGCCTTGCAGGAAGACGCCCTTTTTACGCCGAAATCACTCATGACATTCCCTATGGGATTTTTAGCCTCCTGCTGAGGATGATAAAAGGTATAGATGGATTTTGCGAACCGTTTGTAAACTTTGGGAGGAACAAGAAGGCAGAAGTTGTTTCCTTTACCATACTTTCCGATATGAGTGAGGCAAAGGTAGTGTCCTATTTCAAACGAACCTTGACTGTGAAAAAGTGTGCCAGCAAAGTTTCAGTCCTCGCCTCTGAAGAAAAGGACATGGCCTTTATGTACAAGATTACTAAAGGCCAATTTGTCATTTCTTATTACTTTGGGGAATGGAACACTCATGGCTTCCCTCAGCACAATTGACATTGCAAAAATGGAGCCTTTTTTTCATCCAGCTTTGAACTTGTCAAGCTGCAGCGTAGGAGAGAGTAGGCCAAACATAGGTGGGGGATTTGAAAAAACTTATCAGCCCATAGTGGAGGCCTTTGACTGTTCAAACATTTTGTTTAAGGTTACTGACTGTTCTGAAAGGTACTGCTCAATAGCTTTTAGTTTTCATCCACAGACTCACAAAATACCCATACAAACTGCATATGAAAAACAATTTGCTTTATTGAGATTCAACACATACTGTACCATCTAAACCAACTTCTTTCCCTGGATCGGAGATTGTTAGAACACAGTCTGCACTTCTCATCTGTTGGCCCTTTTTTCTGAAGCCCACAATAACAGAATGCTGGCTCTGAATTGTTCACCTACTTTGGAGTATAAGAGAGGGTGGAGGAACTCACAATAGAAAAATATAACCTTTCTCTCTCAACCACACAAGAGAAATAAATTCATGAAGAAATATTTGTTCCCATCTGGAATGAAACATGGTGTTTTGATTGTACTTTGAAATAAGCACATGCTACTGTCTGAGAATTTTTGTATAGTCTTGACAACACTGTTTAATTCCAAGGCCGCAATCAGTAAACAGTAATCAGTAATCATTCATGCATCGGCCTGTGTTATCCCTGGAACGTGGTTTTGAATCAGTAAACATAAAGCAACTGAAATCTCGTGGTAGGTAGCCGCGTGGCCAACTTTGCTTCCTAGAACACCTGGTCTCTGTTAATCGAAAATAATCGCAAAATTACACAGTTAAACTTGAGTAAACCCTCACGGCGCAAGCTTCTTTCTTAAAAAGCTAAAAACATAGGATCAAAATTTAACAGATTTTAACACAAACAGACAAAAATGAATGAAGGCGAAAAAAGACACTTTTTCGAAACAGCGGTATCAGGACAAAAAGCGACTGAAATAACAAAGCCGTGATGTCTAGAAAAACAAAGATACCTACCCATGTTTGGTACCAAATGAAAGCTCTTTAATAGATCTACAAAGATGGCTTCTCAGCCTCCAACCTCATAGGGCCTTCTGGGAAGGGCTAAATTTCGTCATCGATCGCTTCTAAATTCGTACCCAGTTCTCCGCGAAAAAGACCCACGTTCAATATGGCGACCAGTCACGCGAATCGAGAGCGATTTTCAGCGGACTTGTGTCCACTATGGATACTTGCTCATGTAGTGTTTGTGTCTGTAACGTATATCACAACGTAGTGCCCTCTTAGGAGAGATGTGACTCATGGATGGCCAAAACGTAATGTCTGTAAGTTCCAAATTACTTATTGACATCGAGACCTATGATGACTGTGTTCCTGGGATACCTGTGTACCAGATGCTGAGGAAAAGTCAGATAGAAGCATTGCCCTCCAGAGAAATACCAGTTCCAAACAATGTTTGTGTATGCCTGTGACCTTAAATTCCCACTTAGGAGAAGCGCAGGCCCACTTTTGGTTTGTTGAAAATGTGCAGTATATATTTGCGGTTTTTCATGCCTTACTCACCGGCGTGTGTTTACCTAATGTGGCACCAACTTCCTAGACTGCAAAACAGTCGTATTTTTTAATGGTCCGAAATAAAGAGCGGTCTTCGAGCGAAAGGTCTGGATTGCAGAGAGAAAACGACTGCATTGCAGTCCACCAACATCCCAGGGTTAGAGTATAGGATCATCGGAGGTTATACATAGACTGTATAACTATCGTTATGTGTTTTTTTTTATTGTTTTCTTTTCATCAGGGCAAAGTAATGCGGCAACATACAGCAGTCTTGATGACTATGAAGACTGCACTTTTTACCAAAGCCTGCATATCCCTGGGATACCTGTGTACCAGACGCTAAAGAAAGATCAGGCAGAACCATTGCATTACAGAAATGTACCAAATTCAAACCCAAACACCACAGTTTTACCCATCTCCAAAGCTAAAATAACTGATAGAGACGTACTAAGCCCCATCGGACAACCAAGTACCACAGCTCACTACGCAGTTCACAAGCAGCAGAGCACTGAGAAGTGTTCACCAAATGCTGCTCTACAAAACACAGATGATAAAAAGGAATCGGTGTATGAGGCCCTGAGGGGGCCTACACAAGAACTGTATGTGTCACTGTGGAAAAGGGGTAGATCAGCTCACTGATGAATGTGACATTCTTCCAAAATTATGGCTCCATTACTGTAGCTTAGAACAATCTATCTACAACCTTCTGACGTTTTCAAGGTTATTAAATCTAAAGAAGCAAAAGGCCCTGAGTTTTTGGCAAAATCTCTTCAGAAGGGTCTGTTTGAGACACTTCTGAGGATCCCAAGTCTGCATGGCCTTTATGGAATGAGTTACAATTCTAAATGGGTAAAATAACCTGCCTTCATTGTTTTGGAGGAAACCACTTGTCCGACAACTTCCGAGCGTTTGATAAATTTAATGTTACACGACTGTTAGATCCCCCTTTTAAGAAATCTGTGTAAGCAATAAGCAGTTGGTATTCTGGCTGGGATTTAAACATGTCGATGTTTCAAATTCTATGGAATTCCTTATTATAATAACTTCTTTTTTATAAATATAAAATTAATCGCATATGCGAATAATAAGTGACATGTAAAGTATGATAAGCAGTTTTCGTACGGGCCCAGTTTTCGTACAAAAAGAACTTTATTTGGTAATTTTCCTCGGTCGTTTAAATCTTCGTCAACCGAAGAATTCCAAAAATAAAAGGAACATTTCAGCTATAAATTACCGGTTTTGCCAGGCTTTTTGACGAAGAAGCAGGTCAGTGAGGACAATTTCTTTCGAGGTGAGTAAAAGTTTAGCGGCTAATATTTGTACTTTTCACTGCACAGTAAAGGCATTGTTGATGAACAAATAGACCGTTTTGTGGGTAATTTTGCAAGGAACTTCATGATTTTTGGACAGATGATAGATAAAAGATGAAAGTGAATGGAAGAACTTTCAACGCCAGCTTAAATTTAACTGCTCGTGAATTTTAGGGGTGAGAATCTTCGCTTACATTTCGACCTAGTGTGCCAGTTTTCGTACCTATTTTAAAACAAGTTAAAGAACTGAATTTTAAACTTTACTGTTCGAAAACTAATAAGTCGCAAGTGCAGCAAAGATTACACAACAATCCTTGCAAAGTACGATACACTACATGTATTTGTTGCGGTATAACAGCGACGCTTTACATCCAGGTCATGCAAAGGTCACGAGTATTTAAAAAACTTAATCCCACGCAAACAATCTAAATCGTCAAATAATTAACTAAGGTAGATGTGTATACATGGAATGTTGACATACACCTTGAAATATCGTTAGTTTACCGGGTTTACCGATTTTTTTCACTCCGTTGCGATTCTAATAAACATTTACAAAAGTAGCTAAGAAAAGCAAGCGTAAGCGGAAACGGAAGTAAAGCGTTTGCTATTCTAAAGGCGTAAGCGGAAACGGAAGGAAATCATCGAATCTTATACAGGCCTTTTCTTAACAGTTGTAATACGCAGAATGGTAACCTGTCAACTACCTTTACCAAGATAGTAATTGACGTACGAGACGGTGGATTGAGCGTAAGAAAAGCCGCCCAAAAGTGAGGGACCAAAAAATCAACACTGCAGGATCGATTAAACATCCATCCCCCGAATAACAATTTGCTTTGTACACCAAACATTGGTCGCTAAGCCGATATTTATTGACAAATCGAAGAGAAAGCACGATAAGCACGCAGCAGGGTGGCTGACACATCAGTTTGCGTCGAGCGTTTTCCAGGAGAAATGTTGTTTTGTCGATGTACGAAAACTGGGCCAGGTGTGCGAAGACTGGGCAACTTAGGAGTTTTGGGGAAAATAGCATAATTTTGAACATACGTCAAACAAGCGGCCAATCGTTTTATATATTGAAGCAGGGTGGCTGACACATCAGTTTGCGTCGAGCGTTTTCCAGGAGAAATGTTGTTTTGTCGATGTACGAAAACTGGGCCAGGTGTGCGAAGACTGGGCAACTTAGGAGTTTTGGGGAAAATAGCATAATTTTGAACATACGTCAAACAAGCGGCCAATCGTTTTATATATTGAAGGTAAGTAAATGAGCTATCTTTAAAAGAAATTTCAGAAATTTTCATCTCACAGACGAAAAGATATAGCGAGTACAAACTAAAGTGTACGAAAACTGAGCAACACACTGTATGGTATGATCAAGCAAAGATAACGGAATGTTTCTAGATGTTATACAATTATCTTTACAAGTGCAGTAGATCTTAACAAATCTGTTCACGAAGAATTAGCAAACAGCGTTACCAGCATATTGTCAAAATCACAGCGAAAAAGTCGTTAATGACGATCACTAGTTTGTAAAATTGCTATTTGCTGCGGTTCGAAGAATAGCAGCAAATTGTTGTTTTCATGGCTCAACTACTTTGACGGTTGTCATGGAGACAACACTATATATGGGCGGGATTTTACTGAGGTAAACCATACTAAGCTGACATCGCTGCATGCCATGACTTTCCTCGTTTGCACCTTTTCTTTTTCACGTTTTTTTACAGTTAACTATCGTAATACTACAGGTTGTATACGTAGATATATGTACATACAGTTGTAATCTTGAGTACTTATTGTCAAACTATATGACAGAGTTCGTTACCGACATTGTACTTTCCCTGGACACACCTTCTGTAACATTCACGTGTTCGTAGAAATAAACAGGGACTGGTGCTTGCATTACGCTGGGCTACCCAATGCAGCAGTCAGTTTACTTATTTAACAGTGACTGATTTATAATCTATGGCTACGACGATAGGGAATGGGGAAAACGTTCAAATTTTGAATGTATTTCAAGCCCACCCCCCCCCCCTTCTCCAAAAAAATCTTGGAAGTTGGTGTAGTTATAAACAGGTAAACAAATTTGAACATTCAGACATCAAAGTGCTCTGTGTTAAAGTAATTATTGTTACACAGAAAATTTATATTTGATTAAAGAAGTGAAGGAAATGAAAAAAAAATATAGAGATCATTTGTTAAAAAAAAAAAGCTGACGTGCTCCGAGCAGAATTGTAGGTCACCTTTCCGCGATATGCTGATATTTACTTCATGAAAAAAAAAATCAAACCTGAAAATAGGACAGATTATAGGGTAGAATGCCTCTGTGGTTTTCTGTTGCGTAAATTAGGTCCAGCAAATCAATAGCACTTTAAACGTAGTGTGTACAATACATGCACGAAACGAGGAAATATGATCAGACATTTTTGAGTTATAGGTATTTTTTTACCTATTTACACTGTTGCCGCTGTATATGTAGCAAGTGCACGAGTTACGCTCATCCTGTTTCGGTCTTGTCGCCACAGACAACTAAAATGTGATAAAAAGATAATAATAATAATAATAATAATAATAATAATAATGATAATGATAATGATAATAATAATAATAATAATAATAATAATAATAATAAAAAATTAAAAACTGAAGTTTGGAAGTTCTTTTTGTGGACCTTTACGTTGCTACGGTAACGGTTATGACGTCAAAATCAGCCCTAAAGTATTGCCCGACAAAAGAAGTGCTAAGATATTCATAGTTTGCCTACATGGTCAGAAACAATTTTTTGTAATCTTTCATCCTGTCAAAAGGATTATTACAATTAAAAACCCTGTCAAGCCACCTTAAGTTAACTTTTAACGCACTTCATACTGACAGTGGCCTTCATATTTAAACTTACAACAAGTGTCTATATGAAGGGAATTACGCTCTTCGGATTCTATAAGACTCCAGGTTCCTTTAGAAAAAGGGACCTTTCAGGACACTGCAGCCCTCTTATTTAACAAACTTCCCAAAAATCTTAAAATGTGCGTTGATTTTAGTTTCTTTACGTCCGGTGTATTTAAATTTGAAAGAACCACGCACTGGCACGTTAATAATTGTTATAGTATAGTAGTATTATTCAATTAGATAATAATTTTATTATTTTTAGTCATAAGTTACAGTATTTGATTTATTTGTTTCTTTTTTAAACTTAATTTTGTATTTTATATTTTAAATGTAAATATTCTTTTAGTTAGTAACAGTACTTTTAGCAAGTAACAGATGAAGAGCCATCATGTGGACACCCTGTTATTAAACCGTTTACTTACTTACTTACTTACTTACTGACTGACTGACTGACTTACTAATAATAATAATAATAATAATAATGATAATAATAATAATAATAATAATAATAATAATAATAATAATAATAATTGGACTGAGTGGAGTACAATTCAGGGAGCAATCGGGAGAGTAATTTTAAATCAGCCGAGCGCGTATTTTGTACGACACGAAGTCCAGTTACCAATTAATCTTAGATATAACAGCAAGCAGTGGAGAAACATTTATAAGAAAAACCCATTTTAGTACACTTGATTGACGCGCGCGCACCGTAGTTGTCCGATTACAACTATCCAATTACAAAAAGTTCAAGTTGGACAGCTGTAATTGGACATCCACGTGATGATCACCCTCCAATTACGTATTAAATAGGCGCACGGAGAACCAATCACAATCGAGCATTTGTTATAGATACGGTAATAATAATAATGATAATAATAATAATAATAATAATAAATAGAATTTGTAACACGTTACCCATTAAAGAAAAAAATTTCGGAGACTGCTGTATTTTGCTAGTAAGGTAAGACCACTATCATTTCCTTGGGTGTTTCGTTTCCCCTAAACTTTCATTAATCATTGCTTTCGACTCACTATTCGGGCTTATCACTATCCAGCATAACTTGTAAACATTTTCAGCAATACCTCACTCTAGCTGTTAAAAAGGTGATTTTCCTTTTTTTTCTAAAAAGGAATATAAAAGTGTTCGGTGTTAGAATTAGTTTAAATATATTTTCAATTAGTCTCTATCGTATGTTAATTTTTGAAAGAGCCGAGCATTTACTTCTATTTTTGTTTCTGAGGGCAAAAATAGACTACAAAATATTTTGTACTTATAGTATTTGACCCTCTATTTAGGCCCATCAATATACAGCGCATCTTTAAAACATCTACCTCTGAAAGGGAACCTCTACTGTCATAACAAATTGACGTTAAAGTGTCGGAAATACAGTCTTAAATCCAATTATTTTTTTAATAAGTGAGAAGAAAGTTTTCGTGTGCAAAAAGTTGGAAATGAATATCGCCTATTTCCGCTTTTAAATTCCCACACGCCACCATTTTGAATTTTTGTGACGTCAAATGGTTGTCGCTATTGTTAACTTTTGTTTACTTTCTTTTGTTTGAAACAATTAAGCAAGCGCAGCGCACAGGCCTCCGATATTTCTAGGCCATCATATGGCAGGGACCGTTTTGGGATTCCTGCTGCAATTTGCAGTGTTCCACGCTAAAGATGCAGCTCATTCTACTCCAGACACAGCTACGCAGTGTTCCTGATTGTGCCCAGCTAAAACCGCAAATTTACATTTTCTTTTTAACAACACTTTCTATTGAGTGAAGGGATAGTGTCGATAGTTTGGGGGTATTCGTATTTTTGGCCAAGGAAAAACCTGCCAGAAACCTTTTTAAACAATAATTCATCGTGCATCAACATGAAAATCCCAAACCAGCAAAAAACACACCCCTTGTGACCAAAAGGCTTCAAAATTTGCAGTAAGTTAGCTTAAGCACGAACATAACCTTTCAATTTCGATGGTTTTTGTTTGCTTGTTTATTTATTTTTCTGCAGGAGATCGGAAAAACGGTCGCTGGTCACAGAAGTCGAGAATGTCGTTTGTCTGCAATACGCATTTTATACTGACCAGTTAAAAACGTGATCACCATGGAATCAGTTTGATAAATTTCATTATTTAATTTCGCCAATTCGTCATTTTGAAATTTCGCCAAATTCGTGTATTAACCACGCCCGTTACTGCTATAAAATGTTAGGTTGTACAAAATTGACAAATAGTTCCCTCAATTAACTTTAGCCAGCAGCTTGTTGCCATGGTTGTTATTAGCATAGCCGCAATTCAAAAGGTGAGAACGAAGCCTATATTTTGAAGCATAACGAGAATAACAACATCAGACGTTTCGAATTTACTAAACGTATTCCTGGCGTTTGAACGTCTGGCAACGGAGAAAGACACCATAAGTCCCTCTTAGCATTGGTGGCTCATGCTCCTCCTTACATTCTGACCAAGTGCTTATGATAAAAGGATTAATTAGAAAACAATATATGAAATGATGCCGAACAAAATGAAGATAACGACATCGGCGCCATCGATTCTAATTTTGCAAGTTTTTCTACGCCTCGCGTCAACGAACGTTTTTTTGATAAACAGAAATCCACCAGGACAACCTTGGCTCAGCAGGGATTCTTTTAGAATACCCTCTTCATTATGTCATCGAAATAATACAAACGGTGAATGCGATCTATTTAAGGCCCTCGGCTACAAGCATCAAAATTGTTCCTGCTACTGTCCGTCTCAAAACTCCTCATTTGTTTATCACGAGAACAAATGGACGTGTCTTAAAAACGGCAAGGTTAGAAATCTTCAAGGTAAGAGAATCAGAATGGTTTTGTACTTTTCTTCATTTATCCTTTATGGAATGTGAAAGAGCGTGTTTTTTTAATATTGTTAGATTAGCGTACTCGTGAGCAATGCTCGCCCCTTGAAATAATCTTCATTGTCTTCGGCTTTCTGTATTTTATATTTTTTTAAACATGATGTCATCATGAATGGGTAATAGTAAGCGGGACGAAAGTTTACAAAAGCGGAATGTAGTTTGTATTATTAAATATGTATGTTGTATCCTTGTGCAAACGAATTTAAAACTTTGCATATAGGGTTTTCAATGAGGCACATATAGGCGTGGGTCGCACTAGGTCACATGAAACTCGATATATTGTTAATAGTGCTTTTCGGAAAGAATCGAGAATTCGACGGCGGAAGTTGAAAAATCGAGATATTTCATTTTCTCTCTCTCTCTCTCTCTCTCTCTCTCTCTCTCTCTCTCTCTCTCTCTCTCTGGAGATTGAAAGTAGGGCACTTTTAGTCACGTGTTCTCTTTTGGTTATAACTCTCTTTTAATGACTAATTACAACTCCCGTTTGTGATTTTCCAACTGCTATGGACCAAATCAACACCCAAACAGCGTTTTAACTTTATACCTGTATTTTGGATTTTTTTACAGATTTTAATCTAATCTCAACGTTGCATAAATGCCCTGTGCCGGGGCAGACAGTTTTTTACCCCCTTTCAGTCATTTTTTTTCGTGGATTGACAGGTATCCGACCCGTTTAACTAGTTTTGGGCATTCACTCGTCATCCACAAGTTTTCTCTCCCGAAATTTCCCTTCGGACAAAAAATGCCGTTGTAACGTATACTTCTTCATCTACTTGCGAAGTCTCGAAAGTAAATCGTAACACGAAAAAGCTTTTTTGGAGAAGAAGATACTATATCTCTAAGAGATCGCAGAGTTTTTTGCTGAAATTCCACACAAGACTAAAACATGTTATGTTCTTTCTTCACAAAAACATTTGCTCGAAGAAAAAGCGACCAAGTATTTTTTTTGTGCGTTTTTGCGATTTGACGATGCGGCCAGCGTTACATAAGTGCCCTATTGTCAGGTATGTTTTAATTCTCGATAAAAACTATCTCTTTTGTGATTTTTTTAAATTTCTTCACGTCAAAAGAATGCGTTAATAAATCACTTTTAGTCCACGAAAATTATTACAACAAATAACTTTTATTGTAGAAGATGAACAAGTATGATTTATTTTTAGAAGAGGTATCAGACACTTCATTGATGGTCCAAAAAATTAAGTCGCAACTCTGTAAATATTAAAGTTCTTACGTTCAAACTAGGTACAATAGCCATAAACTGCACGTTCTACAGCTTGGCAGTCTCACAATGAACGATTATTTGCTGAGTCAGCATATTTTATAAATGTAGGGGTTTTTGACAGCTGTCATTCAAACTGACAGCTGTTAGTTACGAATTGCAGAGTGAATGGCCAATCAAAATGTAAAGCTGCTTATGGGCTATTTTTGTGACAATTTGCAAGCCATCTGCTTTATGGGGCTGTATTTTTTTTTAAAGTTGGTAAGGTACCTTACTTGGCCGCTATCTTGGATTTTTTTCTTAAGAAATGTGTATTAATAAATGAGCTCGTATATAATAAGATTTCAGTTTATGGCACTGCAGCATCTTTCCTCTTAAAATGTATATTCAGTCAATTCTGTATCTTATAGCCACTCAGCAATTTGGAAAATTTCCTGTTTAATACAGGTTCACTAAACATACTTTGCGTGGGCGTGGTCAATGGAAATCCATGCGAGTACATTGTCGAAAGTGATTTGTTCCCAGTTAAATGGCTACAGTAAAAGCTAGCTGAAGAAAGATTGCAAGTAAAGGAAGTCAAAGCAAAGATCTCTCTTGTCATATACTACGTTGAATAAATAGAAATAAAAAAAAATCATTGAATTAACTACAAGGGTGGATCCATATCCACAACAAATAAACATCGTTTTGAGTTTGGGGAGCTTTCCCCTACCCCAGTGAAAAATTCAGGCCCCCCAAAAAATATTGCCCATGAACTACATACATGAATGAAAAATAACAACTCTGTAGAACAGTTCTGATGGTGCTAATATAATGAATAGACGAAAGACACAAATTACATTTGATGAGTTCTAGTGTTAGATTTGGAAAACAGACGTCTCTACATTGTAAACAAGACAGCGTTTTACCTTACTCACGACCAAGTATCGTATATTACGCTTCACTGTGACGCAGCCTTTGTTGAACAACAACAAGAACGAGAAATCACGTTTCTAGGCCCGTCTATAAAACCGAAGAACTTCTTGTTGTTTTATGCGATATCAAATCGTAAAATGATATATGTATTTTTTTTCACGTTAAGGAATGCACGCTTGTTTTGAGTGCTTGTACGGATGTTTCGGTATTTACAGTGGGAGTTATAATTTTTGGAAGCGTGCGAGTCTTAATATAAGGTATTTTTCGCAGTTTCAAGACCACTCAACGGCATCTCTCGCTTATGTTTAGTTAAATTTTCTTAATTTTGTTATTGTTTGTAATCAGATACATTATACTTAGACATGAAGGCTTAGCTTATGTTGACTGTTAGCGAGCATAACCAGTTAATTTAGCTATAAAAAAGTTAGTTTGCTTTGTGTAAGCTGAGACAGTTTTACGTTTGTTATAAATTTTCTATTCGTGAAATATAAATTATACTAGGAATAGTTTTGGATAGTTGGCAATTGTTCTTGTTATTAACGATTATTCTTGAACACTGCCCGTGTACTTATAGTCTGGCTATCAATAACGAGATGCCTATTCTTGATTCTTGTCTTAGTGTAGTGGTTATTGCACCCGACTAGTAAATAAGCAGGTGGATGGCGGCGACGGTGACGCTGGGGGGCAAATTTTCTTTCAAGCATAAATTTTACCCAGTTAATATGATCATTTGGGGCTTAAAGCTTATTGTCACGACAGATGTTATTTAACAAAATCGATTATTACGTGAACAAGCAATAAAAATTAATTATTACATTACATCATGCCACCCCATACCATACTATCATTGAGATGGAAAGAAAGGTACGGTTTATAGTAATGGAAATGCGAGTTTCTCCGGTACACTTTGATGTTCAGCGAGTAACTTTTTAAAACAATGTAGAACGTACTTACAAGCCAGACACAATTAAATCCTACCTGATAAGTCTCAGATATTTCTGCAGTTTTATCTTAACAGAGCGTCCTGACGGAGTGAATGTCGAGGACGCTACTATTAACTTCATTGACAAAAAAGCCCGCTTGTGGTCATCATCTTACAAGAAAGACAGTCAACGCAGGATTAAGCCGAAATGATCACTAAATTTGAGCAGAGTGAATCAACACGAAGAGCAATCTCCCTCATCAATCAGCTTAGTGGGGCCCACTGCCTTGAAATTAACCAAGCAGATTACACACTAATTAGAGATTTCATCCTAACTCAAATACCAATCGCTAACGCCCATAGATCGGGCGTGCTAGCCAACATGACTATGGCTGAGTTCCACAAAGCAAAGCGATGCGAGTGAAGTTACATCATTAGTGTGAAGAAGCACAAGACTGCAGAATACATGGCCCTGCCAGGGTGGTGCTGTCTTCTACCTTCTTTGATTACCTGAAAGTGTTTGTAGCTGAAGTTAGAAGTGTAGTAACTCTTACCAAAGATGATGACGATGTTGTGATATTGTCATGGAGTGGAGCGAGGCTTGCATCTGGCCAGATATCAACCGCGATAAATGCCGCCTGGAAAAAAGCAGGCATAGAGGGGCATGTTAGTTCAACCCTATTCCGAAAGTCAGCCGTGACTGCTGTACACACTAACCACCAAGGCATGAAAGGACAACTCGCCGATCTACTGGCAGATAAAGAGTCGACAGCGCAAAGGTACTACAAGCTTCACGAGAAGCAACAATCGTGTATTAAGGCAGCTGCAGTGCTTCCCTCAATCATGAGAACAACAAATAAAGCATCGGAAGAAGGCACTTCGATAGCTAAGGCTGAAGATGAAAATCCTGTTAGTGCTGAAGGTAGCAAGGAGAAGCAAACAACGCGGAACGAGCAATAAAAAGCAGCCGTAAGAGAGCTTTTCCGCGAAGAAATCAACCAAAAGCGTGTCACAATGGCAGTAGTTAGAGAGAAGATAAAAGACCACCCGACCCTTTACGATCAAGACCCTAAGAAAGTATACGACAGAGTTCGCAGTGGATGGCGTGGTATCGACAAAAAGAACCACCTGGAGACTGCTGGTGAAGCTAAACTACCAGAAGAAGAAGAAACTTTATCGGACAAAATGAGTCGCTTCTTAACTAGTTCTTCGGATTTTGTGCCACCGTCGAAT
The DNA here is from genome assembly GCA_964017195.1 of Siderastrea radians. Lineage (NCBI taxonomy): Eukaryota > Metazoa > Cnidaria > Anthozoa > Scleractinia > Rhizangiidae > Siderastrea > Siderastrea radians. Next base: position 32,088,833 of record OZ024899.1, on the reverse strand, counting down.
TCAAGTTACCTGAGCAAGAACATTTTTTCCCGCGAGGAAAAAGAAAACCTGTTTCGGTTATTTGGAGCTACAATCAGGAGTGGAATAATCTCAAAACCCGCCATCAAGGAGATTCTGGAAAAAGACGATGCTGGGAAGGAATTTTTGCTCATATTTACCGTAGAACAGACCATAAACTGTTTAAAGTATGAGAGACGGTTAAACAAGAGGCGTTAAGCTACAGTAGGAGCACTGATAGTATAGTGTTTTTCAGGCAATAGAGTGTTTCTTACGGGAGGTTATCGGGTAATAGTATCTCGACTGCACTTTAATCTTCTTTCTATAGAAGCTTATATACCCTAGTAGCTTGTTGATTTTTTTTATTCAAGTGACCAATATACAACACTCCCCAAACAAAGACTCTGGATTTTTATTTTTATCACTAAATTTCGTTCCTTAAAAAGTCTGCGAAACACACATTTTGGAGAATTTTCCGAAAAAACAGTTTCACTTCTTAGGCGAGAGAAGAAGACAAGAAAAAACTAATGAATGCAACCTGTTAAGTTTGTTTGTTTGTTTGTTTGTTTGTTTGTTTTTCTCGGACGAGTTCAATGCATCCAAGTGTTTTACTCAAGTGGATGCTATTAAGACCTATTCTCTCAATGTGGAGGTTTGTCATGTTAAATTTGATTTTAAGTTTGTTGTGTTGAGATAAGTAAGGCACTTTCTGTCATTTGTACGTTTACATTACTTTGAAGTCTATGATAGTTAATGAGCAAATTGAGCTCTTATGTTTTAATTTTCAAGCACTTTTTGTGAATGAAATTCCGTTTTCAACACTGCTAAGCATTACTATCAGTTCATTAAACAGTTACTTAAGATTTTAAGAACTCTTTGAAGTGTATTGCCTCTTGTTAACTTATTTTCGATAGTAACACTGCACTTGCACATAAACGCCGCCGTAAATAGCACTTACTATGAAGGCTTGAATGTTTTGAAAAGTTGAGAATCATCTCTATTAGCTTCCTGAAAGAAATTTATATTTGTGAGTGATACACACTAACGCCTTTAATTTCCGCGGGGTCTAGAATCTCCAGCCAGTAAAAAAAAAAATTCACGGGTTTATTTTCGAAAAACGCCAGCAACTAAAAACTGATTCAAAAATTACAGTTTTTGCATTAAACAAAACATTGCGTCACCAAAAATGAACATTGGGTATGAGGGTTTTAAAGCCTTAAGGTAGTGCATAGTGCTAACAGCACTTTTGAGAAAAAGCACTTATATTTAATACCTATTTTGCAATGCATAAAACATCAGATCCCATTCTCAATTGCCAAAACATGTTCCGAACCACCCTATATTGGCACAAAGCATTTTAAGATGTTTCTGTTACGTTAAAAAGGTGCCTTATCCAACGTTGCAAAGTGCCCTATGCAACGTTACAAAGGTGCCCTAACGTGACATAAGTGCCCTACCTTAGGTGACCAAAGTGCCCTACCGTTGCATAAGTGCCCTATGGTACGTGACAAAAGTGCCCTAAGTGACATAAGTGCCCTATGGTACGTGACAAAAGTGCCCTAACGTGACATAAGTGCCCTATTTTACGTTGCAAAAGTGCCCTTCAATCTGCCTCTCTCTCTCTCTCTCTCTCTCTCTCTCTCTCTCTCTCTCTCTCTCTCTCTCTCTCTCTCTTTTAATATAGTTATGGGTGAAAGTAGAAACCTGATGTGGTTCGTTTCTGCCAGAAGCGCTTTTATTTGGCGAAAAACGAGGAAATCCAGTCTTGCCACGGTTGTTTAACAAACTCCTAGTTAATGAAAAATACTTCTTCTGTTGGCAGAAAGTGTCTATCGTTTTCTGTGCCCTTTAGTTTACCAGCGAGATTTTTAAGAAAGGGAACGAATAAAGAAAATTTAACGAAAGAGATAGATTTTTCAACTTCTGCTGCGAAATCAAGATTTTACCTTACTGCTACTAAAAGTCGATCTTAATTGCATAGGCAGACAATCCGCACTGTTTGAGGCGGCGTGACGTCGTGTAACGGCTGATCTCGGGTTAATTCAAGATATCGCGAAAGAATACTCCATAAATTTCTAAATTTCGTGTCGTTTGATTCCAAATTGCCATGTATTGTACGCCAAATCACTAACGTTTTGTCACTTTATGTCGTTTGTGTGGTCTTGTATGATTAAATGGGTTTTTTTCGCTTGCCGCTGACGCCCCCAATAAAGGAAGAAAGGTGAAACAAGAAATGCAACTCTGGCGGCCAAAGTGGCCGACAACCTTCCGAATTTTGTCCAGTTTCTTCCACTTCCACGCATCGTTCACCATCCAGCCTTTTTGGCAAATTAAAGGTCGATAATTTTGGAAGTTCTTTAGCAAAAATCGTTGCAATCGGTTAGTTCAAACGACCTGAAACGCCCCCACGAATCGCATTCGTCAGAGGATGTGGGCCAAAGAAGTCGATCATAACGCAGTTACGAAATTCAAATTAACTAAACATCGACGTCAGGTTACGCGTCTCATTGGTTAACTGACAACGAGAAACAAAAACCAAACGGTTTTAGTGGTATTAATTCAGTTGCCTTTCTGATTTTCTAAATGTCACTCTTTCATACCTTTATACGCTCCAGATTGCAGAAATACTGTCTTTTTCTATTTGGAGCCAAAGAATTCTCCCGGGCCACTATGGTCTTTAAACATTGGCAGTGAATGGTATACCGATATTCTGTTCAGTGAGCAAGCTGGCTCTGGCTGGGAACACTGTGAGGTGCACCTCAATTCTTCTTGGTATCTTGGATGCAATGGATCGCGACTTACGTCAAGTCAGTATCTTAGTAAGGTGAAGGAATTGTTTGCCTTACGTGAGAGGAGCACTGATGGTCGTCCGCCCCGGTTCGCTCTATTGGTAAGAAGTAATAATTGCATTGAACATTGCCTCTGAATATTGACTCTGATTAGACAGCAAACATCTGAAAATGCTTAGATTCTATTCCACACAGTACTCTTGTTAGAAACCTTTAGCCTGACCTTAACTGACCCTCACATCAAATCATTCAATTTAATCTCTCACAAATGGCAAGTATGGTATCACAGAAGGAGATCACTTATGCGAACATCTAAACTGTGTTTGAATGAGGACATCTAAAGTGCATTGTTTGACTTGGTACTGACTCAAACAGATATCATAAAAGTGGTAGGCTGAAAGAAATCGGTCGCTAACGTGCGTGGCCGCTGATTCATTTTTCAGTCATTTTGGTTGCATGTCTCCCAATTGCCATTTGCGTGATTATATGTTAATCCTCGGTTAACCCTATTTCGTCTGGGCTTTTTTTGAGTGTCTGAGCCTATAGATCTCGAAAAGAATTCACGCTCTTGTGATGAAACTTGGCACGTTTATAGTACGTCATTAGCTTAACAGACTGGGTTTATAACGTGTCGATTATGACCCTTCATGACGTCAAAATGACGTTACAAAGCATCCATTTTGAATTTGAGCCGCCATCTTGAATTCCTGGTATGCAGTCATACAGTCGACAATGACGTCATCGAAAAATATATGAATTTGGTCTAATACAATACAATACAATAAGAAACATACTTAATCAAAACAAGCACAAAAAAAGTAAACGATTAGCTTCTTTTTTCAAACGAAGGGGAAAAACTGAAAAAAGACTGAAAAAAGACAAAAAATAGTCAAAACCCCTCCTGAGTAGACGGTTGCTACGGAAACGTCAATCATCATAGACAAGTCATTGACACAGGAAAATTTTCTCTGATAAATTTCAGGAAAAGTCACGAGATTTGGTGATTATTCGTCCAGCCGTTTAAAAGTTATAATTCGTTAAAGTCACCGCGGGCACAATGTGCCCCCCCCCACCCCAGGCTAAATAGGGTTAACACATAATCGCACAAGCAGATAAGTTAAACCTCCTCACCCCCTCGAAGGGGAAGGGATGCCACCACCCGGGACGTTTTAGCTGTTCGTTTATCTCTTAGACACAAATTGGCAATGTTTGGTGAGAATCGGTTGCTTTGATTATGATATGACATCATATTAGTACCATTAGCTGAAGCCATTTTTGAATAAAAGTGCGCGTTTTACATTTAGGTGGCCCCTCTGAAATTTAATATTTGCGCTCTCCATCGATCTCCAACTTCTTTTCCAAAAGGTGGTAAATAGTTTCAGTTTGTACAGTACTCTCAGGAATTCGCAAAAAGCATAAATTTCGTGTTTGTTGTTCTGTAATTTGTTCTTCAGCTCTTTTACTTCAGAACCCAGAAATCGTGCAAGCCGTTGTCCACTTCGCTAAAGGATGTCTGGACGGACGCGGGTGTCTTTCAACGCATCGAAGTAGTCTTGAATAGTCTTTATCGTGATTTCCAAACCGCTTACTTTTTGCAGCATTCCGGCTCTACCTTCTTCTCCATGCTGTTCAGTTTTTGTAAAACGTGCTGTAGTTTAGACGCGATTTTGCTAATGCAGCGATAACGCCGTTGGTCTAAACTGTTATTTCGGCCTTCTGACGAACAAAATCACTGATTTGCTTTGCTGTACAAGACTCGCTGTCTTAGATGCTACTGCTACTTACGTTTAAGTCTGCTAACAATATAGGTTAAATCTAAAGTCGCAACGGCAAGCCAAGGAGGCCCACACGGCCGGAGCTTATCTCGGTTCCTATAACACGAAGCAACTGAGAGTATTGCTACTCCCCCCTGGATGGGATGCTAGTCAATCGCAGGGTTACTCCCAGCATGCAGTATGTCGCTGGTACCCATTTTACACACCTGCGGGGAGAGACAATGTGGGGTAAAGTTTGTTGTCTAAGGAAACAACATGATGGCAGGGACTGGGCCTTGAACCACCGACCTTCAGATCTGAAGTGCAACGCGCTAACCACTACACCACTGCGCCACCATGGACTAACAACAACATAGGCCACAAAAGCAATTTTCACATACCTTCTTCTCGGTCATTGCGGACCCAGATCGGACCCTACGCAGCTTTATACCTGGGAGTTAAATGACAACAATGATAACTAAGATAACAAAACGGATTTACCGTTCATGAAGTCATGTGAAAGAAACTTGACAATAATTTGAAAAGTAGTACTAACATAAATGGTTGATGGAAAAACATTGACTCTCTTTTGGTATTAATTACCCCCAATAATAGTTACAGTTCAACAAAGTTTTGAATTTCCTTTCCAGGTTAATAGACTTGTACCAGACGCACAGATGTTAAAGGGAAAAATAATCAACCTCGGTATCCAATGCAGCAGTCCCGCTCAACCTCAATATCATGGTTGTTTGATGTTCAAATTAACTGGGCAACAAACATGTGAGTTTGAATCGCTGCACCGTATTTTAAGAGCATATTTTTGTGCCATATGCCTCTTGATCAAAACAATATACAAGACGGTACATTTTTACAGTTCCAATTTTTTTTTTCATTTTCTTCATATTTTTTCCACAAAATAGTGAAATGTGTAACCATTTTTTGCGAATAATTTTTCAGCGACAACGGATTTTAAATACTAAGTAGGGTAAGGCTTAGGCTGAAGTGGTTGATTTTTGTTTTACATAGTCTGGGGCAGTTAGGATAGTTAAAAATACGGGGCCTACTGGAAATTAAAAAAGCGGACTCTATTCTCGGTTTTCGACACTTCTCCTCTGCAGTGTATACTCTGGACCAGGCCTCTATTGTCTTAATGAAGAGTTCCATTCAATACAGTGTTTGTTTTTTGCGTTGGATAAAATAAAGCGATGAGAATAATTTGTCCCGTTATGCTAGCCGTAACCATATGAGTTCACTTGTTTTTAAGGTAACGTATCTGTGCCCATTTTACGAAATTCCACGCTGAAGCCACCAAGACTAACCTCCACAGGGAAAGTAACACACACGCCGTCAAAATCACCATTACCATCACCATCATTATCACCTCCACGATTACTATCACCAGCCTCATCTTCACCATCACTTTCACAAACGAATGGAAAAGATAACAGAGTCGCGATTATCGCTGCAGTCGGTGGTGCTGTTGTTCTTGGAACTTTTATCATCATTATTATCATCAAGATTGTTTGGATGCGGAGAGCGACAAGGTAAAATAAAGACAAACCTTACTCATAACTTGGTATTTCTTTAACCTCGGCTTTGGTGTTTTCTGGTTGAATGCGGGGACATCCGCCTTTAACCTCCTGCGGCCCATAAAACGAGGAGGACAGAGAGGCGTGGGCAAGGTACCATCCTTTAGGCCAAAGGCTAATCACAGGTGCCTTGCCATAGTCCAATGGGTATCACAGGGAGCCGCAGAACTACACGGAAACGTAATGGATCCACTTGGGAAGGGTGGGACTGGATCCAGCTCCAGTTACTTAGTTGTGAGCTGCAGGGATGTTTCATGATAAACTTATTTCGAAGTTAAGGTTTACCCAATATATTTAAGTTTTTACATCCAATTTCTACAATGTCATAGGCCATGCTAAAAAAACATCCAGGGTTTACAAAAATGCCCCTCTTAGGGTCAATTAACGCTTTAAGTCCTAACAGTTATGAAAATGAAATTGCTCTTTAGATTTTCACTACTTGCTCAAACACATCCAACTGATGAGAATATAAAGAAAGTGATCACCAACGATGATGTCTTAATATTAGGACAAATTCTCCTTACTAGTTCTATAAGAAATGTATGGAGAATATTGAGGAGAATGTGCAGTTTAAAATGAGGGCTTAACGGGTTAGTAATAGCAAAAATATAGTCAATTGAAACAATTTCGTTATCGAAACATCTGGCGGTATATTCATTTTGTAATATTTTACTTTCTAGGAAACACACAGAAGGAACGAACAAGCTAGGTAATTTTTTCTTTTTATTAGAATGGAGACGAGAGCTTTTAACACCAGAAGCAGTGGCTTTTTGGGACGGAGTTCAAGGGGCGATTATTTAAAGTGCTACTACGATGAACATTTCTTGTTTCAACATTTTTAAACTTCAAACTGTTCAGTAGATGCAATATTATATGAATCGCGGTAAATTCGATCGAGATATGCTTACACGGCCCAGGAATATATGTCCGAAAACCGCGCTAAACCCGTCCGCCATTACTCAGTTCGAAAAAGAGAAGCCCGCGAATTTGATGGAAGCTTTAACCACGTGAATTTTGCTCGTGACGTAGGAGTCTCAACCATCGCCACAACAAAGGCCGGAGAAGAGTACAATGAAGAGTCGAAAAAAGACAGCCAAACATTGCATTATATGGATGTGTTTTCCGTGGAATTTGTAGTCCAGTTCTTTTGAGAGCGATTAAGAACATTTTTTTTTTGGCGAAGACGGCGAAATTGCAGAAGTCGCGCCATACGATGACAGTATAGAGCCTCTCGCCACCGAAGAGGAAGCCGTCTCAAAATTTATGCAAGAATGGATCAAGAAGCCGAACAAATATCCCAATTACCCCAAAGAACAAACACTGAAATCCTTCCGATAATACAACAAATTTAACTGTTTCACACTTCTGTCGTGTGTGCGTCAGCTGTTTCTAACTCTTGCTTTTATTTCTTGCCGATGCGGGTCGAGTTTGTTGTTGTTGTGTTCACAGATTTGTTGCAGTATAATGAGTTGTAGTTAGAATTTTTAGACCTAAAAATAATAAATCCTATGATAATAAGCCATACCATCTGAAAGAAAAGCCCACATAACGTTACATGAAAGTTTTTTTTTTTTGAATAAATATAGAGAGCCTTGAGCGTAACATACATTCAGAATTTCATAGATGAGAAGAAGGTCGAGGAAAATAAATTCACGTAAACGGTGTCGCGAATCGCTCGTGTAATTGTGCGAACACGGTAATCTTACTACCTAGTAAACAAGCAAATGCGAATTAATAGAGATAAACTCTGATTTACCATCAGAAGTCTAGGTATAAACAGTGGAATACGCCGTCTCATCGAAAGCGTTACTGAGAGAAGGCTCAAGAAATTTTAGCTAATTACGTAAGACTTTAGGAGCTCGCTACGCCGTACGCCAAGAGAAATTTATTGAAGTATAAAAGAGATATTAGGAGCTGGCTACGCGGTACGCGGAGAGATATAAATTGAAGTGTACGAGGGGTGTTAGGAGTTGGCTACGCAGTAAAAAGAACAAGCAATACACAGTAAGGTTTGTTATGGTCGATTAAGCTCGGTTGTTGATATTTTCACGTTATATGTGGCCGAGTAATTCAAAGAAATTTCGCGTAATATTTTCGTTTATAGAACGAAGAATACACGGTGATGTTCTGTTATGGTCCACTAGTTTATAGGAACTTCAAATAATATTCTTTTAGCGGAAGTTTAAGTGTGGAACGTTTATAGTACGTGGAATACACGGTAATCTTTTCCTATTTTCTGCTTACCGCGTAGCACGTAGCCAGTGAAGTTGAATAAAAACAATTTCTGCGTATCGCGCAGCCGGCTTTGCGGCGACGCAGATAACAGTTCATGTAAAGGGGCATATATTATGCAGTTAAGCCGAAATCTGTTGGGACTTATACATGTATATGCACAAGACAACAAAGCGAAGTATCTCTTAGGTATGTGAGGAAATGTGTATATTACCGCAAATGTGATGTTATCACAAACGGCAAACGAATATTCGCCCACCATTCGACGAACCCGCTCAGATATGATGGCTGTTTTTCTTCCTGATGGCTGGAACTGATCCTGTTTTACCTTCCTCATAAAATGCTGTTGTACCTTCCTCATAAAATGCTTGAGTAAAACATTCAGCCGTAAAATGCACAGAGCAAACAGCTTGGTGTCCAACGGGACTAAAGTCCTTCCGGTGCACCCAAACAAAACTTTTCTACTTAAAATAAACGTACCCACTCGTCAGTGAACTGTGAATGGAAATTTTCGATTCATCGATGCTTTCTTTGCCGTAATCTTCGACAACACAGTGCCGACCACGCATACTGTAGCTCAAAATCGAAGAAATGAATCTTGTAAACCCTCACACCTCTCCGAATGCATAAGAAAGTAGCCACGTTTGTTTTGTTGTGTTGAGACTTCTACGTCACTTCCTCTCTGGGCCAACTCGGCCCAACTCGTCCCGGTCATTTTTGAATTGAGTAATGGCGGCAAGCCGAATTCGAAAATTACAGTTAAAATAATCGGACTTCCCGTACGAATTTCGACTTAAAACTTTGCATAGTGACTAACATGTACTTATATTTTCGAAATATAAAGAGAACAAAAAATTCATATTTTTGATCATAGTAGCACTTTAAACCGAGGTTAAAAAAGTAGCGGGTCAAAGGGAGGATCAGCTTATGGTTCCATTATTTAAACCACACATATCTTAAGTAGCTTTTAGGTTACGGATAATTAAACCGAGAACTAACAAATAATAACAAGTTAGACCTGCTCACGAATAGGTTTATACGTCGTTTGCCGCTGTTACACCGCGTATTTTTTTTTCTAATTTTTACTCGTAGAAAATCGCTTATATATTGATTTAAAATTTCAGGCGTTTGTTCATCGGAGGGACCTATGAATTGGAATTCTCATATAGATAGCAAAACCCACGAAAGTACGCAAATAAGTTGAGCTTGCAGTTTTGATATGCGCGCGACAGCGCCAGAATCAACCGCAAATTAAACAGTTTACGATAGCTTGATAGCAAACAGTTTGCGTAACTGGAAACACATTTAACGTTGATTCCGACCGAGTCGCCGATGACGCAAACAAAACAAAATATTTCCGCAAAAATTGCAACGATTTGCAACCCAAATACGAGGAAACAAGGATATGGTAATGCCTTCGCAAATAGTTTGCGATAGATTGTGTTCCATTAAAGACGATTTTTGAACACATGGCGCACCATCTTTGCTTTTCAAGCTCGCCTTGTTACGATGCAACGAAGTCAGCTTGCACAAAGAATTGCATATATAGAAAAAAGGGTCAAAAACACAAAAATGACTCGAGAGGCTTGAAAGTTTGGGATGAATCCACCTTAAACTGTCTGCGACTGTTTGCAAACATTGTTATGCTTACATGAGAACCAGTCCTAAAACATTGATTGCACCTTTAATAACCTGTAGCAGGAAACAAATAAATATATATAAAGTTCTTTGAAAATAGAATGGCACCAGAATATATTCCATTTGATGCATAAAATAGCAAGGGGACATTATTTATTAGTAGAATATTTGGATTTTCTGGTCTTAGCTAGGAGCACTGAACATGGCCATCACGAGGGACCACAAACTAATATGCAATTGGAAATAGCAAGAGGGAGCCTATTCTTGTCAGCCGGTCCACAGGACAACCAACAGAGAGGAGGCCAGGCCATGCCATCACAGGACAATCAACCAAGGGAAAGCCAAGAAACAAGTAAGCAATAAGTAGTTGAAAGACTGGCCAGGAGTTAAGCCTGTTGGATGATCAAAATTATCTCAATAAGTGAAATTTTAAGCTACGATCAAGTAAAGCTTACCATCAATTTTGCAATATGTTTCTTGATATTATACCGTTATCTCAACATATACAGTTATGAATCATCTTGCAAAGAAATTCGCAGACATATAAGTGGCGAAAAAGTGTCCCAAAACAAATGTAGATAACCATTTCGTGATATCCTGACCGTACTTCATTAATGTCTCAGATTTGAAAACAGGAAATGCTAAGATATTCTTGAGTTTAAGTTATTTAACTATTTATTTAGCTGCCCTACATGGAGTAACAATATTCAGTCAGTGTGCAGTGGTTAACTTAAGCACGTCCTGTTATGCTCCTGTTGCCATTATTGACTAAAATTCGATACCAAAATAAAAATTCCTGACCTTTTTTTATATGGGTCAATACTTGGCACTGACTTTTTGACGCAAATTATTTTGCTGGTTTAGTAAGAGTACTCATCAGGTACTTCACATATCAATATACTTTTAAAAATTTTATCTGGGAACACTGTACATGGAAGTTCAGACACTGATAATCAGGTGGAAGCACCAAGAGCAAGCGTAACCCTTTCATCCAGTGCACAGGAAAGTCAACCGAGGGAAAGCCAAACCATGCCATCAGCAGTACAGGACCACCAACAAAGAGGAATACAGATCATGTCATCCCGTGCAGATGACAACCAACTAAGGGACAACCTAACCATCTCATACAGTGCACAGGACAACCAACAAAAATACCAGAGTCTCATCACTAACTGTGGTAATTTGGATTCGTTAATGATTATTACATGTGTATTCGATGCATTCAATTTACATTTTTATGTCATTGAGTTGGTGGGGGTCATGTTTATCAGCACCCTCACCCTTTATTTAAGCGATTACTGGGTCTACTCTAAGTGTCCAAGTTAGATCCCATGTAACCTTTGAGTACCCTGTTTCCAGATGTTGCATTGGGTCGAATTCCACTTAATGATTTAATGTTTGACTAAGGGGTTGATAAGACAGTAACAACAGAAGATAGACAAACAAGGGATGAAACTCCAGTAAACAAAAGTCCATGCAAACCTTTCTTGCAAATCAGTGTAGGAACTACTTATCATACATGTAACAACTACCCTTGTAAAAATTTGACCGAGATCTCGGCGAGACCGCGGCAATATCGGCGAGATCTCGGCGAGATAGACACGATCTCGGCGAGATTTCAAAATATCGCGCCGAGAAAAGTAGCCCGCGGTGAGATCGCGCAATCTCGCCGAGATCGCGCCGAGATCGGCGAGAACCACCATCTCGGCGAGATTTCGAAATATCGCGTCGAGATATCTACCCCGCGGCAAAATCGTAACGCGATCTCGCCGCACCAAACCCGTTCGTGGCGAGATAACCGCGATCTCGGCGCGATTTCAAAATATCGCGCCGAGATATCTAGCGAGAAGTGAGATTGCAACACGATCTCGCCACGACAAACTAGTTCGCGGCGAGATAGTCACAATCTCGGCGATTTAATGTCGAAATTTCTACTGTTGCAACGCAGAGACTGTCTCGATCTTTGCGAGATTTATCTCCATAGAATCTCGATATCGGTAAGATTTCTCTCAGGTTTTACTGCTGCAACTGCCATTGTATTTTTGCAAATCTCCTGACCCTGTACCCATAGTTTCAAACAAGCGCGACCAGCGATCTATTTCGAGGGTCGGCAAGAATCTGAAATAAATCAGCTCACAAATTAATTTACCGGCTTTTGAGATCAAAATAACAACGAGCAGCAACGAGCAAAATAACGATCAGAAACGCTGTTTTACATGTGAAGTCATTTGATTTCATCAGACCACTGACGTCTATTTGTTGTCACTTACCAATGATGTATGCAGAGGACTTCGTTTGTCATGTCCGTCATCTCTTTGTTGAACTTTCTTTATAAACCACTACGGAAGAGTTAGGCAAGGGTTTTAAAGACAGATACCTGTGACTAATTTGTTGTCGTTCTGAATTTGACATTTTTCGCTGCTTGCCGGCAATGAGCTTACCTGATACCGTAAAGTCGCGCCAAAAAATCCCGCCTTGACTCTCGCCGTTGTGTTGATGGGGCAATGTGATTGGTTCATTCAATCACACCATCGGCGAGCGGTGATCGCGTAAGCCCAAAAAAATGCGAGAACTTTTCCACAAAACTTACAGAAGTGAAAAATGGCTTCTTTTTGTTGAATGTACAGGGGAAAATTGAAATGTTAAACTTGTTATTTTTTTACTGCCGAAAACAACATGGTTCTTTCAAGTTTAAAGCAAGAGCTAGAGCGTACGTTTTGGAAGATATACAAGAAACTGTTGCACAACTAAACAAGCCACACTAAAGGACCTAAAGTGTACTGAGAATGAACTTATATATTATGGACAAAGATACAATTGAGGAATGAACACTCAGGTTAAATGCTTTCAAGACTTTCAGAACGTTTGTAGTCTACACAGCTTAATCAGTAATGCCGCGATGGAAGCCACCAACTGGGTTTCTTCTCCACTGGGAATCAGTCCTTCGACGAGTTTTGTAGTTGCCCAAGCATTCAACGTATGAGATTAAGGTCAGTGAGTCAGTTCACTTTTCTCAGTCTTTTATCTCGTCGGCTGACTGTTGACCTTTATTTTAATTGGTGATGTTGATTTCACTCAAGTAAACTTCGGGTCTTTCACAGAAACATGCTCCTTCGTGAGAATATTAATTAACATTAATCTTCGCTTGACTTTCCTGTAAAAATGTGTGGGGATGAGGTATAAATAACCTAACTTACCGGTAACGAATTTGATATGAGCCAAAACTTCAGCATTCTTTTTGCACGAGTTCAGAAATAAAAGTTTCGCCGTCTTCCCCAGATTTGCGTAAACAGTCAGGTGACAAGTCTGAAAAATTTAAGACGATTTCCGCTCAACGTTCGAGCAGTAAGTGCAAAAATTAAGTTACCAAAAAAATACTTGCAGCACTGTCACATTTTGAGAACAGATAAGAAGAACTTATCGTTACTTTTCCTCCCAAGCTGACCCCGCGAGAGAAAATTGGATTTGAAGTTATCAATATTTCAATTAAAAAGATGCTTCATGTCAGTTCAAAACAAAATGGCGCCCGTTTTTAGCATACTTTTACGAGATTTGAAATTAATTTTCTTGAGAATGCTTGAGAATTTCATCGCGGGGTCACTTGGGCAAGTGAACTAGAGTGAGATGTTTCAAATAGCATTTAAAATGTTACCGTGCTATGAGTAGTTTTTTGGTAAATATTTTTTGCACTTGTTGCTCGAACGTTGAGCGGAATCCGTCTTAAGAATTTGCGGCAAGTTGCAGAATCTTATACTGAAAATGGTTCCTTCTTAACTAGTTTTAGATGCAAAACAGCAACAACTCAAATTTTGCGATCGAATATTTCACGAGCTTCGCACTACATGACAAAATAATCCCAAGATTTGCGTGACCACAATTTGGCGAGCAGCCAATTTCTCAGTGCAAGACAAGGAGACGCCACAAAAACACTTTATCCAGTCTAATTAGATGTTGTTGTCATTTAGAAGGTCCTTTTGTTTTCAATTGAACTATCCAAAATAAAGTACCAAGATAAGGGAAAATAATAGGATTATTAACTAGATTGATTTATTGGATTGTTAGGTTTATACCAAAACGGAAGATGGTCATTCCTGTTCATAGTAACCTGAAATCATGCCCTCCCCCCATAGCTGCATGATCATTCATATTTCAGTGTTTACATTCACAAACGAGTTTGAAGCGCACGCGGCGCAGACAGATGTTTTCAATAGATTCACCACATTTGCTAATATTTGGCGATTTAATTTGTCAGTTCCTTGCTTACAGGAACAAATCTGAGTTTCTGCACGGCCATTATTCAATACTTTGTCTTGACTACAAATAAATCGCTCTCCCTGAACCGAGAACACATATCGTTTACATGTGAGCGTATAAAATGCAGTGCGAACAAACACAAAAATGCTCAAAACACCATCAAACTCTTCCTGTTCGTTGGTTTATTCTCCTGCAGATCGATGCTACGGATTTCACAGCTAATAAAGTGGGCACTCGCCTCCTTCCACCAGCGTGGGGAATGACAACTAATGGAGATCGATCAGCTGAAGTGAAAACACGTGCACGTGTCTCCTCATTATTGTCACGTGGAAACAGTACCATATAAAGGGTAATTTAATTTCAAAACACGTCCAAGGCTGAAAACAATCTTGTTAACAATTCCTGGAACTGCGATATAGGACATAGTTTTGTCAGCGTCTGGTAGTTTGTTTAATTGTTAACGTAAATGTAAATATCGTTCTCATCGAACCTGTTTTGGCTGCCGAGAATTTCGCTTCTCGACGGGATAACAGCAAGATTTTGACCGCCAGGAATTTCGTTTCTCGCTGCAAATCCCGGCAAGTCTCCCACCGAGACCTCGCCGCGAAACTGCCCGCCGAGATTTCCATATCTCGCCGCGATATCACCTCGCGATCATGGCGCGTTTTGGCCGCCGAGATTTCGCCATCTCGCCGCGATCTCGCTGCAACATCTCGCCGCGTATTTGCCGGCCGAGATTTCCATATCTCGCTGCGATCTCGGCGAGATCGCGGCCGATCTCGGCGAGATCGCGGCGCGTTTTTGGCCGCCGAGATTTCCCGCATCTCGGCGTGATCTCGCCGCGATTCTCGCCGAGATCGCGACGAGATCGC
This sequence comes from Siderastrea radians, assembly GCA_964017195.1. Lineage (NCBI taxonomy): Eukaryota > Metazoa > Cnidaria > Anthozoa > Scleractinia > Rhizangiidae > Siderastrea > Siderastrea radians. The sequence goes on along the minus strand of OZ024899.1, from coordinate 32,073,708 downwards.
GGCGAGATCTCGGCGAGATCTCTTAAAACTTTTCACAAGGGTACAACCTTCAACAATATTAATAGTTTTTTCAGCTACTATAATTTAGGAGCCAGTTACATGAATCAGACTCCCTCAGTTAGCCAGGCTGGCTCGGTTAACAGAGAAGACTCAGCATGATCAACCAGGTTTTTCATCAGCCGAGTCACACCCGGCCCTGTTAAAACAATTAATTGGGAAATTTTCAGCCTGACTGGCAACACATGCTGGGATCCTGTCCATCCAGGCTGAGATCTTTCCAAGTAATTGAAAAGTTTACTTTTGGGATCTCATCAAACCAAGCCAGCCCTGCTAACCATGCCAGGTTGGCTGATGTACTGAAGGACCTTTCCTTAACAGTCAAATCCTTAGCAACTGCAAGGTACAACACAGGTAGCGAAATCTTTAGCTATGATTGAAAATTGATAAACTTCTTTAAATTATCAGTGTTTCTTTGTTAATATCTTACTTACTTGCTATTTGGGGCAAAGGATTGCTATCCTAGTGTAATTTATGCTCATAACCAGACCCAGCCCCACAGGGAGAGGGCATGATTTTTTTAAAAATACAAACTTTTGTGAAATGCATTGCCCTCTCCCAGTGGGGCTGTCATTTGACGCTAATTCCCAGTGACGGCCGAGGTTTTAATGGTCGAGCTGAGCAACTTTCCCGGGTCACCGATAAATGATGGCAGTTTTCGAACTTGAGTTCGATCTTCTCGATCGTCTAACGTAGGGAAGAGTCAAGGAATACTCCATTGGATTTCAGGAAGGAGAACTCAAGGCACTACTTTGTGAGCTCGGCGAGACAAAAAGTAAGTACATGCCTTTTTTCGAGTGAATATTGGAGCCGTTTTCGAGGCAGGTTCGATGGCCGATCTGACTCCATTTTTCAACCTTGTCTTTCTCTTATACACTGTTAGGGTAGAAGATCTAAAACCTCTCCAAAGGCGCTAAACCTTTACAAGAGGACACAATACAACACCAGGTAACATTTTATCTACTTTATTAAGCAGCTTTACCCTTTTAAGGTTATTTATTTATCGATTGAGATTCTCTGTTCGATTTTCCATACAAACAGTCTTATATTACGCTTGGGCTACCTGTGGGTATTGAAACTAAAACGATGACGACTTACCTCATATCTGTGTTTATCTTCTCTCTGTGAGGAGATGCATCCAGAGCCCCATCGAAGCAGAGTTCAACTTTAAATCCACGGAAACATGAGGATTTTGCATTTGTGCAAAAGCGTGATGGAAGTGGTAAATTATTCTACGAAGCTTTGTGCAATCACCAGCGGTTCATGGATCATTTATATTATATTATAGAATAAATTCTTGTTACCTTTTAAAGACGTTGAAGAAAATAACATCTCACTTTCTTGTCATTTCAAAATGGACGCCACAAAGTGAAGCTTACACGGAAACCGCTGGTTAAATCCTTCGCCTTAACTTGTTTCCAGTTTCTTCGGAGCGGCGCTAAAAACACCGGCAGTACAAGAAAACAGCTGTTTTCAGCGAGTTTTTTAATAGCTCCAACCGACTTTTAGCTAGTTATTTTTTTTTTTTGGCCAGCGTTAAAAGGAGAGAAAATATGTTCATTTTTCGAAATAACACGACTATTTTCCGCACCACTTTCCGGTCGCAGATAGAACGTATAGGTAAGAAAAAAGAACCTAGAAATAAGGTTAGCCTAGAAACTGGTTCCGCGCTAATTCCACCGTTTTGCATTTCGACAGACTGCGAAAACGTGAAATGACAAATTGAAGTTTACATCGAGACGCTTGCTGTTGCAATCCGTCATCAACTGCCTTGAATTCTCGCAACGACATTAAGAAAAACTCGCATTCCTCGAGATTGTTTATTAAGTGTTAGGGCTCACTGAAAGGTTGACAAACCAGGAGCCCAAATTTGCATCCTCCTAATCTTTCTTTGTTTTCGCACAAGTCATATTCCCTGATGATTAGTCTTTGAATGTCATTACTACTGCCGTAAATGTTCAGTTCATTTCTCTCTGTGTTTCGCGTGTTTTTTTTACTCTTTTCTTTTTATTTTATTTCTTTATTTATTTTTTTATGCTTTGGCCATCCATACTGCGGTTTCTGAAGGTCTCTTAAGAGAGGTGGGACGCATGGATGACCAAAATGTAATGTCTGTAAGCTCCGAATCATGGTGCATTGACCTCCAGGCTTAAGATATAGGGTAATTTGAGGTTAAAAAAAATCATTTTCCTTGTTTTTCTTATTTTTTACCAGTACAAAGTAATGAGACGGCATTGTACAGTAGTCCTGATCACTATGATGACTGTGTTCCTGGGATACCTGTGTACCAGATGCTAAGGAAAAGTCAGGCAGAATCATTCCAGGGAAGTATCAGTCCCAACCCTCCCAAATTATGTTTGTGTATCCCTGTGATCTTAAATGAATGTCCACTTGGGAGAAGTGAAGGCCCACTTTTGGTTTGTCAAAAATGTGTAGTATTTGTATGCAGTTTTAATGCCCTACTCACTGGCGTGCATGTTTACCCAATGCGGCACCAACTTCCGAGACTGCGAAACAGTCGTATTTTTGCGTTGGTCCATGGAAACGCGAGGTCTTTGAGCGAAAAGTCTGGAGCAAGTGTGAAAAACACTCTCTACGGGCGTGTGAGGTTCGTTTGCGCTCCGTGCCTCGTGTTTGTGCGCTTTTGTTCTCTCGAGAGTCTCAAGAGAAAAAACTACTGTATTGCAGTCTACCAACTTTCCAGGGTTAGAGTAAAGGATTGTTGGAGGTTCGACTGTATAACCATCGCAATGTTTTTTTTTTTATCAATTATTCTATTGTTTGCTTTCATCAGGGAAAAGTAATGCGGCAACATACAGCAGTCTCGATGACTATGAAGACTGTACTTTTTACCAAAGCCTGCATATCGCTGGGATACCTGTGTACCACGCGCTAAAAATGTATCAGGCAGAACAATTGCACTACAAAAGTGTGCCAAAACCAAGCCCAAACACCACAGTTTTACCAATCTCCAAAGCAACGATAACTGACACAGACGAGCCAAGCCCCAACGGACAGCCAAGTGCCACAGCTCACTACGCAGTTCATAAACAGAGCATGGAGATGTATGAACCTTATACCGCTCTTCAAAAAACAAATAATAAAACGGAATCTGTGTATGCATCTCTGAGGGAGCCTACAAAAGAACTGTAAGAGTCTCTATGGCAAAGTGTTAGCTTTGCCCACTGCTGAATGTGACATCGATCCTTCCAAAATTATGGCTCCATCAGCTCAAAACAATCTATTCCAAACCGGTTGATTCACCAAAGTCTCACTTTTCATGACGTGTTCAAGGTTATTTAATTTAAAGAAGCAAAAGCCCTGGTTTTTTTGTTTTTGTTTTTTTTGTGTGTTTTGTTTTTGTTGGGGGGGGGGGGGAATTTGGGCGTTGGGGGTGGGGCGCATCTCTTTATAAAACAGGGCAGGGGATCTTAAGTCTGGAAGACCTTTATGGAGCCAGTTACATTTCTAAATGGGTAAATAGAATTGTCTACGTTGTTTTGGAGAACACATGTCACTTTGCGAGCATTTCAACAGTTGATAATTTTAATGTTTCAAATCTGTAAGATCCTGCTCATGATGTTCTTAAGGAATCCGGTGCAAGTAATCAGTAGTTAAATATTCTGGCAAGGACTTAATCATTCTGTACAGAATGTTATTTTAATAACCTTATTTTAATATATGTATATATTTTAATTTAGATAAAAATTGTCTCATATGCGAAGAATGTGATATTTTTGCTGCGACTATAAGCAAAGCTCACAAGATGTTTCTAGATGTAACACCATAGATCTTTAATGAATGTTGTGAAGCTAGAAACATTGGCAAAAAGCGTTGCCAGCAACTTGTGTGAATGTATTTCAAGACAAAAAAGAATCTTGGAAGTTGGTGGCATAATAAATACGCAAACAGAATTGAACGAAACATACAGAGATTACTTTTGACAAAAAAACTTGACGCGTCCTAAACACAACTGTAGGTCATCTTTCCACAATGTCCTGATATTTACTGCATTAATAAGTCAAACTTGACAATAGCCGGGAAAGATGATAGATCAGATAGCTCCTGTGGTTTTCTGATGCTGAAATTAGCACTTAAATATAATGTACAAATAATGCACGAAACGGGAAAAATGATAAGATATTCTTAAGTTGTAAGTGTATGTTGAGATATTTATTTGGTTGCCTTGGTAACTATATCTAGTAAGTGTACAAGTTACGCACGTCCTGTTACACTCTTGTCGCCATAGACGACTAAAATTTGATAAACAAGAATAATTATTGGTATAACAATAAATAAAATTTGTAATGCCTTGCCTATTAAAGAAAAGAACGGTTATACAATGGAGTTCGTTGGTTTCCTTTTGTGTTATTCTGTTTCCTGTAAACTTCCATTCGTTGCTCTTAACTCACTATTCGAGCTTATCACAATACAGCATAACTTGTAAACATCTTCAGCCTTCAACACCTCACACTAGCTGTTTGGAAGATGATTTTAACCTTTTATTTAAATAGAGAATATAAAGTGTTCAGTGTTAGAATTGGTTCAAAATATAAATTATTTTCAATTAGTCTCTTTCGTATGTTAATTTTTGAAAGAGCCAAGCATTTACTTCTGTTTTTGTTTCTGAGGGGGAAAAAATATATATAAAAACTTGTACTCACTGATGACTCTCTATTCAGGCCCATCACTATACCGAACAACTTTTAAACATCTACATCAATATCTCACATTAAATGGTTATAACCTGGTTTATTAGTTGAAACGTTTTTGTTGAAGTTTAATTTTTTATAGAAAGTGCCAAGCATTTTTTTCTATTTTTATTTTGGAGTGAAAAATAGAAAGCGTATTGATCGACCTTATTCAGATAAAGCAGTTATCATAGTCATTATATACAGGTCGCCTAGTCAACTGCATCTGCCTCTCACCTAACATCGCCAATATGAGACTCCCACGATCGAAAAACAGTGCACCTTGCGTGTAAAGTCGATCTTAAAATGTAAGGAATTTTGACTGCTTAGCGACTCCGAATCACACGACAACAGAACCGCATATTTATCTTAAACGAAGACCGAGATTCTTATCATCAACTAGCGACCGAAAAGAACAGTAACGACTAACGCTGTGTCTATTTCAAAGAGAATACGTTGTGCGAGGACAAAGTCTTCAAACTGATATAAACTAAATTACCTGATTTATTTCAGTGAAAACTCCTTAAGGTGGTTTTGCCGAAGTTCGAAGTTTTTGATTGGTTGACTGGCAAAAACGTTTCTAAAAACTTGATCAGAAATGATGACGACGTTTCAGACGTGGATGTGTTTGATTTTTCTATTTTGCTTTCAATTATTTGCGAGCGCTCAGGTCTTCGATATTTCAAGGCCATTAAATGGCAGGGATTCTTTTACCTTGCCTCCTTCAATGTGCGGTGATGATCCAGTCATCAGATGCAGGTCATTTTACGCCACAAAGCAGAATTCCGCTTGCTCCTGTTTGTGCCCCGCTAAGAACGCAACCTTTACATTTGCCAACAATCGATGGATGTGCATGGTAAACACACGAGCTCGAAATTACTTTCAACAAGGTGAGTATCCAAATCCTGTTGATTAACCCTTTCACTGTTAGTACTGGCCAAAGTACAAATTCAAGAAAATTCAAAATTTCATTTTTCCAAACTCTGCAAAACAAATAGTCCCATTCGAAAATACTATCAAAGGGAATTCATTTGAATGGTCACACCACAGGATTTCGTCCACAGAGTCAAAAGTTACGAACTACATTACATGTTTCCAGAATTGACTCTGGGATTGTGAAAGGGCTAAATTTGTATTATCCCGTTTGAACATTGAAGGCAGTGCGGTGTGAGAATCCTTAAAGTAAAGATCTTTTCGAACTAGGCAGCTCCTCCCAGACTCAGATTTAAGCCAGTTGTTTAACTCTGTAAAGAGAAATGGTTTATTTCGATATGAGTCAGATTTCAAAGCAACTGTTGTCCGTATTCTGTTGAATAGAGAAGCTTAGATTATTATAAACAGCGTTTAATTTGAAATGGTAAATTGACTGACTTCAAGTTAATTCACAAGGCTGCAGCACCTTAAGTACCAGTTGTTTTTGGAGGAAATTGCGGTTAATTTATCTAATCTTGAAACCGCATTTTAGAAAGGAAAAAAATAATAGATTATTTAGATAAAACCGGGAGTCTTTCCATGCAGAAAAGCTAGGAAACCGCAGTCATTTTTGCTCGCAAGCACTGTGCTTGAAATTTGCTCACTAACCAATATGATGTTTTCCGAGATCTTGGCAACAAAGCATAACACTGACTCGATATGGAGCATTTGCAGCCTCTTTTAGAAAAAAAACACTTCTGGTCGATTGGATTGGGGTGAGGAGGGCAGACAGGAATAATGTCATAACACATATTGATTCCTTTGCCGTGTGAGTGTCAGGAATTTTTGGTATAGTATCACTCCGGCCATAAAATAGGACTGATCGCATTATTTAACTGCTCTGAATTTCCACTTTTGCATGATCAAGGTGCGAATTAAAGCTTGCATAATGATAGTAGCTCATCTCAATCTATCTCGTTTAAATGTCTTTTTCAATACTGCTGACAGCAGGCCTAATATCGTAAGAATAGAGATTATTACCTCATAGAAAAAGTTTTAGCAAATACTAATATTCTTAATGACTTGTTGATATCGGTTTTTGTGTGAGAAAACATAAACCGCGTCACGTTTCGGTGGTGGAATAATGGCACAACAACTCAATTAAAAAATGGCAGTCCCTTCAAATAATTAAATTTTTTGCATTCTGGAATAACGAATGAGTGTGATATACGTAGTTAGAAGCTGAGATATACAAAGAAGCTAATACAAAAAATAATAATACAATTTGAAATTTCTAAATGATCTCTCCGTAAAGAAATTTCTCTGAAGTATTTAATGATTACAAATAATGGAAATAATGCCATGACGGAAACTTAGACAAAGTCATTGAATTTCGTACTTAAATAGTGAGTTCAAACTAATGAGATAAAAAACATCTGATTTATCGTTTTTCGAAGATGTGTTTTAAAAGAAAAGGTATATATTAACAAAAAAACCGATGGTCTCTGGATTTTGTTTGTCACTTTTTCAAAGCGAGGCCTGGCTTTCATGGGACCCTAACTGAGAAAATGGCCTTGCAGTTTGGGCCTTGCTTTGAAAAAGAGGCTGAAATCCAAAATGGGCCGGACTAGATGACAACGCTTCTTTCTTTCATTTCATCTTGCTCTGCCTTTTATTTGTGAATTTGATACTAAATGCAAGCAAAATCTATTCCCAGGTAATGTCAAGCAACTTAACAGACAAATTTCCATTAAAGTATTTCACTAGTATTGGCACGACGTTGCCTAGTTCCTAGGCCTCCTTATTTCGTCGTGGTCGAGCCGTTTCGGGTCACTTGGTCCTATCGAAAAAGTGAGGCTTTCCCCGGCCGTTCTCCTCGGATACGTCACCGAAATGGCTAACCTCGTTCCCAGGGTCTCTCTTCTCTGCCTCCCTTGTCAAAAGCCTTCTCGTTCTCCCCAACTTTTGTAGACAAACGAAAAATAATTCGGTTGACTTCATAAATTTTTGACACTACACCGTATTGAAAGTAAAATTCAAATTTCTTTATTCTTAAAGTGCAGCTAATCCCAAAATATTTTTTCCACAAATGTAACACTTTGCACCTAATTCAAAAACATTTAGCCATAATTTGCAGTTTTTGACTTTTTATGAGTTTCAAAACTTATGAAAAACTAAGCATCATTTGGTACACAACCAAGCCAGAAGGGGCGTTAAGTCTATTCCTGATGTGACGTCACAAACTGCTCTGCATACATGTTTACTTTAAATTTCCGTGATGCCAATCAGTTTGTGATGTCACATCAAGAATAGATCGACCCACGCTCCTCGCTAGCTCGGTCGTGTGACAGATGATGGCAGATTTCGTAACTTTTACAGCCTCTAAAAAGTCAAGATTTGGTAAAAAAAAAAAAAAGGTGCAAAGATATATTTTAGCCAAAACATTTTTTGGGTTAGGTCCACTTTAAATTAAGAGGCCGGAAAAGTTATTGCAAATTTTTATGCTTCTTTAGGTTGTGAGAGGAAGACTACATTTTTACGTGAAAATGCAGATAAGCGTGTACCTACATTAAACATTGGTGACAGGAGGGAAATTTCCATGCGATACTGGCCTTGGGAGTATTATAGATGTTCCTTGAACATAAGCTCTTCTTGGATCATGGGTTGTAATGGCACAAAGCGTTTATTAACGCTACAATATTACAACGCTGCGAAAAGGCTGTTTACTATCAGTAGAAGAAACTTGGATTCTCGTTATATTCTTCAGGTAAGACTAAAGTGAAACTCAAGTTGGCTAACTGGTGTTGGCAACTACTAAGGCCGAATTCTTAAACGAAGTTTACGCCAGGCCTAGAGACCATAAAACACGCCTGAGAGACTAGAACTTGGATGAACTGCAGACTAAAGGGCGACGCCTATACAGCGTAACAAGTTGTACTTTCCTATAAAAATCGACGTTTTCCTCTGATACGCACTGTACCGTTTTCACACGGAACGTTTATTAATTTTTGACAACTTCTTGGTGATTTTCGTTTCAGATTCAAGAAGTATGATATGATCCTGAGTGCGAATGTGAATATGACAATACCGTCTTTTACAGTTCTTTTATTTTAATTGGCTAATTGACACGAAAACCATAGAAACGTTGTAAAAAAAACTAATCAAAAACTTCGCGCAAAAGGAAAGCGTTGCGACGCGCAGCACTGTGAAAGGTTGAGAAATTCGTTTAATACCACCAGCAAAAAAAAAACAACGACAAAAGCAACAACAAAATCGGGACTTAAAAGTTTTGGAATTACTTATCGAATGAGTTTTGGGCATGCCCCAGATTTCACTCTTCGTTTTTAAATAATATGGGCTCTGTCCTCTTAGGGCCTAGGACTCGCTCAGCCAACACACGAAAAATGGGACTGTAAACTGTCTAACACAGAGTTTACTTGGTGCGTGGTTCAAGAACTATTTTAAAATCACTGTTAGTTAGTTTTGATTATAAAAATGTTCTTACGTGTCCATAAAGGATATTTGAATTATACCCTCAGCCATCTCCCGACAGTATATTTGGATGTCAGTGCCACCTAAATCAAATAGAATAGTGGGTAGCCCTCTAACTGAAGTTTCTGTGTAATTGGAGTTTGGGGTGGGGAGGAAGAACTCCCCTTTTCAGTCAGACTCCCATTAGCAACAAAAAACTTTGCTCATAAAATGCATTTACCAAACACGATGGTAAATGGTAAGGAACAAGACGTTAAGGGAGAAGGTCACTCCAGAAACGGTGTATTTTTTGAAATCGCCAATAAAAAGATAACACTAAGCTGAGTTACTGACCGTGGTTTTAGCTTCTAAAGGGCATCCGATCCCACTGAAATTCCTCTCCAAAGAGGGCCGAAATTCAACATCGCGCGCCGCCATTTTGAATTGTCCATGACGTCAAATTGTGCCACGAGACCAGCGGTCGGGTAACGTGGACTCCTTTTTCAGAGCCCACGTTTAAAAAAATACACCGTTTCTGGAGTGACCTCCTTTAAGCGGCCTTAACTACAACTGTATTTACCCCAGTAGGCAAATCATGGCTTGTTTTAATTTTTAGTTAATTATTCCGTCTTCGTTTCAGGTTAACAATGGAGTGCCAGGTAGCAATATACTCGAGGGAAAAATTCTCAACTTGAATATAAAATGCACAGGCTCGTTTCTGGGCCATTCACTCACTTTTGGAAACTGTCTAGTGTTCAAGTTGAATGGAACAGAAAAGTGTGAGTTGAATCACTTCCTGGACATGTCAAGAACAGGAGCTAGCCGAGATTACTCATTATTATTATCTGCAGTGTACAGCGTATGAATGCATAGAAAATTAGCCACATAGGGTGCAAAGCGTAATCTATGTAGCTAATTATTATTAGCTAATTATTATTATTATTACAACGCGATGCACAGAAAACAATACCCGTCTTCCTACAGGTTGACACAAGTGGAAATCGAACATTGTTTTTAGGGGTATAATTCAGGGTCACTATTCAAAAAAGAGTAGTTAGAAAATCGTCTTTAAAGGTACACTGTCCAACTTATTTTCTTGTCTAGGAACTTGCGTTAGGCTTGTTTTAATTATTATCCTGAAATATGACGAAACAATTACAAGGACTTAAACTTAAGGTACATGATAAAAGCAAAGAAAAATTAGAAATCCTCAAAATAACTTCAAAATGACAGCTTTAATTTGCGAAACCTCTGTTGAGAATTTAAATTCGATGAATCCTGCTCTTTATCCCCTTACTGCTTGTTCTGTTTCGCTTTTTTGGAATCTTTTTTACCGCTTAGTTTTATTTTTGATGGTTATTTGATATATTAATAAATGTAGAAATTAGATAGGCGAAATTTTGATATTTTGGTGTTACCTTGCATGTTCCTTTTAAGAATAATCCCTCGTACACTGATAGAGAAAACAGTATTGCTAGGAAATCGATTCGATCAATGCTTTTTCGTTGGAATGAGGATGACCGGCTCTCTTAGCTAGATTCGACGAATCAGGGGGGGGGGAGGAAGAGATAAAAAAAAAGCAAACAACAATACCACTGATTGGCCCAATGTTAGAAGCAAAACACTGCTTCTGTTTGAAAAGAAAAAAAGAGCAAAACAATGAGGAAAAAGAGCAGCTCAGATTTCGAAACTAGATTGTAAAGGTTTATCACAGATAAATTAAAGAATTTTAACTGGTCCTTTCCCATTCGTCATGTGTATTGTAAAAAGAAAACGTGGAACTACGCTTGTTATAGAAAAACTTAAGATTATAGGAAATTAACCTTTTTTTTTCACTGAAGTCGTTTAACTCTGCTAAAATTAATTATCGCAAGCTGAAGGAGAAATCAATTGAATTTAAGAGAAATGAACGCAAAAGACAAAGATTTCCGAAGTGACTGTAGAGGTCTTGTATTTTTCAAGTAATAGAACCTTCATGTTTTATGGCATATTTTTGTCAAATCAGTTGACTATAGCCAGCCATGGAAATTATTGCGCCATAATCTACTTACGCAGATAATAATTCGACGAGTTTTGGAAATTTGCCTCAAATTAATTTGATGAGGCGTCAATTGTTCTTTATTTCGGTTTTGAATTGTCAATCATAAGTCTGTTGATACTGAGATACTGCCAGTAGCAAGGCACTTCCGCCTGTGGTAATGAAACTAGGTATAGGGAATATAAAGCCTATTTTCGTCGTTGTTAGGTTTCGTCGAGAAATGATGGGGGAATTTTAATAATTGAGTTCTTCTGTTTTAGGTCCAGTAAACAAGCCAACAAGCTCGACCTTTTCTACAATACACTCCATGAAGACAACGTACGTGACGCCATCAACAACTTCACGCCTGGAGACGAACGCAGTTACTTCAGCTCCTATCAGCCTTGTCTCTCCATTGCACACTTTAGTTATTCCAGGAATGAGCTCCTATACCTCACCAGTGGCTCCCAATAACACACCAACGCCGTCAACGAGCATCTCTATTACGTCACCCACATCCTTCCTTACTTCCAGAATAGCCTTCGAGCCTACACAGACGCCGTCCCTCAGTTCACCGTCAACCTCCATTAGTTCATCACCAGCCTCCTATTCTACACCAAGGATCCTCCCCAGCTCACTAAAAGTCAGCTATGTTACGAAAGCCTCCTTTACTTCAGAGATGATCTCCGACATTTCACCAATAACCTCAATTAGAAAATCAACAGCCCTTCAGTGGACATCAAGAGCCTCTGTTAACACACAAACTGGCGCCAACACCATGACGACAGCCATCGTTACTTCATCAGCTTCCCCTAGTTCAATGACAGTTCCCTATACTGCACTTGAAGCCTCCACCAGTTTACCGACAGCCTCTGATACGACGCGAAGAAGCACTGAAAGCTCACAGACAGTCACTGATTCTACACCGAAAATCCTCCTTAGTTCACCCACAGTGTCTGACACCTCTCTAAAAACCTTCGCTAGTTCGCTAAGGGGCTTTGATATAACAAAAACAGTAACCACAGCTGGGTCATCTGCAGCCTCCGATAGTTCGCAAACAGCCGTCGTTAGCTCAACGACAGTCTCCGATGCTACACCGAAAGCTTCTATTAGGTCATCAGCAGTCGTCGATGTTAGCCCAAGAGCCTCCGTTAGTACTTCGACAGTCTCTATTGTTACAGCAAGGACACCAGTTAGCTCACCTGCAGCCTCCGATACTACAAAGAGAGCCTCCGTTAGTTCTTGGATACGATTCCGTGTTACTTCGCGGGCTTCAGTTAGTTCAAAGGCGGTTTCCGATGCAAAAGAAACAGCTGACATGTTGCCGACAACTTCTTATACGCTATCAACTGTGAAGATTCTACCGGAAGTTGTAGAAGTTTCACCGACAATCAATGAAGGTCAAGCAACTCCGGCTCTTGTTCCACCAACAGAGCCAGGTGTTCAGCCAACCACTTTGGAACCAAATGTAGGTACCACATAGTAAAAATAACCATTCTTAACAAAATCGCCTTAGTTCGAACCCCTCGGCTTCCTCTTCCTCCCCCCTCCCCATCCAAAAAAAAAACCTTTGCAAAACATCGAGAAGCAAACAGCTCCAAATAATGCTAATGCTAAGTCAGGTAAAATTTGAATACCAAACTCAGGACCAAACTTAAGAATAAGGATCTAATCTACAAGCTCAAAATTTAGAATAAAGCTTGAACCACAAGAAAGTACTGCTCAACAGCTTTTCTTTTTGCATGTGTTTGTCTGTTTTTTCTTTTTTTTAATGGTCACAGTTTAAGGATACTAAACGATAGTAGAAAATCTGACAGCAGTATGCATATGGGCCATTTTTTAAAAAGCTGATCACCGAGGGCGTTTTAATAGAAGCTTACGTTTCTGGGCTACGGTGGGAAAACAAGTCTGTTGTCTTCGTCTACTATTGTCTACGGGGTACGATTTGTAACCCAAGAAAAACAAAAACAACGAAAGTTCATGTTTCTCTTGCTAAAAACACATTCCCGCTGTTAAATTTAAGTTCAAATTCGAAAGCAGCCAAATTTACAGCACAAACGAACGACAACAAATAATGTAGGTAAAACATCTTTCAGCCATGAAACTGAATAATTGGCGCTAATCTTGAGGTAGCTTATAACTGCTTTGAACAACTGGTCGCTAATGGGGGCACTCACCTCCTAACAATGTGGCCCAGGTTCAAATCCCTGACTCTGTGTCACGTGTGGACTGGATTTGTTGTTGGTTTTGATTCTTAACCCAACGCTTTTTCTCCGGGTACTCTGAAATTTCTCCCTGCAGAAAAACCAACACTTTTAAACTCAATTCAATCTGGATAGAGTTAAACGAGATCCTCTCCGTGGATGTGCACTGCATGCCCAATTTATTATTCTGATTTATCATGTTCGTGTTTCGTCTACAGATTCCTCCCAATGTAGGCAGTGGACGAAAAGGAAGCAGCTCCAGTTTATACGTTGGTGTCATAGTAGGAATAATAGCTTTTGTTATAGGCGCTGTTGTCATCGTGGGCCTCCTGGTTTATCGACGCCGCCGTTCAAGGTAATTAAAACTACCAAATGAATGTGAATCGACAAATAACTGGAAAAATAACTAATAAAGTGCTGCTCGTGGACTCAATGCTAGTTCATTGGGCTCGGGATTCAGAGACCCAGCTGTGGGCTCGAGATTCAAGGACCCAGCTGTAATGAATGGGGGTTGGGGGGGGGGGGGGACTTTAGTAAAGACTTAGGGGTACTTCTGAAAAAAGTGACGAAGAGTGATTCGCCGAACAGGGTCGAAGCCCTGACTCTGCTTCATAATAAATATATGACATCCCTATTGTAGAACAAAGCATTCGGCAACAAAGCAAACTAAAACATACCAAAATAATAAAAATTATAGTACCTTCTCTCAAAACAACCAAAAGCTATTGTAATACCCTTTAGAACTACAAACACTTACATAGCCTATACAAGGAAGTTTCTTCATGGGACTATAATTAAGTAAAGCCTGTCAGTGAGCATTAAGCTGGTTGTAGTGCTTAGCATTGTTAACCCTCTCCAATCAAATGAATAAGTGTCAAGAATGGTCGCAGAAAGAGGAGGAGTTGAAAGGAAAAGCGATTGGTTGGCATCTGATAACGATAATAAAATTTTACTTTATACTGCGGAATCCAATTTGAGAAAGATTTCCCTGGGCAAAAAAATTTGCTCTATACTGTCTCTTTCCTGACCCGGATGGATAAATGGTTATCGGCAACATACAGCTAGGAGTACTCCTTTCGTTTGACTAGCATTCCATCCTGAGGGGGAGGAAGGGGGGAATGGGGGAAGGAGTATCAGTATTCTCAGTTGCTTCATGCTAGAGAAACTAGACTAATTAGGCTCCAGCTGTGTAGGACTCCTCTAGTCTGTGCGCTCCTTTACCTACATTATGCTATTGCGGCGTCCTAACTTGAACCACCCATTCATTTCAAGTCTTTTCACCATAGGGTGCGGTCCCGCCGTGAGAGAACCATCAGTGAAGAAACAAAGGTAGGAACTAGTGCCAGTTGCTTTGATTTCTTTCCGAGAAAGGTCTACGAACCATCACAACATCATGTCTATCTGGAAGGGATCTAAATTAAAAGAACAATCCAATTAACTTCCGCAATAAACGTTCGAAATAATGAATATATGAATATCATATATTATAAAAAATTTAAGGGGCTCTGACTGTAAATATCGAGAATCGGTGGACAGACTCAAAAAATTGAAAATCCTTATAACTTGCCAGAAGAACACTTTTGAGGAGCTCTCTTAAAAAATATTATTTAAACTTCCTGGAACTCTATTGTTTTCGAGAAATTCGGAAAAACGGTTTTGCTTAATTAATTATGCAAAAATTAGGCTCAAAATTAAACAATTGCGTGCGCTTGCTTTTAATCAATTTGCAACGCTATAAAACAATTTTAATTTTAAATGATAGCAATACTCTTCTACCTTCTATCAATGGGAGTTACTTGGAGTTCCGCATTATTTATGCGGTTTGATGGCTCTTTGGAACAAAGGCATTTTACGCACTTCGGAAAAAGGCAAAAATTGGGTAACTTCAGAGGCTTAGAATGGGCCTTGGTATGTGTAATATCAAATTGAAATAAGTCCTGTGATAAAGTTTGGTCCTGATACTATTATGACATGAAATAAAAAATCTGGGCAATTCAGGCTCGCGCTGACAAAAATAAAAATTCGCGGACCAGTGTTGCCAAAATTTGCATAATGCTAATTTTTGGTGTATGTCTTCTCGAAAGTTATCTGGCTTGGGGAACTCAATTTTGAGGATTTTATTCACTGAAGACACACGAAGTATGAAATAAAACATTCCTTCAGTCTATTATTTCATTAATTTGTGCTTATATTGTTAAAACGTAAAACTAAACAGAAGGAAAAGAAGTTTTAAAAGTGCTACACAAGATGTTGCGTGACCGGTGTCACGTGAATATTCTTGTCAACTTAATGGCAGCTTTTTTACCGCGTGCATCTTCTGTTGGGACAGAGCATCTTGTCTTGCCAGTTCTTCAGCGAATACCTTCAGCATCCCTGTGTTTAAGGCATACTGTCATGTGCAGCTGACAGTCTATTGGGAGGAAAGTCGCTACAGGTATCCGACCGGCAAGTCTTACGTGATTCAATCGCTCCGTTTTCAAAGTGCTAGATTTTGGGTGCCTTTGTGAAACGACGCTGTTTTTCCGGAAAGCAGAAGTGTATTGTTATTATTATTTTTCAGTATTTGTCAAAATAAGTGCTGTTTCTATCAATTATCACACTTCTTGTATTGATATAAATTGTATCCTTTAATACGTTCAGCACAAACCACAGCCATCCTGGCAACGTGATGTATTTTAATATCAGTTGTCTCAGTATGCGGCTGTACATCTAAGAGGCCTGTTGTACTTTGCAAGAACGCTGAGAACTCTTCAACAGTTTGCATTTACGGGTATAAAATTTTCATTGCAGAGTATTTTCAGGTTATGACGGTTCAGTGCTGTTGCGTGACTTTATTTTGAGTAATACGTATGTTTTCATTGCTAACGCGGCCCAAGTAGACTCCTTTTTTAGTTCTCAATTTATACGCATTCGTCAGTTTAAGTACTGTTTAATAAACGAGCAGGAGTGTTTTATCGGGTTTAAAACCACGAGGCGTAGCCGAGTGGTTTTAGACCCGATAAAACACGATCTGCGAGTTTATTGAACGGCTTCAAAAAACGATCTCATAGAATAATGAACTAATGGTGCCATTTTCCCGTGCTATAACTTTATTCCATAGTCTCATCAAGAGAATGTCAAAATCGATCTCACAGAATATAAAGACATTCTTTCATGTTTTGTAGTTCCTATAGTCTTTGAAAAGAATAAAAAGTTTTGTTTAATGAGCCTCGGACCATTTTCCCGTGCTGCTAGTTCATGCTGCTAGATCTGAAAAGAATTATAAGATTAGATGATTTGTATAGTGGAAACTTCATTCAATGGCTTCGAAGCACAAGCGGACGTTTCGCAAACCCAAAAATGCTGAAGAAGAGAAACAACTGCTGGAAAATGCCGTACCAAAGTCAACACGTTCCGTCAATAAGTGGGCTATGAAGATTTTTTCAGAATGGCAGTCAACAAGAGTAAATAAGAAAGCTTCTGAAGAGCCGAGCAGTTGTACTAATGACACATCACAAATTCAAGACTTGGAAACCGACGTGCTTGATATGACGGCAGAGTCGCTAAATTTTTGGTTAACAAAATTCATAATGGAAGTGTGCAAAGATACCGGGGAAAATTATCCTCCTCGTACGCTGTACAGCATTGTTTCTGTTATATAAAATGTTACCCTCATTAGTATTCTTTATATAAAGAATACTAATGAGGGTAACATTTTATATAAAGAATGGTAATGAGGTATATTACAATCAGCCCCGCTTTCCCCTGGGACTGAAATCAAATGCCGCCACCAGGCTTTTTAGATTGTTGATGTATTACCGGTTTTAAACAAGCATCCACGTGACTCATTTGCGTGATGTAATTGGTGGAAATGATCATTAATTATTCATGAGTTTTTGAATGATTTGTAAAAGAAACCATTCAAATTTTCGAGGAGATTAATAATTTCCCGACGAAACTGCAAATAATAAAGTATAACAAAGAGGGGCCAATTTGGTGCTTCAGAGTTTAGACATGACGAAATATCATTACTCACTGCACTCTAGTTTCACCAACAATTTTCCAAATTCATTTGTAATATTTTAGAAAGATAAAGAGGGATACCAGCGAAGGCAAGATCAAGTAGTAAGACTGTCTGAGAGTAGTTACGGTAAAGGATTTGTCACATTTCAAGTCGTCCTTCCATTAATACATGTACTTCAGTATTTCCTGTTATGTAATTATGCAAATTTTGGCAACACTGGTCCGCGAATTTTTATTTTTGTCAACGCGAGCCTGAATTGCCCACTGCAGATTTTTTATTTCATATCATAATAGCATCAGGACCGAACTTTATCACAGGACTTATTTGAATTTGGTATTACACATACCAAGACCCATTTTCAGCCTCTGAAGTTACCCAATTTTTGCCTTTTTCCGAAGTGCGTAAAACGCCTTTGTTTCAAAGAGCCACCAAACCACATAAATAAAGCGGAACTCCAAGTAACTCCCATTGATAGAAAGTAGAAGAGTATTGCTATCATTTAAATTAAAATTGTTTTATAGCGTGGCAAATTGTTTAAAAGCAAGCGCACGCAATTTGTTTAGTTTTGAGCCTGATTTTTGCATAATTAATTAAGCAAAACCGTTTTTCCGAATTTCTCGAAAACAATAGAGTTCCAGAAAGTTTAAATAATATTTTTGAAGATAGCTCCCCAAAAGTGTTCTTCTGGCAAGTTATAAGGATTTTCAATTTTTTGAGTCTGTCCACCGATTCTCGATATTTACAGTCAGAGCCTCTTAAGATTGTACGCTCGCTCTCATTGGTTGATAGGTGTGTTCAGATGAGAGTACGTAAACACGGTTGTGATGTCACGCCTTCTGTGTTTCCCAGCACAATTTGGAAACATTTCAAAGCTATCGAAAGACTCGTAAAATAATTCCAAGTCCAAATATTAAGGTACCGGAGAAAAATGTGCCAAATTTTGATTTGGGGTTTGGCTATCTCTTCCCCCCCCCCCCCCGGCCCAAGGAAAAAAAAGCAAAAGAAATACGCGCGCTGAAAGTAAAACACAACTCGGCATAACTTTAATTTAGCGCTGAGCGAACTAATGGAAAAAAGCTTGCGGGAAGTTTTTGCCACGCTTTGACAAATTTGTGTATTTGTAACCGACAGCAAAATTTACCAAGATTTACTGAAATATTACCTGAAAAGTACCAAAACGTTAAATCTTGTTTTAATGGATTGCTCGGCAAAGGTTTCATCCGGCAAATTTATTGACTCGAGCATGGCTTCGCAAGTGCGTTCAAAACACGCACAGCAAACTTGTTTTAACGAAAGTAAACTTCGGAAGCAAATTTGTATAAACTGACCTTTATTTCATTCGACGAAGGGCTCAAATCCACTGAGTTACTTCTCTGAGTTCGTGGAAAGCCATTTTCATTCCTTTGGCTTTGCAGAGACGGTAGATCAGCAACTCGGATTCTTGCCTTTCAAAAATATTCGCTGTCAGACTATAGCAAATAATCTCTTCTTTTTCCCTCGCAGTTGGTTTATGAGAAGTTCAGTCAATTAAAAGTCAAAATTGACAGATTACCGATTGTGTCCTCAATGAATATTTAAAGAATTGCCAAAGTTTTCTCACTTAAATTTTAAGAACCAGCAAGGCACAAGTACAGACTCCCCGGCCCCAAACAGGATTGCGTTTAAGCAGTAGAGGACTTTTTTTCGTGTTTATATAGCCTCATCTGATCACGAGGGGGGCAGTTCTTCTAACTTTCGCTGAACTTTTAGTATTTTTCTGCAAGATTTACGAGAATTCAAAGCTGAAATGGCTTTCATCCACATGGCGCTATGGCGCTCCGACGCTGGCGCTTGCCACAATTTTCAACTTGATTTTGACTTTTATAAAAAGGAATTTTGAATGGTTCATGTGTTGTCAGATGCGCGTTTTGATTGGCTAGTAGGAAATATGATTGCCCAGAGCGTGTATTGAGAACATCTATTTCAATCAACAAGTAAATAAACAAAATTTCCCTTCATTTGTCGATTTATTTTTGAGAAAGATTTCATAAAAGCAATAGAGGACTTTGTTCCGTGTTTACATATATTTAATAGCCTCATCTAAACACTCGGGGGATTGGGAGAATTCTCGAAAGTTATGTAAACCCTCGACTGCGTGTGGGATTTGCATAACTGTCTCGAATTCTCCCCACCCCCCTCCCCTCGTGTTTAGATGAGGCTATGTAAACACGGAAAAAGTCCTTAATTAGCCCTTAATTAGAACTGCGGGATACAGAATTAAATGTAAAGAAGATCATCGCAGTTATAGACGCAATTTTTGTAGTTGCGAAAAGCAAGCTCGAAAAAAATTCAGGCTTGTACGGGATTTGAACTCTTGATTAACATGATTAGCTATCAGAGGCTATGGGTAATTATTCCTTAACAAGATGTCTGTCACTTCTGTACAATCACTTTGATTGTTATTTTTTTTTATCAAAATGTGTTTATATTCTAGTGTTACGTTCCTTTTGTTGTAACTATGAATACTTAAGTTGGTATGGTATATGGTTATATTTTCACAGACTTCCGAATTAATGAGCCCGCGAACAAACTCGGCATACGAGCCGGATCAAGAGGATGACACAATCAGAAGATCACGTAAGCATGAGCAATTCTTGTCATTATACTCCTTCCTGAGCCTCCCTACCTTCTTATCATCTTTAAACCCATGCGACCTATTGCGCTGCGCGCAAATTCCACCTACTCATTATATTCGCCGCCTCCTAATCATCATCATCATCATCATCATCATCATCATCATCATCATCATCATCATCATCATCATTATCATCATCATCATCATCATCATCATCATCATAACCACAATCATCATCGTTTTCTTTATCTTCTTCTTCATCTTCACCTTTTTCATCTTCCTCTTCCTTGTGACCATCATCATCGCTATCATCAAAGACAAGAATCATCATCATCATCATCATCATCATCATCATCATCATCATCATCAGTTCTCCTTTCTATTATCTTTCCTACTAAAACACATCCGTTCAATTGCAACCTCATCTTCTCCTCGTTCTTAATCCCATCATCCTACTCCTCCACCTCCCTTTACTTCCTGTTCCCTTACTCCAGATCTCAGCCTTGTTATATGCTCACCATTTGTGTTCCTTTTATCAACAGCAATGTATGCGCCAAACTATGGCATTCCGTTATGGGAAGATAAAAGCGCCTGTAAGAATAGTAATGAAAAGGATCCTATATATGCAGTTATCCACTTTCCTGAGGGAAAAGACGCCGAAGGCATGAACGATCAGGAACCAATTTATTTTGTCCTTGAAGAACCAGTTACAGACGATAAAGAAACAGTAAAAAATAATGCCTTACAGGACCCATCGTTAATAAATTTTGGGCAACAATCTTTCGAAAATCATACCTACGCAAAGGTAGCCAAATGCAAGAAACTTCCGGATGACGATCCCGTGGAAATTTCTGATGTTTTTTACTCTGAAGAACTTAGCGACCACTCGGATTCAGAGATTGATGTTCTAGAGTTTTATGTTAAAGACGGAGAAGAATTCAAGCAAGCTGGCTTTACTTCAGAAAAGCGAATTTACTTCACTCTGGAGGAATTTTTCTCGGACACTCTCAAAAGGACAACCAATAATTCGGAATGCGAAAATGCACAGGATTATAAAGTTTTGCAAGGACCTGATCAATATCGGGCCATCTGCTCAGAAGCGCTAGTTTACTACATGCCCAAAACAGCTGATCCTAATAGCTCCATGGATGATAACAACAATTCTAAGTTTACAATTGAGCAAGTGTTTGACGATTTGGAGGAACGTTATCTTAAAAGGACAGGAGAACTTGCGACGTCCTCTCCAGGGAGTCCGCGCATTTCTGCTGAGGGGTGTTCGGATAGCGTAGAAAAAGGTAACAAGGATTCGGCAGTCACAAATGAACCGGTATACAATCTTTTGGAAGAGGTTTGTCGTTACGGGCCTCCTCAATTTAAAGCGATATCTAGCCAAGGAGGTCCCTTCTGCTTCAATTTGAAGAGGCTGAAATCCAATCACACCAGGGCAACCAGAATTCAGCCAAGGTACAAAGAAGAAGAACCAGTGCGCAATGGACAGGAAGAGCAAACTTTGAAAGGTCCAGAGGACAATGGTCAGCCTAAAGAAAAGCCACTTTACTTCTCATTAAAAAGAATCTCCCCTGATAGCTTGAAGCAAAACAGAAATGATTGCAAAGATGGAAAAGATTCAAATGAACCAGTAGACGATGTTTTCGAGGAGCCGAATCTTAAGGAGGCAGAAGAACCTGGGACTTCTTCACAAGAAAGTCAGAGAGGTGCAGATAGCTCAAAGGAAGCTGAGGTCATTTCTAAGGCCTCGAATGAGTCGTTGTACAATTTTCTGGAGGAAGTTTACCGTAATGGACCTCTTCAACATAAAGCGATAGCCAACCAAAACGTGCCAATTTATTTCACTTTAAAAAGGCTAAAATCCAATCACTCCAAGGCAACTAGAATTCAACCCAGATACACTGACGAACCGATCTACAGCGTAATCGGGGATCAATATCTCCAGGGTTCACAAGAAAAAGATCAAGGTGATGAAAAGCCAGTGTACTTTTCTTTGAAAAGACTTCGCTCTGCTAGTCTCAAACGAAATACAGATGATTCCATTGGCACAAGTAAACCAGCCGACGACCCTTTTACGGAGCGTTATCTTCAAAATGAAGAGGAACCTAGCGCCTCAGAAAGACCAGTCTTTCACAACATGGAAAGATTTTATTCGACCAGCTTCAAAAAAACGAACGAGTCTCAATTTTAAAGATTCATCTCGAAAATAGATATCTTAAAGAAAACCATAACGAATTATAAAAACCTACATGATCAGAGAGATCTTTAGATGGCCCGTTTAACTGGCATACCGTTGGCGCAGTGGTCATTAAGTCTCAGACTGAGGATTTCGGTTAGAAGATCAGAAGGTGGGTGGTTCGAAGGTGGACTCTATATCGCGTTGTGCTCTCTTTCCTCGAAGAAGAAACCATTCCACAAAATCTTTCTTTACCCCTGGTATGTAAATGGATAGGTGCTGGCAAAGACAAATGCTGGACTAGCATTCCATCCGGGGAAATAGTAATACACCCAGTTGTTTCATGCTGCTGAAAGCGGAGTTATAATTCAAAGCAGGGGCCGTGAGGGCCAATAGCGACTTAAGTAGCTTATTAATAAGTTAACTTGCTTTACTACGCAGTGGAACCAAACAATTACAGCGATGATTTTTCGACAACAAAGTGACTTCATGTGGTTGCAGTTTGTTTTTGTTTTGTGTCTTTTTTTAGACCAAAAAAGTGTGCTTAATAAGGGGTTATGGTAATACTTACTTAGCCAAAAGCAACATTGATAGTTTTGGCACTGATAATTTGCAGTACTCTGTCACAGCGTATCGCGAAGGAATATAAAAAGAATATTAAGCTTATTTTTGTATAGACAGCCCTGGATAACAGCAAACACGTGCTCTGATTGGTTCCACGCTAACAGGGTATCAGATCATATTGTGCGAGTAAAGAAGTCACACGAAAAAAAGAAAATGGCGAAAAGGTTTTTTTGCACGGAACAGTTTTCTTTGATAACTTGAGAACATTCCTCACGATTTGTGGGCTGTCTATTTTTAATAATCTCTCGGGCATGACTTCAAGTCAGAGCTGTTCGTCTCGTTGGCTACAAGCTCATCAGAACGACTCCATTTCATGGAATAATTAATAATGTACTCACTGAAGTGGAGGTAAATATCTACCACTCTTCACCATCACTGAGGTGAATAATTGTTTAGCATGCATATACCAAATCAGTGGATAGCCAGCAACAAATAGTTCCTTTTTTTCTGAAAAATAAGGGAAAATCTCTCGCGCAAAATCCGGAAAAATGCAGGGAGGTGAGCTGCAGATACTATCCTGAGTTTGAGTAGAAAGTCAGCGAAAAACACTATATCCACTGGTTTGGTATATAATATAAGTAAGTAATAGTAAGCGTATATAACGACACTTTTGTTGGGAGTGGACCAAGGCTGTTTGTTTTCATAGATTCACTGTTCAAGGGCTGAGGCTGGTATCTCAGCGGTAAAGACTGAGTAAATCTAGTGAGAAATGTTTATGGGATTTCGTTAATGTTTTAGTATTTGATCAAGAAACGAGCCAAGGAATATATATTTTGCCAACCTCGTTTCTACTCTAATCGATTTGTCTTGACAATTAAGCACGTAAAGGCCTCGGAACTAGACCGATATTTTCTACATTCATTCTCCAAAAACTTTTACAGTTCATGTTTTATACCAGTATCATTTAACAACAATGTTATCCAATTCTCAAGCGTATTTAAAACCTACAATAGCTTTATAGCTGTTGTTTGACTCTTTTTCGTGATGAAATGGTGTCTAACCAGACAATTATTACATAACTGACAGTGTTTTTCTTCCAAAAAATCAGCCGAATAGCTACCTTTTTCATTCAATACTTTACTCTGAAAACGATATGCGTGAAAATTTTGAATATTTGTACCGTATTTAATAGAAACATATCAAAGTCATTCCCCACTGTGATGAACATCTGCTTACGCTAAGTACCAGTGCCGCTCTCTCTGAGCAGCGTTGTTGGATTAATTTGAGCTCTTGAAAACAAAATCACGCAACATGGCAGACACGTTGAGAAAGCGAGAAGTGAAGCCTCCCAAGAGATTCGTGGCGGATGTTCTTGTTTTCCAAGACTATGGAAGACACTTCATCATAATAAACAGTAAATCGGTATGATTCTTTCGTCCGGTTTGTCCAAGCGTTAGTTAGCCGTTTCAAAGACTCTCCTAACTGTTTCAGGGAGCAGCTTTAGCAGTGTCCATCAATCTCTGAATTTGCTTATTGAAGCTGTGCAGAATACGGCCAGTGATCATCACCTCAGTGATGTTGGACACTTCCAAAATGCGTTCTGCAACTCTTGTAAGGACAGGTTTGTCTTCGACCTCTGAAAATCTCGTCTTCGACTTCAGCTCCTTCGATATAGAGTATATCAAATAGCTGAGGCAAAAAGAATGAAAAATAGTAATTTTTAGAAACTGAAATATCTCCAAATTAAGCGAAAATCATCGGATATTAACTATTTGTTGCTTACTTGTTGATTTCCTTGATGAAGAATGGTTTGTCTCCACGTGAACTTTCGTGGAAGTCTTGGTTATTCGGTTTCTCATTACCGGGAACTGCTTCAGCAAAGCGAACTAGTAACGCGCAGGAAATAATGAGATATAAGGCAAACTTCACAAACATCCCTGCCATGAGTCCGACAGCAAATTATTGCAACCCCAATGAATTTGGTATCAAAATGCGCGCAATTTAACGAAGATTTCGAAAACGGCAGGGAAATTTGAATAACGTCCTTGCGTGACCAGATATCGAACTTAGTCTCCCATGTACTCCTAAAATCGCATGAATTTTTCTTGTAAACAAGCCCGAATGGCAATTTTCGAAGCCAAAAGTCCGACTCTAAATTTTCCATGTTGACCGAAAACAGGATTTCCGGGTTTGCTAAATATGTTAAAGTTAAATATCCGTTTGGGATTTATCAATTTTTTGCGTCGTTTCCTAACCATTTCCGTACCATTTCCTAACGACTGATATAGTATCGGTAATGGGGAGATTACTAAATCACATGTAAGGACTTGACGCGGAGCTTTGATGCTCTTAGTAATGTAATTTTACAACTAAAAGAATCAGATTTAGATATAAAAAGGTTAAATGGATAGTTATGTCTTAAAAACAAAATTATTAAGAGTATGTACGTTAAGTATGCAATTCTATTAAAAATAATTATTATTTGATACAAAACTAGACAATTTTCTTCGCGGTTGCCATAGATTTTGATTAAATCAAATTTCGACGTTTTAGTTTTGTTTCTTGTGAATAACTTAACCCTATCCTGCCTGGGGGGCTAGGCGAATAATCACCAAATCTCGTGACTTTTCCTAAAATTTATCAGAGAAAATAATCCTGTGTCAATGACGTCTCTACTATATATAGATTTAGCCAGGCCTAAAAGCGGAGCTCCACATCTCTTTTTCATGCTTGTTGGCCCGTAAAAAACATTAAATTTTAGTTGTACAGTTATTCGCCAAGAGGTGAAAAACAGCAAGGGAAAACATGCGGACCACTAAGCAAACTGTGACTTGGCTTATTTTTCTTCAAAGAGAAGACTTCAGCACGACTTTCACCGACAGCTCTTCTTGTAGCATTCTTTCAAAAGCTAGCTAATTAAGTTCAAGAAGAGTACTTGTAAAACTACAATTGTTTATAAAACCCACTTGAGTTGCTCACGGTAGCGACTCCACAGACTTTTTCTGCAAATACACATTTCTCACTGATTCCAATGCATCCATCTGGCTGTTTAATTCTGTTAACCATGAAACATTTCTCCAAATCTATTTTGCTAAAATAAATAATATTTTCCCGGCATCAAACCGTTTACTGGCAAAAAATTACCCCAAAAATGTTTTCGGAAACTTTCAAGCACACGTATAATTATCAAGAGGAAAATGACACAAGTTTTTCACCTGCGAAGTATTAATTGGGTGCTTTCAAGAACTCACCCTGAACTAATTTTAGGAAGCTTTTACAGTCTCGTTTTAGACAAAATAGACTTAAACCGAGAAATGCTTTGCTTATAGTTACTTAAATAAAGATTTCGTTTCGATCTCTAACTAAAGACACTGAAATGGCTTACCGGTTAAAAACAAAACGAACACGAAAACATGCGACACTGAACTCACTCACTGAAACGGTGATTCTAAGTTTAGTCGCTAAATTGGGACAGAAATGTCATTCACTTCAAATGAAGAAACCAAAAATATATTAAAATATAAGGAAGATAAAATATTCCACAACTGAACAAAAACATATGGAGCTTTGCACTAAGACTATAAACTTAATAAAAAAGTATTGACGACAGAGCGACTCTTTAGTTGTTGAATACTAAATTACGAATTAGTCAAAACAACCCAATATGCGGTGCCGAAGAAAAACAACCTAGATTGAAAAAACAACACAGACTCAACACAGTCACGATTTCTACTTTTGGACTAAAATACACTACTGACTAGAATTGCTCAAAGAAAAATATTGAAAATTACGCCCTAAAGTTCAAAAGAAAATTGCGCATATATTTAACAATTATCCTGCGAAATCGCGCGGAATATCACCTGATACTTAGCCGACGAGGCCGTAGGCCGAGTTGGCTAAATCAGGGGATATTCCGCAAGATTGAGCAGGATAATTGTTTTATTATTCAACAAATTCCCATCGACTACCTTTTTCAGAATGAGAAAAACTACGGCTCTATGATGAAAACGCTAAAAGCTAGCAACACATAAGCTTAATAAAGATCAAAGCAGAACTTCAAGAAATCGAAGTTTACTACCGTTCACTTAAAAAGACTGAGTTACAAACTCATGTTCAGAAAGGACAAGACAAAGTAAAAAAACATATTGCTACCTTACCGAGAATAAGTCCTCTTCCTGTGAATTAAAATCTTTTCAACTTTAGTCTTTACAACTTTCCGTGAGCAAGTGTGCTGCTTCGTTCGCAATAGCATTTTCTTGGTTGAGTTCTCTCACTGTGAAAATTCCAAGTCAACCTCTGGATATCTTTGTGAGCTGAAGCAAATACTTGTTGACTTTTTGAGAGCATT
This sequence comes from Siderastrea radians, assembly GCA_964017195.1. Lineage (NCBI taxonomy): Eukaryota > Metazoa > Cnidaria > Anthozoa > Scleractinia > Rhizangiidae > Siderastrea > Siderastrea radians. Next base: position 32,046,642 of record OZ024899.1, on the reverse strand, counting down.
TAATTGTGGAAAGTTTCTTCCAGGGAGTTAAAATTTCCGGAGAACACTGCTAAAAGTGCCTCGCTTTTCAAATGGTCGCCGAACAAGCAATGAAAGAAAATCCGCAGTGCACTTCCAAATATGGTCATTTACGTATATCGCGGGATATCTGTCATGTACGGATGACAGATATTGAGGGCTTCCTTTCCATATATGGGCATAGTGACAACTTGTTGAATAATAAAGCTATATATGCGATATCAGGATATAGGATATATATAGGATATCAGATTGCTCACTAATGACAATTCCTTCAATGAATAAACACAGAAAAAGGGACAAGAAACCTTCAAAAACATGAAATATCATTCACATACGAAGCACTTGTTTGCCTAGGAAAGCAAACTACATTCAATTTTCCCCTCGAGTGAAGTTACTCGTAAGCCGACAAACGGGAACTACAACGTAATTTCACAGATATTTTAAACAAGTTTTTTAAACATTTCAAGAAAATTACTGTAATTTACTAAACATGTAAAGTCACTCAATTAAAAAATTCTGACAATGTAAATCCACAATCAAATCTGTAATTTACTTTACTATTGAACTGTAAGAAGGACTTGAAAATCTAAACGAAAGTCGCCGGGTTCTTTCCAGATCTCCTTAGCTTTGAAAAAAAAAAACGAGTATGTCCTCGAACAAGGATTTCTTGCCTTCAAGCTCTCCAAGATCTGCTGTATGCGCCGTCGGGATTGAAGCAATCCTTTTCCTTTTCATGATGAACTGTTACAAGTCTTCATTCCAAGAATGTATTACAATTATCGTATTGAAAATCGAGCGTCAAGGAACCAGCCGCCATATTGTTTACTTCAGCTACAAGAAAAAAAGAGGACATTCCGCCTCCCCTGGTCGGGTTGTCTTGGGACTCCCCTCACCCTCCCCCAGAGTCTGTACGGGCGTACGCTGATGTCAGAACCAAAATGTTTCGGCTCAACGGGTTTATACCAAATTTGCTTACCCATGGTGCTCCTCGAGCTCCGCTATGATGATTGACCTTTCCATATTTTCTGATTGATGATTTGATGATTGACCTTTCTATTTTTTGTCTTTTTGTTTCTGTCTTCCGTCTTTTTTCAGTCTTTTTTCAGGTTTTCCCCTTCGTTTGTAAGAAGAAGGTAATTTTTTGCTTTTGTGTGCTTGTTTTGACTAAGAATGTTTCTTAGAACAAAATCATATACTTTTTTGGTGACGTCATTGTCAGCTGTATGACTGCAGGTTTGGGACTCAAGATGGCGGCCTCAAATTCAAAATGGCGGATTTGTGACGTTATTGTGACGTCACGACACGTCATAACTGACACGGCATAAGGCCAATTTGTTAAGTTAATGACGTGCTACAAACGTGCCATGTTTCATCGGAAGAGCTTAAATACTTTTCGAGATCTATAGGCGGGGGGGGGGGGGGGCATTAGGCTTAGAAACTTTAAAAAAGGCCAGGCAGAATAGGGTCAAACGTTATATGCAGAGTGCGTCCGGGGAAAATAAAGCCTGCTGTGTAAAATGTAAGCTTTAGGGGGGAGGGGGAGGGGTATCAAGGCTTTCCGTGCTTAAGTGGCTGTCTCCCTAAGATCCTCATAACCCAAATTGGTCACGAAATAGATTTCCTTCAAATCTTGTATGTGAATTGCACTTTGTCTGGGTACTTTAAAAACACTTTTCGTTTGGGCTCTAAATGCTTTCTTCAACAGTTTACAAGGGGGGTCCCCTGGTGGACAAAAATGCACATTTTATTGGTACAAAAATGCCAATTTTCAATAACTTTGGTAGCTCCTCACAACACTTAAAATTTGATGCAGGACAAAATTCTACTGTTGGTTGATAAGTACAACTCTTCCTTATCCTACAGTGTTACTGACATTGCCATGTAGTTGTTTTGAGTAGTTAAAACAGTTCCTTTTTACAAGCCAATTTAACAGCTTTTAAAAAAGTAGGAAAAATGGGTAAACAAAAATACATGTTATCAAAAAGTGAGACTTCGTCTAGCAAATTCCTTGCAGTCATGGAAAGTTAAAGACTTGGTCTTAATTATAATAAAATAAAATCGTGCGGCCAGACGGTTTAAAGAACGTGGCGCCGCTTTGAAACACCAGTAATTCTTAATTATGCAAATTACGAACCACAACTTATGAGTGGAATTTAAGAGCACCTGTGATGCGAGCAATGCTCCCTTACATCAGGAAAACACGAAAATAGTTTCAAACTATAGCTGGACACAAATGTAAACTGGTAACATTTCGCATATAGCTTTAATTAAAATATACAGCATTCAAATAGCTCATTAACTATGTTCAATTCCCAAGATAAACAAGTTATGAAGTACATGCCACTCGATGATTGCTAATTGTGCTTTACAAAACAACCTTGATCTAGAACTATTAATCTGAGAATAAATCAATAAAAGCAAGTCATATTGCCTATATCACAGCCTGTGTTTTGCAGACTTATTTAGCGAACACTTAGTGCCATGCAAAACAATGAAATCAACGAAGGGCATCTTGTTCTGTTTACATTTGCACCCATTACCTCAATTTTCTGTCATCTTCGATCAAATATATAGATCCATGCGTTTCAGAGATCATCTTAGAAGCGTCAAACAGTCGGTTTTTAAGAAAATTCTTCGTTCAACAACCTTCATTTACAACAAGCTTTCCCTGCATTTAGTTCTCTCGTGTCATATTATTCTGGCAGTAGCCGCTGACCAGTTACTAATGTCAACAACAACACCGGGTACTGCTCCATTTTGCACTCGCGTTTTCGCTCTTAGCTATCAAAAATTTGAATTCATGATCCTTCACGAATTAAGAGCTCATGGGGAGAAGAAAAAAATTTTTGCCCTTAATTTACAAGCACACAACCACAGTGAAGACCATGGTTTGGCTAAGTAAAATAACTCGTACAGCTGGATTTGAAAATAACCTTCCTGTTTTCGACTTCTGGGGCGTTGAAAGGTTCCTTCAGTTTTGAGAAAGTAATCAGGTGCAGTTAAGAGACAACCTTAACCCTATCTAGACCGGGCCTTCTTTGGTCTTCTGAAGCCGTTGTGGGGCAGGTCTCCAGCAAACTCCGATAGCAATAAAGCAATGAAAATGAAACTTAGAGGGTCAAAAGTATGTCCAAGAATTTTGTCCAAGAATGTCTCCTTTGAGATCGGCAAGGGAAACTGATGACGTCAGATTTATGTCATAATTTCCAATTGGATCCACCGTATTGGATTTCGTGATTTCCCTAAGACTTCGGAAAGCCACCCAATTGACCTAAAAGTGAACAAAAATGATAAAAGAACTCTAAAATTATCTAATAGCATGACACCTTCAGTAAGAAAGTCATTTTTGTTTTCAGTTAAAACAGTACAGTACCAAACAGTTTCAGATGAACACGCCTGTCAAAGTTTGATTGCCTTAGCAACGTGAATCTCACTGTACATTGACCTACCACACTAATTTGTTCCCAACTAATTTTTCAATGAAATTTTGGCGGTGCTTGTTCACACATTAAAAAAATAATAGAAAGAGTTTCAAGTCCCCAAAGGCAGAGTCCGTGCACTCCCCCCTCCCCCATTATAGGGTTAATTTAAAATAAAGTAGGGTTTCAAGGAAATCAAAAATTCCTTCGGCAATGACAATAGTAAATGACTGGAGACAGTATTCAAGAGGAAACGAGTTTCTGTTCTAGGTAACGGGCGTCTACTGTACAGGTAGATTAAGAGTAGTCTAGTAGAGATAGAACTTATAGTAGAGTAATTTTTGCGCGAGCTCGAGTATCTCACCCGCTATTCAATCCCTAATAAAAATCTAAGGATACTCCTAACTTCCACTGATTAAGCCTGGTTCTCATACCACCCAGCTGGCTAGTCTGTGATCAACTCCGGAAGGGCATGTGCTTAAACCCGGAACGCCGGAACCCTGGAACGCCGGAACACTTAAACCTGGAACGCCGGAATACTAAAACCGGGAACGCTAGAATACTTCAACTCTAAATGACGATTCAATATACAAAAGATCGCTGAAAACACGAACAATTAAGGTTAAGCCACGCTACATTATTAACATTACCTTCTGACTCCCGCCAAAACCTGCGCGCAGGCTAGTTAAGATTCAGTGTCTCACCTCTTTTTCTCTAGACTTTGGCTGGGACTAAAGGAATGGAATAACAGTTTATCACTTTGTAAATGTTACTTTAAACGCTTTAAGTCAAAGAGAAAATTTCAGGTACAAACGCTTACCTTGCTGGAGAGTCCTCCATGTCGATGCCAGCGCGAAACAGCCCAGCAATCAAATAATTTATAATAATAATGGTTGGCGGGAAAACGTAAGGCAGGGGTTGGGGAGGGGATAGTGAGGAGAATGGTTTTGGCGGGAGTCAGAAGGTAACATTAATAATGCGGTAGCGCGGCTTAACCCTAATTGTTTGTCTTTTCAGCGATCTTGTGTATGTTAAATCGTCATTTAGAGTTGAGGTATTCTGGCATTTCGGGTTTAAGTATTCCGGTGTTCAGGGTTTAAGAATTCCGGCGTTCCAGGTTTAAGTATTCCCGCGATCGGGGTTTTAGTATTCCGGCATTCCGGCGTTCCGGCGTTCCGCGTTTAAGTACATGCCCTCCGGAAGTGACATTCAATATGTTTGGCGGTATTAACTGCTAATCTAGAGAAAGTGCAGCAAAACCAAGTCGGGCGAAATTTCAAAAGCAAGACGTTTTTTGGGGTATCGTAGGTTCATATTTGGTAGAGCAGTATCCCATGATCAGGTGGTTCTGGGGGCTACATACTGCAAACTGGATCATAACCATTAAGTCGTCATGGACCAAGCTCCCACAACTGTTTTACCAAACAGAAAGTATTCAACGGAGGATATTTCTATCAAGTAGTAATATTTTTGCTATACTGACGTTTCCCCAGGGTCGGATTCCAGAATTTAACAGCTTGGATGAAACTAGAAGTTTATTTTCAAACATGTTAAGATGCCCCCCCAAAGACCGAGTTATCACGTTATTTCACCTTGCTAAAAATACAACAACAAAAATAGCAACCACGTCACACACTGTGGTTATGTGCTTGCAGCTCTAAATTAAGGGCAAAAATTTGAATTTTTAATTTTCCCTCATGAGCTCCAGCCCTTATTTTCAAATGAATTCACCCTTCGTTGGTGAGCGATCATACATTCAAATAGAAACGCGAGTGTAACAGGTCTTTTTGTTGACATTAGCTACTGGTCAGCGGCTAATGCCGGAAAATTTAACACAAGAGAAGTAATACATGGAAAGCTTGGTCTAAATGAAGGTCTTTGAACAAAGTATTTTCCCAAAACCAACTGTTTTGACGCTTCTAAGATGATCTCTGAAACGCACGGATCTATATTTGATCGAAGATGACAGAATAATTGAGGTAATGGGTGCAAATAAAAACAGAACAAGATGCCCTTCGTTAATTTCATTGTTTTGCAAGGTACTAAGTGTTCGCTAAATAAGTTTCCAAAACACAGGCTGTGATATAGGCAATATGACTTGCTTTTATTGATTTATTCTCAGATGAATAATTCTAGATCAAGGTTGTTTTGTAAAGCGCAATTAGCAATCATCGAGTGGCATGTACTTCATAACTTGTTTATCTTGTGAATTGAACATAGTTAATGAGCTATTTGAATGCTGTACATTTTAATTAAAGCTATATGCGAAATGTTACCAGTTTACATCTGTGTCCTGCTGTAGTTTGAAACTATTTTCGTGTTTTCCTGATGTAAGGGAGCATTGCTCGCATCACAGGTGCTCTTAAATTCCACGCATAGGTTGTGGTTCGTAATTTGCATAATTAAGAATTACTGGTGTTTCAAAGCGGCGCCACGTTCTTTAAACCGTCTGGCCGCACGATTTTATTTTATTATAATTAAGACCAAGTCTGTAACTTTTCATGACTGCAAGGAATTTGCTAGAGGAGGTCTCACTTTTTGTTAACATGTATTTTTGTTTACCCATTTTTCCTACTTTTTTAAAAGCTGTTAAACTGGCTTGTTAAAAGGAACTGCTTTAACTACTCAAAACAACTACATAGAAATGTCAGTAACAATGTAGGATAAGGAAGAGCTGTACTTATCAACCAACAGTAGAATTTTGTCCTGCATCAAATTTTAAGTGTTGTGAGGAGTTACCAAAGTTATTGAAAATTGGCATTTTTGTACCAATAAAATGTACATTTTTGTCCACCAGGGGACCCCCCTTGTAAACTGTTGAAGAAAGCATTTAGAGCCCAAACGAAAAGTGTTTTTAAAGTACCCAGACAAAGTGCAATTCACATACAAGATTTGAAGGAAATCTATTTTGTGACCAATTTGGGTTATGAGGATCTTAGGGAGACAGCCACTTAAAGTTGCCAAAAAACATCTATGCGATGCGTTTGTCAAATCTACAATTTTATATTTGTGTGTTTTTAAAAGGTATGATAGAATCCAATCCTTTGGAAATTCAAAAGATATTTTTCAGCCCAGATCAAAGGGCAAAATTAGCCCTGATACCCCTAAGGTTGATTCGATCCTTTGCGAGGCTGTTTTTATTATAATTTGGGGTAAAATGGCCCTGTTAGAAACTGTAACGACCAATAAGGAGACTTAATTTAGCCCATTGATGCCAGCCCAACTTCCTTTTTAAAAATAGACTTTGTGTTGAAGTTATTACGAGAACCAAATTAGCTCAAAACATTACCGTATTTGACTCACCGAAACGGCCCTATAATTGATTCTGAAACAGATGTTTTGAATTCCAGTGTGTTGCACTTCGAGACACAATTTAGTAAACGAAGTTAGTGTTTTTTTTAATTCATCGTGGAGTTATATTAATATCGACAGTTTCTAACTCCGCTTAAAATTGGGAGAAATGTCGCCCACGCAGAGCTAGGCAACATTACAGCAGACCTGTCAGGGTCCGCGATTAGCAACTTTCAGATCAGACAACGAGGACGGCGACAAGATTGAGTACGACTTCGACTTTGGAATTTCAAATCAGCTATTTCCCAGGGCCATTACTCCTCCTCGTTGCTGACCGGTTAAGCTAGAGAAGGAAGCTCTAGGGACAAGATTGGTGTAACACGTGATAATCTAAAGCAAGCCCACTAGGTTTGAAAATTCGTACTCATACTCAGTAACCTCGCACTCAGGTAGTCCGATGTGAATGTTATTGTGTCAAGGCTATTGTGTCAAGCCATGTTTTATAGACCTAACAAAGAAGAAGCGAGGTCCATTTTCACATCATGAGGCAAAGACGTACTTTATTTCCGGCCAAATATACACGTTATATTCATACCAAGAGGAATAAAATACATTTTAAGGTGGTTCACACATCCATGAAAAAACAATGCGTTTTTTTTTTGGACCGCGGATAAAACAATACATTTTTGAGCGATTATTTGCCCCGACACGAAAAATGTTTAGTCGTCCTGGTAATGAAAGCTCGCGTGTAAACAAAACGCGAAACCAAAACTTTTCCTCGGGTGAAAATTATCCACAAATAAACGTATCTCAGTTTTCATGTTGCCGGGCCTTTAAGGTTAATTCACGTGTTATCAATTTTAGCTGTTTAATTTTCTTCCCTGTGGACTGTGTAGTCAAAAAGGCAATTTTGTTGCTGTAAATAGTGTTAATGATACCATATTTAAAATTTTATCAAAGCAAGTACGCGTGACATTCATACAGTGAGTCCAATACAAAAGACACTGAAGACTGTTGAGAATTTTATTTACCTTAATTGGCCTCACGGTGCTGTTGGCCGATTGTTTATAGTGCGGAAGTGAATTTTAAGTTTCGAACCTCTTTCACATTCGAAAGCATTGAAAACAAAAACAATTTTCGAAGCGTAACACAGAGAACAATAAGACTGATATTTCTAATTCCTGAGAGGTAAATACGAGAGTGCTAGAGACTTCCATTTGAACGTTGCAGGGCTCTGCAAGGTGAAATTATACCTCTCCGTTCGACTGGTATCCGTTGATAGGATCACAAACTATCCGAAATCTGGTACCGGTGCTGAATATTGGTTTCTACCGACCGGAAAGCATAAAATGCTATTCCAGCGAAGTGCAATGTTGCTTGGGAGGGTATTTATAACGTTCTTATTTTGCATCGATGCTACCTTCACCGAAAACATTGAAATTACTAGGAAAATTCCACGAGACAACAAAAACAGACTAAAATGGAAAGAAGGGTACGATTCATTTTTCATACCTATATAGCGCCTATATAGCGTAACAAGTTGTGCTTTCCTATAAAAATCGACGCTTTCCTATGATACGCACTGTACAGTTTTCACACGGAACGTTTATTAATTTTTGACAACTTCTTGTTGATTTTCGTTTCAGATTCAAGAAGTATGATATGAGGGGAGGAGTCCTGAGTGCGCATGTGAATATGATAATACCGTCTTTTACGGTTCTTTTATTTTAATTGGCTAATTGACACGAAAACCATAGAAACGTAAAAAAAACACTAATCAAAAACTTCGTGCAAAAGGAAAGCGTTGCGACGCGCAGCACTGTGAAAGGTTGACAAATTCGTCTAACACCACCAGCAAAAAAAAAAAAACAACGAGAAAAGCAACAACAAAATCGGGACTTAAAAGTTTTAGAATAAATTATCGAATGAGTCTTGTGCATGCCCCAGATTTCACTCTTCGTTTTTAAATATGGGCTCTGTACTCTTAGGCCTAGGACTCGCTCAGCCAACACACGAAAAATGGGACTGTAAACTGTCTAACACAGAGTTTTCTTGGTGCGTGGTTCAAGAGCTATTTTAAAATCACTGTTAGGTAGTTTTGATTATAAAAATGTTCTTACGTGTCCATGAAGGATACTTGAATTATACTCTTAGCCATCTCTCGACAGTATATTTGGATGTCAGTGCCACCTAACTCAATTAGAATAGTGGGTAGCCCTCTAACTGAAGTTTCTGTGTAATTGGAGTTTGGGGTGGGGAGGAAGAACTCCCCTTTTCAGTCAGACTGCCATTAGCAACAAAATACGTTGCTCATAAAATGTATTTACCAAACACGATGGTAAATGGTAAGGAACTTGTGACAAGACGTTAAAGGGGAGGGTCACTCCAGAAACGGTGTATTTTTGAAATTGCCAATTAAAAGATAACACTAAGTTGAGTTACTGACCGTGGTTTTAGCTTCTAAAAGGAATCCGATCCCACTAAAGTTCCTCTCCAAAGAAGGCCAAATTTCAACCCTGTGCGCCGCCATTTTGAATTGTCCGTGACGTCAAATTGTGCCACGAGACCAGCGCTCGGGTAACGTGGGCTCGATTTTCAGAGCCCACGTTTCAAAAAATACACCGTTTCTGGAGTGAACCTCACCTTTAAGCGGCCTTAACTACAACTGTATTTACCCCAGTAGGCAAGTGACATGGCTTGTTTTAATTTTTATTTAATTATTCCGTCTTCGTTTCAGGTTAACAATGGAGTGCCAGATAGAAATATACTCGAGGGAAAAATTATCAACTTGAATATAGAATGCACAGGCTCGTTTCTGGGCCCGTCACTCACTTTTGGAAACTGTCTAGTGTTCAAGTTGAATGGAAAAGAAAAGTGTGAGTTGAATCAGTTCCTGGACATGTCCAGAACAGGAGCTAGGCGAGATTACTCATTATTATTACCTGCAGTGTTAACAGCGTATGAATGCATAGAAAATTAGCCACATAGGGCGCAAAGCGTAACGTATGTAGCTAATTATTATTAGCTCATTATTATTATTATTACAGCGCCATACACAGAAAACAATACCAGTCTTCCTACAGGTTGACACAAGTGGAAATCGAACATTGTTTTCAGGGCTATAATTCATGGTCACTATTCAACAAAGAGTAGTAAGAAAATCGTCTTTAAACGTACACTGTCCAACTCATTTTCTTGTCTAGGAACTTGCGTTAGGCTTGTTTTAATTATTATCCTGAAATATGACGAAACAATTCCAAGGACTTAAACTTAAGGTACATGATAAAAGCAAAGAAAAATTAGAAATCCTCAAAATATCTTCAAAATGGCAGCTTTAATTTGCGAAACGTCTGTTGAGAATTTAAATTCGATGAATCCTGCTCTTTATCCCCTTACTGTTTGTTCTGTTTCGCTTTTTTGGAATCTTTCTTTCCGTTTAGTTGTATTTTTGATTAAAAACCATGACGACAGCCGTCGTTACTTCACCAGCTTCCTTTAGTTCAATGACACTTCCCTATACTGCACTTGAAGCCTCCACCAGTTTACCAACAGCCTCTGATACGACGCGAAGAAGCACTGGAAGCTCACAGACAGTCACTGATTCTACACCGAAAATCGTCGTTAGTTCACCCACAGTATCTGACACTTCCCTAAAAACCTTCGCTAGTTCGCTAAGGGGCTTTGATATAACACAAACAATAACCATAGCTGGGTCATGGGCAGCCTCCCATAGTTCGCAAACAGCCCTAGTTAGCTCAACGACAGTCTTCGATGCTACACCGAAAGCTTCTATTAGGTCATCAGCAGTCGTCGATGTAAGCCCAAGAGCCTCCGTTAGTACTTCGACAGTCTCCATTGTTACAGCAAGGACACCAGTTAGCTCACCTGCAGCCTCCGATACTACAAAGAGAGCCTCCGTTAGTTCTTGGATACTATTTCGTGTTACTTCGCGGGCTTCAGTTAGTTCAAAGGCGGTTTCCGATGCAAAAGAAACAGCTGACATGTTGCCGACAACTTCTTATATGCTATCAACAGTGAAGATTCTACCGGAAGTTGTAGAAGTTTCACCGACAATCAATGAAGGTCAAGCAACTCCGGCTCTTGTTCCACCAACGGAGCCAGGTGTTCAGCCAACCACTTTGGAACCAAATGTAGGTACCATTCTCAAACAAAATCGCCTTAGTTCGAACCCCTCGGCTTCCTCTCCCCCCCCCCCCCTTCCCCATCCCAAAAAAAAACCTTTGCAAAAGATCGAGAAGCAAACACCTCCAAATAATGGCAATGCTAAGTCAGGTTAAATTTGAATACCAAACTTAAGGATAAGGATCTAATCTACAAGCTCAAAATTTAGAATAAAGCTTGAACCACAAGAAAGTACTGCTCAACAGCTTTTCTTTTTGCATGTGTTTGTCTGTTTTTTTTTAATGGTCACAGTTTAAGGATACTAAACGATAGTAGAAAATCTGACAGCAGTATGCATATGGGCCATTTTTTAAAAAGCTGATCACCGAGGGCGTTTTAATAGAAGCTTATGTTTCTGGGCTACGGTGGGAAAACAAGTCTGTTGTCTTCGTCTACTATTGTCTACGGGGTACGATTTGTAACCCAAGAAAAACAAAAACAACGAAAGTTCATGTTTCTCTTGCTAAAAACACATTCCCGCTGTTAAATTTAAGTTCAAATTCGAAAGCAGCCAAATTTACAGCACAAACGAACGACAACAAATAATGTAGGTAAAACATCTTTCAGCCATGAAACTGAATAATTGGCGCTAATCTTGAGGTAGCTTATAACTGCTTTGAACAACTGGTCGCTAATGGGGGCACTCACCTCCTAACAATGTGGCCCAGGTTCAAATCCCTGACTCTGTGTCACGTGTAGACTGGGTTTGTGGTTGGTTTTGATTCTTGACCCAACGCTTTTTTTCCGGGTACCCTGAAATTTCTCCCCGCAGAAAAACCAACACTTTTAAACTCAATTCAATCTGGATAGAGTTAAAGGAGATCCTATCTCCGTGGATGTGCACTGCATGCCCAATTTATTATTCTGATTTATCATGTTCGTGTTTCGTCCACAGATTCCTCCCAATGTAGGCAGTGGACGAAAAGGAAGCAGCTCCAGTTTATACGTTGGTGTCATAGTAGGAATAATAGCTTTTGTTATAGGCGCTGTTGTCATCGTGGGCTTCCTGGTTTATCGACGCCGCCGTTCAAGGTAATTAAAACTACCAAATGAATGTGAATCGACAAATAACTGGAAAAATAACTAATAAAGTGCTGCTCGTGGACTCACTGCTAGTTCATTGGGCTCGAGATTCAGAGTCCCAGCTGTGGGCTCGAGATTCAAGGACCCAGCTGTAAGGAATGGGGGTTGGGGGGTGGACTTTATTAAAGACTTAGGGGTACCTCTGAAAAAAGTGACTAAGAGTGCTTCGCCGGACAGGTCGAAGCCCTGACTCTGCTTCATAATAAATATATGACATCCCTATTGTAGAACAAAGCATTCCGCAACAAAGCAAACTGAAACATACCAAAATAACAAAATTAGAGTACCTTCTCTCAAAACAAACAAAAGCTATTGTAATACCCTTTAGAACTACAAACACTTACCTAGCCTATACAAGGAAGTTTCTTCACGAGACTATAAGTAAAGCCTGAGCATTAAGCAGGTTGTAGTCCTTAGCATTGTTAACCCTCTCCAATCAAATGAATAAGTGTCAAGAATGGTCGCAGAAAGAGGAGGGGTTGAAAGGAAAAGCGATTGGTTGGCATCTGATAGCGATAATAAAATTTTAGTTTATACTGCGGAATCCAATTTGAGAAAGATTTCCCTGGGCAAAATAATTTGCTCTATACTGTCTCTTTCCTGACCCAAATGGATAAATGGTTATCGGCAACATACAGCTAGGGGTGCTCCTTGCGTTTGACTAGCATTCCATCCTGAGGGGGGAGGAAGGGGGGGAATGGGGGAAGGAGTATCAGTATTCTCAGTTGCTTCATGCTAGAGAAACTAGACTAATTAGGCTCCGGCTGTGTAGGACTCCTCTAGTCCGTGCGCTCCTTTACCTACATAATGCTATTGTGGCGTCCTAACTTGAACCACCCATTCATTTCAAGTCTTTTCACTATAGGGTGCGGTCCCGCCGTGAGAGAACCATCAGTGAAGAAACAAAGGTAGGAACTAGTGCCAGTTGCTTTGATTTCTTTCCGAGAAAGGTCTACGAACCATCACAACATCATATCTATCTGGAAGGGATCTAAATTAAAAGAACAATCCAATTAACTTCCGCAAAAAACGTTCGAAATAATGAATATATGAATGTCATATATTACAAAATATTTAAGATTGTACGCTCGCTCTCATTGGTCGATAGGTGTGTTTAGATGAGAGTATGTAAACACAGTTGTGACGTTACGCTTTCTGTGTTTCCCGGCACAATTTGAAAACATTTCAAAGCTATCGCAAGACTCGTAAAATAATTCCGAGTACAAATATTAAGGAACCGGAAAAAAATGTGCAAAATTTTGATTGGGGTTTGGCTATGTCTTCCCCCCTGAGCCCGTGGAAAAAAAGCAAAAGAAAGACGCGCGCTGAAAGTAAAACCCACCTCGGCATAACTTTAATTTAGCGCTGAGCGAACTAATGGAAAAAAGCTTGCGGGAAGTTTTTGCCACGTTTTGACAAATTTGTGTATTTGTAACCGACAGCAAAATTTACCAGACGCTGAAATATTACCTGAAAAAGTACCGAAACGTTAAATATTGTTTTAACGAATCGCTCGGCAAAGGTTTTATCCAGCAAATTCATTGACTTGAGCATAGCTTCGCAAGTGCGTTCAAAACACGCACAGCAAACTTGTTTTAACAAAAGTAAACTTCGGAAGCAAATTTTTATAAACTGACCTTTATTTCATTCGACGAAGGATCAAATCCACTGAATTACTTCTCTGCAGCTGAGTTCGTGGAAAGCCATTTTCATTCCTTTGGCTTTGTAGAGACGGTAGATCAGCAACTCGGATTCTCACCGTTCAATAAATTCGCTGTCAGACTATAGCAAATAATCTCTTCTTTTTCTCTCGCAGTTGGTTTCTGAGAAGTTCAGTCAATTAAAAGTCAAAATTGACAGATTACCGATTGTGTCCTCAATGAATATTTAAAGAATTGCCAAAGTTTTCTCACTTAAATTTTAAGAACCGGCAAGGCACAAGTACAGACTCCCCGGCCCCAAACAGGATTGCGTTTAAGCAGTAGAGGACTTTTTTTCGTATTTATATAGCCTCATCTGATCACGAGGGGGGAGTTCTTCTAACTTTCGCTGAACTTTTGGTATTTTTCTGCAAGATTTACGAGAATTCAAAGCAGAAATGGCTTTCATCTATGGCGCCCTGGCGCTCCGACGCTGGCGCTTGCCACAAATTTCAACTTGATTTTGACTTTTATAACGCGAATTCTGAATGGTTCATGTCTTGTCAGATGCGCGTTTTGATTGGCTAGTAGGAAATATGATTGTCCAGAGCGTGTATTGAGAAAATCTATTTCAATCAAGAAGTAAATAAACAAAATTTTCCTTCATTTGTCCATTTATTTTTGACAAATATTTCACAGAAGCAATAGAGGACTTTGTTCCGTGTTTACATATATTTAATAGCCTCATCTAAACACTCGAGGGGTTGGGAGAATTCTCGAAAGTTATGCAAACCCTCGACTGTGTTTCGGATTTGCATAACTGTCTCGAATTCTAGCTCCACACCCCCCCCCCCCCTTCCCCTCGTGTTTAGATGAGGCTATGTAAACACGGAAAAAGTCCTTAGAACTGCGGGATGAAGAATTAAATGTCAAGAAGATCATCGCAGTTATAGACGCAATTTTTGTAGTTGCGAAAAGCAAGCTCGAAAAAAATTCAGGCTTGTACGGGATTTGAACTCTTGATTAGCATGATTAGCTATCAGAGGCTATGGGTAATTATTCCTTAACAAGATGTCTGTCACTTCTGTACAATAACTTTGATTGTTTTTTTTTTTTATCAAAATGTGTTTATATTCTAGTTGTTGTAACTATGAATACTTAAGTTGGTATGGTATATGGTTATATTTTCACAGACTTCCGAATTAATGAGCCCGCGAACAAACTCGGCCTACGAGCCGGATCAAGAGGATGACACAATCAGAAGATCACGTAAGCATGAGCAATTCTTGTCATTATACTCCTTCCTGAGCCTCCCTACGACCTTCTTATCATCTTTAAACCCATGCGACCTATTGCGCTGCGCGCAAATTCCACCTACTCATTATATTCGCCGCCTCCTAATCATCATCATCATCATCATCATCATCATCACTTCTCCTTTCTATTATCTTTCCTACTAAAACACATCCTTTCAATTGCAACCTCATCTTCTCCTCGTACTTAATCCCATCATCCTACTCCTCCACCTCCCTTTACTTCCTGTTCCCTTACTCCAGATCTCAGCCTTGTTATATTCTCACCATTTGTGTTCCTTTTATCAACAGTAATGTTTGCGCCAAACTATGGCATTCCGTTATGGGAAGATAAAAGCGCCTGTAAGAATAGTAATGAAAAGGATCCTATATATGCAGTTATCCACTTTCCTGAGAGAAGAGATGCCGAAGGCATGAACGACCAGGAACCAATTTATTTTGTCCTTGAAGAACCAGTTACGGACGATAAAGAAACAGTAAAAAATAATGCCTTAGAGGACCCATCGTTAATAAATTTTGGGCAACAATCTTTCGAAAATCATACCTACGCAAAGGTAGCCAAATTCAAGAAACTTCCGGATGACGATCCCGTGGAAATTTCTGATGTTTTTTACTCTGAAGAACTTAGCGACCACTCGGATTCAGAGATTGATGTTCTAGAGTTTTATGTTAAAGACGGAGAAGAATTCAAGCAAGCTGGCTTTACTTCAGAAAAGCGAATTTACTTCACTCTGGAGGAATTTTTCTCTGACACTCTCAAAAGGACAACCAATAATTCGGAATGCGAAAATGCACAGGATTATAAAGTTTTGCAAGGACCTGATCAATATCGGGCCATCTGCTCAGAAGCGCTAGTTTACTACATGCCCAAAACAGCTGATCCTAATAGCTCCATGGATGATAACAACAATTCTAAGTTTACAATTGAGCAAGTGTTTGACGATTTGGAGGAACGTTATCTTAAAAGGACAGGAGAACTTGCGACGTCCTCTCCAGGGAGTCCGCGCATTTCTGCTGAGGGGTGTTCGGATAGCGTAGAAAAAGGTAACAAGGATTCGGCAGTCACAAATGAACCGGTATACAATCTTTTGGAAGAGGTTTGTCGTTACGGGCCTCCTCAATTTAAAGCGATATCTAGCCAAGGAGGTCCCTTCTGCTTCAATTTGAAGAGGCTGAAATCCAATCACACCAGGGCAACCAGAATTCAGCCAAGGTACAAAGAAGAACCAGTGCGCAATGGACAGGAAGAGCAAACTTTGAAAGGTCCAGAGGACAATGGTCAGCCTAAAGAAAAGCCACTTTACTTCTCATTAAAAAGAATCTC
Source organism: Siderastrea radians (assembly GCA_964017195.1). Taxonomy (NCBI): domain Eukaryota; kingdom Metazoa; phylum Cnidaria; class Anthozoa; order Scleractinia; family Rhizangiidae; genus Siderastrea; species Siderastrea radians. The sequence goes on along the minus strand of OZ024899.1, from coordinate 32,030,369 downwards.
CCCTGATAGTTTGAAGCAAAACAGAAATGATTGCAAAGATGGAAAAGATTCAAATGAACCAGTAGACGATGTTTTCGAGGAGCCGAATCTTAAGGAGGCAGAAGAACCTGGGACTTCTTCACAAGAAAGTCAGAGAGGTGCAGATAGCTCAAAGGAAGCTGAGATCATTTCTAAGGCCTCGCATGAGTCGTTGTACAATTTTCTGGAGGATGTTTACCGTAATGGACCTCTTCAACATAAAGCGATAGCCAACCAAAACGTGCCAATTTATTTCACTTTAAAAAGGCTAAAATCCAACCACTCCAAGGCAACTAGAATTCAACCCAGACACACTGACGAACCGATCTACAGCGTAATCGGGGATCAATATCTCCAGGGTTCACAAGAAAAAGATCAAGGTGATGAAAAGCCAGTGTACTTTTCTTTGAAAAGACTTCGCTCTGATAGTCTCAAACGAAATACAGATGATTCCATTGGCACAAGTAAACCAGCCGACGACCCTTTTACGGAGCGCTATCTTCAAAATGAAGAGGAACCTAGCGCCTCAGAAAGACCAGTCTTTCACAACTTGGAAAGATTTTATTCGACCAGCTTCAAAAAAACGAACGAGTCTCAATTTTAAAGATTCATCTCGAAAATAGATATCTTAAAAAAAACCATAACGAATTATAAAAACCTACATGATCAGAGAGATCTTTAGATGGCCCGTTTAACTGGCATACCGTTGGCGCAGTGGTTATTAAGTCTCAGACTGAGGATTTCGGTTAGAAGATCAGAAGGTGGGTGGTTCGAAGGTGGACTCTATATCGCGTTGTGCTCTCTTTCCTCGGGGAAGAAACCATTCCACAAAATCTTTCTTTACCCCTGGTATGTAAATGGATAGGTGCTGGCAAAGACAAATGCTGGACTAGCATTCCATCCGGGGAAATAGTAATACACCCAGTTGTTTCATGCTGCTGAAAGCGGAGTTATAATTCAACGCAGGGGCCGTGAGGGCCAATAGCGACTTAAGTAGCTTATTAATAAGTTAAATTGCTTTACTACACAGTGGAACCAAACAATTATACAGCGAAGATATTTCGACAACAAAGTGCCTTCATGTGGTTGCAGTTTGTTGTTGTTTTGTGTCTTTTTTTAGACCAAAAAAGTGTGCTTAATAAGGGGTTATGGTAATACTTACTTAGCCAAAAGCAACATTGATAGTTTTGGCACTGATAATTTGCAGTACTCTGTCACAGCGTATCGCGAAGGAATATAAAAAGAATAAGCTTATCTTTTGTATAGACAGTCCTGGATAACAGCAAACACGTGCTCTGATTGGTTCCACGCTAACAGGGTATCAGATCATATTGTGCGAGTAAAGAAGTCACACGAAAAAAAGAAAATGGTGAAAAGCACGCTTTTTTGCACGGAACAGTTTGCTTTGATAACTTGAGAACATTCCTCGCGATTTGTGGGCTGTCTTTTTTTAATAATCTCTCGGACATGACTTCAAGTCAGAGCTGTTCGTCTCGTTGGCTACGAGCTCATCAGAACGACTCCATTTCATGGAATAATTAATAATGTACTCACTGAAGTGGAGGTAAATATCTACCACTCTTCACCATCACTGAGGTGAATAATTGTTTAGCATGCATATACCAAATCAGTGGATAGCCAGCAAAAAATAGTTCCTTTTTTTCTGAAAAATAAGGGAAAATCTCGCGCGCAAAATCCGGAAAAATGCAGGGAGGTGAGCTGCAGATACTATCCTGAGTTTGAGTAGAAAGTCAGCGAAAAACACTATATCCACTGGTTTGGTATATAATATAAGTAAGTAATAGTAAGCGTATATAACGACACGTTCGTTGGGAGTGGACCAAGGCTGTTTGTTTTCATAGATTCACTGTTCAATGGCTGAGGCTGGTATCTCAGCGGTAAAGACTGAGTAAATCTGGTGAGAAATGTTTATGGGATTTCGTTAATGTTTTAGTATAAGATCAAGAAACGAGCCAAGGAATATAATTATATTTTGCCAACCTCGTTTCTACTCTAATCGATTTGTCTTGACAATTAAGCACGTAAAGGCCTCGGAACTAGACCGATATTTTCTACATTCATTCTCCAAAAACTTTTGCAGTTGATGTTTTATACCAGTATCATTTAACAACAATGTTATCCAATTCTCAAGCGTATTTAAAACCTACAATAGCTTTACAGCTATTGTTTGACTCTTTTTCGTGATGAAATGGTGTCTAACCAGACAATTATTACAGAACTGACAGTGTTTTTCTTCCAAAAAATCAGCCGAATAGCTACCTTTTTCATTCAATACTTTACTCTAAAAACGATATGCCTGAAAATTTTGAATATTTGTACCGTATTTCATAGAAACATATCAAAGTCATTCCCCACTGTGATGAACATCTGCTTACGCTAAGTACCAGTGCCGCTCTCTCTGAGCAGCGTTGTTGGATTAATTTGAGCTTCATTTGAGCTCTTGAAAACAAAATCACGCAACATGGCAGACACGTTGAGAAAGCGAGAAGTGAAGCCTCCCAAGAGATTCGTGGCGGATGTTCTTGTTTTCCAAGACCGGCTATGGAAGACACTTCATCATAATAAACAGTAAATCGGTATGATTCTTTCGTCCGGTTTGTCCAAGCGTTAGTTAGCCGTTTCAAAGACTCTCCGGTAGCAACTTTAGCAGTGTCCATCAATCTCTGAATTTGATCATCACCTCAGTGATGTTGGAAACTTCCAAAATGCGTTCTGCAACTCTTGTAAGGACAGGTTTGTCTTCGACCTCTGAAAATCTCGTCTTCGACTTCAGCTCCTTCGATATAGAGTATATCAAATAGCTGAGGCAAAAAGAATGAAAAATAGTAATTTTTAGAAACTGAAATATCTCCAAATTAAGCGAAAATCATCGGATATTAACTATTTATTGCTTACTTGTTGATTTCCTTGATGAAGAATGGTTTGTCTCCACGTGAACTTCCGTGGAAGTCTTGGTTATTCGGTTTCTCATTACCGGGAACTGCTTCGGCAAAGCGAACTAGTAACGCGCAGGAAATAATGAGATATAAGGCAAACTTCACAAACATCCCTGCCATGAGTCCGACAGCAAATTATTGCAACCCCAATGAATTTGGTATCAAAATGCGCGCAATTTAACGAAGATTTCGAAAACGGCAGGGAAATTTAAATAACGTCCTTGCGTGACCAGATATCGAGCTTAGTCTCCCATGTACTCCTAAAATCGCATGAATTTTTCTTGTAAAGAAGCCCGAATGGCAATTTTCGAAGGCAAAAGTCCAACTCTAAATTTCCCCTGTTGACCGAAAACAGGATTTCCTGGTTTGCTAAATAGGTTAAAGTTAAATATCCGTTTGGGATTTATCAATTTTTTGCGTCCTTTCCTAACCATTTCCGTACCATTTCCTAACGACTGATATAGTATCGGCAATGGGGAGATTACTAAATCACATGTAAGGACTTGACGCGGAGCTTTGATGCTCTTAGTAATGTAATTTTACAACTAAAAGAATCAGATTTAGATATAAAAAGGTTAAGTGGATAGTTATGTCTTAAAAACAAAATTATTAAGAGTATGTACGTTAAGTATGCAATTCTATTAAATATAATTATTATTTGATACAAAACTAGACAATTTTCTTCGCGGTTGCCATAGATTTTGATTAAATCAAATTTCGACGTTTTAGTTTTGTTTCTTGTGAATAAGTTAACCCTATTCTGCCTGGGGGGGCTAGGCGAATAATCACCAAATCTCGTGACTTTTCCTAAAATTTATCAGAGAAAATTTTCCTGTGTCAATGACGTCTCTACTATATATAGATTTAGCCAGGCCTAAAAGCGGAGCTCCACATCTCTTTTTCATGCTTGTTGGCCAGTAAAAAACATTAAATTTTAGTTGTACAGTTATTCGCCAAGAGGTGAAAAACAGCAAGGGAAAACATGCGGACCACTAAACAAACTGTGGCTTGGCTTATTTTTCTTCAAAGAGAAGACTTCAGCACGACTTTCACCTACAGCTCTTCTTGTAGCATTCTTTCGAAAGCTAGCTAATTAAGTTCAAGAAGAGTACTTGTAAAACTACAATTGTTTATAAAACCCACTTGAGTTGCTCACGGTAGCGACTCGACAGACTTTTTCCTGCAAATACACATTTCTCACTGATTCCAATGCATCCATCTGGTTGTTTAATTCTGTTAACCATGAAACATTTCTCGAAATCTATTTTGCTAAAATAAATAATATTTTCCCGGCATCAAACCGTTTACTGACAAAAAAATTACCCCAAAAATGTTTTCGGAAACTTTCAAGCACACGTCTAATTATCAAGAGGAAATGACACAAGTTTTTCACCTGCGAAGTATTAATTGGGCGCTTTCACGAACTCACCCGGAACTAATTTTAGGAAGCTTTTACAGTCTCGTTTTAGACAAAATAGACTTAAACCGAGAAATGCTTTGCTTATAGTTACTTAAATAAAGATTTCGTTTCGATCTCTAACTAAAGACACTGAAATGGCTTACCGGTTAAAAACAAAACGAACACGAAAACATGCCACACTGAACTCACTCACTGAAACGGTGATTCTAAGTTTAGTCGCTAAATTGGGACAGAAATGTCATTCACTTCAAATGAAGAAACCAAAAACTGTATATAAAAATATAAGGAAGATAAAATATTCCACAACTGAACAAAAACATATGGAGCTTTGCACTAAGACTATAAACTTAATAAAAAAAATATTGACGACAGAGCGACTCTTTAGTTGTTGAATACTAAATTACGAATTAGTCAAAACAACCCCGCAATACGCGGTGCCGAAGAAAAACAACCTAGACTGAAAAAACAACACAGACTCAATCTAGAATAGTCACGATTTCTACTTTTCGACTAAAATACACTACTGACTAGAATTGCTCAAAGAAAAATATTGAAAATTACGCACTAAAGTTCAAAAGAAAATTGGGCATATATAGCTATTTATTTTTTTCTCAGCGCGTGAGCGGGCAAGATGAACCAAATCCTGCAATCTGATTGGTTCCGGGAGCGGGCGGAATTTTCCGATCTTGACCGCGGTCAACGGAACGGATTTGAGTAAATCGAGCAGGAGTTAGCTACATGTATCGAAATTTGGGAAAATAAAGGGGTTTCTTTTAGTTATATTGCTTCCTGTGATTTCTGAGTTTTAACAGAGTAAAAAAGCGTATTTTGCTGCTCTGGTGTCACAAACGGCTTCGTTTCATGGTTCATTTTACGCGCGCTTGCAAAACGTTGCTTTCCGAAAACGACAAGACACGTTTAACTTTTGAAAAACAACAAGAAAAAAATAAAAATATTATTTGCCGGCCTTGGTCGGTCCGTATTGAGAAAAACTGTGCCCTCGGTCTTGAGCACGGCCCTCGGCCTGCGGCCTCGGGCCGTACTCAAGACCTCTGGCACAGTTTTTCTCAATACGGACCTCCCGGCCGGCAAATAATAAATATATATGTATGCGATATCAGGATATAGGATATATATAGGATATCAGATTGCTCACTAATGACAATTCCTTCAATGAATAAACACAGAAAAAGGGACAACAAACCTTCAAAAACATGAAATGTCATTCACATACGAAGCACTTGTTTGCCTAGGAAAGCAAACTACATTCAATTTTCCCCTCGAGTGAAGTTACTCGTAAGCCGACAAACGGGAACTACAACGTAATTTCACAGATATTTTCAACAAGTTTTTAAAACATTTCAAGAAAATTACTGTAATTTACTAAACATGTAAAGTCGCTCAATTAAAAAATTCTGACAATGTAAATCCACAATCAAATCTGTAATTTACTTTACTATTGAACTGAAAGAAGGAATTGAAAATCTAAACGAAAGTCGCCGGGTTCTTTCCAGATCTCCTTAGCTTTGAAAAAAAAAAACAAGTATGTCCTCGAACAAGGATTTCTTGCCTTCAAGCTCTCCAAGATCTTCTATATGCGCCGTCGAGATTGAAGTAATCCTTTTTCTTTTCATGATGAACTGTTACAAGTCTTCATTCCAAGAATGTATTACAATTATCGTATTGAAAATCGAGCGTCAAGGAACCAGCCGCCATATTGTTTACTTCAGCTACAAGAAAAAAAGAGGACATTCCGCCTCCCCCCGGTCGGGTTGTCTTGGGACTCCCCTCACCCTCCCCCAGAGTCTGTACGGGCGTACGCTGATGCCAGAACCAAAATTTTTCGGCTCAACGGGTTTATACCAAATTTGCTTACCCATGCCCCGAGCTCCGCTATGATGATTGACCTTTCCATATTTTCTGATTGATGATTTGATGATTGACCTTTCTATTTTTTGTCTTTTTGTTTCTGTCTTCTGTCTTTTTTCAGTCTTTTTTCAGGTTTTCCCCTTCGTTTGTAAGAAGAAGGTAATTTTTTGCTTTTGTGTGCTTGTTTTGACTATTTCTTAGAACAAAATCATATACTTTTTTGGTGACGTCATTGTCAGCTGTATGACTGCAGGTTTGGGACTCAAGATGGCGGCCTCAAATTCAAAATGGCGGATTTGTGAGTGACGTTATTGTGACGTCACGACACGTCATAATTGACACGGCATAAGCCCAATTTGTTAAGTTAATGACGTGCTACAAACGTGCTACAGACAAGCATCTTCACTGGCCGATTTCAAATCTAAATTAAGTCGGCACAGTTTAAAGTAATATCTAAATTTTACATGTAAGTGAATTTTAGACACGGCCTCCATGAAAAGCAGACTTTTCTTTTGTTATTTTGAATTTGTTGTTATTAAATTTTTGTAGTTAGTTAGATAGGTAGATAGTCCTAGTAACTTAATTGACTGATGGAAAAACCGTGTATAAATAAAGTTATCTTATCTTATCTTATCTGCCATGTTTCATCGCAAGAGCTTAAATACTTTTCGAGATCTATAGGGGGGGGGGGTGGGGGGCATTAGGCTTAGAAACTTTAAAAAAGGCCAGGCAGAATAGGGTTAAACGTTATATGCAGAGTGTGTCCGGGGAAAATAAAGCCTGCTGTGTAACGGGTAAGCTTTAGGGGGAGGGGGAGGGGTATCAAGGCTTTCCGTGCTTAAAGTTGCCAAAAAACATCTATGCGATGCGTTTGTCAAATCTACAATTTTATATTTGTGTGTTTTTAAAAGGTATGATAGAATCCAATCCTTTGGAAATTCAAAAGATATTTTTCAGCCCAGATCAAAGGGCAAAATTAGCCCTGATGCCCGTAAGGTTGATTCGATCCTTTGCGAGGCTGTTTTTATTATAACTTGGGGTAAAATGGCCCTGTTAGAAACTGTAACGACCAATAAGGAGACTTAATTTAGCCCATTGATGCCAGCCCAACTTCCTTTTTAAAAATAGACTTTGTGTTGAAGTTATTACGAGAACCAAATTAGCTCAAAACATTACCGTATTTGACTCACCGAAACGGCCCTATAATTGATTCTGAAACAGATGTTTTGAATTCCAGTGTGTTGCACTTCGAGACACAATTTAGTAAACGAAGTTAGTGTTTTTTTTTTAATTCATCGTGGAGTTATATTAATATCGACAGTTTCTAACTCCGCTTAAAATTGGGAGAAATGTCGCCTACGCAGAGTTAGGCAACATTACAGCAGACCTGTCAGGGTCCGCGATTAGCAACTTTCAGATCAGACAACGAGGACGGCGACAAGATTGAGTACGACTTCGACTTTGGAATTTCAAATCAGTTATTTCCCAGGGCCATTACTCCTCCTCGTTGCTGACCGGTTAAGCTAGAGAAGGAAGCTCTAGGGACAAGATTGGTGTAACACGTGATAATCTAAAGCAAGCCCACTAGGTTTGAAAATTCGTACTCGTACTCAGTAACCTCGCACTCAGGTAGTCCGATGTGAATGTTATTGTGTCAAGGCTATTGTGTCAAGCCATGTTTTATAGACCTAACAAAGAAGAAGCGAGGTCCATTTTCACATCATGAGGCAAAGACGTACTTTATTTCCGGCCAAATATACACGTTATATTCATACCAAGAGGAATAAAATACATTTTAAGGTGGTTCACACATCCATGAAAAAAATATGTTTTTTTTTTTGGACCGCGGATAAAACAATACATTTCTGAGCGATTATTTGCCCCGACACGAAAAATGTTTAGTCGTCCTGGTAATGAAAGCTCGCGTGTAAACAAAACGCGAAACCAAAACTTTTCCTCGGGTGAAAATTATCCACAAATAAACGTATCTCAGTTTTCATGTTGCCGGGCCTTTAAGGTTAATTCACGTGTTATCAATTTTAGCAGTTTAAATTTCTTCCCTGTGGACTGTGTAGTCAAAAAGGCAATTTTGTTGCTGTAAATAGTGTTAATGATACCATATTTAAAATTTTATCAAAGCAAGTACGCGTGACATTGATACAGTGAGTCCAATATAAAAGACACTGAAGACTCTTGAGAGTTTTATTTACCTTAATTGGCCTCACGGTGCTGTTGGCCGATTGTTTATAGTGCGGAAGTGAATTTTAAGTTTCGAACCTCTTTCACATTCGAAAGCATTGAAAACAAAAACAATTTTCGAAGCGTAACACAGAGAACAATAAGACTGATATTTCTAATTCCTGGGAGGTAAATACGAGAGTGCTAGAGACTTCCATTTGAACTTTGCAGGGCTCTGCAAGGTGAAATTATACCTCTCCGTTAGACTGGTATCCGTTGATAGGATCACAAACTATCCGAAATCTGGTACCGGTGCTGAATATTGGTTTCCACCGACCGGAAAGCATAAAATGCTATTCCAGCGAAGTGCAATGTTGCTTGGGAGGGTATTTATAACGTTCTTATTTTGCATCGATGCTACGTTCACCGAAAACATTGAAATTACTAGGAAAATTCCACGAGACAACAAAAACAGACTAAAATGGAAAGAAGGGTACGATTCATTTTTCATACCTATATAGCGCCTATATAGCGTAACAAGTTGTGCTTTCCTATAAAAATCGACGCTTTCCTATGATACGCACTGTACCGTTTTCACACGGAACGTTTATTAATTTTTGACAACTTCTTGGTGATATTCGTTTCAGATTCAAGAAGTATGATATGAGGGGAAGAGTCCTGAGTGCGTCTTTTACAGTTCTTTTATTTTAATTGGCTAATTGACACGAAAACCATAGAAACGTTGTAAAAAAACTAATCAAAAATTTAGCGCAAAAGGAAAGCGTTGTGACGCGCAGCACTGTCAAAGGTTGACAAATTCGTCTAATACCACCAGTAAAAAAAAAACAACAACGAGAAAAGCAACAACAAAATCGGGACTTAAAAGTTTTAGAATAAATTATCGAATGAGTGTTGTGCATGACGCAGATTTCACTCTTCGTTTTTAAATATGGGCTCTGTACTCTTAGGCCTAGGACTCCCTCAGCCAACACACGAAAAATGGGACTGTAAACTGTCTAACACAGAGTTTAATTGGAGTTTGGGGTGGGAGGGAAAAACTCCCTTTTTCAGTCAGACTCCCATTAGCAACAAGATACTTTGCTCATAAAATGCATTTACCAAACACGATAAGGAACTTGTGACAAGACGTTAAGCGGCCTTAACTACAATTGTATTTACCCCAGTAGGCAAATCCTGGCTTGTGTCAATTTTTAGTAAATTATACCGTCTTTGTTTCAGGTTAACAGTGGAGTGCCAGATAGCAATATACTCAAGGGAAAAATTATCAACTTGAATGTGGAATTCACAGGCTCGTTTCTGGGCCATTCAGTCACTTTTGGAAACTGTATAGTGTTCAAGTTCAATGGAAAAGAAAAGTGTGAGTTGAATCAGTTCCTGGACATGTCCAGAACAAGAGCTAGCCGAGATTACACATTATTATCTGCAGTGCACAACGTATGAAGGCATAGAAAATTAGCCACATAGGGGGCAAAGCGTAACTTATGTGGGTAATTATTATTGTTATTATACATTGTAGTCACTATCTGTCTTTTTTTAATTCTGGGAATCAGCGCAACCTACAGATTATTCACTAGTCTGCTAGCAGATTATTCCGGATATCGCAAAAACCTCATCCAATAATTGTTTATTATTATTATTATTATTATTATTATTATTATTATTATTATTATTATTACAGCGCAATGCACAGAAAACAACACCAGTCTTCATACAGGTTACACAAGTGGAAATCGAACATTGTTTTCAGGGCTATAATTCATGGTCACTATTCAACAGAGAGTATTTAGAAAATCGTCACTGTCCAGCTTATTTTTTTTGTCTAGGAACTTGCGTTGGGCTTGTTTTAATTATTATCCTGAAATATGAGGAAAACATTACAAGGACTTAAACTTAAGGTATATAATAAAAGAAAAGAAAAATTAGAAATCCTCAAAATATCTTCAGAATGACAGCTTTGATTTACGAAACGCCTGTCGTGAATTTAAACTTGATGAATCCTGCTCTTTACTTCTTTTTTGTTTTTTGTTTCCCTCTTTGGAATCTTTTTTTCCCTTAGTTGTATTTTTGATGGCGCTTCGATATATTAATGAATGTAGAAATTAGATAGGCGAAATTTTGATATTTTGGTGGTACCTTGCATGTTTCCTTTCAGTTTACTTCTCGTACACTGGTAGAGAAAACTTTATTGCTAGGAAAGCGATTCGATTGTTATTTGATACCTATCAATGATTTTTCATTGGAATCAGGTTGACCGGCTATCTTAGCTAGATTCGACGAATCAGGGGGGAGAAAAAAAAAAAAAAAAAGAAAACAACAATACCACTGATTGGCCCAAGGTTAGAAGCAAATACAAAACAATGCTACTGTTTGAATAGAAGAAAAAGAACAAAACGATGGGTAAAAAGGGAAGTTCAGATTTTGAAAACTAGATTTTGAAAGATTTATCACAGAGACGTTAAAGAATCTTAACTGGTCCTTTCTTTTTTTCGTCATGTGTATCATAAAAAGAAACCATGGAACTACGCTTGTCTTAGGAATTCAACCTTATAATAGAAACCTTAAATTTATAGGGAATATTTACCTTATTATAGGCAACCTTATAATAGGAAATTAAAGTTTTTTATTGACTAAAAGCGTTAAGAATTAACTCTGCTAAAATTAATTATCGCAAATTAAGGGAGAAATCAATTGAAAATAAGAGGAATGAACTCAAGAAAAGAAGGATTTCCGAAGTCACTGTGGAGATCTTGTATTTTAAAAGGAATAGAACGTTCATGTTTTGTGTCAAATTGACTATAGCCGGCCATGGAAATTTTTGCCCCATTGTACTTACACGGTTAATAATCCGACGATTTTTAGAAATTTGCGCGCCTTAATTTCGTAGAGCGTCAATTCTTCTATATTTCGGTTTTCAATTATCAATCATCGCAGTCTGTTGATACTGACATACTGCCAGTAGTAAGGTACTTCCGTCTGTGGTTATGAAATTAGGTATAGGGAAAATAAAGCCTATTTTCGTTGTTGCTAGGTTTCGTCGAGAAATGATGGGAAAAATTTTATTAAATGTGTTCTTCTATTTTAGGTCCAGTAAACAAGCCGACAAACTCGACCTTTTCTACCATACACTCCATGACGACAACTTACGCAACGCCATCAACAGCTTCACGCCTGGAGACGAACACAGTTACTTCAGCTCCTATCACCCTTGTCTCTCCAGAGCACACTTTGGTTACTCCAGTAATAAGCTCCTATACCTCACCGGTGGCTCCCAATAACACACCAACACCATCAACAGGCATCTCTATTACGTCACCCACATCCTTCCTTACTTCCAGAGTAGCCTTCGAACCTTCACAAACGCCCTCCCTCAGTTCACCGTCAACCTCCATTAGTTCACCACCAGCCTCCTATTCTACACCAAGGATCCTCCCCAGCTCACTAAAAGTCAACTATGCTACGAAAGTCTCCTTTACTTCAGAGATGATCTCTGATATTTCACCAATAACCTCAATTAGAAAATCAACAGCCCTTCATTGGACATCAAGAGCCTCTCTTAACACACAAACTGGCGCCAACACCATAACGACAACCATCGTTACTTCACCAGCTTCCTCTAGTTCGATGACAGTTCCCTATACTGCACTTGAAGCCTCCACCAGTTTACCGACAGCCTCTGATACGACACGAAGAAGCACTGAAAGCTCACAAACAGTCACTGATTCTACTCTGAAAATCCTCGTTAGTTTACCCACGGTGTCTGACACTTCTCTAAAAACCTTCGCTAGTTCGCTAAGGGGCTCTGATATAACACAAACAGTAACCATAGGTGGGTCATGGGCAGCCTCCGATAGTTCGCAAACAGCCGTCGTTAGCTCAACGACAGTCTCCGATGCTACACCGAAAGCTTCTATTAGGTCATCAGCAGACGTCGATGCAAGCCCAAGAGCCTCCGTTAGTACTTCGACAGTCTCCATTGTTACAGCAAGGACACCAGTTAGCTCACCTGCAGCCTCCGATACTACAAAGAGAGCCTCCGTTAGTTCTTGGATACGATTCCGTGTTACTTCGCGGGCTTCAGTTAGTTCAAAGGCGGTTTCCGATGCAAAAGAAACAGCTGACATGTTGCCGACAACTTCTTATATGCTATCAACAGTGAAGATTCTACCGGAAGTTGTAGAAGTTTCACCGACAATCAATGAAGGTCAAGCAACTCCGGCTCTTGTTCCACCAACAGAGCCAGGTGTTCAGCCAACCACTTTGGAACCAAATGTAGGTACCACATAGGAAAAATAACCATTCTCAAACAAAATCGCTTTAGTTCGAACCCCTCGGCTTCCTCTCCCTCCCCCCTTCCGATCCAAAAAAAAAAACCTTTGCAAAACATCGAGAAGCAAACAGCTCCAAATAATGGTAATGCTAAGTCAGGTAAAATTTGAATACCAATCTCAGGACCAAACTTAAGGATAAGGAACTAATCTACAAGCTCAAAATTTAGAATAAAGCTTGAACCACAAGAAAGTACTGCTCAACAGCTTTTCTTTTTGCATGTTTGTTTGTTTGTTTTTTTTAATGGTCACAGTTTAAGGATACTAAACGATAGTAGAAAATCTGACAGCAGTATGCAAACGGGCCATTTTTTAAAAAGCTCATCACCGAGGGCGTTTTAATAGAAGCTTATGTTTCTAGGCTACGGTGGGAAAACAAGTCTGTTGTCTTCGTCTACTATTGTCTACGGGGTACGATTTGTAACCCAGGAAAAACAAAAACAAGAAAGTTCATGTTTCTCTTGCTAAAAACACATTCCTGCTGTTAGATTTAAGTTCAAATTCGAAAGCAGCCAAAATTACGGTACAAAAGAACGACAACAAATAATGTGGGTAAAACATCTTTCAGCCATGAAACTGAATAATTGGTGCTAATCTTGAGGTAGCTTATAACTACTTTGAACAACTGGTCGCTAATGGGGGCACTCACCTCCTAACAATGTGGCCCAGGTTCGAATCCCTGACTCTGTGTCACGTGTAGACTGGGTTTGTTGCTGGTTTTGATTCTTGACCCAACGCTTTTTCTCCGGGTACTCTGAAATTTCTCCCTGCAGAAAAACCAACACTTTTAAACTCAATTCAATCTGGATAGAGTTAAAGGAGATCCTCTCCGTGGATGTGCACTGCATGCCCAATTTATTATTCTGATTTATCATGTTCGTGTTTCGTCCACAGATTCCTCCCAATGTAGGCAGTGGACGAAAAGGAAGCAGCTCCAGTTTATACATTGGTGTCATAGTAGGAATAATAGCTTTTGTTATAGGCGCTGTTATCATCGTGGCCTTCCTGGTTTATCGACGCCGCCGTTCAAGGTAATTAAAACTACCAAATGAATGTGAATCGACAAATAACTGGAAAAATAACTAATAAAGTGCTGCTCGTGGACTCACTGCAAGTTCATTGGGCTCGAGATTCAGAGACCCAGCCGTAAGGAATGGGGGTTGGGGGGGGGGGGGACTTTAGTAAAGACTTAGGGGTACTTCTGAAAAAAGTGACTAAGAGTGCTTCGCCGGACAGGTCGAACCCCTGACTCTGCTTCATAATAAATATATGACATCCCTATTGTAGAACAAAGCATTCCACAACAAAGCAAACTAAAACATACCAAAATAACAAAATTAGAGTACCTTCTCTCAAAACAAACAAAAGCTATTGTAATACCCTTTAGAACTACAAACACTTACCTAGCCTATACAAGGAAGTTTCTTCACGAGACTATAAGTAAAGCCTGAGCATTAAGCAGGTTGTAGTCCTTAGCATTGTTAACCCTCTCCAATCAAATGAATAAGTGTCAAGAATGGTCGCAGAAAGAGGAGGGGTTGAAAGGAAAAGCGATTGGTTGGCATCTGATAGCGATAATAAAATTTTAGTTTATACTGAGGAATCCAATTTGAGAAAGATTTCCCTGGGCAAAAAAATTTGCTCTATACTGTCTCTTTCCTGACCCAAATGGATAAATGGTTATCGGCAACATACAGCTAGGGGTACTCCTTGCGTTTGACTAGCATTCCATCCTGAGGGGGGAGGAAGGGGGGGAATGGGGGAAGGAGTATCAGTATTCTCAGTTGCTTCATGCTAGAGAAACTAGACTAATTAGGCTCCGGCTGTGTAGGACTCCTCTAGTCCGTGCGCTCCTTTACCTACATAATGCTATTGTGGCGTCCTAACTTGAACCACCCATTCATTTCAAGTCTTTTGACCATAGGGTGCGGTCCCGCCGTGAGAGAACCATCAGTGAAGAAACAAAGGTAGGAACTAGTGCCAGTTGCTTTGATTTCTTTCCGAGAAAGGTCTACGAACCATCACAACATCATGTCTATCTGGAAGGGATCTAAATTAAAAGAACAATCCAATTAACTTCCGCAATAAACGTTCGAAATAGTGAATATATGAATATCGTATATTATAAAATATTTAAGATTGTACGCTCGCTCTCATTGGTTGATAGGTGTGTTTAGATGAGAGTATGTAAACACGGTTGTGACGTCACGCTTTCTGTGTTTCCCAGCACAATTTGGAAACATTTCAAAGCTATCGAAAGACTCGTGAAATAATTCCAAGTACAAATATTAAAGTACCGGAGAAAAATGTGCCAAATTTTTATTTGGGGTTTGGCATCTCTTTCACCCCCGCCCCCCCCCCCCCCCCCTCCCCGAGCCCGAGGAAAAGAAGCAAAAGAAATACGCGCGCTGAAAGTAAAACACAACTCGGCATAGCTTTAGTTTAGCGTTGAGCGAACTAATGGAAAAAAGCTTGCGGGAAGTTTTTGCCACGCTTTGACAAATTTGTGTATTTGTAACCGACAGCAAAATTTACCAAAATTTACTGAAATATTACCTGAAAAAGTACCAAAACGTTAAATCTTGTTTTAATGAATCGCTCGGCAAAGGTTTTATCCGGCAAATTCATTGACTCGAGCATGGCTTCGCAAGTGCGTTCAAAACACGCACAGCAAACTTGTTTTAACGAAAGTAAACTTCGGAAGCAAATTTGTATAAACTGACCTTTATTTCATTCGACGAAGGGCTCAAATCCACTGAGTTACTTCTCTGAGTTTGTGGAAAGCCAGTTTCATTCCTTTGGCTTTGCAGAGACGGTAGATCAGCAACTCGGATTCTTGCCGTTCAAAAATATTCGCTGTCAGAGTATAGCAAATAATCTCTTCTTTTTCCCTCGCAGTTGGTTTATGAGAAGTTCAGTCATTTAAAAGTCAAATTGACAGATTACCGATTGTGTCCTCAATGAATATTTAAAGAATTGCCATAGTTTTCTCACTTAAATTTTAAGAACCAGCAAGGCACAAGTACAGACTCCCCGGCCCCAAACAGGATTGCGTTTAAGCAGTAGAGGACTTTTTTTCGAGTTTATATAGCCTCATCTGAACACGAGGGGGGCAGTTCTTCTAACTTTTGCTGAACTTTTGGTATTTGTCTGCAAGATTTACGAGAATTCAAAGCTGAAATGGCTTTCATCCACATGGCGCTATGGCGCTCCGACGCTGGCGCTTGCCACAATTTTCAACTTGATTTTGACTTTTATAAAAAGGAATTTTTAATGGTTCAAGTGTTGTCAGATGCGCGTTTTGATTGGCTAGTAGAAAATATGATTTGCCCAGAGAGTGTATTGAGAAAATCTATTTCAATCAAGAAGTAAATAAACAAAATTTCCCTTCATTTGTCGATTTATTTTTGAGAAAGATTTCATAAAAGCAATAGAGGACTTCCGTGTTCCGTGTTCCGTGTTTACATATATTTAATAGCCTCATCTAAACACTCGGGGGGTTGGGAGAATTCTCGAAAGTTATGTAAACCCTCGACTGCGTGTGGGATTTGCATAACTGTCTCGAATTCTCCCCAGCCCCCTCCCCTCGTGTTTAGATGAGGCTATGTAAACACGGAAAAAGTCCTTAATTAGTCCTTAATTAGAACTGCGGGATGCAGAATTAAATGTGAAGAAGATCATCGCAGTTATAGACGCAATTTTTGTAGTTGCGAAAAGCAAGCTCGAAAAAATTCAGGCTTGTACGGGATTTGAACTCTTGATTAACATGATTAGCTATCAGAGGCTATGGGTAATTATTCCTTAACAAGATGTCTGTCATTTCTGTACAATCACTTTGATTGTTTTTTTTTTTATCAAAATGTGTTTATATTCTAATGTTACGTTCCTTTTGTTATAACTATGAATACTTAAGTTGATATGGTATATGGTTATATTTTCACAGACTTCCGAATTAATGAGCCCGCGAACAAACTCGGCATACGAGCCGGATCAAGAGGATGACACAATCAGAAGATCACGTAAGCATGAGCAATTCTTGTCATTATACTCCTTCCTGAGCCTCCCTACGACCTTCTTATCATCTTTAAACCCATGCGACCTATTGCGCTGCGCGCAAATTCCACCTACTCATTATATTCGCCGCCTCCTAATCATCATCATCATCATCATCATCATCATCATCATCGTTTTCTTTATCTTCTTCTTCATCTTCACCTTTTTCATCGTCCTCTTCCTTGTGACCATCATCATCGCTATCATCAAAGTCAAGAATCATCATCATCATCATCATCATCATCATCATCATCAGTACTCCTTTCTATTATCTTTCCTACTAAAACACATCCGTTCAATTGCAACCTCATCTTCTCCTCGTTCTTAATCCCATCATCTCACTCCTCCACCTCCCTTTACTTCCTGTTCCCTTACTCCAGATCTCAGCCTTGTTATATTCTCACCATTTGTGTTCCTTTTATCAACAGCAATGTATGCGCCAAACTATGGTATTCCGTTATGGGAAGATAAAAGCGCCTGTAAGAATAGTAATGAAAAGGATCCTATATATGCAGTTATCCACTTTCCTGAGGGAAAAGATGCCGAAGGCATGAACGACCAGGAACCAATTTATTTTGTCCTTGAAGAACCAGTTACGGACGATAAAGAAACAGTAAAAAATAATGCCTTAGAGGACCCATCGTTAATAAATTTTGGGCAACAATCTTTCGAAAATCATACCTACGCAAA
Organism: Siderastrea radians; assembly: GCA_964017195.1. Taxonomy (NCBI): domain Eukaryota; kingdom Metazoa; phylum Cnidaria; class Anthozoa; order Scleractinia; family Rhizangiidae; genus Siderastrea; species Siderastrea radians. The sequence goes on along the minus strand of OZ024899.1, from coordinate 32,012,838 downwards.
GGTAGCCAAATGCAAGAAACTTCCGGATGACGATCCCGTGGAAATTTCTGATGTTTTTTACTCTGAAGAACTTAGCGACCACTCGGATTCAGAGATTGATGTTCTAGAGTTTTATGTTAAAGACGGAGAAGAATTCAAGCAAGCTGGCTTTACTTCAGAAAAGCGAATTTACTTCACTCTGGAGGAATTTTTCTCGGACACTCTCAAAAGGACAACCAATAATTCGGAATGCGAAAATGCACAGGATTATAAAGTTTTGCAAGGACCTGATCAATATCGGGCCATCTGCTCAGAAGCGCTAGTTTACTACATGCCCAAAACAGCTGATCCTAATAGCTCCATGGATGATAACAACAATTCTAAGTTTACAATTGAGCAAGTGTTTGACGATTTGGAGGAACGTTATCTTAAAAGGACAGGGGAACTTGCGACGTCCTCTCCAGGGAGTCCGCGCATTTCTGCTGAGGGGTGTTCGGATAGCGTAGAAAAAGGTAACAAGGATTCGGCAGTCACAAATGAACCGGTATACAATCTTTTGGAAGAGGTTTGTCGTTACGGGCCTCCTCAATTTAAAGCGATATCTAGCCAAGGAGGTCCCTTCTGCTTCAATTTGAAGAGGCTGAAATCCAATCACACCAGGGCAACCAGAATTCAGCCAAGGTACAAAGAAGAACCAGTGCGCAATGGACAGGAAGAGCAAACTTTGAAAGGTCCAGAGGACAGTGGTCAGCCTAAAGAAAAGCCACTTTACTTCTCATTAGAAAGAATCTCCCCTGATAGCTTGAAGCAAAACAGAAATGATTGCAAAGATGGAAAAGATTCAAATGAACCAGTAGACGATGTTTTCGAGGAGCCGAATCTTAAGGAGGCAGAAGAACCTGGGACTTCTTCACAAGAAAGTCAGAGAGGTGCAGATAGCTCAAAGGAAGCTGAGATCATTTCTAAGGCCTCGAATGAGTCGTTGTACAATTTTCTGGAGGAAGTTTACCGTAATGGACCTCTTCAACATAAAGCGATAGCCAACCAAAACGTGCCAATTTATTTCACTTTAAAAAGGCTAAAATCCAACCACTCCAAGGCAACTAGAATTCAACCCAGACACACTGACGAACCGATCTACAGCGTAATCGGGGATCAATATCTCCAGGGTTCACAAGAAAAAGATCAAGGTGATGAAAAGCCAGTGTACTTTTCTTTGAAAAGACTTCGCTCTGATAGTCTCAAACGAAATACAGATGATTCCATTGGCACAAGTAAACCAGCCGACGACCCTTTTACGGAGCGTTATCTTCAAAATGAAGAGGAACCTAGCGCCTCAGAAAGACCAGTCTTTCACAACTTGGAAAGATTTTATTCGACCAGCTTCAAAAAAACGAACGAGTCTCAATTTTAAAGATTCATCTCGAAAATAGATATCTTAAAGAAAGCCTTAATGAATTATAAAAACCTACATGATCAGAGAGATCTTTAGATGGCCCGTTTAACTGGCACACTGGCGCAGTGGTTATTACGTCTCGGACTGAGGATTTCGGTTAGAAGATCAGAAGGTGGGTGGTTCGAAGGTGGACTTTATATCGCGTTGAGCTCTCTTTCTTCGGGGAAGAAACCATTCCACAAAATCTTTCTTTAGCCTTGGTATATAAATGGATAGGTACTGGCAAAGACAAATGCTGGATTAGTATCCCATCCGGGGAGATTGTAATACACCCAGCTGTTTCATGCTGCTGAATGCGGAGTTATAATTCAAAGCAGGGGCCGTGAGAGCCAATAGCGACTTAAGTAGCTTAAGTTAAATTACTTTACTATAGAGTGGAATCAAACAACTATAGCGAAGAGTTTTCGACCACAAAGTGACTTCATGTGGTTGCTGTTTGTTTTTGTTTTGTGTCTTTTTTTAGGCCAAAAAAGTGTGCTCAATAAGGGGTTATGGTAATACTTACTTAGCCAATTAAGTAACATTCATAGTTTTGGCACTGATAATTTGCAGTACTCTGTCACAGTGTTTCGCCAAGGAATATAAAAAGAATAGGCTTATTTATTGTACAGACAGCCCTGGATAACAGCAAAGCCTTGCTCTGATTCGTTCCACGCTATCAGGCTATCAGCTCATATTGTGCGAGTAAAGAAGTCACACGAAAAAAAGATGGCGAAAAGCACGCTTTTTTGCACGGAACAGTTTGCTTTGATAACTTGAGAAAATTCCTCCGGATTCGTGGGCTGTCTATTTTTAATAATCTCTCGGGCATGAGGTTCAAGTCAGAGCTGCTGTTCGTATCGTTGGCTACGAGCTCATGAACGACTCCATTTCATGGAATAATTAATAATCTACTCACTGAAGTGGAGGTAAATATCTACCACTCTTCACCACCACTGAGGTGAATATTTCTTTAGCATATACCAAATCAGTAGATAGCCAGCAACAAATAGTTCCTTTTTTTTCTGAAAAATAAGGGAAAATCTCGCGCGCAAAATCCGGAAAAATGCAGGGAGGTGAGCTGCAGATACTATCCTGAGTTTGAGTAGAAAGTCAGCGAAAAACACTATATCCACTGGTTTGGTATATAATATAAGTAAGTAATAGTAAGCGTATAAAACGACACGTTTGTTGGGAGTGGACCAAGGCAGTTTGTTTTCATAGATTCACTGTTCAAGGGCTGAGGCTGGTATCTCAGCGGTAAAGACTGAGTAAATCTGGTGAGAAATGTTTATGGGATTTCGTTAATGTTTTAGTATTTGATCAAGAAACGAGCCAAGGAATATATATTTTGCCAACCTCGTTGCTACTCTAATCGATGTGCCTTGACAAGCGCGTAAAGGCCTGGGAACTAGACTGATATTTTCTACATTCATTCTCCAAAAACTCTTGCAGTTGATGTACTATATCATTATCATTTAAAAATAATGTTATCTAATTCTCAAGCGTATTTAAAACCTACAATAGCTTTAGCTATTGTTTGACTTTTTTCGTGATGAAATGGTGTCTAACCAGACAATTATTACATTACTGACTGTGTTTTTCGTCCAAAAAATCAGCCGAATAGCTGCTACCTTTTTCATTCAATATTTTACACTGAAAACGATATGCCTGAAAATATTGAATATTTGTACCGTATTGAATAGAAAAAAATTCTTTTTAACATTTTATTTCAGGTTTTACAGAGTAATGTATGATTGTTGTCGAAAAAATAACTGACAGTTGACTCAAGATACAAGCTTTGCGTTTATGCAATGAACCTTTCGTGCCTAAACTGTAATTTATTATAGAGTTAAAAATTGACAAGCAGAATGAAGAGAACATCGTCTAAAAATCCTTAACGTTTTTTTCTATTGTGATCTTTGTGATCTGTCGGGTTGGGTACCATTTCCAAGCGACTGATATGGTATCGGCACTGGGGAGATTACTAAATCACATGTAAGGACTTGACGCGGAGCATTGATGCTCTTAGTAATGTAATTTTACAAGCAAAAGAATCAGATTTAGATATAAAAAGGTTAAGTGGAAAATTATGTATTTAAAAAATACTCTACGTTAAGTATGCAATTCAATTAAAAAATAATTATTATTTGATACAAAACTAGGCAATTTTCTTTGCGGTTGTCATTTTGATTAAATCAAATTTCGACCTTTTAGTTTTGTTTCTTGTGCATAACTTAATCGTTATATACAAAGTTTGTCAGGGGAAATAAAGCCTGCTGTGTAGCGTGTATGCTTTAGGGGGGGGGGGTGTATCAAAGCTTTCCGTGCTTAAAGTGGCCAAAAAACATCCATGTGATGTGTTTGTCAAGCCTAAATTTTATATTTGGGTTTTTAAAAGATATGACAGAAACCAAAAATTCTTTGGAAATTCAAAAGATGTTTTTCAGCCCAGATCAAAGGGCAAAATTAGCCCTGATGCCTCTAAGGCTGATTCGATCCTTTGCGAAGCTGTTTTTATTATAATTTGGGATAAAATGGCCCTGTTAGAAACTGTAACGACCAACGAGGAGACTTAATTTAGCCCTTTGATGCCAGCCCAACTTCCTTTTTAAAAATAGACTGTGTTAAACGTTACCGTTACCGTATTTGACTCACCGAAACAAACCCTATAATTGATTCTGATGCAGATGTTTTGATTTCACAGTGTGTTACCAGAGACTTATTATAGTAAACGAAGTTAGTGTTTGAAAAAAAAATAATCGTGGAGTTAAATTAATATCAACAGTTTCTAACCCCACTAAAATTGCAGAGCTAGACAACTTTACGTACAGTAGACCTGTCAGAGTCCAAGATTAGCAACTTTCAGATCAGACAACGAGGATGGTACGAGACTGAGTACGATTTCGACTTTGAAATTTCAAATCAGTTAGTTCCCAGGGCCATCACTCCTCCTCGTTGCTGACCGGTAGTTAGAGAAGGAAGCTCTAGCGACAAGAGTGGTTAACATGTGATAATCTAAAGCAAGCCCACTAGGTTTGAAAAGTCGTACTGGTACTCAGTAATCTCACACTGGTACAGTCCGATGTGAAGGTCGCTATTGTGTGAAGCCATGTATTATTGACCTAACAAGGAAAAACCGAGGTCCATTTTCAGATCATGAAGCAAAGACGTACTTTATTTCCGACCAAAACAAAAAATATACACGTTATATTTTTACCAAGAGAAACAAAATACATTTTAAGGCGGCTTATCTCAGTATGGACATCCATGAAAAAAGCAAATTTTTTTCTTTTTTTGATCGTGGATAAAACAATACATTTCTGAGCGATTATTTGCCCCGACACGAAAAAGTTTTAGTCGTCTCGGTAATGAAAACACGCGTGTAAACAAAACACGAAACCAAAACTTTATCCCGGGTGAAAGTTATCCAGAAATAAACATTTTTTCAACTTTCATGTTACTGGGCCTTTAAGGTTAATTCACGTGTTATCAATTTTAGCTGTCGAGAAAGCAATTTTCTTTCCTGTGAACTGTGTAGTAAAAAAAGCAATTTTGTTGCTGTAAATAGTGTTCATGCTGACATAATTAGAATTTTATCAAAGCAAGTACGCATGACATTCATACAGTGAGTCCAATATAAAAGACAGTGATGATTCTTAAGAGATTTATTTACCTTAATTGGCCTCACGGTGCTGTTGGCCCATTGTTTATATTGCGGAAGTGAATGTTAAGTTTCGAAATTCTTTCACTATCGAAAGCGTTGGAAACAAAGACAATTTTTGAAGCGTAGCGTAAAGAACAATGACACTGATGTTTCTAATTCCTGAGAGGTAAATACGACGGTGCAGGCAACTTTAGTCCATTTATACATTGCAATGGTTTGCAAGGTGACTTTATCTCTCTATTAGGCTGGTATCCGTTGAAAGGTTCACGAACCAGCCATATGTGATGAATATTGGTTTCCATCAACAGGAAAGTACAAGAATATTGATCTAGCGAACAAGAGATGTTGCTCACGAAGGTCTTAATAACGTGCTTATTTTACTTCGACACTACAGTCTCAGAGGAAATCGAAATTACTAGGTTTATACCAGGTGGTAACTGGGGTAATGTCAGAGACCGGTTTTACATACCTCAATCAGCGTGTCATCCAAATAACAGCCAAATCGGGGATTATTGCACTACTAGTGTATGTAAAATAAGTGGAACGGGCAACGTTCGTCGTTACTCCTGCTTATGTCCAGGTCCAAAAGCTACTCTAACATATCATAACAACCGATGGAGATGCCGTGAAAATGCAGAGGTGCGAAAACAGCTGGGTGAGTGTTTGTTTTGTTTTCCTCTTGAAACAGTGTAAAGATATTTTTTACTCACAACAATGGATGCGGTAAACTTTTGGTTCAAACAAGAGAAAATTAGAGACCGTAGAGACTTTGTGTACGTTCCTCTAAAAAAGTGCTATGAATCAAACATTTTTGATCATCTAAAAAATTAATATTTGCACTCGAGTAAGATTAACGATGCACCCCAATTACACGACTTGGAGTATGCCGTCAACAATACATCTTTACGCTTCTCAGACCACTTTGATTTTGTTATGAACATGTAGCTAGCAAGTATGATATGGGCCGGAGTCTAAGCGTGTACTAAGCAAAAATCGGCACGTTTTTTTTTACTGTTATTTTAGTTATCTATTTAAGTATTTTTCTTTTTGGGGCCAATGGCCGCCTTCTGTTATGCTATTTTGTTTGAGTCTGTGGTTTTGTTAAGTGTGATCATGCATATAAAAGTATCGTGAGGCAAATTATATTCGTTAACCTTCGTTTAACATTTTCACCGCTGGTATTATATCGATGTTAGATCATGTAAGTCATGATCTTCAAGATGACGTACAGTCAAATGCCAGTCCACTCTGTCATATGCATCAACTTTTTCTTCCCAAAAGGCTTGCAGCAATCCCGGCAGCAATTAGGCATCCATTCATGCATTAACCCTATTTCGCCTGGGCTTTTTTTGAGTTTCTGGGCCGGGGGGCGGGGGGGGGGGGGGGCCATAGATCTCGAAAAGTATTAACGCTCTTGCAATGAAACTTTGCACGTTTTTAGCACGTCATTAGCTTAACAGATTGGTATTATGACGTGTCAATTATGACGTGACATGACGTCATAATGGCGTCACAAACCCGCCATTTTGAGTTTGAGGCTGCCATCTTGGATCCCGAGCTAGCAGTCATGCAGTTGACAATGACGACATCGATAAATATATGAATTTGTTCTAGGAAACATACTTAATCAAAACAAGCACCAAAAAGCAAAAAATTATCTTTTTCTTACGAACGAAGGGTAAAAAGCTGAAAAAAAGACTGAAAAACGACAGAAAATAGTCAAAATACACTCATAAGAAGACAGTTGCTATGGAAACGTCAATCACCATAGACACGTCATTGACACAGGAAAATTTTCTCTGACAAATTTTAGGAAAAGTCAAGAGATTTAGTGATTATTCGGCAAGCCGTTTAAAAGTTATAGTTCGTTAAAGTCAGCGCCCCAGGCTAAAAAGGGTTAAGCAATGCGAACAATTTTGCATATAAACGTTCAATCCGGGTTAAACATACAGGAGTCAAAGTCAATGCCAAGTTTATTTTCCACGGTCTGTTTGAGTTTTCCAAAACATTGAAGTTTCGTTCACTTCCAGAGGCGTTATCGATGTACGGTTTTCATCTCGAGCGAGGTATCTCTCAGCCGATTCGCCAATTGATCCGACGCAATTTTCCCTTTCGTAAACGGTCGATGCCATTCCAACTAACGGTCGATGCCTTTCATAACGGTCGTTACCAATGTTGCTCTAGAAGGATGATGATGATGATGTCCAATTTGCCTTTAATATGGATAATCACATATATCTCACCCTGTTCAAAATGGCGGAAGAAAGGCACGTGCAGGAAGGGATCGGTGAGGAAGCGGGCGCTGAAAAGGTCAAGCCTAAGTCAATTAAGAAGCCCACGGGATGGAATTCTTTCTATCAGTCAGTTGCGGTAAGTATGTATTATTAATTTTTTGCTATGAATTAAACATAACCTCCATTTCACTGCGTGCATAATTTCTGGACTTTGCATTGTAGACGCAGAAAAAAGAAAACAAAACAACCAGCCATGCAGGACCAAACAACCCTAGTCATGCACTTACGAAAGCTTACTTTTATCTTTCTGTAGTTTTGTAAGCTAAAAGCCTTAAAGATTGTACGGGCAAATGCAACAGCTGTACGCGAATGCTGAAAATCAAATCCACCCTTAGTAAAATATTAAAATATTTCACTGCATATTTTCCAGTCAGAAGTAACAGTGCAGCTGGGAGAGGAAGCCAATATTGGTCAGGTGTCTAAAGTGGCATCAAAAATGTGGAGAAATCTGCCGAGCGACAGAAGATTGGTAAAAGAAAACGTTTTACTCATTTACCGAGTCCTCCATCATCCATGTTAATAATATAAAGCTAGATGGATTCCCAGCCTGGGAATAAATCGTTGGGTACATTTGGGGTTAGTCTTTATTGGGCTATTTTATAAATATCCGAGACAAAATCATAGCAGTGCCAAGCTGCTCAAGCCCTCAGAAAGGCCTAATCAACTAGCTGACTACTGGGCTTAGGACAGGGCCGTCAGGACAGGGTCTAGTACAACCCGTTTTTTTTTTCTTGTGTGTGTGTGTGTGTGTGTGTGTGTGTGTGTGTGTGTGTGCTCAGCCAAAAAAGTTACGTTCAACTACTTGAGCTCGAATGTGAAGTGACCGTAAAATGGTGGGGTTTTTAAAATAGCCTGGGCTTTTCTTGTTGAGATATTTTTCCTAAATATAATATTCCCTTCATAGTGTCTATAGTCGGTGTGTATTTCTATATAGAAAATGTTAAACAAGTATTGGAGAAGGTTGAGCAAAATATTGTTTTTGTTGGAAGCAAATAGAACAATAATGCCAAAGACAGTGGCAAATAATTGATCTCAGATACAGCATAATTCAAGCAGTAAGCCTTCTATTTATATAACTCTGGTCTGGAAAACGAGATGCCATTGTTAGTGAATTTGCAGCAACACATTGGTCTGTTGACCAATCAAGACATCGCAAACACAGTGAATATGCATTTACACTGACCTTTCCTAAAACAGGACTGGAAGGGAAAAGCCCAGAAGTACAGAGAAGACCTTGATACCGGGGCACTAGAGGAGCTGAAATGCCCCACGTGCCAAAAAGGTTTTAAGAGAAACAAAGACTACAAATATCACATGAAAGACTGTCGGGAATGTGAATGTGACCTACCTGGATGTGGGAAAACATTTGACCACATGAAGAAGCTAGAAAGACACAAGAGCAAGGTTCATCTGCAAACTTTCAAATTTGACGTTTGCAGCAAAGTATTCGCAGAAAAAAGAAACTTAAAGAGGCACGAGTCTATTCACAAATGAAAGTTAACTAGAGTGATTTTACGTAATCCGTATCTAACAATTAGTGTCTAATTGTCAAAGTTGAATAAAGGAAAACAATACAGTTAGAATGTGATAGTGCGTGATAGTTTAGTAGCTATTTCACGGGTTAAGTAAAATCACTGTATACAGTTGAACCTCCCCTGATGGAAAGAGAGGAGGACACCTCTCGTAAGCGAACAGTTGGCCATGTTCTCAGCTACATACATGCAAACACTTCATTTTACCCTCCCATAAGCAGAAATTTTTCTGGTCCCGAGGGTGTCCGCATATGGGAGGTTCAACTGTTTTCCATCCAGTCTTAGTTGTATAAAAAGACGTGAAAGAAAGTTTAGATTCAACTCCATTTGACTGGACCTTGTTCTCAAAAGCAAGTTTAACATGACTTGTCACTGCAACGCTGTGCAAATACACAACAAAATACTTGTTCCTTGGAAATGCATATTGATATTGCTTATTACATTATCATTATTTTGTTGTTTTATTCTCGAACTGGTTATCTCTGATCACTACAAAATAACAATAAGAGGTTTATATATCACGTTCACTAGGTGTAAATCCAGGGAATAAGGTTGACCGTTTCCTGGGGGAATCCCCTCTGAAAAAATGTCCTTTCTTGGGTTTCTGAGTCATTTCGTTAGGATATTGTCCAGTGCTGTCCTCCTCAGAGGAAATCAGATGTTAGAAGATTAAAAAGAGAGTCACAATTTCAAGCTGAAAATTTACTTTAGTATAGTCTACTGGTAATTTTTAAAAGATATATTATAGGTGGGGGGGGGGTGAAGAACAAGAACACTCTCAAGAAATACATAAAGGATGTGACTAAAGTATCTGTGTCGTAGCCCTAAAATTACTAATTACGTGACATAACATCCTGCATGTACTTTTTGGTGAGTGTTTGCTGTGCACACCTACTGCAATTGTATTTGCAAGAATTTTTGACCAACATAACCCCCTGTTCATGACCATGCTTTCTTGTGCACAATTATCTCCCTCCCCCCAGACGAAGACGTCTGTATTGATTTGATGGCACCAGTTACAGAAACAATGTCCTAAAAAAATGATCAGTAGTGGGTGTTACTCACTAGGTTGATATGAAATTAAAATCTGAAATAATCTATTACTCACAGCAAAATAATGATAAGCGATATATCATCTTTTGTAAAAATGAAATCCCATCTTGTAGCATGAAGACAATATCAAAGTTTCTAATCTAATAAACGTTTTGAACCTTATTTTGCATTGTTGTTGGTCAGCAATTTTTGCTTTCTGATATTCCACCAGTCGGTATGAACATCAATTAAATTTTAGTCAATAAAAGTATACAAAATCCAAGCTCTTTTCCATTTGAGAACTTTTATGTAAGAGTGATGGTATTACTCATTGTCAGTTTTTAATGTCCCCATAGGCCAGGATCCCTTTGATCAGAAGATCTCTCTCCAGTCCATTCTTTTTTTCTAATGGGATGCAAAGACTGTTTTGACTTCCAATGACTGCACATGTTCAAAAAATCAGAACCAATCCGAGGCCTCAAATTTTGGTGCCGACCAAATAATCATGGCCTTTATGATCATTCAAGGGCCATACGAATGCTGTATATCCTGATATCACGGGGGGGGGGGGGGGGGGGAGTTAACCAAATTAACCAAAAATAGAAATATTTACTTTACTGTGAACATATACTCGAAGTCCAGCTTGACTTCTTGTACAATGATTCTAGAGCTAACTTCAGTACTACTAAATTTTTATTTCATTTTTGAATTTTACTGCTAATGAACAGCACACAGCAAGGAATCTTGTCAACTTGCTTTAATCTCTGACCTGTTTATCTTCTTCTGGGAGTTAAACAAGATTACTGGACAGAACAGTTAAAATCAGTTAAAATCATGTTTCTGCAAAGGTGTGCAGAACACAACACCCAAAAAATACATGCAGGATCAGACTAAAATCCTGCATATAAAGGGTGAATGTGGGATTTTTAAGTTTGGGGCTGATACTTTCCGCAATGTTAAAGCCATGAAAACAAATTGCACTAGCACAGGATAGCAGCCAAATCCTGCACACACATCTTATGGGCATTTCTTGAGTAAACATTTTTGAGAACATGGATTGTACAACTAAGGTCAACTGAAATAAGTTCCCTCTTGCAACCTCGTTTAACTTCCTGAAGAAGTATAGTGATAAGTTGTAACCGGTTACAGACATAAATCCAGTTAAGATCAAAATGCATGTTCTCCTCATTATTCTCCAACAATTTCTTGTGGCTTAAACATCAAGACATTTTATCTTAGGTGATCATCTCCTTTATTCTCCTGACCTGCACGTTTGATCAAGTTGCATATATCCATATAGTGTGAGGACAATTTACATGCTTGTCACTATCAGGGCTTAAAGGGGCTTGCACAGACAACAAAATCTTGCCTGCCCAAGATTTGTACTCTAAACAAATAGTACACTATGGTACAGTTGTGCATGCCAAGAACTGACTTTGAGACCCCTAGCCTTCACTTTTTTTTTTCCTGCAAAGGGGAGTTATTACTATCTTGTATCCTCTTCCCCTTTCAATATTGCCAGTTGGATCACGCCTAGGAGTTTAACTCGGGAGGAAAACTGGTGAAAGCCTTGATGCTTTGTTGTACAAGTAAAGGGTATCATTCCAGTTGTGGCAACTAGAAAATTTTCAAAAAATAACTATTTTATTTAAAAAGCGGTCTCCTGTTCACCTTTTCCTCTGAACATGTCTCGTTTTGGACTTCATTGTATGTGATCCAGATTTTTTACTACTCTGTGTGTTTGCTTGTACAGCTTTGGCTAAGTCATGACTACATTTGGCTTTTTTGGGAGGCACTTGCAATGACTGCTGTAGTTGTGTAGGCCGTCCTTTTGAGACAGCCTGGCGACTTCCATTTCCAGACTTTCTTTTTCTGTTTGGTTGAAATCTAATCTTTTTCCCCTTTCCAGTTTTTTTCAATTCACCAGACCCAAAGTTAAAAAGAGCTGTTGTCAGATTTGAGTGCATTGTGGAAGTGGTTAATGTTGTAACACTCCTTGAGAATTTTATAATTGCTTTAGCCAGATTTGGATCTTTGGTGTTTCTGAGCTTTTCAGCTATCCGATCACATGATTTACTCAGCAACTCTGCTGCTGAAGCAGTACAAGTATCCTGAGAGTCATCTCTGTTGTCTTCAGACATTGGTTGTTCAGGGATTTCTACAGCTAAGCAGTCCTCTGATTGTAATGTCTGCACATCAGCATTTGATAACTCAGATACAGGTAATGCTTCACAGCCCTCATTGTCTTGGCTATCTTGAGGCCACAAAGTATTATAGTGTGAAAGAGGTAATGATTCTCCTATTGCAATCCAAGCCAATTTCTGTCTCACATCTTGTTGGGTGACTGGAACAAAATTAATACAGTGGGCTATATTTGCAGACCACAATATATATTGGTGTTTGCACGGACTCCCATCTTTGCCAACTTCACAACTGCACATTCCAAGTGTCATGTCCACTGTATAACTGAAAAATGGATACATGAATGTAACAAACAATGTATTTTTTTCTGATGGAGGGGATTTTCCAGCAAAAAGCTAAACATTTTTGGTAACACAAATATAGCAGGTTATTCTAAACACAATCTATAGTTTGCTTGTCATAAAGTGTATGGGTGGTAAGAGAATGTGAAGGTTTACCTGTAGCAATATGTATTATCCCTTTTTGCAATTACCAAAAAAAAATAAGATCTTCCAAAATTTATTACCTTACAGATAAAGTGAGAAGTCTTGAGTTTTCATGAAGCTAATGGCTCACATCTGTTTGTTGAACACTGTTGAAAGCTAAACTCCATTCATAAGGGGTCACGGGTTTACTTGCTTTCATGATAGTACAAGCAAAGTCACACCCCCACCATGGTACAAGGGGGGGATGGACCACCCCTTGAGTTTTCGTTATGTTGCAATATTTTGAAAAGATTTAACCTTTAGTAGAAAGCCTGTGATGTGCTCTACAAGATGAGGTACATATTATGGGTTGTTGCGCTGCTGGGTGCCTGTGACATCATTCGAGATGGCCACCACATTGAGATTTTACCGAAAAATAGAAATTGTCAAAAAACGTTAAAAATTGGAAATTTTTGATGCTGGACATGTAGAATTTGACATAAACGTTTTGCTGCTTTTTGTCAACATTTTGTGCATTTTCCACCTAAAAAGGGTAAAAAGCACGGCACAAATTTTTCTTCAAAAAATGGCTTGACCACCTGCTACTTATGACGTCATATCCTGTAACCATAGCAACCGATTCTCACCAAACTTGTGTCAAAATGTGTCTTAGGGATATGTGCACAGCTACTGAAAATGGCAGGTCTAGATAATGATTCATCTTGAAAGAATTTAAGGAAAACCTTATGTGGGCAATGGCATCCACCCCCCCTCCGCCCCCTTGTATGCCCGAGGGTTAACCCTTTAACCCTGATATAAAAATGCATATTCTCATTACTGATATCCATGCATTTCTTATGAAACTAGTAAGGAGAATTTGTCTAAATATCAAGACATCCTATCCTCAGTGATCACTTCCTTTATTCTTGTCACTTGAATATTCAAACAAGTAGTGATCATGTAGAGAGAAATTTCATTTTCATCAGGACTTGGGGCTTAAAGGGTTAAAGTACTTTTTCACTCCCACAGTATATTCAATAAAGTAGTGTTCTTATGCATGGTTCAATTTTACGTGTTACCATCCCCCCCGGGCAACCCCGGGGACAAGTCCAGCCCTTCAGGCCCGGGGGTGGGGAATTGTTTGAAGCAGTCTTGTCCCGGGGGGAGGGGGGCGGGGCAAAAAAAAATAACTTCTTGCTGTTCTTGTAAAGTACGTCACTTCTCGATTGACACAATGGCGCCGGACCGCGCGGAGAAGATTACCTATTTCCGGGGAAAATCTCTAGAATTTGTAGCAGACTGGTTAAAGAAGAATAAACTCTCAAAATTAAAATCTGTATTCGAAGGTACCTTTATTATTATAAATTGTTAAACGAATGTGCCCGCATTGATGCGCGGATGGATGGCATTCGTAACAAACAAAGAAATATTTGTCCAGCGTATTTATGTATAAAAATGTAAGACGACTTATAAAATAGACTCTATATAAAAACGGATGCACGGCTTTATATTAACAGAGATCTCAGTCCAGTGTTCTTATGAAACAAGCTAAGAAAGCCCCTCGGTAAAATGCTACCATCAGTTTGTTCACGGGCCTCTTGTGCGTTTGCGCTAGATTTAGAATAAAACACGTGGCAAAGAACATTTCTTTACTTGCTAGCCGTATGCCAGTGCGGTTGGAGCTTTTTCTTCAGTTTTCTTTTTCAAATATAGTGTTCATGTTCTTGTTATATAGTGTCCTTCGTTCAATAAACTCTAAAACGTCTGGTTTTGCTACAAAACAACGTATTTGTGGTCGACGAGGAGTCCCGGGGGTGGGGAATTGTCTCTTTCTGCGTGCCCGGGGGTGGGGAATAGACCGCCAAGTGAGAAAAAAATTGCAAATCCCCGGGGGTATGACCGGGGGGGATGGTAACAGGTAGAATTGAACCATGCATTACAGGTGCAACAGGGGCCTAATAACAATGAACAGAAGCTTTTTTGGATTGTTAAGTTACCTTTGACTGCTTTCTGATAAGCTCCCAACTTTAAACACATTGTTGCCGAATTGCTCTACGGTGGAAAGGTAGATGCTGCGCTCAATTGCGTCTGGAACTTGAAAACCTGTTCCACCATCCTTTCCTTTGCCTGTGAACCTTCGTCTGTATAAACCATCGAAGCTTCCGTCTGCTATGGACAGCAACTTGTGTTTATAGTGATCCTCCAGCTCTACTGTGAGTTTGTCAACAGGTCCAACAACATTGTATTCCTTTACTCTTCTCAGGATGGTATCCTTAAGTACCAAGAACTGGGCCTCTGCAAAGTTATTTGTGTGGTTTCCTCTCACAGGTAATTCTGCACGAAAGCAGAGTGCAAACGCTTCTTTATCGTCATACAAAATTGTCAAGTAGCTTACCAGATTTCCATAGCACTTACACTTGTCATCATTTAACAGTTCAGTGTACAAGCTCTCAAATAGTTCTTCTGTCTCAGCATATATTACAGCTTGGTGGATATTGTGGCTGTTCTCATGTAGCCACCTCCACAGTTGTTGAAGTACATGAAAAATGCACAGAAGTAAAATAGCGGAGGGCCAAACAGACTTCAGTGTATTCCGTTCCTCCTTACAATTGTCAGTAAGCATAAAAAGCATAGTCTGGCAAACAGGACCTCAGCATTTCAAAACCCTGCTTCAGCGTACTTTCTCTTTCATCACTAGTTATTAAAATGCCTAATGTGGTAGAGCTCCATCTACACTGTGTGTACACATCACAAATACTTTCAAATTGTGCTCTTCAGTGTTTGATGTGGCATCAATAAAAACTAGTTCACGTGATTGGGGAACTTCTTTATGCACACGCTTCATTAAAGGAGTGACAATAGCAATGATAAGTGGCGTATGATCACCCTCATATATCTGGTGGCTTGTAGTGGCATCGGGGTTTTCCCTGTTGTGATCGTGGAGTCTTTCAACAAGTTTGGAGAACACCATTCCTCCCCTGCCACCAAATCTCTCCCTACCAAACTGGGTGTACATATAACTGAAGTCCCTCCTCCTGGGCATTACTGACCGATCGGCCTTCTTCTTGTGGTACTCCAATTCATCTTTGCAGGCTTCCCTAAGGTCTTTTAATTACTGCTGTCGAGCAGTTGATGGTGTATGCCCGCTTTCATACAGTTTATAGACCTTCTCTATGCAGTCAGGAGAAATGTCACGAAAATTTGTGGCTTCGAGAGTTCCCACTGAATGATTGTGTTCCCATTCAATGTCAACCGTACAGCAGCCCTTCAGATCAATTTTGATAACCATTTGGAAAGGGCAGTTGGTATTTTTAACCCTAGCTGATGGGTTCAGAAACAGTTTCTGCTGTGGATCCTTACTTGAGCTCCAGTTCCTTGTATTATGATGACATCGGTAGTAATTCTGTATTATGTATCCACTTGATGGCTTTTTCTTGGTCTTTATCTTAACAGTAATGCTATTTATAGCCTCATACTCTGCTATCCACTGCTCAACGTTGTCTTTCGTAATTTCCTCCGACAGGATTTGAGCCTTAAACTTCGCTTGTACACCACAAAGTGTCTCGATGTGATACGTACAGTCGTCTGGGAGAGTCTCACGAAACCTTTCCTCTTCAATTTCAGTAGATTCAAAGGACTTACACTGAACATTAACTTCTTCTATCGCAGATTTGATTAGATTTTTAAGTGACTGTTCGTCCGCCATTTTGACCTAGCAATCCCAGAACCCCTTGTATTAACCAGAGAGAACTGAAGCGTGATTACCCACAAGGCAAATTGAGCAGAAAATCGCGCGATTTACACGTTTCGTGGAGACCGGCAATGCCAACGATGGTTATAGATGGCATCGACTGCTGTACTCTATGGTATCGACCGTTCTAAATGGCATCGACCGTTAGTTGGAATGGCATCGACCGTTAAAAATGGCACCGACCGTTTACGAAAGGGAAAACTGCTGAGCCGACCAACAGTTTCGTTATCTCGTCAGAATGTAAAAATTTGTAAGAGAAGGCTAGGAATCTATGCCGGACAAAATAGCTCTAACCTACAGAATTAAAAGAACAAAACTGAATGCGAGGCTGGCACTACGGCAAAGGGCTGATTTATTTAATGACCAATTTATTTCGGCTAACAAAATTAGCCTTCCTCAGGGCCATTTCCTTATACTGATACTCTATACCGGGGGAAGGGGGGGGGGGGGCAAAAACAGTCAATAAAAATGAATGTCGGAAGTTGGAAAATCGTGGAGTGACCGCTTGCGGACAGATAATCCGTTTTGATGACCCTGGACATACAAACGGTTTCACGTGTATGTTTAATTATGCTTCTGTTATTATAGTTTGTTTAAATCCGCGATCGAAAATGGCATAAGACCGTGACGGGTTTGCATCCAGAAAACAGAAATATGCTTTGGTGCGTCAAAAACAACACTAAAATCTTAATTCAACTAGGGCGTACAAGGTGGGTGGGTAGGTGGATGCGCCAGTGCTCACTTTGAACGTTTATAACTTTTTTTAATAGGGAAGCAAAAGCCACCAAAATTTGTGCCTTTTCCTAACATTTACCTGGAAACAGTTTGGTGTGCCATGTCAATGTTCAACAAATCTGACATTGCCATTGCAACCAAATTTTGACAAACAGTTATCTCAAAATTTTGAATTTGACTGGTTTAAACGAAAAATTTTGACATTACTTCGCTGACTTTTACATTTGTATAGGCGGAAATCAAGATCGCGGATCCAAGATGGCTGCGTTTTTAAAGTAATGACGATATTCGCACGTCATGTGACGTAATCAAGTCTTGTTGGGGACCTCAAAGGAAACTCTTTTAAACGTACTATCTATCGTCGAAGTTTCGTTGCCATAGCCTCAAAACGTTCGGAGTTAAGAGGAGGGGGGATCACTTTCTCTCCTCCCCCCCCACCATGGCTCAAGAACAAAAAAAAAAGAAAGAAAAAAAAGCAGACGCTGAATGGGTAAAGACATGGAAATAATGCAAAGACTGGTCAGACAACGTGCACGAGGCGTAAATACAATATTTCGGCTGGCCAACACCAGCCTTCTTCTCCAATACTTCTTCAGCCTTCTAAATAAACTAACTATGTACTTTACAAAGTGGCCCGCTGTGCCTTGTTAATGCTCGGCGTCAAAACCAAAGTACATGGAGGATGCTATTTTTGTCATCGTAATAATTATCAGGAGGGGGAGTTGTCTAAAAAAGGGCTTTAAGTAGCAAACAATTAGGTAATACCCACTCCTAAAAGTGTTGAGTTTAGTTGTTTCCCCCCCTCTGAACTGTGGAAAATAACGTATGATCCGATCCCACTGAAATTCCTCTCCAAAGAGAGCCAAAATTCAACACTGCGCGCCGCCATTTAATAACATACATTGAAATAGTACAACGAGACCAGCGTTCGGGTAACGTGGGCTCGTTACGTTTTTAAGAGCCCACGTTACCCGAACGCTGGTCTCATTGTACGATTTGACGTCAAGGGCAAGCGGCCAGGCCGCTAAGTACGATTCAAAATGGCGGTGCGCAGTGTTGAATTTTGGCCCTCTTTGGAGAGGAATTTCAGTGGGATCGGATGCACTTTACAAGCTAAAACCACGGTCAGTAACTTAACTTAGTGTAATTTTTTTTATTGGCGATTTCAAAAAATACACCGTTTCTGGAGTGACCTTCTCCTTTAATAAATATGTACATACTATATTAGAAATAAAACTTAACCCTCCCCCCTCTTGAGTGTCTTCTTTTTCTTCAAGCCCCCTATCCTTGTATTTATTTTACTTTATGCCCTACCCCCCTGGTTTTTCAGCCACCGCCCCCGACAATTATTGCACAGTCACTTTGTTCAAGGGCCCCTTCCTTGCTGAATCTGAAATGAGCGAATATAATTTTTCATCACTTAATTTATGGTATTTGTTTTATTGAAAGTATAGGCTGTGAAGTGAATAACTTGTTTAACAACGAAAACAATGGACAAAAGCTACGAACCCTAAAGACTCTTTTGGTTAAGAAAACAAAACTGTCTACAAGTATGGACTGTGCTATTAATAAGAATACTTCCTGGTTTATTGGATGCCATGGAAAAGAGGAACCACTTGCAGGAAATGCAGGCAATTTGCGTCTTTTTGTTCCTGTAGGAAAGAACAAATACAGGCTAAAGGTGAGAACTCTTTTAGGTTAAGAAGATACAAAGGATTGTTATCTTTGTTGCTGGTATTAAAACATTTATTAGTTTTTGCCCTGCTCTTGAAATCAGGGGTAAACCCTGTTGTATCATACTAACCACGGTTGCAGGTTTCAGCATTAACTGAGTCAGGTGTTCTACTCATTCCCTTCATCACATATAAGGAGGCATACCGCCACTGCCTCGGCGCAAGTTGGCTACGTTTTCAAACAAAATGAGAAAATGTATCTTTCCTCCCTTGTGTCCTCTATTTTTATTCATGTACAGTGGACGAGGGTTCGTTATATTTTTGATACACATTACTATTGCTGGGCTAAAGAATATCATTCGTTATAGTACAACGCTAAACTTTGGCTTGCTCCCATTGGTCGAATTTGATTACGGGACGCGGTAGTGTCTCTCCTCAGCAGGCGCCTATCAGCGCATAATGCCGTTTTTTTTGGCACAAAATTTAGCGTTGTACAATAAAAACAATAGAGTCCTTCTGTCTCAGGCCCTATGTGTGATAGGTTCCCTCGGAAATTTGATGTTCAAACTTCATATTAGCCCTCAAACTACGTTCTCGGGCTAATATTTGTTGTGAACACCAAATTTCCTTGGGCAACCTATCTCACGTCTAGTGCCTTCGACAAAAGAACTCAATTGTTTAATTATAACCGGGGAATTCGTTATATAGGGGTTCGTTCTGTCAGGGTTCCACTGTGACTGGTATTTTATTTTTTGGCGAGTTTTACAAAGCAATCATTCCACCCAGTCTCGTGGTACATTAAAGGTTCTATCAACCATGCAGACATAAGAAGTTTGATCTCTATCGAATCATAGTTAACCCTTAGTTATGAGTTGATGATATACGCCTCGATCTCGTGAAATAATCTTCATACAGCCTACCCCCTACTCAATCCTACGCAAAAGTTAAAATACGCAAACGCAAAATACATACTTTTTCAGTTACAGGGTTCTTCTCTAACACATTGTTCATTGTATTTTTGGTTAGAAAAACATTAAGCTTCGCTTTAAGACATTAGCATTTTCATGCTACTCTTAAATTCGAGTATAAATAAAGTTTATGTTGTTGTTGTTGTTCCTGTCATAAACAGGAACAGTGACTGAGGTTAGTTGTCCGGAAAATACATCCTGCAGAACCATGTACACTTTACTTCAGCCTGGAGTCTTCTTTATCTTTAACGCGACGACGATAGTGGATCATCTGTTGTCTTGATAGCAAAAACAAGACCACATATTTCAGCCCTGTCGCAAACGATACATATAATAATATAAATGGAAACCACTCCAGTGTGCTTTTTACGGCAGTTTTTGATAGCACATTTCTCCTTAAAAGGTGTGGGTTTTGCTGTTTCTCTTAGAACGTCTCATCTACGTTTCCGCAACAGTAAATGATAACAGTACCTTTTATTTATTTATTTATTCATTTATTTTTTAATTTTATTTTTTGCTGTAACAGGTCTTGAATAACTCGTTGCCTGGTCGAGTGATAAACCTTGGTATCAGATGCACAACAGGTGATTATAAGAACAGTTGCCTGCTTTTCAAACTGGAAGGAAATATTATATGTAAGTTTAAGTTAGAGCTTCCAACTCCTTCATTTCATTGATCACTACATAACTCTGTCAATCTGCTCTCCACCGCGATAGTTGAGGCCATGCGATGCATTTGATTACTAGTTTACTGCAGTTAAGTTAAGTGTTTGGTTTAGTTGTTCCTCTTAGTAGAATACTGATTGCTGGGGACCATGGTACCCTCGGAATTCCAGGGCAATAATACACCCACGTAGGTAAGGGAGTTGATGGAACCCTCCCTGGGTTTTTGTTGTGTTACAGTTATATTATCAAGAGATTTTACCCTAAATAGGTGGCCTGAGAAGAGCTCCTTAACTCGAGATAAATATTATGGATTCTGGCGCTGCTGGAGGCCTACACTGAGGTCGTCTCAAATGCCGATCAAAAAGGCCACGATCCGGCTGAATTTCACTCAAAATTAGAATTTGCCAAAAAATGGGAGATATTGAAATGTCAGCCGTAACCATACAAATCTCCTAATCCTACAGTTAAGCAGCCAATTCTCACCAAACTTCGCCACCCTCCCCCCCCCCCCACTTCCATCAAAATTCTTTTATTTTCTTTCCGTGAGCTTAATCCTCGAGAAGAGAAGCCTGACACCAAGACATAAAAATGCCCGTGACATAGTCCCTTTAACTCTCAAGAAGAGGGGCCTGACTGGAGATTACATTTATCAATCAGTCTTAGCAACCATCCAACGACAGCTCTGTTACTAAAACTTTTTGTTTGACTGGCAGGTCCTATAGAAGAGTCTCGACATAGCCTTGCCACATCAACAGCTCCTACAGCGACTTCAGCATATTCTATAGCAACGTCAACGCAGACGAGGGTAGTTATGATAATTTTTGAGCTGAAAATAATTGATACGATTTTTCATGTAAAAAAGAAGAGGAAATTGTACCACGCACGTGTCCACTGTTTGCTCATAAATTTATCTCATATGTGTTTCTGCAGACGTTCTCAAGAATCACTGTCCAGCCAAAGACTAGTCCTTCTCAGGTACATGATCTTAATTCTTTTTACGTTAATAGACCACGGAGAATTGGTATGTTTTGCTGGCGAATGTGGAAGAATTTAAAACTGAGTTATGTTTTTCACACATTGCCTTCAGAAAAGATGTTTATTTTTCTCGTCACCAGGCTCCCTCTCAGCCAAGCTCAGGAAGTCGACAAAAGCGTGATGACGCCAAGTCGTCTTCTCCAGTTGGTCTCATAATTGGAGTGACTGTTGCTATAGTAACTATTTTACTACTCGTCGCTGCTGTCTTTTTCTACCGACGACGCAGGTCTAGGTAACCGTTTCTTTTGTTTTGTTTTGTTTGTTTTGTTTTTTCCTTTTTTTTTTTTTTTGCTTTGTTAAAAGTTTTAACAATCATTCTTGTTAAAAGACCAACTCAAGTAAAAACTCCTGAAGACAATAGCTTGGAAACGATGCATGAAAACACAAAATAACACTATTTCCCATACAAGGCCCTGGAACTATTACGAGAATGCGCTAAAAAATAAATGCATGTGCGACACACTCGGGCTTTAAAGTTTAGTTTCCTTTTTCATATATAATTCTCTAGCTATTGCTCTAGCTTTAACAATGTTTTCATGTGTTCACAGAAAGGACGCTCAAGCAAGTACAACTAGCCAAAGTAAAAAGGTAATCTTCATATAAACAATGCGATATTGCACTGTTTTTATTATTAGCGGAGCTCGCAGAGCACCATGGGTAAGCAAATTTGGTAACCTGTTGATCCGAAAAATTTTGGTTCTGACGTCAGCGTATGTCCGTCCGTCTGTCTGTACACACTCTGGGGGAGGGTGAGGGGAGTTCCAAGACAACCCGACCGGGGGAGGCGGAATGCCATCTTTTCTTGTATTTGAAGTAAACAATACGGCGGCTGGTTCCTCGTAGCTCGATTTTCAATACGACAATTGTAATACATTCTTGGAATGAAGGCTTGTAACAGCTCATCATGAAAAGGAGAACTATTGCTTCAATCTCGATGGCGCATATAGAAGATATTGGAGAGCTTGAAGGCAAGAAATCCTTCTTCGAGGACATACTATTTATTTTCGAAGCTAAGGAGATCTGGAAAGAACCCGGCTACTTTCTTTTAGATTTTCAAGTACTTCTTTCAGTTCAGTGGTAAAGTAAACTATAGATTTGACTGTGGCTTTACATTGTAAAAATTGTTTAATTGAGCGACTTTACATGTTTAGTAAATTATGGTAATTTTGTTGAAATGTTTTAAAAACTTGTTTAAAACAGCTGTAAAATTACCTTGTAGTTCCCGTTTGCCGGCTCGCGAGTAACTTCACTTGAGGGGAAAGTTGAATGCATTTTGCTTTCCTAGGCAAACAAGTGCTTCTTATGTGAATGACATTTCATGTTTTCAAGTTTCTTGTCCCTTTTTCTGTGTTTATTCATTAAATAAATTTGCATTAGTGAGCAATCTGATATTTAGGCTTGAGCTCAATTTCCTTTTGGACTTTAGTGCGTAACTTTCAATATTTTTCTTTGAGCAATTCTAGTGTACTTTATTCGAAAAGTAGAAATCGTGACTGTTCTAGACTGAGTCTGTGTTGTTTTTTTCAATCTAGGTTGTTTTTCTTCGGCACCGCATATTGGGTTGTTTTGACTAATTCGTAATTTAGTATTCAACACCTGAAGAGTCGCTCTGTCGTCAATATTTTTTATTAAGTTTATAGTCTTAGTGTAAAGCTCCATATGTTTTTTGTTCAGTTGTGGAATTTTTATCTTCCTTAGATTGTTATATTTTTTGGTTTCTCTCATTTGAAGTGAGTGACATTTCTGTCCCAATTTAGCGACTAAACTTAGAATCGCCGTTTCAGTGAACGAGTTCAGTGTGACATGTTTTCGTGTTCGTTTTGTTTTTAACCGCTAAGCCAATTCAGTGTATCTTTAGTTACAGATCGAAATTAAATCTTAATTTAAGTAACTATAAGCAAAGCATTTCTCGGTTTTAAGTCTATTTTGTCTAAAATGAGACTCTAAAAGCTTCCTAAAATTAGTTCAGGGTGTGTTATTGAAAACGCCCGATTAAGACTTCGCGGGTGGAAAACTTGTGCCATGTTCTCTTGATAATTATACGTGTGCTTGAAAGTTTCCGAAAACATTTTTTGAGTAATTTTTGTCAACAAACGGTTTGATGCCGGGAAAATGTTGTTTATTTTAGCAAAATAGATTTCGAGAAATGTTTCGTGGTTAACTGAACTAAACAGCCAGAAGGATGCATTGGAATCAGTGAGATTGTTTATTTGCATGGAAAAGTCTGTCGAGTCGCTACTGGGAGCAACTTAAGTGTTTTTTTTAGCAGCTGTAGTTTTACAAGAACTCTTCTTGAACTTAATAAGCTAGCTTTCGAAAGAATGCTACAAGAACAGCTGTTGGTGAAAGTAGTGCTGAAGTCTTATCTTTGAAGAAAAATAAGCCAACTCACTGCTTCCTCAGCGGTACGCATGTTTTCCCTTACTGTTTTTCACCTCTTGGCGAACAACTGCACAACTAAAATTTACTGTATGTTACGGGCCAATAAGTAGGAAAGAGAGATATGAAGCTCCGCTTTTAGGCTTGGCTAAATCCATATATTACCCTTCTTAGTTACCCTTTGAGTAGCTAATTTTCATTTGCTAGGACACGATCGCGAGGAAGGTGGTACTTTTGACAAGATAAGGTTTTTTTTTAGTTTGAGGGCCGGGGTAAACCCTTATGAAGACGATAAATAGACAATATTGCTCAAATAAATAGAATGTCCATCGTCTTTAAATTTTGCATTATTTTCTGCTTGTCTTTGCCAGAAAATATTGGAAACGACCCCCGCGACAAACGCAGCATTTCAGCCCGAGGCACTGAATGGATACGTAACATGCAAGAGTAAGAAACCAGGTATGGTGTATTTTTACAATAGGTCATAGTTAATTCAATTTAAGGAAACATATCCTACTACTTTATCTTTCCCAATACGGTAGAGGGCTTTTTTGACGAGAACAAAGGGAAAAATTAAGAGGAAACCTGATATACTTATAATATTTAACGACAAGCCAACCGCCTCAAATTAACCTTAAAGAAGTACAAGCAAACTTATACCCCCACCCTGGTAACGTCTACGTTGCTCTTCTGTTGCTCTTCTGTAGTGTTTTTTTTTTGGGGGGGGGGGGGGTTTACTCAAAATCATAATAAATCATGATTTCTCAAGGTGCTTTTGTCGAGACTTTATTCTTTTTCATATACTTTTTTTCATTGAAAAAATGTGAAAATTTTTTTTAAATTCAAAAATGGCTTGGCCACATGGTAATTATACATATGTCGTAATCACAGCAAACAATTCTCACTGTCTAAGAGATGTGCCCATAGCGACTGAAAAAACCCTCTCGAAGAAAAAGCCTTACGGGAGAAGGGATAAAGTCTTCCCCCCCGGACCCCTTTTGCTTTGATCAGTAGCACAATCACCATGCCCACTTGGGGTAGTTGGATAAACTTCAGCTTACTTTTTTAGTTCAAGACCTTCAATAAAGTCAGACTTTTGCACACAGCTTTGGTTATCTTTGTTGATTACTATCCATACCAAGAAGGGGTAAAGGATGTTAATTCTTAAGAGAAAATAAAAGAAAATGATAGAAATATGGGCAAATTTGGAATGTAACGCGTAACACCATCTTGCAGGTGAAATTTTTCAAAATCAATTTTTATAAAAAATAAAGTTCGCTAGGACAAACGGATTACACCCAATGAGAACCCACAAATAACAATACATTTGACCAAAGTTGAAGCATTTTATGTTTATTAAAACAAATCAAAAGGATTCATCATTTTGGAGTATCCTTCCTGTAACGCTGCTTGCAAGAAAATGGAGATTCAGAATGTTGTTGTCCGTTGCATGCTGAACTTGAAACCTAGGATGATAAAAACACATCAACTAAATGCTCATAACTTGAGTTTTAATATGGGAAAGAATCGATCAAAAGCATTGAATATAAACGAAGAAATGAGAGTTCAAAGAAGTCGCTACGTTTTATTTGTAACGCGATTACGCAATAAAGTTTTAGCCAACTTACCTTTTCCTTGAGCCGTCCGATCCAAACAAAGCACAGTGGGCTTTCAAAACCGAGAAAATCTGAATGCTCACAAGATCCTCCAGTTATCTCCACAACTTCGATCTCCTAGCTTTCAAAACGGCTGAAATATTAGCTTTAGATTGAGTCGCTACGTTTTTCGCCATCTTAACTTTGCTTACGAAACAGTGTGCTAGACATTGAAGACTCCAGATCGTCTTCAAACCTGCGATTTCCTTCCTAAACGCGCCATGCTTTCTTCTCCAACTAAAACACTTTGTAACCTCCCCTTATACCACACTTTGGGGGGTTTCAGGGCATATTCCAGGGGCTAATTTTCCGGGAAGTGAGCAATCCCTAAATATCGCGTGACTTGAGATGAACCGACCGCGTGTTTCATGTAAATTATGAAAATGTAAATTACATGTTTCTATGTAATCTGAAATGCCTTTTAAAAGGTTAAAAAGGTTCAAAGTTGTTTTATTTTTACTATTTTTTTGTACTGGTGAGCTTAAAACTGAACATCTAAGAAAAGACCACGCCCACAAGGAATCATGGGTAAATTAAAAATGCTATTAAATATGCAAAGAATGTAATATTTTTCCCCAAAACAGCAAGATTAGCCATTTTCAGGGTAAAATAAACCTAAATAAGTGATTTGGGCCAAAAATATATATTTTTGTATTTTCAAGGCATGTTACAGGATTGGGTATGGTGATTGTGCTACTGATCTTTGTAACCCAGAGGGTAAAATATAGTAAACAAGCTCTTGACCAGTTTGTAAACAGTGATGTAATTTTATGGAATAAGCCTATCAGCTTGCCGACTGCTGATTTCCAAAAAATATAACTGTTTTTCGAACAATCAGAAAAATGTCAATATTTGATTTTGTTGCTGTTGCGGTTATTGTTCTTGATCTTATTCCTTTAAGTTCTTTTTCGTAATCCTAATCTTCTTGTCACTTGCAGGAGACCCTCCCTCTGATGAATTTTATGCCTCACTTAATGTTCCAGAGGGACACAATATCTACGGACTCGGAAATGCCCAAGAACCATTCTACAATGTTCTTCAAGAGCCCTCCTCAGGGAACGAAGAAGATGGCCAAAATTATGGCACCATCCGTTTAGAGCAACCTATGTACAATGTCCTAGAGGACCTATCAGATATGGGACCAGGAAAAACTGGGGAAGATGGTCCCAATAGATTTGAGCCAGTGTACAACGTCTTGGAGGAACCTTATCCTGGGAACGCAGAGAGATCTCAACATTATGGTGCTATTTCTGTGAACGATCCGTTTTACAACACTTTGGAAGAATCCCAGGGAAGGAGTGGTCCTCAAGGTACCAATGATGAACCGGTGTACAACACTTTGGAGGGACCTTACCCCAGTGGTGCTGCAGAAGATGACAGTTATGGGCCCAAGGGTTTGCAAGACCCTGTGTATAATGTCCTAGAGGGTCCTAGCACTGATGACATCGATTCAAACATTCCAACCTACGCAATGGTTAATAAGAAGAAACGATGAGAAAAGAAAAGATATCGATATGACTAAGAACCCAGGAATGTAAGGATAACTTGGAAAGATGGTGACGAAAAATTAGGATAGCAATTATATTTAAAAGCGGCAAAACATATGACTTTGTATATTTCCTGTTCTAGTAGTGCGTAACGGGAATGAAAATTTTCGGGAAATTTTTGGAGGTTCAGTTAATAGCACCTGAAATATCGTACCAACATTTTAAGTCCCAAGGTAAAGTAACTTTATTTTGCAGGTTCGAATAGGTTGAGGTGGTTCTTGATAATATAGCGTAATTTGTATCGTTCGATTAGGCCTGCCACCTAGCTAAATATAGATGATTGGCATCCTCTTTCCGTAAGTGTTAGATGTAGCTGTATATTGCCTGTTTTGAACCACAAATCAAGCTAATTGGCATGAAATAAGATGATTGATATTTGCAGAGTTTAAGCAGTTTAAACAATTGCTTTTGTCGTCCGGAAAAAAAAAAGCAAAAGGAAAAAAGGCTTAACTTGATCGTACACACAATGTGAAGATCATTCCACTCATTTCAGACAGTGTCAGATCAGTTAATTGCATGAAGAATTTGATAATACTTGAGTTAAGCTGTAATGCTTTTTACACATACAAAAATTCAAGAGTAGAATCGAATGATTTGCATTGGCGAGATTCTGCCTCTTCAAATGTTTACTCAGCCGAACACTGTCGCGTCGTCACTTTAAATAACTGATCTAAGAAGACTTTTATACAGATTATTTATCTTCTTTGCGGACTTTTAAAACTGCTTTAAGCATTAAAAAGCGTTGTTGCTTAGTTATTAAATGAGACTGTGTCAGCTTGATAAAGTTGGCGAATAAAGTGGAAGATTATGCTATAGTAACTTGATGCATTGACATCCCGTTTTCCCAGCTAACCGTTCGTGACAAAGGATGTCATTATGTGTGAAAGACTCTTGCAATTATTTTAGTAACTTAAACAGTTTCAATTAAGAAAGTTAAACACTGAGAAAAAATCAGGTTTCATCCCATAGACATCCCCTACAAAAACAATATTTCACAGTTTACTTGCAAGATTAAAAATACCAAAACAGCAAAACGGGGACTTATGTCAGTCCAAGAGTGTGGCGCCAATTCTTTGTTAAGTTCCCATGCTTAAGTGGAACCTTCTTAAAAAGCCCTCAACTGAAGTGCTTTAATTTCATGCTTAGTACTTGTATATAGAAC
Source organism: Siderastrea radians (assembly GCA_964017195.1). NCBI lineage: Eukaryota > Metazoa > Cnidaria > Anthozoa > Scleractinia > Rhizangiidae > Siderastrea > Siderastrea radians. Next base: position 31,984,723 of record OZ024899.1, on the reverse strand, counting down.
TCAGCAATTATGTTAACTGAAGTGTTCTTTATCTCCTCCTTTGAGAGTTAGAAGGTTTAAACTTCTCAGAGGAAAGTGAATATATAAGATTTAATGATCGTATAATGCACACTGCAGATGAGACATTTTATGCGCAAAAGCCCCTCGAAGGCTTTAACGGGATTCGAATTCGGGAAATTCAATTAATATCGAAGTTTGCATAAAATTGCATCATTATTAAAAAAACAACGACAAGAACAACTTAACATCTTCATTTAAAAATGAGTTCTAGATTTAGACAAACATTTTGTACCACCGCAGCAAGCAACATGGATAGTTGCTGCTTAGTTCCATGGATATGGAACTAACAAAGGATGGCTCTGCAAAGCATAGTTTGCGCAGGTGGCGTTTCTACTGAGACCCCTTAATCCCCATTGATACTGGGTCATAAAAGATATGTATGAGTGTGTGGGGGAGCTTGCTCATCGACAACTACTTTATATTGATAGCTCAGACTTTACGATTTCTTTAAAATTTAGTGCTGAAACTTGATTTGGTCCCCCATCGTTATATGTCTTTACCCCCATTTTCAAGTGTCTGACAGAGGTTTACGGGTCTGCGTAAATCATCATCGATCGAATCTTTACAATGGAACCCCGTCCTACGATGTAACGATTGCAAAATATATTTTCTTGATTCACCACTCATGTTTTTTACTTTGGCCCCGAAAACAAAAATCTTTTTAATACATCTTCCGTGTGCCGTATAAGTTGTTTGTATTGTTCAACCAAACATGACACAGACGTCAGTGGGAAAGGCATTAAAAATAGTGGCCTTTTCATCTCAAGATATCGCCTCCTTGTTCTCTAGACGACGTACTTTGAGTGAAAACATTCACGTTTTCATTAATTTGAATAAAATCCAAGAAAGTTCCTTTTATGCTTCTTTCTCGTATCCTAAAATATGCTTGTGTTGGCGAAGAGTATTGCTTTTGGGATAAATTTGGCCACTGGTGTGGCCGTTTATCATAGAAAGCTTTAGATATCCAAACATACAAGGCATAATCCCAGCAAAGGTGAGGGCACGTTCTCCATCCAGAGGCTGAAAAAAGAGAGAAACGAGGGAGGGAGGGAGGGTGGGAAAATGATCTTGACTTGCTTGAGTAGGCAAGAATCTTAACACCAGTGTCTCCCTCCAACCGTTTAAGGTAGTTCGCTATCCTCACATGCTTTATAAAGACTGCATTGCTGTGCCTCCCAGATGGCATCATGCCCGGATGCTGGTTACAGCTTAACAGATCGCGTGACAGTCACATAAAACAATTTATTCCCTCTTCGGAATAAATCTTCTTTAAAGCAAGTGGGATAGTTGGTTAACGCAATTCAGAAAATATCTTCAAGTTAGTTGCCCTGACTTGACAAAACTGAAGCTTCTTACTGGGCTTCTACAAAAACACGATAGATTTTGAGGGAAAGAAAACCTTTCATTTTGTCCGTGTTGCTAGAGAAGTAATAAAATTTTTGCATGGAAGCTTCAAACAGCCCGGAGTCTAACATAAGCTCATGCAATATAGTTCTAAGTTTTGAGTCAAAAAAGAATACTTTCCTGTGGTACGTTTTGCTATGCTGAACGGGGTTATCGTAACTGCTTTGAGTCAGCTGTGAACGAGATCCTAAAGTGTAACCATTCACATGAAAGCTATTGAGCAGTACTTTCCTGTGGTGCTGTTTATTATGCTGTACAAGGTGGTTCTAACTTTTGAGTCTGTGGGTGAAATCCTAAAGTGTGACCATTCAAATGAAAGCTACTGAGCAGTACTCTCCTGTGGTGCTGTTTATTATACTGTACAAGGTGGTTCTACCTTTTGAGTCTGTGCATAAAATCCTAAAGTGTGACCATTCACATGAAAGCTATTGAGCAGTACTTTCCTGTGGTGCTATTTATTATGCTGTATAAGGTGGTTCTGACATTTGAGTCTGTGAATGAAATCCTAAAGTGTGACCATTCAAATGAAAGCTATTGAGCAGTACTTTCCTGTGGTGCTGTTTATTATGCTGTACAAGGTGGTTCTAACTTTTGAGTCTGCGGATGAAATCCTAAAGTGTGATCATTCAAGTGAAAGCTACTGAGCAGTACTTACCTGTGCTGCTGGTTTTTATTCTGTACAAGAAGGTTCTAACTTTTGAATCTGTAATTTAAATGAAAACTTGGAAGTGTGACCATTCAAATGAACGTCACTGAGCAGTATTTGCTTGTGGTGCTCCTTATTACTGACCGACAAGGTGGTTGACTTTTGAGTTTGTGAATGACATCCTAGTGTGACCATTCAAATGAAAGCTACTGAGCGGTACTTTCCGGTGGTGCTGTTTAGTATGCTGCACAAGGTGGCCCAAGCGTTTGTGTCCGTGAATGAATTAGGGGTCTCAATTATTATAAGAGCGAAAACTCTATGAGTGGAAACATCAGTTGTTAAATTTAGGAACAACCCCTTGCATATCTTATCAATGTTTTGTTCACAACAAATGAACGTAACCATGCGTGCATTATTTCGAATACTGGTGCATATAATGCAATATTGGTCGGTGTACTTGGCTGTGTTAATATAACATACCCGTCCACCGACAAGAAGAACTCTCACAACACCAGCTAGCCCAATCCTAAAATCGTTTTTCTTTTTGAAGCTAAAAGGGCCAAAAAAAATCATTCTCTCTTTTAACCCCCCCCCCCCCAAAAAAAAAACGATCAACGAAAAAGAAGCATCGTGGAAATAAGTTGACGCAGATTTTAACAGAGTTTAAAGTTTTACTGAACTACCTGCATGTCTTTCTTCTTGATTTATTGAGAGCTAGTTGAACGTCGAAGCTAATATATATTTTTTCAGCTTCTCCCGGCAATTTCGTTCAATTCTGGAGCGCATAAGAAGAAGAAAAAAATACATAAAATTTTCTTCAATTTCCACGACAGACTCTCGTAATCTAATTCTACAAAAGGTGGCGGATTTTTGTCCAAAGTAAAATTTTGTGAATATTGAAAAAGAAATAAACACTTAATGCACGAGTGCTGTGTGAAAAGTAATTGCCTAAAAGAGGACATGTTCGCTGATTTTAGACACAATACAAATGATATATACTTCATATCCCGAAGCCGAAGAAGAAGAGTTAGTGATACCCTGAGAACCAGCGAGAGTGCTTGTAAAGCTTGTTTTTGAAGAAGCAATATTCAAGAGCGATAATATACTGTGTTGAATTCATAACTATTTTTAAATTATTAGACGGGCCATAACGTATAACTGCTGCGAACGTATCGAGGCAAACGTATCGAGGGATAAACGTCCTTTTTTATGGAACGCCTTGTGCAAGAACTTTTATACGATGAAAATCAATGCTATAGTCATAACGTTTCTGATAATTCACGTTAACATTATCTCTACGCGAGCGTTGTTTTACAACATTTCAAGGACAAGACCGCACGGAAATAATGGGTGGAAAAATGGCGTAGACCACTTTACAATCCCTACTTTGATGTGTCATCATAATTCAGAGCCTCAGGAATGTAGTTTCTTCAACGCCATTAACATTATCGATAGTAATTGCAGCTGCAGTTGTCGCCCCGCGAAAACAACGTTTGCGTTTTATGACAACCAGTGGCAGTGCCTCGAAAATAGCGAGGTCCGAACAAATCTACAGTCTGTTCAATATAGCAAGCCTGGCGAAAGAGGTAACTGGATACAACTAAATAATATCTATAACAAAATCTATAACAAAATCATATTTACCTGTTTTACAAGGAAAGAGGAAGCAAGTTCGGTTTTCAACATTGTTTGTAGGAGTTAATATATTCTTTTACGCTCGCAATGTTGCAAATTCTACTTGAAAATCTTAATTTTAAACAGAATGCGTGTTACAAAGTTATCTTAGCCCTTTAATTCCCAAGAGTGCCTAAAATCAAAATTCAAGACGAAACCTAAATTTCATTTTGTAAAATACTTACATATAAAAAGTACCAAGGTAAAGTACTACTGACAAGGTTTCATTTGAATGGTCACACTAAGATTTCATCCACCGACTCAGAAGTTAGAATTAACGTAATGTATCCATAACTGCGGGACTCTGGGAGTGAAAGGGTTAAATTTAGCATTGGACGATTGCTAGACCGGAACACAAATACGACACATCTTTACTTTGATCACCCCATTTCCCCTCCATTTTTCATCTGATATTTAACATGCAAGGCGCGTTGTCCAAAAACATTTTCTCTTTACTTAATTAAGCCATTTTTCTTTCTTTCTGAAATAAACTATTTCTTTGTCTTGCTATAAATGTAGTTTATCCATTAGCCTAAACGATGGCGATGGCGCCGTGATATGATATACTACTTCTGAATGTGCGTCATCCACTTCTAACATTCCGTTCGCTCTTAGATGAAAACGGACATTTTTAAGAACGGTTTCGAAATCATTTCCTCCCACACGTATGCTCCTTTAGCTGAAAATGGCCTGTGAGTTCTTCCGTCCACAAGTGTACGCTTTTGGTTGAAAAAGGAGATTTTAAAAACCGGTTTTAGAAACATTTTTGTTCACAAGACTGTTGTTACGTCAATGTATTAAAAAAGTATTGCAACGGAAAACGTACACATTTTGAAGGCGTTTCAGCTATCCTCTGTAAAATGAAGTTCATGAAATGTTTCTACCGGATCATGATTACCTACACCGTTTCTTTTCTTGTTCTTTTTTGTTCTTTTTGTACATGTCTTGATTAAGGCAGAATCGTTTTTTCAATCGCGCACAAACAGAAATTGAACGATTCTTGTGCATCTATGACAAAATCTAGTCATTTCAAAAGCTTTAGTTAGCATCTTTAAAAGTCCTCATTCAAGTTGATAAACCTCCAAATCGTGTCTTATGCTGCCGTGTATTGAGGTTTTAACACTCTTTTTAACAGTACTGTTGAGTAGAGTGATCCTTCAAAGTGTTGGATTTACTACATCCTTTGGCGGTCTTTGACTTCTGATATTATACTTATTACTTGAGGACAGTAATATTACTTTATTTTCCGAAAAAAAAAAGAAAAAAAAGGGAACTGTTTGAATTTGTTTGTTTCTAGGCTGTTCAGAGGACATGAAGACGTTGTTTGTCAACGAGTATTTAAACACCAGTTTACCGGTGTTGAACTTTGGCGAAGAGAGAGCAATTTCCATACTAGCTAGCAGGTGGAGCAGCTGTGAAGTGGACCTGAACTATTCTTGGTATTTTGGATGTGAAGATTCAAGACTGTCGTCCATTCATTATCTTAATGTGTTGAGCAACCTGTTAACATTAAATCAAAGGAATAGTCATTACATCCTTAAGGTAAGAAACAAACTATGGTAAATTCAACATTCGCTTTGCAGCTGTAAAAGTTTGGAATCACCTTGACGAAAGCATTAAATACCTCCCCCTTAAAACGTTTAAAAACAAAGCCAAGCTAAACATCTTACAGTCTTACTGTTCATGAGTTTTCAACTAGTATTTGTTTATTTATTTTATTTATTTATTTTTATTTATTTATTTATCTATTTATTTCTTTATTTCTTCTTTTCCTCTCTTCTTTATTGACTAATTAATTGCTTTCACCAAGCTTTAGTGCCAACCTACCTCCTGTACTTAAACATTACTTAGTTTTACTCAGCTCGATTAGCTTTATAGTTATCCTGAGTAAACATTACCTCTTTTTTGTATTAATATATTATATTGTAAAGTTTAACTTCTTTTTTGGTAATAAAGCTTGTTGTTGTTGTTGTAGAAGTTTTGTCTACATCGCTCCAGTTTCTTTCTATTTTGCACATAATTAATATTGTACAGCTTCTTGGGATGATATTTGTAACATTTTTTTTCTATTTAAAAGCGTTTGGTAAATCTTCATTACAAAACTAGCTAATGACCGATTTAATGAGTTACAAGTTTGTTTTACCTGCACTACATGGAGCAGAACCAAATGCAGTTCGTGATCGCATTTAGTCAACAAACACACGTCGACTAGGTCATGAATTGTTTCAGCCATTCAAATGAAAACGATTTTAAAGGGCCGATTACATGATCCGGGCTGGCTCGGTTAGCAGGGCTGGCTCGGTTTACCGAGATGACTGCTCAGCCCGGTATTACATGAGGCGAGCCAGCCCGCCTGCGGGCTAAATTTAGAAGCTGTCGTGCGAAAAGATAGCTACCTCAAAGAACATGAATCAAGTGTTTTTACTTTCGCTAATCCATTATTTTGGTGTATTATTTTCAGTTTTACGTAGCTTTATGGTCTAATAAACCTTTATGTGTTATATGGAAAGAGAAATATGGATATTCTGGAGAGTCATTTTGCTCTGAAGCGAAATGTAGTGACACGATAGTGTTGGCCCGGCTAGCCGGGCTGGCCCGGCAATCGCGATTACATGGTGAATTTTCAGCCCGGCTAGCCGAGATCCCGGTCTCGTGATGCCGGGATCCCAGCTAGCCGGGCTGAGATTTTTCCATGTAATCGCAAAGTTGATTTTTAATGTGTTTCCAAGACGTGCCGAGATCCCGGCAAACAGAGCCAGCCCGGCTAACCGGGCCAGCCCGCCTCATGTAATCGGCCCCTTAGTCCCAGTGAAATAGTTGAAATATTCGTGCCTATTTATTTTCATGAAAATTAATGAACGTTATAGACGCAGATCCATAAACCTCAATTTGATGTTCCATGTTTCGTTGATCTAAACGCAGTTACAAATCTTCCCTCTGCTTTTTTTTTTGAAAGGGGCTGGGACACATTTTCTGTAGTACTTAAAAAAGCTAAAAGACATATTGGAAACACTTGACTCAAAGGAACTCAAAAATAATGGTTGGGTTTTGCTTGACATTACCCTTATTAGTAACCACAAATAAGTGTACTGGGTTGCTGCAAGAGAGGATAAACGGGTAAGAGGGTTAGCCCCCCATGTAGGTTCTATCCCCATCGTAATCCCTCTTAAGTTATTTTTAGTAACAAAATGGGGAAAAAATTTAAACGTTATATCTTTTGAGTGGAAGAACATATTTCAATTTTTTCCAGTTTTGAGATCCTTGTAACATGATCTTTCGGAGACCGTCATAAGATATCCCATAATACTAAAAGCACAATTTGGCGCCAACTTTGTTACGTCATTTTCCCGGCGAAAAATGTCAAAGTTTGAAAAACCAAAATAATGAAATTCTACAGAATGACGAGTTATACTTTGCTGCGAAATTTCAGGGTAATTGTCTTAAAACTCAATTTCCCGCCATTTTGCTACTAAAAATAACTTGAGAGGGATTACGATGGGCATAGGGCCCGTATGGGGGTTTTAGTAGCTCTCTTACCGTTTATCCTCTCTTGATTGCTGTTGGCTATAGGAGGGAAACAGAATGCAACTTGAAAAAATTAGGCCTTTTTTTAAGTTCTTGTCTTGTGTCGTAAAAATATCGCATAGTCTGATAATGGATTGTTTTAGCTTTGAAACAATCAATTTATACCATCCCCTTGCTGTTTTAGGAGCATTTTGTGTACGATAAAATGTGCATAGTTTTAACTTCAGCACAGTTTTAACCCTTTACACCTTAACAATAACGAAAATGAAATTTCTCTTCACATTGTTACTACTTGTTCAAACATTCAAGTGATGAGAATGAAGAAAGTGATCACCAATGATAACATGTCTTGATATTTAGACAAATTCTCCTCACTAGTTGCATTAGAAATGTATGGAGAACAGTAAGGAGAATATGCATTTTTATATCAGGGCTTAAAGGGTTAATCCCAAAACGTAAAAATTGAAATGAAGAAACCCTTGAAAATGCTTGAGTGCTAAGAGTTGTGACTAAACAATTCCACACCGTGGTCTTCTAGATGGAACTGGATATTTGGACATGTTTCAGGCGAATAGGTAATATATAGATTTAGCCAAGCCTAAAAGCGGAGCCCCCCTTTTTGTTTTTTCTGTTTTCTTTTGTTTTTTTGTTTTTGTTTTTTTTTTTTGTTTTGTTTTTGCTGGCAGTTATTAATTTGTGAAAATACTCTCATTCAAGTCGTTAAATTAAAAAGAAAAAAACATAGAAAAAAAAAACCTGCTCCCGCTGAGTGTCGAACCCGGCTCGTCAGCGTAAGATGCCAGTGACTAGTCCACCAGGCCATGGGCGTTTAACGTTATATTTGGAGTTAATTTTAATACTTATTTCTTTCTTCGTGACAAGCTGCCTATCAGCGTGGAAATGCTGGTGTTTTTCCTGCAAAATGTGTTCGAAACGCCGTAAAAACCATGGTTGTGGACAGAAAAAAAACGAAAAGCACTAGCTCTGCTGTATTTGGCGTCGAAACCGCTTCGAAAAGCTGCGAACTCAAGCGGTGTGCCGACCGAGTTTGAACAGAACCGACGAGGCAAATTTGAACTTTTTGCCTGAACTTTATCGCCTAGTTTCTTTCGCCTAAATTGAACTTTTCCCCTTCCACCAAAAAGACAACTGGGTGTTCCTTCAACTTGTTTTTTTCCATTAACAAATTTGTTTTTGACTTTTGTTGTCTTTGCTTGTTTTGCTACAACGCGAGTCAACATGCGATTTCGCGCCAAAAACAAACGGGATTCAGCACAGGGTTATATCCAGTGTATGAAGTGTATTGGTAGCCCTGTGGTGCGGACGGACGGACGTACGGATGTACGGACGGACGGTCACGTGACTATTACGTCACTATCAAAATTTTTTGGCTTGACAGGTTACCAAATTTCCTTAGCAATGGAGCTCCGCTGACGTGCTAGCGCGCTGGCTCCGCTAAAAATTCGACTAATACTGGGAGTTTGTTGTTTCCAACAGGTTGGCAGCAATGTGTCCGACGCACACTTAATGAGTGGAAGAATTATCAATCTGGGTATTTTCTGCAGAAACGGAACAGCTGCTGGAATTCCACGTCGTTGTCTGTTGTTTAAATTACAAGGGAGTATCACCTGTAAGTTACTTGTCTTTTCTTTTCTTTTCTTTTGAAATATGAATCACTAAACTTAAGAATGCTACAAAACATCTTTGTACCCTAAACAGTAAGTTCCAGCTTAAAACAATAACAACAACAACAACAAAAACAAAAATAAACAAAAAGCCTGCTAAGTTGATACAAGTTGTTGCAGTCGTTATTTTAATTTCACCACAGAAAAAATATATATCTCGTTCCTTTTGCAAGCAACCAGGATTTCACTTCCGAGTATTTTTTCTTTCCAGAACTGTAACCTAATTTATTTATTTATTTGTAATCCAGGATTCTAGGTGAAAAGTCAAAGCCTGTGACAGCACCAAAGTGAGAGTTGTATTAATTTTTGCAAGTTTAAGCTAACAGATTCGAGAAACGACGCTCTTTGCCACAAGGAGCGAGTAAACATGCCCTCTCTTAACCAATCACCATTCAGTAATTTTGTCCTATAATTGTAACTGTACCGATAGCATTTCATAACTGAAGTGTACATGTTGCAGGTCTCGTCACAAGACCAGCTACTACAACACTGCAAACTGTTGTAACAACGCAATCAACAACAGTTTCAGGCACGAGAAAAAAGCCAGTGTTGGAAACATCTTCAACAAGACCAATACCAACAGCACCCGCGAGAACAGTTTGGACAGAAAGAGCTGCCAACCAGACAAATCCATCACCTAACTCCACTTCTATACCAACAGTTGTAAGAAAAAACGTTCTATCAAACGTGTTTGAAATATGTTTATAACATATGTTCAGCCGATGGTGAGGTGGTTAGCTCAAAGTGGTGTAGTGGTTAAAGCGTCGATCGGACTTTCGATCCATTCGAAAGTTCCAGTTCTCCGCGTCGTGTCTTTTCAGACACTGTCCTTTTTAGACAGCAAAGTTTCTCCACCTTGCCCCCCCTCTACCCAGCTGTATAATGGCCACGGGAATGCTGGGGGTAACTCTGTGATGGACTAGCATACCATCCAGTGGTATTTAGCGCCAGGGATATCTGCGACGATCTTAAATGATCATGTTTGCAATCTGCATGCTAGAGGGTGTCTCAGAAGCTTATATTCTTTATAAGCATATTCATTTTTTTTTTTTAATTTGCATCGATTTGGATTATTTTTTCAGGACATCTCCAAGAAAAAAGAGAAAATTACTAAAACATGCATGTAAACTTTTCAAGACATCAAACAACACTACAAACGTTTCCCCGCGAATTGTTTTTTCACAGTGCCGAAAGCTCGTCCGTCATTTTTTAAACCGTCATTTTTCGCTTTCACCTTTTAAAAATCTGTCCATTTTCTAACTTTCAAACGTTTTGTAATAATAATAATAATAATAATAATAATAATAATAATCTTGCAACTTTAAAGCTAACAGATATCTCAGATGTATCATAGATTTTGACTTCATTGGTGTTGATTTATATATCTTATTATTAAAAACTGGACTAGGTATATTGGATTTCTAGCATTTTGATTGGCTGAACGGAGCTAGGCTATCAGCTCATATACCTGCTGCGACAAATATGGTCAATGAACACTCAACAACAAAGTGAGCTGAAAGTTTTTTCCTCGCGAGCAACCCGACGAGAAAAATGGACGAGAAAAATCACTTGGAAGCGAATTTAAATTAAGCAGAAATTCAAACATCGTCACCAACAAGCATTACCAACAGCGTCGTCTAACACAAGTCAAAATTGTTTGAAGAAACGGTGCAGAAATAGAAATTTAAGCATTAAGCGTCGTGTTTACAATTAATTTCTTTCATCGATCGTCACGTCGATCATTGAAATTGAACACGGTAGGCACTAGGTTTTATCAGGAAAGCTTTCCACTTCAAAATATCAAGACAAGACATAAAATAAAACACAGTGAAATGGGACAGGAGCATTTAATAAAAACTATCACACATTCGCGGCCCAAGTCGGTGCGAAAATCATGAAGCGGACGTCTATACAAGTACGAGAAAAAATACAGCGGCAAACTACCAAGAAGGAAGGAAGGGCGAGATTTTTTTCGCCTTTAACACGCAAAATTGACACTGGTTTACCTGCACTCGTTGTAGCTCTGTACTCCAACAGGTCCAAATGCTCAGATAGAAATCGGATGCCATGTAAACGGAGTTCAATCGCTTTTCCAGTTGTTTGAATGTTGTTTTTAAGCTTACCATTCCGTCCGCAACCTCTAAACCGAGAACAACTGCATTTTGCACTTTGCATTTAACAAACTATGATGGTGACTTCTAATGTTCCGCACTGCCGTAACCTTGCTTCTGAGCTGCATGGAAATTACCTCTTCAAGTTCAAATTTGTTCTGTCTTCAGTTCGATGAAACACGCACATGATGGCTCCGTTGTGCGAACAGATCACAAACTTGTTCAGTTTCAACTCCAGCAGCTAATATGGTGAAATTGTACAGCTTCAATCCGCTTTGAACGATGATAACAACGTTTCAGGAAAAATCAAACATGTACCATATTTCAGAGCCAATAATTAGAAGATTTCTTTCCAACACTTGTGCTACTTTGTTCACTTTCGAGCAGTTTTCATTGATTCATTCAGCTTTGCAATGAAACGCTGCAACACTTCGCAAGGTTTTGGCGCCTTTTTCGTTCAGTCATGTGAGGGATTCTTCTTCCGTTTAAAATTCTTTTCTCATTTTTCCCGTTCTTTCTTGAATTTTTTTTTTTGTAGTGGTTGAGTTTTTAATAAAACAATTATTCTACTCGGGCTTGCTGGATAACAAATGATTATAACCAACTCGGCGCTACGCGCCTCGTTGGTTATCTATCATTCGATATCCAGCGCGCCCTCGTAGAATAATTGTTAATTAGACGGTTTAGTGTGTAGTATCGTGGGATATTTTTACGACTCGCGCCGTATTTTGGCGAGCCCGTAGGGCGAGTCAAAATACAAGAGACGAGTAAAAATATCCCACGATACTACACACTCAACCGTCTAATAAGGGGATTTATTATTCAACTTAGCTGCAAAATGGAAAAGTGGTTTATAAACTGTCTGAGTTGCGTGACAAATTAACGTGACTTCTGAGCAGCGAGTGAGCGCCAGCGGGGTCAGGTTTCGCGCGCTTGACGTGAGGTTGTTGTGGATTGGTCAAAAACGAAAACTTGTCAAACCTGTCAATCGAGCGAAGCGTCGGGATTTTATTTCAAACTTGCAAGGAAAATAAAGATGGAATAAGGCAAAATTGAATTATTTTCGGGTTTACAGTTAGATGAACAACAATGTTCTTGGTCACCGAGTAAAACTCGACTCGACAGACTAAACAGAACTCGAAAGTCAAGTCAAACAAAGTTAAACAGCACTTCAAGCTCAGTCATCTTCGTCCGAATCACTAACCACGGGTCGTTTTGGAAGAGATAGCGGTAGAGATTTCTGACCGATAACAATTGTGCATTTGTTGAAGACAGCTCCTGAGGAAAGATGGGTTCCGTTTCCTGACTTTGACAAACAAATGACATAAAAGATTGTTAAGTTCCTCGGCGGGAATTTCTTCAATGGCCCTTGTTTCTTTAACGGACTTGAGGTCAGTTTTTGTCTTTTCTGTTGTATTTTAATACGTTTCGATTTTCTTCAATAAATAAAGAAATTTCACTGTCGTCTAGGTCATTGCTTGTCTCTAGGATCTCGTTTTCGTTAAAAACCTCAAAATTTGGTAAGCATTCATTGTTTTCTTCCGGAAAACGACCGTTTCGGCCATTTTTTCATCGTTCTCCTTGTAAGCCTAATGCCTGACATTTGTAGAAAACCTGTCAAACCAGTCTTCTGGAGTACAAATACCGTGGGATTTTTGTACTCGTTTTGGGTGTTATTTGTACTCTACTGAATGCAGTTGAATAATAATTTTAACTTATTGATTGTTTAGAGCAATAAAAGTGTTAATTTCATGCCGGAGAAATAAAAAGAAATACAGAACATATACCAAATTGCAATAACGTTGTCATACAAAAAAGCAAAAACGAATAAAGAAAAAAGCCAAATAGGAATTAATTAACCAGGCAGATTACATTGTCAAGTTTTAATAATACCCAAAGCACTTATGCACTACAGTATAATACATCAATTTTGTATCAAATGAATGGAGTTGATAAAACGTAAATTGGCCTCCCTATGGACTTTTTGAGCCGCCCTGAATGTAGTTAGTTTTAGCCCTATTTGGCTTTTTCCTTTTCTCCTTTTTTTCATTTTTGTATGACAAACATATTGCAATTAAGTGTATGTCCATTTAATCTCAATAGGCTTAGATAATACAATGGCAAGTAGAAATTGTCCAAAGACGAGCAGCACGGTGGGTGCTAGGCCGATAATAAAATTTCATTTGTTATTTTATTAACTTTTCTAGTGCTTTTGTACATAATAGTATAATTGCCCAGGCCAGTTGGCTCGCAATTGTATTTTATGAAAGATGATGTCATCCTCAATATTTATTGCTCTTAGTTGAATAAGACCAAAAATCCTTAAAATAGCTTTACCAAGACAACCATCGATAATATTATAGTTTTCACTTCGAAACTAATTAAAAGAGAGAAATATAAGTTATGTTTGCCCTACTTTCAGATTCCCAGTTCCCGCCCCGGCCCAAATGATCGCGAGCGAGGTGGTGACAACGTCAGTATCAACTCTCTGGGGTTCATAGCTGCCATCACCGTATCTGTGATACTTGTCTTGTTTCTTATTGGTTTTGTTGTCACCCGGTGCAGCCTCTCAAGGTCAGTATTTTAACACAACATCAAAAACGGAATTTAACTTAGGGTAAGGAGACCGTATTAGTCCTAAAGGGCAGAAGAGTGAGTGAGTTAGTGAGTTAGTGATAGAGTATATACATACTTAAAAGTAAGTAGGGGAGTAGAACCATAAGTGGCCATTTAAAATAATTATAGCAATCTCTTTTTCGTGATCCAAATTAGCCTGTGTAATAAATTGATAATTCCATTCAATTTGACTGAAGGTTTTAAATAAGAGATTAAAACCTCTTTGAAATAATAATAATAATAATAATAATAATAATAATAATAATAATAATATAATAAGACAACGTAGTGTTATTTAATTATTTTCTATGTATATTGATGTTCTTTGTTTATCTCCACAGCAAGAACGGTCACACAAACAACAGACAGGAGGAAACACCGGTAATATATTTACAGGAAAACTTATTTAAACTTCATTTTGTAATTGCAGCCAAGAAAAGACCCTCCCCCCCCCCCCCCACACCCCTTTGCCAACTTAGAAAAAGCAACGTGATAAAAACATAAAATACTTCTAAAAATATATTGGGGGTACGTACAAATAACTGCCTAGGGTCACAGTGTCACTAGGCGCAGCGCTTTTGGAACCGAAATTATACTTGTCGCCAGTTGAGAGCTGAGTCAAAACTTAGTAACATTTACCTATTAGGCTCAGTCTCCAGCCGTGAGTGTCTCGATGCGCCCGCGATTCTCGCCACCTTCACGGCTGGGCGCACGGGTTTGGTTATTGTTTAGATTGACCAATCAGAGACAAGCCCCCTAAAATTTGCGGGGCAGAATGCGCGGCATAATTTAGCGGGATTTCGTCTTTCTTTTGAAATTTCACACTTTTAGGAGGCGTTTCAGGAAACAATTTTTGCATTTCGCTTTTTCTCAAGACGATACAAAAAAACCCCGATAAAATTGATGCAATCGACGTGTGGATTGTCTGCATAATTATTAAAATTGTAATGACGTCACGGACATGCAACCAAACCCGTGCGCCCAGCCTTGAAAGTGGCGAGAATCGCGGGCGCATCGAGATACTCACGGCCGGAGACTGAGCCTACATTTACCTTGGTAGAACTCAATAATGGTCTTAAGGCGGAGTTTTATCTTCGCACAAAAACTCATTTGAAAGTTCATTTATTGTAACGAAGAAAGAAATTCAAGCTTAGTGGTTGAACTGTAAAACAAAGAATTTTTTAATTTCATGATTTTCGAGGCTCCACAGATTAATTATTTGGTTCTGTTTGCAATAGGAGCCCATGATTACTGATTTAATTGCAATTAGACGCAGGCTCAGGTTTGGTATTAGCTTGCCAAAGTTATAATCAGAAGATTTGCTGAACGATTGTCAGTTTTTAAATATTTGGTAACATTTTCATTTCCTACTCAGATGCAAGACGCTGTAGCGGTCAGTACACTGTCAAACTCAGCCTTTCAATCAGATGATCAACACAATGGTTACTTCACCCTCCGTTTCAGTGAACCGGGTAAGCACATGTCATACTGACCTGTGAAAGAAATGTGAAGAAGGAATCACAATGCCGGCCGGCGCTTACCTACCTACTCTTTATAGCTTTTACCTTTCTGTAGCTTTTGTCGAAAAAGACACACACACGTTGTTGGTGGCCGTTCACCGATAAGTAGTTCTCTCGTTGTTGTTTTTCGTTGTTGTTACTTTGGATCCGTCTATTCGGGATGTTATGTCTTTATCCCTTTTAGAACACAGGGTAAAAATGCAATCTTAAAATAATTTAATAATCATTTTAATCTCTTTTTATTGATATTATTACTATTATGTACATTTTACTTAGTTATAATTTTCAGTAAATTTTTTTATTCATTTTGTCTTCGGGGGAACTCCCTGAAAACCACCTAATGTGACGGGAGCTTCCTCCATAAGGATGATGATGATGACAATGATGATGACGATGATGGCACATCCACGTGCACAGGGTGTGGCTCTGTGTCCACTGAATCCAGATCGAATTGGAATTTGGAATTCTTTGGAAAGCTGGAGCGCCGGGTAAAAAAAC
The DNA here is from genome assembly GCA_964017195.1 of Siderastrea radians. Taxonomy (NCBI): domain Eukaryota; kingdom Metazoa; phylum Cnidaria; class Anthozoa; order Scleractinia; family Rhizangiidae; genus Siderastrea; species Siderastrea radians. The sequence continues at coordinate 31,968,984 of OZ024899.1, read as the reverse complement.
TTCGCACAGCAACCCACATGTGGTGTCACTCCGGGAATCAATCCTGAGCCACAGTGGTGGCAGTGTGAGTTCTCTCACACTGCGCTATCCCTGCTCCGGCTTTTGTTGTTGTTGTTTTGCTGTTGTTGTTGTTGTTGATGTTGTTATTGTCGTTGTTGCTGCTTTGTTGCCGAATCATGCATGGGATACTGTCCCCGGCCGTCCCCTCTTGAGGATCTTACTCAATGTCTTACGTATGTAACTCTCATTGTAACCTTTGTCACCAGCTTTCTTTGTAACTCCGCGTAGATTGGAGAGTACCGTCACCAAACTTGATCTACGTCTTAGAGTGTTTGAAATGACCACCAGGTCTTATTAACTGTTTTGATGTGTGGTTTTGTTTTTCTAGCCATTTATGCTTCCAATTATCAAGTACCTCTGGCAAACAGAAAATCGTCATTTAACGCAATGACCAATCCCTTGGAGGACGATTCTACCACAGGGCACCTGTATGAGCCTCTTGATGTCCCCAAGGAACAAAAAATCAGTGGGCCCCAAAGTAAAGCAGATAACGGCCCTAATAAAAAAAATCATCTTAATGCAGATAATGCGTCCACGTTCCAAAAGTATGGCCCCATCAATCTTGAACAACGTGTGTACAATCTTGTGGAGGACCTGCCGACACCGTGCCCTGGAGAAGCTGTTAATGATGGTCCCAATGATGGCCTAAATAATGTTCCAAGTGGTAGTCTCAATTCTGACTCTAACAGAGCAGAGCCAGTATACCATGTCATTGAGGGGCCCTTTCATGAGCCAACAGTTAAATCCGACCCTCGAAATAGCCTCTGCACAGAGGGCCCAGTTTACTGCACTTTGGAGGAGCTTTATACAGATGCCTCCAACAATTCGTCGTACTGTTGACCAAACTCTACATTCTTCGGAATCAATTTAACAGTCACAAATTGTGAACAATACCTCGAGGTCAGCTCACGTTTCCCTAAAATTCCCTAATTTGCCGCTTATCATGTTTAATTGTCTCCTGAAAGCGGCATTGACCTCCCTAGAGGTTTAAAAGTCTGGCCAAAGAACTACAGACAAATGGAAACCTAGACCACATTCAAGCAAAAATGATTCAGGGTTCCAAAACCACTGAATAAATACGAGTAGTCCACTTTAAATACATTTTGAAACAACAAGAATTCAAATTGATCATTGTTTGACCAGAGTTTGTGTTGGCTAATCGATGGTGTCAGAAGTGAAGCCCATACAGAAGTGAGCCCATACAGCATTAATCTTCGAAACTTTCTATCAGAATTTTGGATCTTATTGACTTCTAGGAATCATGGTATCGTAAAGTTGCGATACCCTAGCTGAAGAGTACCGCTAGACTTGCCAGACCTTTGACAACGCAAGAAATGCTAAAAAGAAATAAATTAAAGTAAAATGTTCTCTTGCTTCCGTGCCGTTAGCGTGATGAAGGCTATAAAATGAAATTAAGTTTCAGTTGTTCAGTTGCAGAAACTGAAATGTGTAAAAAAACAATGGTACATAGCTAATGCATATGTAAAAACGGAAACAATGACTAAAAGCACGCCTCGTAGCTTGATAAAAACTGAAACACGTGCAAAGAAAGATTGTAAAGGAGTAATGTAAAAAGAAATAAAATTAACAAAAGATGACTATGATTTAAGTCTGGTATGAATTTGCCCTATGGAAAAAGAGAAAGAGTGTACATCAGTAGTGTATTGAAAAGCGCAAATCCTTTATTAATTCACCTTGCGTGATCGCGTGATGAAGATCATGACATGAAACAATCACCGGTTGGTTGTAGAAACTGAAATGAATAGAAAGAAACTGAGCAATACAATTAAGTATATTTAGTTGTATATACAAGTAGTGTGTAAAGGCTAATTTAAGCATAACTTTAAAATCACGGGTTTTTTTTGTTTAGGCTGGAGGGTGAGCATAAACTGATATACATTAATTGTAGAACCAACACATTATTATCAATGATCACGTGTTTAAGGTGGGCACATCCTTTAGAGCCGTTTCTATTACCTTTTAAAGTCATGTTCCCGTGCGGGCAACACCTATCCAATAATGTCGACGCTTCTATTAGGAAAAGTTGCATTTAAGCTCCAAAATAAAGTGGATTCCCCTTACCTTTCAAAGCACTTTGCGTGACTAAGTTTACCGTTTACAGAGCTTACACGTAGTGGGATTGGGGCATACAATTTTATTCTCACTTTGGAAAACTGTGGCATATAAAAACTAAAGTCAAAGGTGGTCAACGGTTTCATGCTATAAGCCCTAATAATAATCAGCATCTGAATCCTTCCTTGTAAAAACGAAGTACATGATCACACATATATAAATTATAGCTTATACTAAACTGGATTACAACGAAATATTATTTTGATCTTTAGGACAAATTCTCCCAACAACGGATTTAAATATATGGAGATCATTAAGGAGAATTTGAATGTTGATATCGGGACTTAAAGGATTAACAAGTAGTAAGCTGTTTGAAAGGTACACTCGAGAAACGGTAGTAAAACCTTTAAAATTATGATGAAAACCAGATGAAAAGTGCGCTAGACATCGTTTCATGGCCCTCACAACTTTCCTATTTTTTTGTTTCTATGTTTTTTGCTGTGAAGTCGTGTTCCAGTTATTAAATGAAACTAGTCTAGTTTCATTTCTAATTGTGGATCTGGCATTTTGTAATCCTTTAAGAGGTAGGCGTGGTTTGGTCTCAGTGCGAAAATGAGATTACAAAACTAAATAGGCACGTATATTTTAGTTATTTCAGTTTGTTAGTTGTTACCACTTCTGGAATGCTCTAATTGTTACTTTATTTGCTACACCAACCTTTTTTGTTGGCGGTGAATTATCAAGGTACAGTGCGTATTCAAATTCAAAGATTCATTAATCATTAATCATCATCATTCATCAAACAAAGACACAGAAGTCGAAGACGAAAACGCAGAGGTTTAAAAAACAAACAACTTCAGGAATGTTTTTGTTGATAGTCTGTTTATTACATCAACCTTTCTTTGTTGGTGGTGAATTATCAAAGTACAGCGTTCAAATTAAAAGACCTCTTCACGCATCGGGCAAAATAGACGGATTTTATTTGCCAAGTTCGCCCTGTCAGCGTAATCTGAGCAATGCCTGTACACCTTTCCACGCAAATATTACTTTAACAGAAACACATGGTTGTCTGTGTTCTTGCAAACTTGATGCAGCGACTTTTGGTGTAAAGGATGGATCTTGGCAATGCATTGTTAACAAGGAAATTCGTGAAAGGGGGCTACAAAGTAAGTTCAGTTGAGTTACTCGGTAGAGTTTCAACGTACAATGTGTTAATTCAAGTCTCCAGTTATATCGGCTTAAGCCTCTTATATAAATGTGCTCAATCGCTTTAAACTGAATTAAGACAAAACTTCCTTTACATAGTATAAACTAACAGCCATTTTGCAGGAACATATATCAAACCTAAAAGCTTCTATTTAAACTGGGTACCTAACATATATAACTAGCCTGTGTAATGATGTCACGGTTTTATGCTGGGATGAAAGTAGCGGGATTATATTTTGATTAAAAAGGGTAAAAAAGTGACTCCCTGTGATTTTCAGTTTTAGTTGAGTTCAAATAACTATAATATTCGGAAAATTAATGATTCGGATTTTTCCAGTCTTCTTTGTTTTTTTGAATTGTAAACACTTGGAATACGTGAGGGTCTTCTTAGCTCTGATCCATACTAAAGGGTGACCTCAGTTTATCTTAGACTACGTGTACAGTTGACCGGAATTGTAGGGTGGTTAACGTTAACGAAGTGAATTTTACTAAAAGATCCTTTTCCTCGTAATTGTGAATCCCGATAAAACTGAAACAAACAGACAAACAGACAAATAGATGAAACTGCTTATTCCGATCTCTTGATTCATGATCTAAAATCTTAGGCTTGCATGGGACTACCAACTTTCCTCTAAATCACTACGTTTTACTCCTTACCTTAGCTCAATGTACCACTTCAACATCTCCTTCGATCCGCACCCCTCCCCTCATCCTTAACCCCTTTATATTCCTGGTAAGGACCTTTGTAATATCCACCCCTACACTTGCAAATTGTCAATTTAAAAGCCGAACAAAACTCATTAAATAGTTTTTTATACACCTTAAATTATTATTTTTTGCATTTTCATCGGCCTTGCAAGCAGTCAATACGCGACCTTCCATTTCTACTTAGGTTGCAAAAGAATTAACTTTGTGGATGAGAAAGATCAAGACCCCCTGGAAATGTTTACGATACAAGGAAACCTCCGCGTAATAAACATCAACGTTAATACTGAATGTTCAGAAAAGGCAGCACGCCTCAGCTTCCAAGAATGCGATGCTGAGTGGACACCGCTGACCAGCTCGGCTGCATGGGGAGTCCAAGTAACAAAACTATGGGCAAATTCTGCTACGAATTACATGCTTAAGGTAAGGATTACATGATTTCAGTGGTTGGTCTGATCAAGCACTTTCATATTCAATTCCAAAATATAGACATCAACACTTTCATGATAAAAGGAGTGGATGGGGGATAAATTTAAGGACGACTGTTTAAACTAAGTGTAAGTTAGTCCACATTTAAGGCTAAATCGAGGTTGATGCCAGTGGAGTTGCCAACGCGACAAACATGCTTGGTGAACTCTGCAATGCTGCACGCATATTCACGGTGTTGAATGGAAATACTGACTCTCGTTTAGCCCGGGCCTTTAAGACTTTTATTAACCACAGTTAACGTTCTAGCCCTTTCGAGCCTGGAAAACTGTTGGATGAAGAAATAATATTTTTCGGGTTCGAAATGGGTTATAGATATTTTTTCGGGATTTTATGCAATCGGAGCCCTTCATGCCAGCGTCGGCATTGTTGAGGCAGAACAGTTGAAGAGTGAAAGACATACAAAGAAAGCGCGAAATCGTTCCTTTCGAACTGCACAGAACGGTTGTACAAAGCCTCCAATTACTTACGGTTGTCTTATGTGTCATGCCGCTACGGTACGTAATTGCATTTCCAATCCCTTTATGCCTATTATTTACGTTAATCACATTAATTTTCAGATAAATGAAGTTAACAAGTCCAAAGAACTGCAAGGAAAAGTTATAAGACTTATGATTCCATGTGGCAGAACGGAATTTTGTCTGCTTTTTAAAGTTGCTGGATTCATCAACTGTGAGTAAAGACTTTTCCTAGCTTGGCAACCCCTACCAACAAAGCTGGGCTTGTTAGGGTGTTACAGCTTCGGCTGAACGTTCCAACAATGTTGTGCAACATTTAATGCTTCAACAATGTTAGAACGTTTAGCACCCCATATTAGATGCTTGACCAACATTTATTGGTGGACGAAAATGTTGGAATGCTGTTAAATGACGTTTATAGCCAGGGTCCAACATGCAACAATGCAACATGCAACAATGTGGGAAAGTTAGCTAAGGCTTTACTACTACCAAAACTGGGTGCAAAACATACAGCCCTGTTTCACCCTTTTTTTTTTAAAGGGGGGTCAGGGTGGAGGGGGGAGGGGGTCGTTTTGGACCAGTTTCGTGTTAAACCACACATGGCAGCGGTTACCTGTTTTCATGCGTTTGACACAAATTGCGTGCTTGGCATCGGCTACACGTTTTGGTTACAAGATTGGGCACAAGTCTTAGCAACGCGGTTGCTAAGGTTATACGTTTTCCCGAGTTTGGCTTCAATTTTTTATGTCATTTATTTTTGTTTTGCATTTTTATTTTTTTATTTTTTTTTACTGCTTGAGACTGGATGCATATTTTGTTTTTGGTGTTGTTTTTGTTGTTCTTTTTTTTTTTTTTGTGCTTACCACAAGTTACATTATTTTAATTTGCTCGGACGTAGTTGCATACTTAAAATTCCCCGCTCTGTTCTTGGTAGCTGTTACAAGTTTTCGCGGGCGTTGCACCGGTTGCATAATTTTTCTGCCTGACACCGTTTACAAAATTAATTTTCCCTCGCTTTACAGCGATTGCATGTTTTTGCCTTGATCTCTGATTGATTTTCTACGTTTGTTTTGATTTGCGAGACTTGATAATACTTTGGTTTAGTTTTGCGAAATACCGGTTGCAAGGGAGGATACCCCTTTATCCTCTCTTGAATGCTATCAATGTTTCTTGTTTTTTGGATTCAACGTAAAGAGACAAGGCTGACGCTTGTTTAATTTGTTATATCCGACAATGGTTTTTTTTTAATTTCTCTTTTATTTCCTGTAGCCGTAATGAACTTGCCAATATTGTTATTTGTAATCATTAATTTTAATCATCCTCTCTCACATGATATTTTTGTAAACTGTTAGGTACACGCAGGAATATCTTGAAACCCATTAATCTTTCAACTACAACAACAACATCAACAACAATATCGAAACATCCATTGACCAAGGTGATGTCTACCACTGATCACAAACTTATATCCCGGGCGACAACTTCTGCGACAACTTTTAAGGTTGGTAAACGCATCTACTTTAATTTCTAAGTACACATCAAAAAATTCACAATTTTATGTACTTCTATATGTATTTCGTTAGTGTCTTCGATTATCAGTAGGCCATTTAAGACAGGCCGGAAGATAGACACTAAATAGATTATATACTCCGTCTTGAAATTATTCCCTTTCCTCGTTCCCCTTAAAAGACATTATCTATGCACACATTTTGTGACTCAAGCACTATTCGTGATTACTCTGTTTATGAGAAAAAGTGTGAAATATTACATCGATGTTTAACAACAGATATCAGGCAACTTTTTTCAAGTTGCATTCCTAATTAACTACTTAACTGGGTGATTGGTCGTGAACATTGGCAAACAAAAACAACAATATTCGAAAGAATTAGATCATACCTTGATTTCAAACTTGAAGTCTTCAATACTTTCGCCTTAATGTTGAACCTGAACTCGTCAAAGTTTCCCTTGGAGAACAAACTGTCATAAGCTTCATTCCGTTAGTGACAACACGGTTAGCCATGAGAAGTTTAATAGTATTATGTTTCACGCATTTTCTTCTCGGCATGCAGTCTACCCTTCCCTTCGCAGTGAAGCAAAGTGTAAAATGCAAATTTGCAAACTAAAAAACAAGTTTACCGTCCGTTTATCACGTGCATGATCCCACTGAGATCTTGCAGTATCAGTTTTTTGTTGTTCAGTCACATAATGTGCCTGGAATGTTACAAAGAACACTTAACCAACAGAAAACTATGCACGATGTTTATATGCCACCCGGGAATATGTGACATATTAAGCTGGTACCGTCTCTGAGGGCCAAGCAGGCAAATAACCATCATTTGTTAACTCACGAATGCCAGTCATGAACTATTTTAATCTGTTTATCACTTCATTCTGTTAAAAAAAAGAATGTGGCACATGTAAAGCAAACAATTTGTTGGCAATAAAGCAGGCATTAGAAGAGGATTAAAGGTGTCCCTCTTATATTGTACACACAGGCAAAGCTATTGACAACTTACTCAACAGTCAATAATAGTGACATTAAGACAATTCATGAGGCATCACATGAAGTACCAATTGCCCTGATCACTGGAAGCGTGGGCTCTGCTGTGGTAGTTTTGATCGTTATCATATTCATTGGCTTGTTAATTTGTCGAAAGCGAAATGTAAGGTAAGTTATGAAACAACCCGTGGACAAAAAAGGTCACATTTCCTTTGGTTATGCGATGAGAGTTGGTGTCCCAGCTAATAATGCTCCTTTACATAAGTCATGTAGGTAGGTGGAGTACTAAAAGGTGCGGATTTTTTGAAACCGTTTCGTCTGACATAGGTTATGCAGGATGGTGTACAGCCTTTCGGCGCTTTGGCTTGAAAAAGAGGAAATCAATGATTTAAATTATGTCTGAAATACAGGGAAATAGTCAAACCTCATCCGGTGTGAATAAACAGTTAGGGTCTCGAGTTTTGAGTTTTGGACTACCGGACCACTCGGAGCAGCCCGGAATACCCAGACAACATCTCTGGATAACCATGTGGCGTGGGTGGTGGTGTTTCGGTGTTCCAAAGTGTTTCGGTGTTCCCGGCACACAACGTTTTGGGTGAAAGGGTTTCGAGACTCTAGTGGAGAACTTTTTTCCTTTTTTTGGGGGGGGGGAGAGGGTGGGGAGGGGATGGATAACCACTGTGATAAACATCGACGTAATAGCAAATTTCTTCACTTTGGAGGCCAAATTTGTCTTGATCAATATGCCTAATCTTCAAATGTACCACCAAAGAGCGATTCTCACAGGGTCACTATGATTTTAAAGGAATAACAATAAACGAAATAATACACTTTGCGCAATTGATCATCACATCATGAAAATTGTGCAATACAAATTAATTATTGTTATTATTATTAGTATTATTATTATTATTATTATTATTATTATTATTATTGTCATACGTTCTCCATAAAAAGCATAGGAGAGATTTCCAGGTTATGTTAAATTTTATTTTCGTAGGCATTCGAACAAAACTTCACATTTTCTGAAAAAGATCACGACCGAAACTGCTAACCAGTACTCTAATGAACAGACTGAAGCTTATCAAAGTCTTGCTCCTTCACCAGAAGGCTTAACGGAAAGAGGTATGGTAACGCAAGGGGCTCTCCTCCTCAAAAGTCTTTTTTTCATTTATAGTGCCCCAAGTTACTGTAGTTATTGCCTTCTTAGAGGTGGACCAGAATGAATTCTGGAGTCTTACAAGTATCCAGAAGAGCACTTTTTGAATGGTTATGTTTGCAGGTTTGTTTATTTATCATACTATCGCAATAAACTTTCCCAGATCTAAAAGTCGTTCTTACAAACTACCGGAGAAAATACTTCCCCAAAAAAATTCCCGAAATGGTGAATTCAAAATCAAAAAAATATATTTGCACTTCCCCTTGCTAATTTTCTTTTTACGCCCCCTTAAAAATGGCGGCCGATTAACTTTTTCAGCAGTAAAAAGAAAACAATTGTTTAACCAATTCAACCAATTGGTTGAATTCAAAGCAATTCCCTGCTGCTTCTCTAAATTTACGCTACCAAACTGTTAGTTTCTCGACCAAGCCTTTCTTAACATGTATAATCGACACCTTGCATCATGCGAACATCCGTTTTTTAGGCAACTTAATTTTTGTCTAAAGATAAGTTATGAAGAGGGCGTAAAACAAAAATTAGCCCTCCCCGTCACTTGAAATCGGAGTACCCCCCCCCCATGGGATAAAGTGGCATCAGTGAACTGTTAGGAAAAACTTAAAACTATGCTGGCGTTAACCCTGCGATAGGCTGGCTGTAATCCAGAAGGGAGTATAAACTCTCCTAGTAGCTCCATGCTAGCGAAATGGGAATCCAACACTTGTATTGCATAAATGCTACCTTTACTTATCGATATTAGCTGTTAGGAAAACCGGTGCCTTCCAAAAAACAGTTGTTATGCACAGTTAAGAAGTTTCAGTTGGTTTTTGTACACTTGGTGTTAAGTTCCGCTGAAATCATAATGTGGACTCACTTCAATTTGAACCTTTATTTTGCAGGAGTGTACGTGTCTCGATACAAGGTTCCAAACAAAACTAATGTCTCTGTGGAACTGAGTCAACGTGATATTCCCTCCGGCTTTAATCATCACGGTCCCGCAAAGAAGGAAGCAGAGAAACCTGAGTACGACAACGCGTTGTGCAACAATGTGCTAAAATTCTGGCAACCAAGACAAGAGGAACATGAAGCACCAGAGAAAAGTGTCCCTTATTATCACGTATTAGAGGTGACAGAAAAGGATGCTCCACCTGGGGAACAGAGAGATGAGGCTTGTGTACCACTGTAAGAAAACGCCACTTATTATCAAGTCCTAGAGGACCTTCAAGTTACATATATGGACCCTTATGCTATTCAAGAAGAGTCAGCCATGGGCCTAAGAGATAGCATGAAAAAGAGCCCCTCTATCAGGCCCATTCGACAAGTGCATATTATCATGTACTTGAAGAAGGTAGTTCGTCGGAGGCTCAAATGGACTGTGGTTACAAAGAACTTCAATCAAATGGATGCTTCTACGCAGGATATCAGCCGCTCCAAAAATACACCTAATAGGTAGATTCCTAGGGAGGTTCAGTATAATTAGACTGCTTTAAAAGAGCAATGTCATGGCGATTTTCTGTGTTTCTGCCAAACATTTGCTTCAGATATTTCTAATTGCTTTGGTTACACTTGAGATGCTTCTAAGTCACCAAGGGGACGCGATAAGGGTCTAAAGGGTAGGTGTGACTTAACCACAGAATCAATGCAACAGCAATTGCAAGTTCCACCTCCATTTTGTAGATAGAGATAGTTAGACGGTTTACTGATAATCACTAACCAGAAGTTGAATTATGCGATTATTTACAAGAAAATAAAATTTCTTAAGAATACTATTAGTAATTTGAAACTAATTTGCATAAAATTGTGAAAACGAATACTAGAAACACTATATATATGCACTACATATACATCCACTACTATATAAGCACTGGCGTGGTTTTAAAGGTGTAGCTTTCAAGATTCTATACGTCTTCTGTAAAAATGCATAAATAGCGCCAGGCGTGAAGTGTGTTTCAAACTGACACCTTCTGACGCGAACAATGCAACGTGTTTCATTTGTTCTAATTTTGTTTCGGTGGCTGGTGTGAACGCAGCGTAACAGTTTTTACCTGAATACTGCGTTAAGGCCTCCATTACAGATGTGTTTCTCGGCTTTTTAAAATTTTACTAAAAATAGATGACATACAGTCCCTTTTAGGGACTACTTAAGCGAAGTGTGCAATTGAAGCCAAAAATAGGAAAAACCAGCCCGTGTAAAATAAAAATAGTTCTGTTACTATTGCAGATGATATTGAATTAATTTTGAACATATTTTGATGAAACTATATCTCCACTGAATGCTTTACATTCAGTACATTCAGTCTCGTGGTTTAATGATAGAAGATAAAGAATTTATTGTAACTAATTAAAATAAACTCGCGGTAAAACATTTTTGTTTTGCTTTGGAACCAAGATCGTTACTTAATCAGGGGTATTTTTGCATAATTATCTATTTCTCTTTATTTATTAATTTTATTTATTTATTTATTTATTATTTTATTTATTTATTTGAGTGAGTGAAAATTTGCAGTGGAATCTTGGAGTCAACGTACAATGCCTTTCCTTGGAATAACCTTGCTTTTAGCAATAATGGAGTGGTGCAAATTCAGTGAAAATGCAATTTTTATTACCGTATTTTCTCGATTAAACGCCGGACCCCGAATAAACGCCGGGTCTACATTGCGGAGTTTAAAATAAACGCCCCCGGCGTTTATTCGGGGTCCCGGCGTTTATTTGAGGTCCCGGCGTTTATTCGAGATGGGTATATTAAATCTGGATTATGTGTCGTAGCTGAACTCTAGTTCTCTTTCTACCATTTTATTTGAATTTATCCACTAATAATAAAACCCAAAATACCATTTACAGTTGTACTTATAAGAAAAACAGATGAAACAAACGACAAACCAGTTATCGTGTCAATATCTTTCTGAAAAAATCATCGTAACTTTTCTGCGGGCTTGTCCATCAAGCGAGGATCTTCTCGAGGGTTTGTCCAGGCCGTTTCTCCAGCAGTTCATTGAATCGTTCCATAATTTTCCGTTTCTCATGCGGAATCAATTCTAAATTGCTTGCACAGTACATTTGCTGTTGAGCAGTTGCCGATATACTTCCTCAGTGTATCACGGAGAAATGTGACGTTAAAAAGAGTTCAGTCACTGTTCCTGTCACTGATGTTTTTTTTTGCTAAAGGACTTACCAGATTCACTGAGATAAGACAAAGTTGGTGACAATGTTCCACATTTTTTAAACGTTTTTGTTGAAATTTGGTTCAGAATTCAATAAACCTCTAGTACTGATAATAAAAAATGAATGGCTGAAAAATGCATTTAATAAATAAACGCCGGGCCCCGAATAAACGCCGGGTTCGAATAAACGCTGGGTCTACGAGGCCGAGTTTTAAATAAACGCCCCCGGCGTTTAATCGAGAAACTACGGTATTTCAGTTGATTCCCCGCCGAGTAGATTAAAGTTGGACAAAATTTCGTCTTGTTTAATATGATACCAGATTTGAATTGTACGTATCTAGTTATAGGTGCTTTAATAGGTAACAAAACTCTTGAATTAAGAGGACTTGGCGCTGCAACCAGACTGAAACCTATCTGCAACCATTTTGGTGCTTTTTGTTGCCGGACCTGTTGTTAGAGAGACCATCAAAACGGACATCACTGGAAATACAACTAAACCAATATCAATGTTCAGGGTGTTACTATGACAAAAGGTGATTTATTTGCTGAAATTTCGACCAAATAGCCCAGGGCTCGGTTGCATAAATTACACGTAACTTATGTGGGAGTTTAGTCTCAATGGTCCCTGTGTGCCTCATGCTTGTATTTTTTAATCGACCTTCCAGTGAATGCCTCCAAAGACCCGTAAAAAGGCGCTAGAAAAAATATCAGGTACCCAACGCCTGGTTACATAAAACCTCTAATAAAAATCACTGTAAAAAGTAGCGTTATGCGACCGAGGCCGTGCACTTGGAGAAAAAGAAATACCACTTGAAAAATACACCTTAAAACATCGTCCAACAAACCATGGCTGCCCTTTTGCCGTAGCGCAGGCGGTGTTATCAGTTTGCTGTCTTTGCAACAGAAAGAAAATTAATAAACATTGCATTATCTGAGACAAATGTCAGACGTTAATTATATAGTATGCCTTCAGTTTCAGACTAATGCACCGCAGGCAGAGTTACCGAAGTCGCCGACTCACAACACTTCAACGTCTTTGGCGCAACCGACACTCAGCATGACATGATATTTTGGCGGATTTTTAATTTGCGCAATTGTTGCGAATTTGTTTACGATCCGCCCCACCCCCCCCCCCCCCTGCCCCCTCAAAAAATGCATATTTCACCCTTTTTTTAGTTTCTTTTACTTAATTAAAAGTAATAAATGAAATAAGTGAAACACAGCTCTTAAAAGTTGACCACTCCTCTGAAAAACGAAAACTTAAATGAAACTACAGAAAGCGTCAGTATTTCTAATCACTGAAATTTGATGCAGAAAACCCAAATGTAGGCACTTTGCAAACTTAAACTAAGTGAGTAAATAATAATAATAATAATAATAATATTATTATTATTATTATTATTATTATTATTATTATTATTATCAATTTAAAAGTTTTGTATTTCTTTATTCCATGAATACCTCTTAGTTGTTGCTATTTGGTTTGATTTTTTATTTTTTTCTTACTTTCTTTTTCGATTCACTCCAAGGCTCACAGGTTATACGCCATGCCTATATAGCTGTCAGCTACTAGGTGGTCAGGAATTTAACTTATTACCAAAGCCTTCTCATTAAATGACTAAATTATCCCTACTTTTCCTAGTACTCGGTGCATAAACACTAATGATGAGAATGTCGATATTGATGTCAGGGCCGGATTAAAGCTGATTAAAGAACACACGACTTCTCTGCTATTAATGCAAACGAAGTGAATTAGTTATGTTGTTCAACCTTTTCTTGTTTTGTAAACTAAAAATTTGCTTGTAAAGTCAACGCGTGATATTTACCTCAAGGGCAATATGTGATAATGACGAAATGCCCTGTTTTAATTCAAACTTTTCGATTGCTGGGTGGAAACACTCGCTGATAACCGGATGGTTGTGGTGGTGTATTTTGACGTCACACTTGCAGTCTGTTGATTTGTTTTCCAGAGAACTGGCTGATTTTACGACAATATAGACAAGTTATTTGTAGATTCTGCGCGAATAGATTAGGGAGAACATCAGTGACTAATATATGACTGCGTCTCTGCACGCTTCTCAGCTTGTTTACAACCTTCACATTTTTAGGTCACATAATTCCAGGGTAACTTGTCTTTGCGGATTGCAAATACTTTAGAATCAAGGTTTTTATTCCAAGTTGGATTTAAGAAGCATTTCTATGGTACATCATAGGTACGCCAAAGGGGCGCCAAAGAAAATGCGTGGCGGATTTTAATTTTGAATAAATTAAATCTGGTGGCAATACAGTTTTGTTGACGTGTCAGGATAAAAATGCCGTCTTGTCACGTACAAGAAGTATAGTAATATTTTAATAGCTTTCTCGACATTCCAAGAATTAACTATTAAATGATAAATAAATTGAACTGAAAATCGTTGAATTGAAAACAAACTGTTTTTCCCTCTACACTTCTGTTCGTGTAATTCATTTAATCGCTGTTAATTTACTTTCCTTTGCAGACAAAGGAATTAATTTGATTATTAGAGAGAAATTATATTTACTTATACAGTAAAGCAATATAATGAATAAGCCCACAAAACATCTTTCATTCTGTTGACTGTAAAATGTCAGTTTTTCACACGAAAACCCCAAGAAGACCTCAACACTAAAAGTTCTTTACCGAATAAGGACCTTTTCGTAAGATTACTTAACTTAATGACAATGATTTTCACTTAACTTTTCACTGTTGTCATTGTAATGCACTCATAAATAATTGCTCGTTCGAGCAGGATGGCACGATTTCAGTCTTTCGCTTTGAGTGCTAAATATTCTAAAATTGCATGTTTTACGCATGGTTTGTGAAGGAAACGGCGGTTCTAATATACCAGCCAGACGGATGTGACAAAGTTTCCAACAATAAAACCCCTGTTTTAAGTAGAAAAGTTAAAAGGAAATAATTTGTGGTTTTGTCAATGTGGGGTAAAAAATTGTCTTAATTCAATTGTCCGGGAATTAGCACTAAGACAAAAAGAAAATTATCATAAGATTATAATTAAATCGTTTAATTATGTCATTTATTCTTATTAAAAACCAATTTCGTTTTCAATTGAATTTAGTTGCCATCTGGAAAAAAAAAGGTTATTCAACCCTAGACAGCTCGATCTTTTACACTCATTATATTCCATAAGAGTTAATTGGTACCCTTCGGTTTTAAGACAACATATTTTGTTAAAGAACAAAATGTCTCTTGCCTATGAGGGGAAGATAACATTCGCGAAATCCTTGTTTACCAAATAAAATACTTTAACATCAAGGACAAAGTTTTATACTAATTTACAAATGTACATTGGATTTCACCACCTAAACATGCATACATGCGTTCATGTGTTTGTATTGACGCAGGATTTACAACGACTAAAACAGCCGGCTTTTATATATCTGACGGCAGCCGTAAGCGCTTGTTCTCGGGCTGTTTGTTGCCGTATTTTTACGTGGTTTTCCGGTAGGTTTACTTGACTGAATAGTAATTGTTGCACACTAATTTCACTTTCTTGCGAAAGCTGTTGATTTTTTATGAATATCATCCAAATACATTTTGAGGCGAAGCTCTGCGCGAATGAGGAACTTTACTTCAAAGGACGTTTCTAAGTTCCCACGGTATCACTTTAAGTGGGTATTAACTTCAAGAGTCGTAAAAAAGCCAAAAAATAAATTTTAAAATTCAATTTTAACTCCCTTTCTTTATCATTGACCACAAGAGTTTCAATCTTGGACGAAGATAAAATAACAAATTTTCATTTTGTTTTTGCAAGAGCAAGCACTCACGTCAAACGCTAAAGCTCTATTTTGATCTACTGATAAAACAGCTGCCGATATTTGTCCTGGTAGTGCATGACCCCATCAGTGCCCATACATGCCCAATAGCCAATAGAACACACTAATTACATCCTTTTGGCTCAATATCTTTGACAGATATTGCGTTGGGTGTCCCTGTTCCCGTGACTTCAGGGTGCCTTGAATCCTTTGCGTTTGGGAATGCACTATACTTGACTCAGCGAGTAGAAACTGACGTACACAACTGATCAAACGTAAAGTTTAAAGTCTGCTGGATTGAATCAAAAGGGCTTGTACCTTTGGATACGATATCACCTGTTTCTCAAGATCCGAAAAGAGTGCGAGTCAATCAACCAATCATAAGCGTGGTTGACGTAATTATCTCTTCCATCGTTTGGACTGCAGGAATTCATGTTCGAAGCAATGTCTGCGCTGTTCACGTTTTTGTTGTTCTTTTCTTACACGAGTTTGGTTGTCAGTCAGGAGACGAGACTCGAACGACAGAAACAACATAACCCCGAAGACGACTTTCTTTTACCGGAAAACAGCGCAGACTGTCCTAAGACAGAAAACGTTAACGTTCCTTCATGCCAAAAGTTCAATGCAAAGCCTCTCGGAGGTTGTTGGTGCAAATGTGGCGGTTTTGCGGACAAGCAAACTTTCTATGAACCAAAGAATTCTTGTGTCAAGGTCAGCATCGCCCGGCAAGACGCAGGTATGAGCGTTATTTATCAATGATATGCTAGTTAAATATTTAGTACCAGAGACAACCGTTGACTCTTATTTTATGCCTGTACTTGAAAGCTACGGCTCTGCACTTATTATGCTGTACAAGATGGCTCTAACTTTTAAGTCTGATGATTAAGTCTAAAATTATGACCATTCAAGTGAACGAAACTGAGCAGTACTTTCCTGTGGTGCTGTTTATTATACTGTACAAGGTGATTCTACCTTTTGAGTCAGGGGGATGAAATCCTAAAGTGTGACCAAATGCAGTACTTCCTTGGGAATTGTTTCTTACACAGTGCAAGGTAATGCTAACTCACTCTGATTTTGTGGATGAAATCCTAATGGCATTCAAATAACATCTATTGAGAAGTAATTTTCCTTTGATTTTGCAGTTGAAATCCTAGGTGTAACAATTTTTTAAATGAGTAAAGCTACAGCTGTATTGGACAGTAATTTTGTGCAGTGCCGTCTGTTATTATTGAACGAAGTACTTCTATTGTACGTTCTATTGAACGAAGTACTTCTCCCTAAAGTAATCGGTGTCATTCATTCATTTATTCATTCGAAAGTTAGAACATCTTGAAGATTTGAGAGAGATTTGAAAGGCAGCTTCCCGGCGTTGCTATTGAACAGTAGAATTAAAGAATACTTTATTGCTTCCTTAAACTCCAAGACTAGCGCCACATTATTCCTGGAAGGAGAGCTATTCTGGTGTTATTTTGCAGTATGTTGTGGAGTATGATAGTGACTTGATTTAGTTGCTGTCTTTTGTGTTCTTGTGTTACAATTTCGCTTTCAGAAAAACGCAAAGATCCCTTATCCTTACCCAGCTATCAGTGCAGTTAATTATTAACTTTTCAATGTTTCGTTAGGAAATTTATTTCTTTGTAAATAATATTTATTACTGATTTATTGTTTTCCTTTATTCCTGCACTTCTTGTCTACCGCTACTGCTGGTATTGATTATACGCTTAATGAGAAATTAGAGGTTGGCCAGTATGAATATCAAATGACACTAAACAAGCACTACGTGCATGTTGGCTTTCGATGACATGCACCTAAATTCGGCAACTTTAGGATATAATACATGTCTTACAACTGTAGATGGTCTGCAGCTCGGAATTTATTCTCGTGATCGATGAACTATATTCAAACCACTCATTTATAGACTGCGTCACGGAAGCTTAAAGGACGCTTAAGGGACTGAGGAACAATACCTGAAAAAATAATTCCTGTGGTCGAAAATTCAGCGTTGTTTCTCTGCCTTTCTATTTAACCAGAAAAAGTATTCATTTTTTATTTTACTGTATTGGTGGTTTAGTCTTCTTGATAACTCTAGTCGCACACACCGCCGTTTTAATCTTTAGTGTTGTGTGCGAATCTTTAAATAGGGTGTAAATCATCCTCTAAGGTTCTGTAACATAAATTTAGAAAGTTATCAACAAAAACAAAATAACGCATATTAAACCTTTATTGTTTATTTTTTATTAAAAGAAAAACATTTTGTTTTTCATGGAATAAGCCTTTCTGATTTCTTTTAATTTGACTCGGTTTGTTTGGTCGTCTTCGGGTAAGAATATAGTTAATTACCACAGTCTGTTTATTGCAACTGTAGAAAAAGGAGGTAGCGACGCTGTTTGTAAGGGGGAATCAGTGTACGACCAAAAAAAAAAGAACTTCTCTTGGAAAACACACTGTCACTGGCATCATTCTTTTAGTCACTTGATGACAGCAGGGTCGAGCCATGAGAGGTCCACAAATACTACGTTAACTGCATTTTCTTCTCTTTCTTAAAAAAAAAAAAGAACAATACACTCTCACGTTCGGCAATAAATGCTAAACCAAACTTAGAACAAAACGCTAAATTTAGAATTTTAGAACTATTTTTAATCTACTGGATCGTTATTGCAAGCTGAAATTAGAAAATATCTTTTTTCTCAGGATTTGGTTATATATATCTTGACTGGAATTCTTATTGTTATCCTTTATTCTTTAGCATGGTGAAGGGCAAAATGGGTGAATAAATCGTGGTATACGTCCCAAAAACAGATTAATTACAGTATTGGATTGCAAAAGAAAAAAGAGGGACAAAAATCACAATGACATCGAAAACTGAGAGAGATTAAGCGCAAGAGTAATGCTAGAAATTATATAAAGTTACTAAGAAAAAGAAGTAAATCGAATGTAAAAAATAGGTTTCAGTGATTTAAAAATCTGTTATGATTGATGAATCGAGGTACCCATTCTTTTGTTTTTAATGTGTGGGTCAGTGTTTCGTCCTTCTTTTCTTCTTATTTGTTTTTGTTTTTAACAGGATGTGATTTACTCTTTACTGATGAAACAGAAGCCAGTATTATAACACATTTCCCTCAACACGATTTTCATCAGAAAGCTATCAACGTGCCTGTCAATAACACTTGCAGCTTCTATTATGGAGGTAAAATTTACGCTCAGTACCTCAGCTGCGACGGCGCCTGGAACGAGGTACAATCGCAAAGCATGATTGACAGCTTGGACGTTACTCGTGGTTGGACGACAAGTCGATTGCAGATACGGGTAGGTTTTGGGACGGTATAGGAGTACGAAAAAGGCAGGAAAATGGGAAGTGGAAGAAGGCGGAAACGCGAAATAAAAGTTAGCGATAAGTGCAGTCGAAGATATGATGTTCACCATTTTAAAAATGAACAGGAGCTGAGGCCAAATCAAAATAATTGCAGAAACCAATGCATAGGAATGGTCTGTCACATCAAAGGGCATATCATAACTAGTAGTATCAGAAAGTTAAATGATGGGGGGATGGAGAGGGAAGGCGGAAAGAAATCGGGAAGTCCAAGGAAAGCCGGGTAAGGAGGAAAAAAGTCCATCATTTTGTAATATTCTGGAATATACCAAATGCAAAAAGGTAGGAGCAAGAAGGTGGTGGGAACCGGAAGTAAAGAATACAGGAAGTGGAAGTTCAGACATCCCGGTTTTACTGGTGTTTCTTATCTTACATATACCTGTATGCCCACCTTATAATTTGCCCTGATTTCTCTTTCAGTCCAAAGCTGGTGTAACCGTCTTCTCGAATAACAACGGCCGTTTATTCAGGTTAGCCGTGCAGTGTCGCCACCAGCATTCAAATGCCCCGATGAACAGTTCGTGTGTGATGTTCAAGGTCGAAGGAACAGTGAAATGTAAGAACATAAAATGAGAGATGTTTTGTTACTTATCCAATGACTAAAATACTACCTCCTTTATAAACGAAAGCTGGCAAATCAGCCCTGCCAATCGATTATCATATGTTGAGGCTTCAATCAGTTTCTGCGACAGGATTGATTCTATTTTACAAAATCGCTTTATAATAATATATTTTGAACAAATCGTGCGAAGACGTGGCCTAGAGTGGCAATGATGTAAGGAGACAGAAGAGTTACATAGAGTGTAGTGACTTGGTGTGATAATGACGTGACCTAGAGTAACAGAATACTAAAATATCGTGTCCAATCGTGACAGAATTGCCTACAAAACGTAACAATCCAGTTTAAAATTGGATGACCGTATCCATAAACTGAGCGTTGCTATAAGAAACGATATCAAACCATTTTGCTGTTTCCTGTTTGCTTTTAAGGTCCGTACCCTCAGCAGAGGCCACCGCCGAGTCGACCGTCGGCAACTTTGCCTCCCCCAACTGTAGAAATAATTAACACAACAGCCCAGACTCTTCCACCCAGAAGTACAGAGAAACCAACGACAGGTCCACCTTCTGAGGCTACAAGCAAGGTACGCAAATGCGTCACTATGCAGTTAGATTATTGCATTTCTTATGGTGAGGCGCAGTGATCTAATAAAAATGACCCGCGGACTTGATAGGGGATCGTTTTGTACGCTTGGACAACACACACTGTCTCTCTCCACCCTAGTGGACGCTTATGAAGGCTTTTAGGACCGAATCCTAACTACCAAAATGGCCTTCTACGAGACGATTTGCTCCACAGTGTCTTTCTTCACCCATATGCATAAGTGAAGTGTTACGGAAACCTTACAAAATGTAATGTAATGAAACGTATCATATCGTAACGTAACGTAACGTAACGGAACGTAACGTGATGTAATGTAATGTAACGTAATATAATGGTATGCAATGCAATGCAATGTATGTGATGTGATGCGATACCGACGACGCGATGCAATACAAATGTCATGTAATACAATGAAATGTAATGTGATGTAATGTAATGGGTAGCAGACAAAGCCAACAGCAGCCGCTCAATAGTGCGATAATCTGAACTGCGAAAAAGTGTAGCACATCCAGCACGATGTTGCCACTGTCCATGGACAGTAAGTTCTGGTCATATTTTCCCCATCCAGGTGTATAAGTGGGCACTAAAAACTTTACGGAAGACCACCAAAATGCGATGGAAAAACACATGCCATCCAGAGGGGATGACTATTACTGGTCGCCTTGTTTTACCGAAAAAACCGAGATAAGCACTTGAAAGCACTTTGCTTTTATAGATTTCGTAATATTTAAGCTGAAATAATTTATCTTGGAGGCGATTGCATTACGCTACATCATCTAAATCCCTATTGAAAAAGAAAAGGAAACTATGTTTAAGTCTTTGAGTCGCTTTTAACCCTTAAAGTTTAGTATCAGCATGCATATTCCCCTCACTGGTCTCGATTGGTTTATTTTCGCACAGGCTGACAAACTGTGTTTAAACAAGAAGACTTTTTGTCTTTGGTGATCACTTCCTTCATTCTCGTGACCGGTATATTTCATTCCAGGCATAACTAATCGATGATATCAATGACATCAATGAAATCAATGAGTAATCAATAGGTAATCGATAGGTAATCAGTTCATTAGTCATTGATTATTGCCGATGATCAATGAGTAATCAACTGATTACCCATCGATTACTCATTGATTACCAATTGATGTCATTGATCATCGATTAGTTATGCCTGGTTCATTATGTAGAAAATTGTAGAGAGAAGTTAAATGATAGTCACTGTTAGGGTTTAAAGGGTTAAGCGACATTATTTCTACCATCAATATGCATCTTATTCTTGGCCTAGTACTCCACCTAATTCAAATATTTCATGTTATCACACAGGTAACCAAGACAGATGAGGGCGAAACGACTAAGGTAAATCCCCGAGAGAGAATCCTGTAATTTTTGGGGGGGAAGTGTAGCACTGAGACTCTTAGACCCTTACACTTTTCCAAACCATATTCAGTTGCATTTTGAAACCCTTCAGTAGAATGGACACCAGATATCTTTACTCTTTATCCCAGATTTGCCAAGTGTCAATACCTAGTTTCTAGGGTTGCCCACATTCTGCCGGCACAATTTTGAGCAAAATTGTGAGTTAAAAGAATCGAGCATTATGCTGGAATAGTAGTGCAAAGTTTCTTCAACTCTTTGTACTTTGTAAAAACTTTGCCAAAACCATAGGATTCCCACACAAGACACCGGTCTAGGTACCACATTTTTTGACCAGGCCTGGTTACAATTTAACAAGAACATGACTTCTAGCAGTTCCAATTCTACAACATTATCAGCTGCCTCCTCGGACCGTTTCCATTTACATTTGTAATTAACATAAACCTAGCTTCTGCGGTCTTTTATTTATTTTTCTGCTAATTATAATGGAGCATAATAATGATGCTATTTGAGCATAATCGTGACATTCGTTGAGCTTGAGCATAAAGTATTAGCATAACACTGTGAAACATTGAGCATAATGCAGACAACCGTACTAGTTTCCCGATAATTGATACTATATTCTAGACACTTAATTTCAGACCATGTTTGGTTGCATTGTACAACCTTACTCTAGACTAGCCACGAAAAAAATTCCTACCCTCTCTCAGACTCGATGAGCGTCAATCCCTAGTTTTCCAGTCAATGATACTGTATGCTAAACCAAAACTCCCTGATTTTTATACCCTATCCCATACCAATCTGGTTGTAAACCATATCCTCCACAGTGGCACATAACCACATGGCTTATATATGGGGGTATTCCACGATGTAAATCCCATCACTGAGCAGGCTTATTGGATTAAATGTAATAGCCCTTTTTACAGTTGCCTTGATCATTCGTATTACAATATATCTGAACGTGAATGTGAGGCAATTTCGGGCAATTTTGCAGTTTCTGCCCGAAATTGAATCACGTCCACGTTCAAATACATTGTAATGCAAATGAGAAACCGTAACAGTGAAAAGGGCAATATTATCTTCCGTCGCTTTATACGTACCAGGGTTTTCCAATTTCTCATTAACATGAGAAGAAAAGGTTCAAATTGTGTCACTGGACGACATAAGGCCTGGAAAATGCATTAACGGAGTGACTTACAAAATCAAAAGAAAAGGGAAAAGAGAAAGAGAGATAGGAAGAGGAAAGAAAGAATGGGACAGAAAACCTGTCGCTAGTTTGGCCGGGAACGGAACCACGGAAGAACGCACCAACTTATTGGCAAACGGAAATATTTCTACATCATGACGGTAATGAATTTGTTTTAACTTTCCACAGGTAACCCAGCCTCCTCGAGAGGAAACGACTAAGGTAGGTCCTTACAGTGCCCTTATTGGAATAACTCAAACAACATCTTTTGACCGCTATAGATGCACCTGCGGCGTATAATTGCCTCATTTATAGATTCTTTTTCGCACTTAATTAACATTTAGAACGTATAAATCCGAAAGAAATGTACATTGAAATGTCATTTCCTTGGTGGGAATCCTTATCAATTGCAACGACTTTTTAACATTCTACAGAAGCAAAAGGGGAAAATTGAAATGTGCACTCAAAGTGGCTTGCAAAAAATAGAATGTAAGGGAAAAAGAAAGAGAGATAGACAGAAAGAGAGATAGGAAGAGGAAAAAAAGAATAGGACAGAAAACATGTCGCTAGCTCGGCCGGGAACGGAACCACGGAAGAACGCACCAACTTATTGGCAAACGGAAATTTTTCTACATCATGACGGTAATGAATTTGTTTTATCTTTCCACAGGTAACCCAGCCTCCTCGAGAGAAAACGACTAAGGTAGGTCCTAAGTCAAACAACATCTTTTGACCGCTATAGATGCACCTGCGGTGTATAATTGCCTCATTTATAGATTCTTTTTCGCACTTAATTAACATTTAGAACGTATAAATCCGAAAGAAATGTACATTGAAATGTCATTTCCTTGGTGGGAATCCTTATAAATTGCAACGACTTTTTAACATTCTACAGAAGCAAAAGGGGAAAATTGAAATGTGTACTCAAAGTGGCTTGCAAAAATAGAATGTAAGGGAAAAAAGGAAAGAAACCGTGGCAAAATAGACAATGAGATACAAAAAAAAAATGCATCTAACAATAGGACAAGACGACCTTCCATTATTAAAGCTTGAAAACGAAGCCAGTGGTTACCTTTAATTAGTGGCTATCACATAATAAACTGGTCCTCCTACAAGTTCTTTAAGGTATTTATTTTGCTCCAAAGAAAATTCACTAACCATGTCTGCAAACTGCTAGGGTCAGTAAGGTATACAGTGTCCTGTTTGGCAATATAGAGAGAATATTGTTCTGTTCCAGCCTTCTCAGGACCCCAATGTTGCTGGCGATACTGGAACCCAAAAGGGGGATAAGAAGAACACGTTTATCATCGCAGGATCTGTGGCTGGGGGCATTCTGTTAATTGCATTGATTCTTCTTATCTTATGGCGCTGCAATAACCCCAAGTAAGTTTCGTTAATTTTAACTAAACAATACTATATACAGACGTTGCGCAAATAGAGAAACTGTACACTCACTAATTAAAGAGAAATCTGAGGAAGAGAGGAGAGAGTTGAACAATCATTTTGGAGTAAGGGCTTGATTAATTGCCGATTTTCTGGAGCATCACATAAATAAATCAAGTTATTGACTGTGTTGAAGCAGTGCAATTCTGCGAAGCAATTCTGCCACCTTGCTTGCGTTTTGATGTAAGAAGTAGGAGAACGAGGAAAACCGCGCACGTTTTGCGTCTGTCTTGCTAGTTATTGTGCTCTTCTTTAGCTGGTTATATTTAAGCTCATATATTTCTAAAATTAAAACTGAAATGCTACTCATTTTATTTTATTTCTCAGAAGAAAAGGCAATGCACACAGTCGTCTCGATGGTAAGTTGTTTTTTATTTAGATAATAAAACTTCAGTTTCATGTTTTTGTACTCTGATAAAGATTATAGCACGTCATTCCTCTCCTGAGATGGTGTACAGAGAACCTGAGCCGCAGGTGAGGGTTTTTTTTTAGCCATCGAGGGAGCGGAATGACGTGCTATAATCTTTATCAGAGTACAAAGACATAGAAACTGGAGCTTTATTACTTTTATGAAATTGTAAAGATTCAAAGAAACGACGCTACAATCACGTTTTCATTATTAAAAAAACATCAAATCTGAAATTCTCAATTCTACAGTGTTAAATAAACTTTTGAGCGTATAGTAACAGTGGTTACAAAGCTAAAATCACTCAACATGATTATTAGAAATCATTTTACCTTAGTTTTGTATATATGAACGCGATACATATAAATGGGTCCAAAAATCGTCAATGAAAGCCAAAAACTCGCATAAACCCGCTGGAAACCTCGTTTTGCCAACAAAAACCCTTATTGCAGGCATCTTCTTTAAATTCGCGAAAAACATGCTCTAACTGTCTTAAATGTAATTTTAAAATGTAATTTTAAATTGCCTCATCTAGGCTACTATGTTTTCGTTTTGTTTTTTTCACGACTAAACTACTGAGTCCGCCGAAAACCAGCCGTGAAATAAAGATCCAACAGGGGAATTTCCATCTAGCAAAAACCTGGCACAAAACTCAACTTCAAAAGTATGTTTCGCTCCGGTGGTTTTCTTGCCAGTTTGACCCACGGACCACGGTAGCGTGATATGACGTCATTTCTATTCTTTGTTCAAAAATAAAGAATTCAAAAGAATGGCTTTTTAGCGGGAAAGATCCCCCAGAAAATGGCGACAATTTTATAATACATCATAACCCTGAGAACAAAACTGTTGAGAAAATGAGTTTTCACTATATATCGGCAAAAGTACTAATAAGGTTTGTGTTACCAAGCATGTCCCCAGGCGCCGGATGCATGCCATTTTCTTTTTTTCTTTTTTCTTTTAATTTATTCTGAGATATTTGTTTGTTTGTTTTCTTTTTTTTTTTTTCGACTGTTTTTGAATTGACTATTCAACTGCCTTAGCCTCATCTAGGCTACCACTCTATGTAATAGATTGGAAACTAAAAAAGACTGTACTAAGCGTAATGGGTAGCTTTAGCGCAAGGAAAATAGCAACCCGAGATACAATCCCTAAAACACACAGTTGGTGGTACTGCTCCGGCGATATGTTCATGATTAAAAGAAGTATTGCCTAATCTTAAAGTTGGTGTTTATTTTTCAGGCTCGATTTCAAGACCAATTTCTCAGGTGAGAGTTAGTAACAGAAATTACAAACGAATAGACTCCCTTGTTATAATTAACCCCTTCATTCATTCATTCATTCATTCATTCATTCATTCATTCATTCATTCATTCATTCATTCATTCATTCATTCACTCACTCACTCACTCACTCACTCACTCACTCACTCATTCATTCATTCATTCATTCATTCACTTGCTTATTTACTTACTTATTTGTATTTTTTTACAGATGGGTCGTAACTCAATACCAGTCTACACGGACGCAGCTCACCTGACACCGATGGGGACATACGAGATGCGCAGCAATAGCATAGGTACTAACGCAAGAACTTTTAAATTATTGCTTAAAGAATGCGGGAGTTGACAAAAGCTAATGAGCACTCTATAGAAACAAAAACTGACAACTGACGTACATGCGTTAACGCCCCTTATTCTGTCGAGCTAGTGGGCAAACTCCAAAACTTTATAAAAACTCATGTTTCCACAAGACAAACTACATCAGAAATTTCTGTTTAAATTCTATTTTCAAGGCATTTCTCATAACCCCCAGTTGAGAGTCGTTCAACACTGCAATATAATTCTGAAAGCGGGAGACATACGTTTGACAATCGTCTGACATAAAAAAGTTGGCAAAAATTGGCGAGAATAAAGAAAAGACGAAATATTCATCATGTTGGCAGCATCGGACAAGAATCTATTACCTTCCGGACACTGGTCGTGAGTTTGATTCCCGTCGTGGAGAGTTTTTCTTTGTTTCACGCTCATGGTATGCTGAATATTCCACCTTTTCTTAATTTTTCTCTGAACTCTCAATTTGCCAGTTTTTCTATATTTATCATACTCCTTGGTGAGAATAGTTCTAAACAACTTCTATTTGTTCCGAACACTTTTCCTGAAGCAACATGTACTTGCAAAGTGTTGTTGCCATTACTGTTGTTGCCATTACACATTCGGCAATAGGTAGAAAACAAGGACAAATTTGATAAATTCACCTTGCTGATCGAAAACTGAAGAGTAAGGAGTAGATTGTTTGTGAGCCGAAATGTTTAACGCTTTAAAGTTACTCCGGACCTTCGCGGCGTGTCCGCATGAGCACCATTTTAAAGGAAAGCATGACAAACTGTATATCGTTGGAAAGCTTAGCAAATGTAGATTTCAGAAAAAAAATATGAATTGCCCAGTTTTCTTAATTCCACAAAAGAAAATTGCAAAAATGACAGCGAAAAAGACCATGCGTCATTCAATCAAGCAAATGAATTAATAGGGTACCACAATTCGGCAGATTTCTGTGAAATTTGGTCTGAACATTCCTTAGATGTTGTGAAATGAAAGTGTGTCAGGGATTTTTGAAATTTGTAATGTTTCATCCGTGGCGATCATCAATGCAATGCCCGTTGCGTATTCTTTGCTGCTCGAACTTGACAGATTAATTAAAAAAATAACCAGTTAGAATATCGAAAACTGCTGACACACTTTTGTTGATTGATCCTTTGTGATTAACATTTATGAAGCTTAGTTTTGCCAATGCGCTTGGATTTGATACCCTATTAATTCAATTGAATGACGCATGGTCATTTTCGTGGCTGTTTGCGATTTTCTTTTTCTTTCGCAGCCATTTTTGCAATTTTCTTTTGTGGAATTAAGAAAAATGGGCAATTCATATTTTTTTCTGAAAGCTACACTTATTAAGCTTTCCAACGATATATATAGTTTGCCGTGCTTTCCTTTAAAATGGCGCGCGTACGAATTTTTTCCCCGAGGACACCCACGAAAGTCCGGAGTAACCTTAAGCCCCAACAGTGACGAAAATGAGATTTCTCTTACATTATCACTGCTTGTTCAAACATTCAAGTAATGAGCATAAAGGAAACAAACATCAAGGATAAGATGTTTTTATGATAATTAGACAAATTTTTCCTTACTGTTTCCATACAAAACGAATGGAGTACAGTGAGGAGAATATGCATTTTCATATCAGGCTTAACGAGTTAATAATTAAGTAATGATATAGGCTCAATTATGTGAGCCTTAAAACGGACTTTGCTTGTTTTTAGACAACCCAGCCTACCGAAGAAAATCGGACGGAATCATATTGGGTCCAGACATGAAGAGGGGGTCTTTATACTCCGATTACTCTCCAACAAGCGCACCACCCAGGCCTCCCCCGGAAAAGCGCGGCAGTATGAATGGTCAAGTGAACCCAGGTCTGTCGCTGAGCGAAGATATCGTAACCATGAATCCGCTATATGAGGGACAAGTTGTGGAACACAAGGACCTGGAAGCCATGAATTGCAGTGATTTTGCACTCCATCCCGAACAGATAGTTCTGGAGGACCGTAAAAATCCAGATGGTATGTATCATAACAACAACAGGACCACAAAAAAGTTATGCTATTCATTTCATTAACCGATCAGCAGTTATTCCACGAGGGCGCGCTTGATGTGAGGTGGAAAATAACTAACGAGGCACGTAGCGCCATTGCATCATCGGTTTTAACGGGGATAACGCACGGAAGCATAAAGTGCAAGCACAAAAACAAGTAAACCCTGTCTGCCACATAGTGCACCCATCATGCAATGCAATTTTCATCAAGGTTTAAGCGCACTGCGCCTGCTTGTCACCTCCAAGAATGCTCATCTCAGTTGTGAAAGTCGTGGTACTTTTGCTTAAGCGTACGGGTGACCCAGCCTTTAGCACTTGCTCCATATATACTAGATAACCTGCCAATAATGTCCCAGTAGGTTCCTAAACATTTAAAAATTTTTCTCCAATCTCATAAGCAGGAGTTAACATCTAACTGTTGGGTTTGTTTGTTGGCAGAGTTCAACCAGACTTACGATTGCCCTGAAGAAATACTAAACAGTAAACACATGACGTCTACACCGGTGCCTGTGTACTACGTGGTCGATGATCCCTACCCAGACAGCATTTCAAACACTTTTTCGGATGGAGGAATTGCCAGGGGCCGCTCAGAGGGGCATGTTTATGATCAGCCCGAAGTTGACCTCTCCCAAAGGCCCTATGTGGTCATGGATAATGCCAATGGTATGCAGCTTATTAATAGACTGTACTATATAGCTAATATCTTTTCTATAAAAACGGTTGCGTTTCCATTGCTGGACGTTTAGGGAAAACAAAACTAAAAAACAAAAGAAACAAACAATCAAACAGACAAACAAACAAACAAAACAAAACACTGCCTTATAATGCAGGTTGACCTGCTGGCTTTTTAACATAAAGTGGACTTTAACGACTACATCACCACTATATATGTAGTATTTTTTTTAACATTTTAACTTTCTCTCGTTCAAGGACTAGCCTACACCCACGATGAACCACCACGCGACGAAATGATGAGCATGCGCAGACAGAGCTCTCCAAACCACGGCATCTTGAAAGTGGCATCAGTCACACCCAACAACCAGCGATACCATTCCCAGGCAGACTATGATGACGGGCATATGGAGGTCATTTAATGCAGACCTCCAATATAATGGCCTACATGACTTTTATATCGTAGTGTAAACATTTTTGTAGAGAAGCTTTGCAATTAAGGCTGTGAAACTAAAACCATAGTGTTGTCATATGACTACTCACAACAAATACAGTCAACCAATGAAAACAAACAAAAATTGGTAGAAGAATTATAAGTGATAGATGAAACATGCAACAAGTGCCAAGCATAAGTATTTTGCCATTACTTCAGACTGCTTAAATATTTTCCTTTGGTTCGTATAAAGCATCGAGTTTACTCCGATTATCTAAGCCTCTAAAGAGTATTTTCTCTTCCACAACACAGGAAGTGGGCAAATTGCAGAATTTGGTCGAGAAAAAGACATTTATGAGCTTTTATTTACCGACCGGTTTGGGATTGTGGCTAAATTTTTACGGCTGGATCATCATGTCACCGCGATAGTGTTTTAAAATAACAGAACATATTCGCCAATATTTACTGAGCCTGAGGCGAATAATTGTCTTAGTATAATTTTGAGATGTGGACATCAAAAAGTAAAAAAAATAATAATAATAACGAGCTAAAACTTGACAAAAAACACACGAAAAAAAGTAACCTAGCTTAGCAGCCGCGCCTTGAAATGTTATATTCACTGGGTAGCGCCGTGAATATAGCATTAAAATTATACTTATATCATTTAAATGTTAGGCCACGTGATACTCGCCACTTGAAAGATACCACCAGAAACTCCCCTTAGATGTCAAGTCATTGTTTATTGAAACTATGGATCGTGTGAATCCGTTAAGAGTAACAAAGCTGCCTTAAAACTTCACCAAAGTGAGCGGCTGCGGTCTTTATGTCGAAAATTGCTTTGTTACCGTGGTGATTTCTATGACAGTAAACAAGAGATTCAATGTCTTGTAGCGAATAAGAACTTTCTCTCACAGAATCCGTACGTAGTAAAAAAGTGAATTTTTACCGAAATTTCTAAATAGTAAAGCAGAAATTAAACATCTGAGCAAAGACGACAAAACTTTTAACTTTAGAAGACATGTTATAAGCCATACTATTTTGTCTTGTAGCTTAATAATTTAGTACATAATACTTTAAATATAGCTACACATTTGTGAAGCGTGCACTGATCATAGATATGCTAAAGTATCCGTAACATGTCTCACTCAAAAATTTCGTCATTATTATCAGATGTTTAGTTTGTTTTATATAATACAAACAGAGTCTATTTATGAACAACAGTTATAATTAGACTGCATAGAAACTGCGCGCATCTAATTGGCTAAACACCATGCTTTTTTAGAGTATAAATCATACAAAACAACGTTAGTTAAACTAAAGAAAACGTAATAGATGTATAATTCTCTGCAAAAAACTTGAGTATCTAGGAGTGTTTTTTAATTGAGTTAGAAAAAGAGAAAAGAAAAACACAATGAGTGAACATAAAGCTTTTATGAAGCATGCGCATGTTTCACATAAAAAGTGCTCGATTTAGCTTTATGCTATTATCAAATATAAAGCAGGTAAAGAT
Source organism: Siderastrea radians (assembly GCA_964017195.1). Lineage (NCBI taxonomy): Eukaryota > Metazoa > Cnidaria > Anthozoa > Scleractinia > Rhizangiidae > Siderastrea > Siderastrea radians. The sequence goes on along the minus strand of OZ024899.1, from coordinate 31,938,192 downwards.
GGCAAAAACGTAAGCCATGTGTCCTCTGAAATGCCATCGTGTTCTTTAGCTCAATATAATACATGTTTTTACGTTTTTTGGTTGTCAAATAATTGTACGTACGTGAGTCATAAGAACGCGCTGACTTTTTTCGTGCATAAAAACATATATAGGCTCGTTGGCAGACGTTATGAGGGTTCAAAGTTCAAATCATCATGACCTTTTTTTCTTACCTCGTTACCAGTGACGTAGTATGATGAAAAAGCCCACAAAACACTTTTCATTCTGTTGACTATAAAACGTCAGATTTTTACACGAAAACCACCACAACGAATCTCTTCTTTGAAAAGACCTCAACACTAAAAGCTCTTAACTGAATAAGGACCCTTTCGCAAGATTACTTAGGTTAATGAACTTTTAGTGATTTTTACCTAACTTTTCACTTTTGTCATTGTAATGCATTGACAAAAATAATTGCTTATTCGGGTACGAAGGCACGATTTACGATTTCAGTCTTTTGCTTTGAGTGCTAAATATTCGAAAATTGCATATTTTATGTATGGTTTGTGAAGGAAACGGCGGTTCTACTATACCAGCCAGTCGGACGTGACGAATTTCCCAACAATGAAACCCCCTGTTGTTGCCATAATTTCGCGCGATTTGCTGCTGGGTTTACTCGTCTGAATAGCATGGGAAAGCTGTTGATTTTTAATCAATATCATCTGAACACGTTTTTATGCGAGGCTCTGCGCGAGTAAGGAACTTTCCTTCAAAGGATGTTTCTAGATCCCACGGTATCACTTCAAGTGAATTTTAACCTCAAGAGTCGTAAAGAAACCAAAACAAAAAATTAATTTCGGAATTTTCATTTTAACTCTCAGTACGCTTTCTTTATCATTGACCACAAGAATTTCAATCTTCAGCGAAGACGAAATGTAACATTTTTTAATTTTGTTTTTGCAAGAGCACGCACTCAAGTCCCACGCAAAGGCTCAGTTATTTTGATCCACTAATATGACAACTGGCAATATTTGCCCTGGTAATGCATGACCGATTCAGTGCCCATACATGACCAATAGCCAATAGAACACACTAATTGCATCCTTTTGGCTCAATATCCTGGACTGATATAGGTGTCTCTGTTCCATGATTACAGGGTACATTTAAATCCTTTGCGTTTGGGAATGCACTATACTTGATTCAGCGAGTGTAAACAGACATACACATTAGATGAAACGCCAAGCTCAGAGTTTTCTGGATTGAATCAAAAGAGCTTGTACTTTAATTTTGGATATGATACCCTGATCTGTTTTCCAAGATCCGAAAAGAGTGTGATTCGATCAACCAATTTTACAACCGTGGTTGACAAAATTATTCCTTTCATCATTTGCCTTTGAGGACTGCTGGAATTCATGTGCGAAGCAATGCCTGCATTTTTCACGTTTTTGTTGTTCCTATCTTACACGAGTTTGATTGTCGGTCAGAGGAAGACGAGACTCGAACGACAGAAAAGTCTCCCTGAAGATGACTTTCTTTTACCAAGAGCCAGCGCAGACTGTCCATTGAAAGGAAAGGTTTACGCTCCTTTATGCCAAAGCAAATTCAATGCAGCGCCTCTTGGAGGATGTTGGTGTCAATGTGGCAGTCCCACGGACAAGAAAACATTCTACGAACCAAGAAATTCGTGCGTTAAGGTCAGCGTCGCCCGTCAAGACGCAGGTATGAGCAACAGGAATAACCATTTTCTTCTCCTCTCCTTTTTCTTCTTCTTTCGATTTTTTCGATATTATTAATAATAATAATAAATAATAAAGTCTTTATTTAATGAGGGTTAGCACGTAATAGTAAACAATGCTAATAAACTTGTGGCCGTCGCTAATCTAATTGTTTTGTGCAGCGCATATGTTTCATGTGGTATCTTTTGTTATGCTGTGCAAGATGGTTCTAAGTTTTGAGGTCTGATGATAAAATCCAAAGGTGTGATCATTCAAGTGAAAGTTACTGAGAAGTACTTTCCTGTAGTGCCTCAGTTTTAAGTGCCCAGCCTCTAACTTATGATTTTCTGTGGCATGAATTCCCGAAGTGTGAGTATTCAAGTGAAAGCTACTGAGCAATACTTTCTCGGGTTCGTTTACTTGCGTAGAGCAAGGTGGTACTAACTCAGTTTGATTTTGGGGGATGACCATTAAAATGAAATCTATCGAGACCTAATTCCTGTGGCACTGTTTCCTAAATTGTGCAAGGTGGTACTGACTTTTGTTTTTGCAGACGAACTCCTAAGTGTGAATTTAATTGAGTAAAGCTGCATACAGCTGTATCAGGCAGTATTTTCGTGCCGAGCTGTCTATTAAAAATAAGACCTCCGAGCGTAGCGAGGTTTATAAATTTGTCGCGTGGGGATCGCGCGAGGATCGCTGAGGGCGGTCGAATCTCGATCTGCCTATATACATATATATCGCGATGGTGTCCGCACAGTTGCCTAGCAACAAAACCAAATCGCGACCGCTGACAGTTGCGCACTCTCATGTTTCTTCGCTACATACATTTGAGTGCTGTGTTTTGTTCATCGTCTGTGAACAAGTTTATAATATCTGGACCAATTTCTGATGCAAATGAGGGCACGAGCAAAGACATCAACGCCTGATTTAGCAAGTGGCTGGAAATCCATTGCGGGGGAGATTTACCACTGAATCTCACCATGAACGCCGACTTGAAATTCAGCGCAAACGACGAAGGCGAAAGATGTCAACGACAAGAAAGCACGGGTAGAGAACATCGTTTACCGGTAATAGCCTAGTGAAGACTAAAGCCGTCAGCAGGACACAGATATCACAGGCGAGAAATCTTAGGCAACGTAGTTTCAATTTAGCTTAATAGCACAGCGCTACTACAAAACGAGATTCCCTAACAACGGGAGAATCGATACCAGGTCTTCGAATCACACCGACTGAATAATAAGAATTATGAACTCAGCGGCTACAAACTCTTTGAGAAAATGTGTGCTGAAACCGATCAGGACCGGCGACACCGAAAAGAAGTGCTTCGACAAACTGATTTGTTAGAAGCAACGAGAGACGACAAGAAATACACGATCAGCAAAATGCTTTTGTTAGAATGAGTAGAATACCTTTCCAACGGATGGTGACTGAACAGATTGGCTCAAAATTATTTCGAATCCTCTCTCTACCATAAATATCTTTACTCTTGATGTACCAGTAATTATCAAACATATAATTATTTTTCCAAGTATGATTAAAACCACAGATTACACAAGAGAAATTAAATTATTTCATAAAATAGGTTTCAGTTCCCCAAACAGTGCATATTTGCGTATGAGCAGTAAAAAGAATTTAAATTTTAAGTTTAGGACGTTCCCAAAAAATATTGGAAAGAAATAATTCATATCGGGTCAGTAAGAACTTATAAGAGTTTATGTTTCCCGTTTAAGTTCTTGACCCTGTTAATAGTTTAAAAAAATATTCAGATGGATAAGAAAGGACAATTTCTGTTCACAAATTGGATAGAAATGCACTTACAAGTATTGCTCTGCTCCTAGCAATTACTGCTTAATGTGTAGTGGGGATAGGTACATTCATGTACGTATTTGGTGTGAAACAAAAATTATTGCTTAACATTAATTATTGATAATAATTTTATGCTACATATAGTGACCAGCATTACAGCTCTCCTTGCAATGCACAATCAAGCACCAAGATCATGGGAATTGAGATCCTGATCACCTTCAACATGAGTTGTCTATGTGAAAGTTTACTTACTTCTGAAGGTTTCATGTGCCATAATCTACATTCACCCTTTCCCTTTGTTAGCTACTCTTGCTTTCCATACCAATTGACCCTCTAAGCCCCAGTGTAAACCTACAAATTCTCCTTACTGGTCTTCATACAGTTCTTGTAGTACTTGTGCAAAGGACGTCTTTCTACTGACATCTACACTATTCATGTTTGGTGATCAATTCCTTAATTCTGATAACCTGATTAAAGCATTCCTATTGTAGGGGGATGCCGGTCACTGGCGCTTCAGGGGTTAATGTACATGTATCATTTTGTGACAATTATCTAATCCAATTTTTTTGTGTGTTGGGGGGAATGAATCCCGAGGGGGGGGGGGTACTCAACAAAGTTTTATATGGGGAGGCTCCATCCCGAGGTCCAACCCCTTACCCTTTTATATACTATTTTTGACCGAAAAGGTACCCCTTTCGAATACCCTTCATTGAAAAATGGTACCCCTTTCACGTACCTAATCAAAAACACTGCATCCCTTTCTTAAACCCTTGGAATGCAGTTAATGAACGACATTGCGATAGAACAGATGCTAACCAGAAGTTATCATCTACTCGAAATATTTTAATTAAAGGTCCTTTTAAATACCTAAACGAGATTTCCCTACCCTTTCATATACATGTACTTCAACTCATGAAATCCCTACCCTTTTATATACCTGAAGCCTGAAAAAGGTACCCCTTTTGGGCGGAGCCTCCACATATAGGTCATTTTAGGGAGTGCCCCCCCCCCCCGCTTTGCTTGCCATTATTCTTTATGAGTCTCATTTCATTTTTTGGGTAAAAACGAATACTTTTCTTAATCCAGCTGTACCAACATTGTATTTTCTGGACTGCATCACCCTTCAGCAGTAATAGACTCCTGCTATCTCAACCATTCAAGGGAAATAAAGAATTGTTTTAGCTACAGGTATCGACACTTGTCAATACCCAGTAAATAAAACAAAAACTGTACAACAGCATTTAAAGGAAACGGCCGGGTTAATGTTGGAGATGACATGCGTTAAGTTCCAAGTTGGAATTTGAACTGCATTTCTGATTAAACTATTCTCACCCAACCAAAATAAACAGAAATACCACTGTCTTGGACAACAGGTCCACAACAATACTATGCATCCTCTCTAGGGAGCAATGTCACAATGAAGAGAGGTGGGGGGGGGCTGAATGTATCTTCGTGTCCAGTCACATACAGCAGTTAGCTCAAATTAAACCCGCAAACTCGTACCCAGTTCCTATGCATTAGATTTTAGGATGACAGGATATTGGATGCAAGTTGTATGGAAGCGACTTGGAACCAGAATGTCGATCTGAACTCCCAATTCAGGACCATTGTGGTCACCACACCTCCAGTTAAACTGAAATTCTATCCCCTCCCCACCCCCATCGCTCCATTTTGTGGTGCACCATTGCCCGAGCTTCGCGAGGTTATGCGGATCACGTATTTCTAGTATAATATTCTAACAGGATAACCCTTCAGTGCAAGAGCACTGTTATGAAAGGGGTGCCGTGACACAAAAGCCAAAAAAAAAACCTAACAGAAAAAAAGCTAGTATTTAATCTAAAATCTAAAAACTAAAATCTAAGGTCTAAAACCAAAAATTAAATATAATAAATGAGGATAAACATTGTTACTGAATGAGCGGTAGTTCTAAATTTCGAAGATGGGAAAAGGGATCCTAAAGTAATCAGAGTCATTTAAGGTGTTTCGATACAGTTTTTTTGGAACCATACCTCACTTTTAAAATCGGCTCTTAGACAGTCTTCATCTTGTCGGATCAACGTGAAATTTGCAATACTTGTTGGTTTTGGATTGAACTTTAGCGTGGTTTACATTTTGTAAAAATCGATATTTCCATGACAACGATAAACAAAAATCCTCGAAAACAGTAAAATTGAAATTTTGCGTGATCCAGATTTCGCTTTGAAAAGCCAATACCAACATCTTAAACTATGGTGTATGGCAAACAAAATATGCAAGAACAAAAATATTCTGTATGTTTGTTTTGAAATAAATCGCAAAAACATTTTCAACCTTAGTTTTTGCCTAGTAATAGTAAATGCACCGAAAAATAATCAATGCTTTGATGAAATGGATAGAAAATACTGTTAAAATTTGTCTTTTACTTACTATTTTTCGTCTAGAAAGTTTTGTTGAAACTGGTGTTCGCGATCTCGAGAACGAATTGTTTTTCTAAGATCAATCGCGTAAAAATTTTGTGGTAATTTTTGAATTTGAGCGCTTTTGGGAAAATCTTAAGAACGGCTCGATAGATTTTTTTTAAAACATCAAACACGCGTGCTTGACGATGTGACCAATTTTAGTATTGAGTCTTATTAACATTGATTCACTGGAACACTTTTAGATTTAACGTTAAAGAGGATGTATGAACCGAAGGAAAAGGTTGCGTTACGTACTCACAGTTGGCAAGTAAATGCTAATATATTCAAAGCTATGCGTAGTTCATTGCTTCGTGATTTTTACCTGGTTTCTTGGTTCTTTGTTGCACTGTAGATTATGACGAAATTAAAAATCACGGAGGAATGTATTGCGCATTACTTTGAATATATTAGCATTTACTTGCCAACTGTGAATACGTAACGCAACCTTTTCCTTCGGTTCATTTAACATTAAATCTAAAAGTGTTCCATTGAATCAATGTTAATAAGACTCAATACTAAAATTGGTCACATCGTCAAGCACGCGTGTTTAATGTTTCAAAAAAATCTATCGAGCCGTTCTTAAGATTTTCGCAAAAGCGCTCAAATTCAAAAATTACCACAAAATTATTACGCGATTGATCTTAGAAAAACAATTCGTTCTCGAGATCGTGAACACCAGTTTCAACAAAACCTTCTAGGCGTAAAATAGGAAGTAAAAGACACATTTTAACAGTATCTTCTAGCCATTTCATCAAAGCATTGATTATTTTTCGGTGCATTTGCTATTACTAAGCAAAAACTAAGGTTGAAAATGTTTTTGCGATTTGCTTCAAAACAAACATACAGAATTTTTTTGTTCTTGTCTATTTTGTTAGCCATTCACCACAGTTTAAGATGTTGGTATTGGCTTTTCAAAGTGAAATCTGGATCGCGCAAAATTTCAATTTTACTGCTTTCGAGGATTTTTGTTTATCGTTGTCATGGAAATATCGATTTTTACGAAATGTAAACCACGCTAAAGCTCAATCCAAAACCAATAAGTATTGCAAATTTCACGTTGATCTGACAAGGAGAAGACTGTACTAAGAGCCGATTCAAAAATTTAGGTATGGTCTCCAAAAAACTGTATCGAAACACCTTACATATAACTTTTTAAGCAGGACGTTCCGTTGATGTTTTGTTAGACGTTTGGCCGACGTGTGCAATTTTAAATTTAGTATTTTCCCGTTTGGGAACTTGATCAGTACGAATCGTCGAGTGCAAAATGGCAGCAAAGTGCTTACTCACGAGTCGAAAAAGGAAGACAGACAGTATCGATAAGTGTTTCAAATTCACGCCTGCCTCACTTCAGAACTGGAAAAATCAGCCAAAGTAATTGCAACCATGTGAAAGTACTGTTCAAGAGCTGTTTTTGGAATAACGGTAATTTAAAGACTCAAATCCACAGACTCAAGAAAACCTTGGAGTTTTAACTTTGAGATTTAAAAGGAGTTTAGGAAAAGAGATTTTAAAGGCAGGTACGTTGTTATTGAACTACGTACATAAAAAATCTTCACAGTAAATTTAAGGAGTATTTTTTTGCTTTCTTTCGACTCCAGAACAAGCGCCATAGTAACTTTAAATAGGATTATTATCGGAAAGAGAGTTCTGGCGTTGTTTTGCCCAATGTTGTATTTGCTATGATGATGACTTGAGTTAGCTGCTATCTCTGTTCTTCTGTAGCTATTTCACTTTCAGAAAACTTACAGTTCTCTAATCCTTACCCAGCTATCAGGTGCAGCTACCTTAAACTTCTTAAGAGCGGCTATCCGTAACTTTCACCTAGGACCATGCAAGATAGAAAAATCGAAAATTGCCAAACTTTGTCACAATAAAGGTCTTCCCAAACCATTTATAAAAATATAAGTTTCAGTTTATTTCTGTAAATATTTTACCGTTACGACGACTTTATCATTCCGATGGCTCTGGAGCGAGTAAAAACGACTTGAAAGTGTCACTTAAATCAACCGCTCGTCTTGAATTGTGAAGACAGAAATATCAGTATCAAAGCCATGTAGTATAAGTAGGATATTTCCTTGTCATGTTTGCTTTGTCAAATTTGAATTCGATGGAGACCAGAATTTTTGAGAGATTTTTAAAATTTAACCGTTTCGAGCGGCATAGTCGCACGCTAAAAAATGCCGAAATTCAGGACCAAAAAAGCACTCTGGTATATGGCTTTAGCAGCTGAGAGTACACTTGTTGGTGTACAAGGTATGCTTTTTCATCGCTGATCACTTTTTGTACGCAAATTTCTGTTCCTTGATTCCAAAAGCGTGACCAATTTTCGTCCCTGATCCCACAAATGTGGTACAGCCTGATCCCTATAAGAAACTGCTGATCCCGATCCCATGGTCTGTGATTCCTGATCCCAGGGCTGTGGTCCTAGATCCCACCCTTCTGATCCCCGATCCCACCCCTTTGATCCCTGATCCCACATACCTCGTTACGACCCTGTAATAAGAAGTTTATTATATGGCTATGCCTAACACTTTATTACTTGAAAAGTGAGCCGTGGCGGATTGGGGGGAATGAAACAGTTTACCGGAAAGCATACAAAACTCAGCAGTTTTATTTAAGAAATTTATAGCGCACCCGGGGGAGGGCGGTACTCCCTTACATAAGCTATATAGGTATGTGCGACGCCAAAGGGTATGGTTTTTGAGCCTTTTTGGTCTGAAACAGGACATAGATTTTGACCATCTTGGTCAGAAATAGGGTGAGGTTTGTGCCCGGGGGGGTACTCCCTTATATAAGCTATATTGGTATGTGCGGCGCCAAAGGGTATGGTTTTTGAGCCTCTATGGTCTGAAATAGGGTTAGATTTTAACCATTTTGGTCTGAAATAGCGTGAGGTTTGTGCACCCTGATATGGGATCTGGTAAGGTTCTTATACAAGAAGCTATCTTTTTATTAATTTTCTTCTCCAAAGATCTGAGGTTTGATTATCGTTGGGAATTTGAAGCCCTTCTTAACCTGTTTACGCAAACGAAATTGGGTTAGGGTCTCGTCTGAAATAGGGTATCAAATTTTAAGTCAGGTCTGAAATAGGGTAGGGAGAATCACATATCTTGGTCTGAAGTAGGGTAAGGGTTTCCAGAAGCGCGCCGTATACCGCCGCCCAAATCTTCGGGAAGTACCCCCAGGGATATCGCACAAGAAAAAGTAAAAACCTTCAAAGAAACTGTCTCTTTTCATTTAGCTTCAAATCATTCCAACTATTTGAATCAAATGTACTTTTTTCTCTATATTTCCACTTTACTAGCCGGGCATAAACATTACTCATAATGCCCGTGGGCATTACGGGAAAATCTGGCCCCGAGTATTGGCCAATCACAGCGCGCGTTATATATTTACAAGCTCTAGCCATATTATAAAATTGGGGAATGCAGTAAAGAAATCAAAGGACATCTGAGAAGTTACAAGGTGTCGGATGCCTCACTAGATTCAGAAGCAAAGCTTTTGCTGGCAAGAGCAGGTATCTGTACTGTTGAAAAATTTGGGTACTTATTGCTGTAGACTGCAAAATACTTTTTGCTGTTCGCTATCTTTCTCTGCCTCAAAATAAAAAAAGAAAAGACAAGAAAAAGAAAACTCGCGGGGGCACGAATCTTCCGAAAAAGGTTAACCCGCTTGGCGCGAAGTGCCGAAAGCGTGGATTTTCCCGCGCGAGCTACACACGTCCCGCGCGTTCGTATGGTGCACCAAGAAATATGTAATGTATTGCACTCGGTCTTTAGCTTGGATACAAATGTACATGCCGCCACCAGGAGTTGTAAAATCTTGCCTAAAGGCCAAATAACACGGAAAACATTCGTGCAACTATTCGCGCAACGATGTGACGCTTATTATCATCCCCGCGTCGCGTGTTCAGGTTGCAGAAAGTTAGTTGCTTCTACTTTTCGAAAAATAAAGATTTGTTGCGTGTATAGGGGAGAACACTCTCAACTTGTAACGCATCCTTGTTGCGCAACACGTTGCAAGAAAATCTTGCCGGTATTACTGTAGCGAAATAATGAAATTACTCCTGGTATCCACATTTTTTATCACCTGGGGTGCAACACCCCTCTCTCCATCTTGGGGTACATCCATAGATAAGTGAGGGGTAAACGAAGTTCTGCACTGCCCATATTAAAAATTCTGTTAAGATACCCGCCTGTTACAATGAGACATATTTGGCAGCTAGGGTGGGTGAATACTTCCCCGGGATATATTCCTTTTGACCTAAATGAAGACAGGAGAACTCAATGTACCTTGGCACAGATTCTGACGTTTGACGATACTCGGAACTGGTTTTTTTTTTCTAATTTTTAAAGGAATTTTTGAATTCAATGAAGTTCGTTTGGGTTTAACAATATGCCCGCGACACCAGGAAAGGTTTGGAATCCGCTGTAGATCCTACAAGAAAAACTGCAGCTGTCCAAGTGAAGTGTCCGTTAAATACTTAGGTCCAATTTGCAGCAAATTATGTGGTAGGCCAGACAGTAGAGAATTACAGTAATCGATTCGAGAAGTTGCAAAGGTGTGTGTTAGTATTTCGCAGTTTTTGTGTGACAGGAACTTTCTGGTAGTAACTAGATTACGTAGATGATAGAAAGCTGTTTTGCACAGTTAGTTCACTTGCTTGTTCATAGAAAGGGCACTTTCAAACCATACGCCAGTGTTCTTGGCTGACTATTTATATAGCAGCCGTTTATATATATATATACATATATATATGTAGTCGTCGGCAGTATCGTGGAAGCCATTAAAGCACACCCGCAAGACAGTTTTTCATTAGCTAGTGTTCGCAACACGAAAAACGGAGGTTTTCAAAAAAAGGCTTAGGGTGGACCGGAATATCTACGTTTGTTTATCAAGAAATGTTTTTAGGGCAAGGGGCGCCCAGCATACCCCTATGATTGATATTTTTTCTGTTTAGAATGGTTAAAAGTAAAGCCATCAGCATTAAATTTATCACAGGCACTTCTATTTAGAAAAAGTGGCCAAAAAAACCAACAAACAAAAAACAAGTCATGCCCAGAGATGGTAGCCAGACAGCATTCCAGGAGACAAGAGCAGGAAAAAACATCGGACAGATTCTGCCGCAGGCTAGCAATATAATTTTTTTTTAATCCAGGCATTTTATCTTATGAGGTCCTTTTAACATGTCCAATGATCAATCCCGTCGCTTTTATATGCCCTTCCCCTCATCCCCTCCCCCCTCCGGCTCTATACGTTGCAAGTTGTTGAATACTTTCAATAGTATCTGAGCCTTTTCTGCTCCCTTGTCTTTCTGTGAACTGCCCACACTTTTAAATTGAGGATCGTACGTGTGGCTCCAAAATAACACGGTAAAAGCCAGGATGGGACCTCTCTGGTTTGTAATTTAAGACCAGTGTATATTGCGTGACAGCAACGTTTTCGCGACCACCCAAAAATGTTCGACGGTTGTCTCGCGCGGCCAGAAGAAATCTCGACGTTTCTTCATCAGGAAAGAGTTATTAAGGTACTTTTTGCTTTATAAATAGTTGGGTCGCACTTTATTGGTCTTCTTTACCATTGTTTTGGAAAGAAACTGAAGGCAGAAAACCGACCTTGTTGTGAAAGAAAAATGTTTCAAATTTATGCAAATTTGCCGATGTTAATCACCAACAACCAAAGTTTGCCTTTGCCAAAAAAACGTATTTGCGAGCCAAAACCTGTCCTGTTTTCGGCTGATGACTTTATTTGAGGTTCTATTAATTAGTAAGTACCAAAAAGTGTGAAACTTTTCGTTAAAAAATGGAATAAGCGCGTGTTATTTGAAAACGCTGGTTATTACTGCCCCGCCTGTCAAGGTCAAAAGGTCGTCTTCGCTTGGAAAATAGGGTGTAGATAAAGCGCTCCCAAAATTTACCATTTCATTTACCCAAAAACTTTTTTTCATCAAATCATAGAGGAAAGATTGCTTATTCCAACAAGTATACTCTCAGCTGCGAAAGCCATATTCCAGAATGCTTGTTTTGGTCCTGAATTTCGCCATTTTTTAGCGTGCGACTATGCCGCTCGAAACGGTTAAATTTTAAAAATCTGTTAAAAATTCTGGTTTCCATCGATTTCAATTTTGACAAAGCAAACATGACAAGGAAATATCCTACTTATACTACATGACTTTGATATTGATATTCCTATCTTCGCAATTCAAGACGAGCGGTTGATTTAAGTGACACTTTTAAGTCGTTTTTACTCGGTCACGAGCCATTGGAATGATAAAGTCGTCGTAACGGCAAAATATTTACCGGAACAAACTAAAACTTATATTTTTATAAATGGTTTGGGAAGACCTTTATTGTGACAAAGTTTGGCAATTTTCGATTTTCTATCTTGCATGGTCCTAGGTGAAAGTTACGGATAGCTACTCTTAATAATACTTTATATTTTTTCTTTTTATAATTAATGATATTTATTACCAGTTAATTATTAATTTTTTAATGTTTCTTCACAAAATAAATAAATAATAATAATAATAATAATAACAATAACAATAATAATAACAGTAATAATAATAATAATAATAACAATAACAATAATAATAACAGTAATAATAATAATAATAATAATAATAATAATAATGCAATTCTTTATACAGATGGCGTATATCACGCAAGGTGGTTTTCAATAGGGCACTGCGAAAATATAACAAGATAATTTGTAAATGGTATTTATTACTGATTTTTTGTTTTCCTTTATTCCTGTATTTCTTGTATACTACTACTGCTGCTATTGATTACACGCTCATTGTAATGAGAAGTTCGCCAGTGTGAATATCAAATGAAACTAAACGTACAGCTCTCTAATCCTTACCCAACTATCAGGTGCCAAGGTGCATGATTTTCATTCTGGTACAAGTTCCTCCCTTTTCCTCTTGTTTCTCTGTATTTGTTTAATGATTACAGCACAATATCTCATAACTGTACAAGTCATACCTGTGTGAGCTTGCCCCAGTAGTGTTACTGAATCACAATTATCACTACCCCAATGGAAGTCTTGATGGAACACTCGTGTAAATGTTGTGATTTAATTTTATCCTTGGTTCAATTCTTATTTTCCTTTGTGAGTATTAAGATTGCCAAATTTTTCTTTTTCCCAAAAGGCTGTTTTAGCCACCCAGTCTTCTATGTGGTTACATGACAATATAAAACAGATCATGCTCAAATTCCACACTACACAGAAATTTGTACTTGTTCTCACACACTTAAAGGTAGATGGTTTAAATATCTGGTATATTTGAATGATTTTAAAACTGTTTAACTGTGCTTAATTACAATTGTATGTTTGACTGGGTTCTGAGAAATTTGAATCAAACACTGCTGTATGCATATTATTGGTTTAATTGTGTTCAACTACCGAACCCAAATTAAACCGATCATTGCATTTGACCCAGTTCATTTTACTGAACAGTAAGATAGTACGTAAGCTGGAATAATTATATGATTGATATCTTCCATGTGCATACCTTCACTGTAAGAAAAGCTTCATCACTGATCACTGCTGACATATACATGCCTAGTATAGATTTAAAAAAAGGATCAGTGGAAGCAACAACTTCAGGGCTAAAAATTGACAGTCTCCTGGTTGCCAGCGGTGATTTAAAACTGACCAGGGCCACTAAAAGTTGAGGTTTGTTTTTATTGACATCTGACTCCATTCTTACTTAGAGTTCTACAGTATGTGGTACTGTTTCCACATGATCATTGGCGAAATTCCTGGAAAAAAGACTCACTTCTCACCGGGGTTGGGAGGGCTCTATTGAAGTAAATATGGTTTTAATTTTTTTTGATTTAGACTAGAGGATTTTGAAAGTCACTTTATCTAAATGGCCTGGTCCACTATACTAAGCGAGCAAGCGAGAACGCCCTGGGGAGGAGGTTGGAATTCAAGGATACTGGCCCGAGTTGCAACTCAATGATTCAAGCACTGAAGTTAATTTTTTACCCTGCAAATTATGGAATAACTTAATCAGTAAAAGTAGAGAATGAGATGTACAAAAAAATTACATCCACCTGCTTTGAACTCGATTATCTTAAGCATATTTTCCCAAAAGTGATCAACACATAACTTTTAATAAAAGGTTTACATGTACCTAATTCGAAATTTAAATTTTTTGTTTGTCATCAAATCATGCCAACTATAGCTTTGAACCTTACTTGATCTAAGAAACATTCGTGAGTCATTAGATGTATATAAATAATTTGCAAGCAGTGAAGAAAAACCCAGCTAATAAACAAATGGAGTTTGAGATAAAATTAAGTATGTTATGTGTTATGTTATGTTGTTATGAGATGTTTACAACACGTAAGCTTAACCCTTTAAGCCCTGATATAAAAATGAATATTCTCCTAACTGTTCTGCATACATTTCTCATGGAACTAGTAAGGAGAAGTCTAAATATCAAGACATCTGATCCTTAGTGATCACTTGCTTTATTCTCATCACTGGAATGTTTGAACAAGTAGTGATGATGCAAGAGAAATTTCATTTTTCTCACTGTTAGGGCTCAAAGGGTTAAATGATGCTACACAAAAGAATTTAAACTTATCTGCCAATATCAACATTAGGAGAATAGCCTGACTTTCTTGCTTTAAGCAACAGCTGTTTAAAGTTACTGAAAACATATAGGATGCGATGCTACCCTTTTACTTGGCCAACAAATAACATACGATTCACAGACGAGTGTACAAAAACCATATCACTTAATATGACGTTTATTTAAAGACTTACGAAACTTAATAAACTTTAGTTACCAGCCTAAGTGTCTATCTTTCGGCTTTTTGCTATTGGAACGAAAATGACAAATTATTTAAGCACTGGACTAACGATAAATATGAAACATCAAACTATAATGATCGATGGGTAAAGCCCTGCTAATATATCAAGCTGTTTACCGAAGACAATAAAAAGCTATAATTACACGTCCCTGACATGAGCAATGCAGCGAAAAATGAAGTGCTGTCCTCTATCCGAGAAACCATTAACAATTCTTTAGCAATAATGGACCACAGAAAGCTGGTAAATTTCTAACAAAACACCTTTTCAGCCCATTTTCGGCTTTTGTCGCTAGCTGTGCCGCCGCGCCCAAAAAGTGCACCAGTTTTCCTGAGCAATCCGTCACATTGGTGCCCAGTACTCCGCGTGCCTGCAAATTCACATCCCTAAGCTATATGAAAACGAATTTTTTAAAAAAAACTGTTAACGTAGTTAGAGAGAGCATAGTTTGAAACCAAATATGCTGATTCGTTTTTACATTTATATTAAAACCTCACAAAACAGGGGATTATCAAAAGTTTAAGGTTCATTTTTCATCATGCTTTTTTCAAAAGGAAAAATAATAATGGACGTTTTTGAATAACTTGCAATTTTTTTCTGCAATATTACTGTGAGAAATTACAAATTTATTGAGCTTAAAGCAGTCTTAAAGTGATTTGAATTTTCTGTGCGCTCTGGTCACGTGACCAATGACGTCACAACAGTGAGCATATCATGGTCGTTACTTTCATGCGAAGATCTATTAACCAGCCAAGCTTTGCTTCTCTCCGCCTTAAACTACCATAGCTACTGACTCCTTACCAGTTCCCTGGGAAATGCTCCTGTACAGAGCCACCTTAACTTTCAAATGCCAGATGTAAACTGGCAATTTCCATATTGCCCATTCCAATGACTATCAGGGCACGTTATCTGCTTTGGAATTGATGGAGGCCTGTTATTGCAGTGAGCTAAATATATTTTTGCCATAGTCACGTGAATAATGACGTCATCACCCTAACGTTAATATGAGCGATAACTTTCATGAAGTTGTAAGTAACACATGGTACAGCATCCTCTTCGACCACAAATTAAGTTAGTTATTTTCCATTGAAATTTTTCTGGTGCAAGGCATTCTGGGAAGGTTCTTATTATAATTAAAATATTGTTTTTAATTATTATTACAATTATTATTATTATTATTATTATTATTATTATTATTATTATTTTAGAAGGGATTAACTCAAAAAATGAAGACAAAAGGATGAGAGAAAATCGTTTTTTTTTTTATCTATGGGTGTTTATTTGATTGGAGTTTAATCGCGGCAGAGCGCTTATTCAAGTAAATAGGCAGTAATCCATTGGTTCATAACCGCAATCATTATAATTTTACCACATAAGCTTTATTTTAATATGTTTTACATAAGCACACTTACGTGTTTCAGAATTGGCTGGTTGGTATACGTCATGAAAGCAAATTGATAACCGTATTAGATTGCAAAAGAGGACAAGAAATGATAAGATTATGAGCGAGACTAACAGTAGGAAAAAAAACAAGTAAGGAAAAAGAAGCAAAGTAGTACTGAAATCGAATGTAAAAAGAAAATAAAGGTTTCAGTGGTGATTTTAAATGCCATCCTTAATATCTATAACAATTTGTGGATCATGATACGCATTTCCATTTTTTAACACCTTGTTTGTTGAACATCTTTAGATTATTTGTTTGTGTTTTTGTCAACAGGATGTGATTTATTCTTTGCTGACGAAACGGAAGCCGGTGCTTTGACATTTTTCCCTCATGAAGATTTTCATCACAAAGCTATCAACCTGCCTGTCAATACAGCTTGCAGCTTGTATTATAGAGACAAACTTTACGCTCAGTACCTCGGCTGCGACGGCGCCTGGAACGAGGTGCCATCGCAAAGCGTAACTGACAGTTTGGAGGTTACTCGCGGTTGGACGACAGGTCGATTGCAGATCCGGGTGGGTATAGGGACGGTATGAGTATATGAAAAGAACGGGGGGGGTAGGGGGGGGGGAAGCTGAGGAAACACAGAGGAAAAGTGGCCGTTAGGTCAACGATAGATGGAAGTCGAAGATATGATCTTCGCTTCTTTAAAAACGAAAGGACCTGATATAGATAGATGGATGCTATATTCACTTAAAACTTGCAGCCATAGGCTGAATTGCATTACTTATATTTACAACTAAAAAAGGGGAAAATGAATTATTATGTCTAAAATTATAAAACTATGTAATGTTAGAATGAAAACTAATCTAAATCGAATTAATGACTATGCAAAGCTGTTCTAAATCTAAACAAAAATTGTTCTAAATCTTGCATCTTTCCATTTCGCATCTCGGTGCAATAAGTCCTCTGGGACCCGTTTCTCGAAACTCCAGGTAACTTTCCGGGCCCGGTAAGTATTTTTTCGAGCTCATTTATTTATCAGCTAATGATAATTATTGGCGCAAACTTAGCGATATGCTTCACGAAATTATAAACATTAAAATTTAGCTCTCAAAACCAATTAAAATTGTATACCTATTGGAGAGTACTGTGCATCTAAAATAGTTTTCGGGCCCGGAAAGTTATCGGGAGTTTCGAGAAACGGGCCCCTGGTTTCTTAGCGGATACGTGAATGTACATATATCAGGGAGTAATTTGCGGAGACTGTGTGCTGGGTTTGGGCAGATCTCATCAAACAGGTTGGCGGCCTCCCTACGGTTGGATAAGGTTGGGAGACCTATCAGCCTAGAGCGTCGTTTTATGATAGCGCGGGAATATAATGCGCATAGCACGTTTTTTCAGTCTTTTTTAAATCTTCACTGAGATAACTAGGCAGAGCGCGATGAAAGACTGGACTGGCATATTCCAGCATTGAACGAACACAAGTAATATAATACAGGGTAAGCTCTGTAGGTGCTACTGAAGATCTCTTAAGTTGCTTTAAAAAGTACAAGCCAAATCAAATCAAATAATTGCGAAAATCAATGAATTACGACGAAATAGTCTGTCATATGAAAAGAGAATATCAGAATTAGCTATAGTAGTATTAGCGAGTTTTATGATGGGGCGATGGGCAAAAGGAGGCGGAAAGTCTAAGGGGACCCAGCGAAAGAGGAAATAATCCCTCAGGACATATAATATCTGGACTGTAAAGAGGTGGCAGCTAGAAAGTGGTGGAAACCGGAAGAAAAGAATACATAGAGAGGGAAGTTCAGACATGCCAGTTCCCTGGTGTTTCTAACCTAACATGTACTTGTATGCCTACCTAATCACTTTAAATTTTCCCCTTTGTCCTGATTCCCTTTCAGTCCAAAGCTCGTGCAACCGTCTTCTCGAACAACACTGGTCGTATCTTCCGATTGGCCGTGCAGTGTCGCCACCAGCATTCAAATGCTCCGATGAACAGTTCTTGTGTGATGTTCAAGGTGGAAGGAACAGTGATTTGTAAGACACAAAATGAAAGATGTTACGCTTTTATCCTATGACTGAAAATAAAAAAAGTACTGCTTGCTTTTCGCACGAAAGAAGGCAGACCGGCTATGCTAATCAATTAACTTATATTGAGGCTTTAAAATCATTTTCTCTGCAGTATTCATTATTACAAAATCGCTTTATATATTTTGAAAAAATTGTGCAAATTAAAGATGTGGCCTAGCGTGACAGTGACGTAGGAATTACGTACCTAGAGTATAGTGACTTGCCGTGACCTAGGATGTCGTGACCTAGAGTGATAGGAAACCAGAATATTGCGTCCTAGCGTGACAGAATTGCCTACAAAACCCTGAGGCATCATATCCATTCATTTTACCGTCTCCTGTTTCCTTGCAAGGTCCGTACCCTCAGCAGAGTCCGAGTCGACCTTCAGCTCCTTTGCCTACGCCAACATTAGAAATTAACACAACAACCAGAAGCACAGAGAAACCAACAACAGGTCCACCTTCTGAAATCACAAGCAAGGTACGCAAATGCGTCACTATGCAGTTAAATTCTTGTATTTCTTATGCGAGGCGTAGTGGTCTAATTGAAATGACCCGCGGACTTGATAGGGGATAGTTTTGTATGCTTGGACAACACACGCGACGCATTGCCTCTCACCAGCCTGGTGTATGCGTATGAAGGCTTTTAAATCTGAATCCTGACTACCAAAATGGCCTTCTACAAGGCAATTTGCTCCACATTGTTTTTCTTCATTCAGATATGTAAGCGGGTCAGCTGGTGAAGTGTTACGGAAACCTTACAAGATGTGATGCAATGCATTGCTTCGTAACGTAAAGGAACATAATGTAACGTAATATAAAGGACTGGAATGGGACGGAATGCAATGAATGTGATTTGATATAATACAATTATAATGTATTGTAATGTAATGTAATGTAAGGTAAGATAAGGGGAAGTGAGCTAAGTAAAGTAAGGTAACGTAACGTAACGTAACGTAACGTAACGTAATGTAATGAAATGAAATGAAATGAAATTTAATGCAATGCAAAGTCATGTCATGTCATGACATGTCATGTCTTTTGACCATTATAGATGCACCTGCGATGTATAATTGCCTTATTTGTAAATTCTATTTGACACTTGAGATTTAGAACATATAAATTGGAAACTGAAATGCACAACAAAATGCCATCTCCTTCGCGGGAATTCTTATCAATTTCAACCACTATTTAACTTGCTACAGAAGGAAAGAATAGGGGGAAAATATTTCAATTGAAACGTGCGCTGTTTCAGTAAGTATGTAGGATGAAGAGTCAAGCGAGTGGTAGCAAAAATAGAAAGTAAATGAAAATGGGAAAGAAAACACAGCCAAACTAGAAAATAAGATGCAGAGAAAACTATATGGACAGCAACGTTCATTGTTGAATTGATGGACAAAGCTTGAAAAAAGAAAAACTGTAGGACACCAAAGGTCATCCTTAGTGGATATCACATATTGAACTGGTCATCTGACCTGTTGTGAGTACTTGGAACTATTTAGTTTGCTTCAAAGAGGATCGACAAGCCATGAACTTTCACAACGTCACAGCTTTACGTTACAGAGACTTCTAGCGTGACATATCGTTTAAATACGAGTCACACTGTCTGCATACTGTTAGGGTCAGTAATGTAAACAGCGTCCTAATTGGCAATATCAGGAGCCCATGGGAATATCGAGAGAATTTTGGGAAAAGTTGATAAAATACTGATGACAAGTGCCCGATTCAGTCCACACTTAGTCGTTGGGAGTTGAGTATTCATGTTCTTTTTTAGCCTTCTCAGAACCCCAATGTGTTGGGCGATACTGGAACCCAAAAGTTGAATAAGAGGAACACGTTTATCATCGCAGGATCTGTGGCTGGTGGCATTCTGTTAATCGCATTGATTCTTCTTATCTTATGGCGCTGCAATAACCCAAGGTAAGTTTTGTTAATTTTAACTAAGCAATTATCTAAATGTCGTATTACATAGACACATGGAAAATGCGCAAATAGAGAAAGTGTTACTGAATGTTAATTTATTCATTAATTATAGAGAGATCTGAGAAAGAGAGGAGGGAGAAGAGGAAAGTCTAGTTTAAGTCGAACAATCAATTTGGTGTAAGGGATTGATACACTGCCGATGTTCTGGAATATAAGACTAATAAATCAAGTTAACAATTGTGTTGAAGCAATTCTTCGACCTTGCTTCCATATTCGCATAAAGGAAAATGAGGAAAACCGTGTGCGCTTTGCGTCTATCTTAGCAAGGCTTGTGCTCTTCTTTAGTTTTTTTTTTTTTATATTTAAGCTCATAGATTTCTTAACTAAAACTGAACTGCTACTTCTTATATTTTATTTCTCAGAAGAGCAGACAATCCACATCGCCGTCTCGATGGTAAGTTGTTTTGCATTTCACTACAACCATGAACACAAAACTACTGAGAAAAATGGCTTGTCACTATTGGCACCAGTACTGAGGTTTGTATTACCGAGCATGTCCCCAGGCCGGGCATGCACTGGATACATGTCATTTGCCAGCTTTGTCTAATCTTAAAGTTGGTGCTTATTTTGCAGGCTCGATTTCAAGACCAATCTCTCAGGTGAGAGGAGTGAATAGAAATTACAAACGGACAAACTTCAGTATTATAATTAACCCCTCTGATAATTCCCCTGTTATCAATGTACAGTCATGGTTTAGGGTTACAATAAATTAACCAGGTTCACTCATCTTTGTTGTGGAATAAAATGTGTTAATACATATTTCTTTTCTCCTTTTAATGTTATCATATTTTGATTACCTAGCCATCCATCCGTCCATCCGTCTGTCCCTCCATCCTTCCGTCCGTCCGTCCATCCGTCCGTCCGTCCATCCATCCATCCATCCATCCATCCATCCATTCATCCATCCATCCATCCATCCATCCGTCCGTCCGTCCGTCCGTCCGTCCGTCCGTTCATACATCATTCATTCATTCATTCATTCATTCATTCATTCATTCATTCATTCATTCATTCATTCATTCATTCATTCATTCATTCGGTTACTTATTTTTGTGTTTTTTTTTAACAGATGGGTCGTAACTCGATACCAGTCTACAATGACGCACCTTATCTGACACCGATGGGGACATACGCGATGCGCAGCAATGGCATGGGTACTAACGCAATAGCTTTAAAGGAGAAGATGATCCTTTACTTTTTTGCGCTTGTTTTGATTAACTTTGTCTCTTAGAACAAAATTCATATATTTTTCGATGTCGTCATTGTCAACCGTATGACTGCAGGTTCGGGATTCAAGATGGCGGCCTCAAATTATAAATGGCCGGTTTGTGACGTCATGATACGTCATAATTGACAAGTCATAAACCCAATCTCCAAGTTCCATCACAAGAGCGTTAATACTTTTCGAGATCTATAGGGGGGTGCACTTTCTGCCACCCCCCCAGGCTCAGAAACTCAAAAATGGCAAGGCAAAATAGGGTTAAGGTCAAACAGTGACCAACATGAAATTTCTCTTTACATCATCACTGCTTGTTCAAACATTAAGAATAAAATGCAGAAAAATTTTTTCTCACTAGGTCCACACGAAATGTATGGAGAACTGTAAGGAGAATACGCATTTCAGTAATGATGTAGGCTCAATTATGTCATCCTTAAAACGGACTTTGGTTGTTTTTAGACAGTCCATCCTACCGAAAAGGATCAGACGGAATCATATTGGGTCCAGACATAAAAAGAGGGTCCTTATACTCCGATTACCCTCCAAACAGCGCACCACCCAGGTATCCACCGGAAAAGCGCAGCAGTAGAAACGGTCACGTGAACCCAGGTTTGTCGCTGAGGGAAGATATCGTAACCATGCGTCCGCTGTATGAGGGACAAGTTGTTGAACACAATGACCTGGCAGCCATGCATCGTAATGATTTTGGAGTCCATCCCGAACAGATAGTTCTGGAGGACCGCAAAAATCCAGATGGTATGTATAATAACAACATTATTACCACACAAAAGGCATGATGCTCATTTTCTTAACTGATCAGCGATTATTCCACGAGCGCTCGTTTGATACGAGATGGTAAATAACCAACGATGCACGTAGTGCCATTGAGTCATCAGTTTCAACGACGATAACGGAAGCATAAGCATAAGTGCATAAGTCCTCTCGTTGCGCTTCTACTCGCAAATGCTGGCGTTGAACGTGTGACCCTGCCTTTAATACTTGCTGCATGCTAGATAAGTTGGCGATTATCTCCTAGTAGGCTCAGAAACATTTCGCAATTCTTCACTCACCTTATAAACAGGAAGCTACAAAAGATAACATAAAATGTTCGTGTTTGCTTTTGTCAGAGTTCAAAGACACGTATGATTGCCCTGAAGAAATACTGAACAGTAAACCCATGTCGTCTACGCCTTTGCCTGTGTATTACGTGGTCGATGATCCCTATCCAGACAGCACTTTGAACACTTTTTCAAACGGAGGAATTGCCAGGGGCCGCACAGACGGACACGTTTATGATGAGCCTGAAGTTGACCTCTCACGATCAAGACCCTATGTTGTTATGGATAATTCCAATGGTATGCAGCTTATTAAGCTTATTGATAGACTGTACTATATATCTTGTCTAAAAGACGGTTGTGTTCCCATTGCTGGACGTTTAGGGAAAGCAAAACCAGAAAACAAACAATCAAACAAACAAACAAACAAACAAACAAAATAAAACACTGCCTTATAATGCAGAAAAGTCCTCTCCAATGACCATCGTCGATTTCAACATAAAAACCTTAGTTGGTGAGTTATGGGAGATGAGGAGAAAGTGCTCCCAGGAACTGATTACCTGAATTAGAAAATGTAAATTTGTTCCGGGCGTTTTTGAGACAATATCGCGGGGAGTATCGTTCCATTAAGTAACAGTTTACGTCTCTAAAAGACAAGCTGTAAGAGAGTATTAATTACTTTACGAGGTGTTCTTTTATAAGGGTTTACTTCAATATTTCTATGGGTCGATCACTGAAGCGCTAACTGAGGCATGAGGAGGTTTTACATAGTAGAAAGAAACATAATGATTATAAATGGAATAATTCCATTGTTCTAGTAGGAGGTTGTCCTGCTGGTTTTTAACATTAAGTGCACTTTTGCACTAGGTCACGCCACTATATGTGTAGTATTTTTTTTAACATTTTAACTTTCTCTCGTTCAAGGAGTAGCCTACACCCACGACGAACCACCCCGCGACGATACGATGAGCATGCGCAGACAGAGCTCTCCAAACCAAGGCATATCAGTGAGACCCAACAACCAGCGATACCATTCCGAGGCAGACTATGATGACGGGCATATAATGGTCATTTAATGCAGACCTCCAATATGATGGCTTCCATGACTTTTAAATCGTAGTGTAAGCTTTTTTGAAGCTTTGTAATTACGGCCTTGAAACTAAAACCATAGTGTTGACATGTGACTACTCAGAACAAATACAGTCAACCATTCAAACCAAACAAAAGTTGGTAACAAATTACAACTGGAAAATGAAACATGCAACAAGTGCCAAGCATAAGTATTTTGCCATTACTTCAGCCCACTTAATTTTTTTTCTTCGATGCGTAAACTTCAAGTTTACCCCGATTATAAGCGACTCAAGACAAAGAGTATTTTCTCCTCCACAACACAAGAGGTGGGCAAATTGTAGAATTTGGTCGAGAAAAAGACATTTATTGAGATTATGGATCGCGTGTGAATCCGTTAAGAGTAAGAAATTAAAGCCGCCTTGAAACCTCACCAAAGTTAGCGGCTGCGGTCTTTATGTCGAACAATGTAAGTGTTGCCTGGTGATTTGTATGATAGTGAACAAGAGTTTCAACCTCTTGTAGCGAATAAGAACATTTTTTCACAGAACTCCTATGTAGTAAAAAAAGTGCATTTCTTACCGAAATTTCTTAATAGTAAATCACAAATTAAGCATCTGAGTAAAAACGACAAAACTTTTAACTTTAGAAGACATGCCTCATAATTTAGTACATAATACTTTAAACATGGCTACACATTTGTGCATCAAGCGTACACTGATCATAGATATGCTAAAGTGTCCAAAACATGTCTCAATTAAAAGTTTCGTCATTATTATCAGATGTTTACTTTGTTTTGTATTATAGAAACAGAGTCTGTTTATCAATGACAGTTACAATTAGATTGGAAGCTGTACACATCTATTTGGCTAAAAACCAAGCTTTTTTACAGTATAAATTATACAAAACAGCTTTTTGAAATCGTTGTATACTTTGAAGTGAGTTTTGCGAGGAGAAACAAAACGTTAATTAAACTAAAGCAAACGAAATAGATGTATAATTCTCTACAGAAATGTAGAGTATCTAAGAATGTTTATTAAGCGAATAGAAAAAATAAAAAATAAAAAACACAATGAGTGAACATAAAGCTTTTATGAGAACACGCGCATATTTCATATAACAAGTGTTCGGTTTAACTTTATGCTATTATTATATATTAAGCACTAGAGGTAAAGATGGCAAAAACATAAGCCACGTGTGCTCGGAAATGCCATCGTGTTCTATAACACAACATAATACATGGTTTTACGTTCTTTGGTTGTTAAATAAGTGTACACGTCAGTCATAAGAATGTTCTCACTTTTTTCGCGTTCAAAAACAAATATAGCGTGGTAATGTGGCAGACGCTATGAGGGTTCAGAGTTCAAGTGATCATGACCTTTTCTTCTTACCTCGTTGCCAGTCTGATGAACAAGCCCACAAAACATTTTTCATTCTGTTGACTATAAAATGTCAGATTCTTACACGAAATCCAGCACAACAAATTTCTCCTCTGAAAAGACCGCAACACTTAAAGCTCTCTACTGAATAAGGACCTTTTCGCATGGATATTTACACTTTTTTTGTTTTTAGGAGAGCGTCAGATTTTTAAGCTGAGGCTGAACCGGAACTGAATGTTCTAATTTTTTGCGATTTGATCCTGAGACGTTCTTGAAAAATGTTCTAAAGATTAATTATGTAGTATTTCAGTAAATTATACTTCTGAATGAAAGAAGGAACGGATAAATAGGACAAGCTTTACCAATTTCCTTAAAGATATTCATGTTTGCGTTTTTTTTTAATTCTAGCATTTGTATGATTAACTTTCGAATAAAACACACCAGTTGCGAAATAAACATTGCCAGACAAACTTGAATTGTAAAAAAAAAAAAACCGCAATAGAAGATTTGGGTTCCCTTTAACCTTACAAATGCCTTGTTGATGAACTTCCTTTAATTAATATTCTTAAACACACACACACAAAAAGAGACAACAACCCTTCATAAACAGAAACCTTTAGTTAGCAAAACATTCGTTTGCCTGGAAAGTAAAACCCATTTAGTTGCGGCCTCGAGAAAAAATTACTCGGAAGCAATTCCATTTGATCGCAAGAATTTACTAGTCCACTTGAACATCTTATTAAAGAAAATTATTTTCAACATAGGAATTCTCTCAATTAAACAATTGTTACAATGTAAATCCACAATCAAATATGTAATTAACTTTACCGTGGTAGTGAAATAAGTACTTGAGAATTTAACCGAAAGTTTGACGCCTGTGTGGTCTTTTGAGATGGTCGCTTTCCAGATCTCCTGTCTGTCCTCGAGCAAGAATTTTGTACCTTCCTCTATACACGCAGTCGAGTATTCTTCAGGTCTTTTCTTTTTCATGTAGAGCTTTCAAACCAGCGTACAAGAATCCAGCAGCCATATTGTTGACTTCAAACTTCAAGATCAAACTTCTCCCTTGATAACAAGCCATCCGAATTTTTCTTCTTGTCAGTGTCCAGTGTATGAGATATTGCTCTTTACTCCGTTATAACATCGGTCTTATGCTAACGGAGGTCTATGAAAGTACGTCATTTTTAGTTTAAGCCTCAAAGTTCAAACAAGAGAGTTCAAACTGAAGCGTTTACACCACATGTGTAGTCTGCCATTTTTCTCCAGCTCCAACATGTGTTCATATTCAAGGACACTTCGAAAATACTACATGAGGCATGTTGCGACAACGTACGGCCATGAATGACGTCGTGGCCACAAAAATTGAGTCGCGTGGTTTTATATATTTCCTGTTTCTTTAGGCAAGGAGCTCCACTCTCGAGGGGCCTTCGGCCCGCGAAGCAGCTCCGCTAGAAAAAAAAGTAGCGTGTAATGATTAATTTTTAGTGATTCTTTCACTGAACTTTTCACTGTTGTCATTGTAATGCACAGACGCGCAAATAATTGATTCCTTGTTCGAGCAGGAAGGCACGATTTCAGTCTTTTGCTTTGAGTGCTGCATATTCAAAAATTGCATGTTTTACGCATGGTTTGTAAAGGAAACGGCAGTTCTAATATACCAGCCAGACGGACGTGACTAATTTTCTAACAATGAGGCCCCCTTTTTGTCATAATTTCGCGCTGTTTTCCGCTCGGTTTACTAGTGTAAATAGCAATTATTGCACATTAATTTCAATTTCTTGCAAAAGCTGCTGATTTTTTTATGAGTTAATCATCCGAATACGTTTTCATGCGAAGCTCTGCGCGAGTAAGGAACTTTTCTTCAAAGGATGTTTCTAGATTCCCACGATATCGCTTCAAGTGGATTTTAACCTCAAGAGTCGTAAAAAACACACACACAAAAAAAAATTGGGATTCCCTTTCTTTATCATTGACCACAAGCGTTTCAATTCAAAGCAAAGACGAAATATAACATTTTTTAATGTTGTCTTTGCAAAAGCAAGCACTCAAGTCACACGCCAAGGTTTTATTTTGATCCGCTGATAAGACATTTTACTGCCGATATTTGCCTTTAGTTAGTAATGGGCGACCGCATCAGTGCCCATACATGTCCAGTAGCCAATGGAACACACTAATTGCATCCTTTTGGCTCAATATCCTGGACAGATATTGCTTGAGGTGTCTTTGTTCCCATGACATTAGGGTGCCTTTGAATCTTTAGCGTTTGAGAATGCACTATACTTGATTCAGCGAGTGGAAACTGACGTACACATTTGATGAAAAACCAAGTTTAAAGTCTTTGGGGGTTGAAACAAAAGGGCTTGTACTTTTGGATAGGATATAAACCTTTTAATAACATACGAATTGATCGTGGTTCGCTCAAACAAGTTTACAAGCGTAGTTGATGCGATTATGTCTTCCACCGTTTGCCTTTGACGACTGCTGGAATTCATGTGCGAAGTAATGGCTACATTTTTCACGTTTTTGTTGTTCCTCTCTTACACGGGTTTGACTGTCAGTCAGAGGGAGACAAGACTCAAACGAAAGGAAAATGTCCCTGATGACGACTTTCTTTTACCGAAAGGCAGCGCAGACTGTCCTAGGAAACGAAACGTTTACGTTCCTTCATGCCAAAGGAAGTTCAACGCAGCACCTCTAAACGAATGTTGGTGTCAATGTGGCAGCCCCACAGAAAAGAAAACATTCTATGAACCAAGAAATTCGTGCGTTAAGGTCAGCGTCGCCCGTCAAGACGCAGGTATGAGCAACAGGAATAACCATTTTCTTCTTGTTGTTGTTTATTATCGCTTAGTTTCAAATTTACGCGTGCCGTCACTTAACAACTAAGAATATAAGCCAAAATAATTAAGTCCATGGGAAATTAGTGATCAAGAGCTTTTTTTCCCGGAATTACGGCAATTAAGAGTCAAATGAACAGACTCAAGAGCACCTTAAAGTTTGAGATTAAAGGAGTTAAGGAATAGAAACTCGGAAAGGCAGGCTTTCTTTTAACTCCAGAACTAGCGCCATAGTAACTTTAAATATGATTATTATTGGAAAGAGACCACTCGCGTTGTTTTGTAGAATTATGTATTTCAGTATGATAACGACTTGATTTAGCTGCTATCTCTGTTCTTCTGTAGCTATTTCGCTTTCAGAAAAACGCAAAGCTCTCTTTTCTTTACACAACTATCAGATGAAGTTACTAATTCTTAATGATTCTTAGTATATCATTTGTTGTTCTTTTTAATGATATATATTTATTACCGATTTGTTGTTTTCCTTTATACCTTTACTTCTTGTAAACTGCTACTACCGGTATTGATTATACGCTTAATGATAAATTAGAAGTTCGCCAGTATGAATATCGCAAATGACACTAAACAAGCACTACGTGCATGTTGGCTTACAAAGGAAATTGTAACAAATTGCATACACCTAAATTCGACAACTTTAGGATATAATTTCACATCTTAATTACAACTGCAGATGATTTAAAGCTCAGATTTTTACTTTTGAGAATGAACGATGAACTATAGTCAAGTTCATTAAGAGCCATAAACTGCGTCACGATGGCTAAAACGACACTGAGGCAACTGAAGAACAATACCTGTAAAAGAATTCCTGCGGTCGAAAATGCAGCATTGGTTCTCTACCTTTCCATTTCGGAAGAAAAGAAACTGAATTTTTGTTTTACTGTCTTTGTGGTTTATTCTCGTTGATTATTCTGGCGCAGTTACTTCACTTTACGATAACCTGCGATCAGGCTCTATTTTCGTTTCGCTCGGTGAAACATTCAGGCGCGACTGGCGAAAAGAAACATAGAGCCTGATACAATTCTTCTACGGAACGTCTACCGCCCACTTTTTTGATTGATTGACATTCATCAAAATAGCCAATCAAAATTTCTTCTGCTTGCACGATCCTCGGTATGCAAATTTCCCATAACGGCAATTCGCAAAAAGTCACGCAATTGTCGGCAGAATAAGAAAATCATAGGCTACGATATATCTTCTAGACACAAGCACTCAAATTTACACGATTGCTAACTTGAAGGTTCCGGTATTGTACATGGTTGCTCTGTCTGAGCTGAAACTGAATGAAAATTCAAAACACGACGAGGTTGTCATGTACCAAAATATGCTGCATGCTTGAATCCTTTCCCGTTTCAGGTGGTATCCGGAAATATTCTCTTCGCATTTGTCACCGATTTTCTGCGTAAAAAAAAATTGGGAAATTGGGAGAAATACCTTCAGTTTCATTCTTTAGAATGAAGATATAAATAAAACCGTTTATAAACAAAGGAGTATTTTGTAATATAATTTTATTAGTTCCAGAAGTGATAAATATTTGAGCTTAGCAGCGAATTTTATCTCTAGACAGCAGCGAATTTAAAAACGAAGAACATTTATTATAAAACTAGTCAGATCCTTTGATGTCAATGTCAGAGATCAATAAAACGACATAAGTATTAAACAATGAATGAATAAACTGAAAATTGTATTGCGACTTGATTGCGGTTCTCGCCAAACATCAGTTTGCCGTTAAGTTTACCGAATTATCGGTGGACTTGTTGATCATTCTTGGCGAAAGATACTTGTTCGTCTGCTGTTCGTTTTGTTTCGTAAAACGCAGAAACAACCACTACTCTGTTCATGTTATCAATACCAGCTGAAAGCCGTCAAATGAAAATTCCGAGACACGATGCGATAAAACGGAATACATACTTCACTCATACTTCACTGTTGCTGTACTTCTCTGAGAAGGTGAGAGACACCTTGCGTCAAACCGAACGCCATTCTCAGGACAGAAAGAAATGGTGACAATTCTCCTAGAACGACAAGAATTTATTAGAGCAACACATTTTACTTCGGCAGCCTTGTTCCTTGGTTGTTCCTTGGCGATGGCGGTCTGATCAAAATTTACTTCCGTTGACAGCTCTATTGTTAAAGGACCAATCAGATTGCGAGATTCCCGCGGCCAAAATTTGGCCGCCGACACGAACTCCTGTGAGAGATTGTATCAGGCCCTATTTTAGCGAGCGACCAACGTAAGAGAATATGAGAGCGATGCTAAAATTCGGCCTGATCGCAGGTTAACTTTACGAGTAAAGTAAAAGTAAAGAAACAAACAAGCAAAAAAAGAAAGAAAGAAAGAAAGAAAACAAACTAACAACACACAAACAAAGAAAATACACTTTCACGTTCATTAAATGCCGATTCAAGCTTAGACTAGATTGGTAAATTTAGAATTTTCCCCAATGTCCTGTAGGTCTGTTAGCTTTATTTTTTTTTGGTATTGACCGCTTTCAAATCTCCCACAATACACTTCGACTGCCCCCCAAAATGCATATTAAACAATTGTCTTCAATTTCATACGTTCCCAAACATTTGGGGTGCAAACAAAGTGTATTATGAGAGATATGGAAGTGGTTAATATGTCATGGGCCAGTGAGATTCCTTGGAGACAGTTGAGTTGGTGATAAGCCTAACTTAATGAAGTTTAGAGTAGTTTAGAGTATCTTTATCAAAGTTGGGTAGTTCCTTCAAGGCGTGTTTTTTTTTTTTTGTAATTTCAGTTTTTAGTTATTTTTCAGAAGGGTTTACTCAAAAAATTACGACAAAAGATGAGAGAAACATCTCGGTAGTGTTTAGAAGTGGATGTATTAACCTACATTTTTTAATTTATGGGTGTTTATTTGATGGGGAGTTTAATCTACACAGGGCGTTTATCCAAGTAAATAGGCAGAAACCCTTTAGTTCATGACCACAATTATTTACAATTTTACCGTATAAGTTAATTTTAATACGTTTTACATAAACACTTACGTGTTGCAGAATTGCCTGGGTAGTTGGTACACTTTATGAAAGCAAATTAATTACCGTATTAGATTACAAATTGAAGGACCAAATCCAGTACTCCCTCCCAATGATGATGACTAATCGAAAACTGATAATAAATTTACAAGAATGAAAGGATAAGGATATGCTCGCAGATTATGAGCGAGACCAATGCTAGAAATAAATAGTACGGAAAAAAGAAGTAAGGAAAAAGAAGCCAATTTATTATAGTGCTGAAATCTAATGTAAGAAGAAAAGATTTCAGGGATGACTCGAATGACCTCATTGATATCTATAATAGTTTATAGATCGAGCTGCGTATTTCCCTTTTTTTAATCATCTGGGCCAGTATTACGATCGTTTCTATCTTAAAAATACTTATTATTTTTTTTATTTTACATCTTAAGATTATTTGTTTTTAACAGGATGTGATTTACTTTTTACTGACGAAACAGAAGGCGGTCTTTTGACATTTTTCCCTCAACGTGATTTTCATAAGAAAGCTATCAAGCTGCCTGTCAGTAAGACTTGCAGTTTGTATTATGGAGAAAAACTTTACGCTCAGTACCTGGGCTGCGATGGCGCCTGGAACGAGGTACCATGGCAAAGCCTGAATGACAGTTTGGAGGTTACTCGTGGTTGGACGACGGATCGATTGCAGATTCGAGTAGGTATTGGGAGGGTACTTCGTTTGAGAGTATAAAGAGGGCAAGGGGGGAGGGGGGGTGGAGAAGTCCAGAAACACCGTAATACCAAGCAAAGGATAGTGGCCAGGGACATAAAGTGATGTTTGTCCATGTCTAGTCCATTTAGAAGTCGCAAGGCGAGGTTTAAAGCAGCCTTTGACATTAAGATCCAGTTTAAATTTGCTGCCAGGTTTCAAAATTAAAGTCCATCTGGTATCCTTGCAAGAATCTGGTCCCCCGTCGAAAAAGTTTCCATGTGCTGTTACAGCAAAGACTTAGGCCTATTTTGATTAATTGTGAGCCATAAGTCTATGGTAGATCGAAGTCGGAGATATGACGTTCCCCACTTCAAGAACGAACAAAAACTGAGGCCAAACCACAGTTACTACAGAAATCAATGAAGTAAGAAGAAACGTCTGTCAGAAGCATATCGGAATTGGTAGTATTGGTAGCAGTACTAGCTGATCCAATGATGGGGGAGGGGAAGCGGGACACAAGAAGGCGAGAAAATCCATCATTACGCAATGTTCTAGAATAGAATAAACACAAAGAGGTGCTAGAAGTGGTGGGGACCAGAAGTAAAGAATACAGGAAGTAAAGTCATCCCAGTTTCCTTGTGTTTTTAGATTTACAGGTACTTGTATGCCGAAGTAATCACTTTTTCCCTTTGTCCTGATTCCCTTTCAGTCCAAAGCTGGTGCAACCGTCTTCTCGAACAACACTGGTCGTATCTTCCGATTGGCCGTGCAGTGTCGCCACCAGCATTCAAATGCTCCGATGAACAGTTCTTGTGTGATGTTCAAGGTCGAAGGAACAGTAAATTGTAAGGGCATAAAATGAGAGATGTCATATTTATTATTCTATGACTGAAAAAAATAATGCGTGCTTTTCAGACGAAAGCGGGCAAATATCATATCTGATATCAACTAGGCTAATCAATTAACTTATGTTGAGGCTTCAGGCATTCCCTGTGACAGTATTGATTGTATTTTACAAAACCGCTTTATGTTTTTTTAACGAGTTCAGGAGTTGTGTAAAAACGTGGCCTAGTGTGACAGTGACGTAGGAATTACCTAGAGGACAATGACTTGATGTACTGATAATGTCGTGACTTAGAGTAACAGGAGACCAGAATATTGTGTTCTAGCGAGACAGAATTGTCTACAAAACCCTGAGGGACTGCATCCAGTCATTTTACCGTCTCCCCTTTCCTTGCAAGGTACGTACCCTCAGCAGAGTCCGAGTCGACCTTCAGCTACTTTGCCTACGCCATCTGTAGAAATAATTAATACAACACCCCAGACTTTTTCGACCAGAAGCACAGAGAAACCAACAACAGGTCCACCCTCTGAGGCTACAAGCAAGGTACGCAAATGCATCACCGTGCAGCTAGATTTTTTTATTTCTTAAGTGAGACCTAGTGGTGTAATAAAAACGACCTACGAGCTTGACAGGGGGATCGTTTTGTATGTTGGGCAACACAACTCTTGTCTCTTTCCACCCTGGTGTCTGCGTATGTGGGCTTTTAGGGCCGAATCCTAACTACCAAAAGGGTCTTCTACAAGTCATGCTTCACATTGTCAGTTTCTTCACCCAGATGTCTAAGCGGGTTAGCTGGTGAAGTGTTACAGAAACCTTACAAAATGTGATGTGAAGTATCGTATCGTAAACGCGTAGCGCGATGTAATGTAATGTAATGTATAATGGACTGGAATGGAATGGAATACAATGTATGTGATGTGACGCTATACGATTCGATGCAATGTAATGTAAATGCCATGCCATGTCACGTCACGTCCTTTGACCGCTAAAGATGCACCTGCGATGTGTAATTGCCTCATTGTAGATTCCATTTGACACTTGGAAATGAAAGGGTAAAATTTGTGTCACTTGAAACGTGTACTGGTTCAGTAAGTATGTAGGATGAAGCATCAAAATAGTCACTGTGGTAGCAGAAATAGAAAGAAAAGGAAAATGGGAAAGAAAACACAGCAAAACTAGAAAATAAGATGCAGAGTAAAATATAACTAAGAATAGGCCTGGGCGACCTTTCATTATTAATATGGGATAGCTTGAAAACAAAACAAACGGAAAAAAAAAACTATACGACACCGACGGCCGCCCTTAGTGGATATCACATAATGAACTGGTCATCTGACCTGCTGTAAGTACTTGAAAGTATTTAGTTTGCTTCAAAGAGGATCGACAAACCATGACCTTTCACAACCGTCAGACCATTACGTTACAGAGACTCATCGCGTGTAATATCGTTTAAATCTACCAGTTTCATACTCGTCACACTGTCTGCAGACTGCTAAGGCCAGTAATGCAAACAGCGTCCTGGCAACCGGGGCCTGATCAATATAGAGACAATTTTTGCAAATGTTGATGAAGTACTAGTTTCACGTGACCGATTCAGTCCACACTTACTATATGTCGTCTTGTCAGTTAGTCGTTGAGAGTTGAGTATTTCTTGTTCTTTTTTAGCCTTCTCAGAACCCTAATGTGCTGGGCGATACTGGAACCCAAAACTCGAGTAAGAAGAACACGTTTATCATCGCAGGATCTGTGGCTGGTGGCATTCTGTTAATCGCAATAATTCTTCTTATCTTATGGCGCTGCAATAACCCCAAGTAAGTTTTGTTACTATTAACTCAACCATAACTACACGTAGTATACTATTGCATAGCTACCTAGAAAATGCGCAAATAGAGAAAGTGTTACTCAAATGGTTGATGACATGCGTTAATTACATGGCGATCTGAGGAAGAGAGGAGGGGGGGGGGGGGCGGGGAGTCTAGTTTAAGTCAAACAATCAATTTGGTGTAAGGAATTAATATACTACCGATTTTCTGGAATATAACACAAATAAATCAAATTAACAGTTGTGCTGAAGCAATTCTGCGGCCTTCAGCTTGCTTCCCTTTTCATATTGGAGAATGAGGAAAACCGCACAAGTTTTGCGTCTGTCTTGCTAATTCTTCTGCATTTCTTTAGCTAGTTCAATTGAAGCTCATATATTTCTAAAACTAAAACTGAACTGCTACTCCTTATATTTTATTTTCAGAAGAAGAGACAATGCACATCGTCCTATCAATGGTAAGTTGTTTTGTATTTCATCATGCCATTTTTTATTTTTATTTTAATCTATTTTGAGATACTTATTTTTTGTTTGTTGGTTTCCTTTTTTGTGAATGTTTTTGAAATGACTAGAGAACTGCTCTAGAGTCTGGCCTACCATCCACACATCAGATTGCAAACTAAAAATGACTACTTGTAATGAGTAGCTTTTGCGCAAGGAAAATAGTAACCCGATGATTATAATCCCTTAAACACACGGTTAATGTTACTACTCCGGCGATATGTTAATGTTTAAAAGAAGCATTGATTTATCTTGAAGTTGGTGTTTATTTCGCAGGTTCGATTTCAAGACCAATTTCTCAGGTGAGAGTAAAACAATTTACAAACAGACAAACTCCCTTGTTATAATCAACCCCTCTTACAATTCCCCTGTTATCCTTGTACACTCATAGTTTAGGGTTACACTAAATTAACCAGCTTCACTATTTCAGTCTTTTTAATTTTCCCTGCTAAGTTAAGTGATGTTCTCTGTTGTGGAATAAAGGATTTTAAAATATGTATTTTTCTTTCTTTTTTCTTCTTTAATTCCATTGTATTTTGATCGCACATCCATATCATCCATCCGTCCTTTCCTAATTCCTGCCTGTCTGCCTGCATAACTTACTACTTGCGCCTGCCTCACTTATTTATTTATTTATTTATTTATTTTTTACAGATGGGTCGTAACTCGATACCATTCTACACAGAAGCAGCTCATGTAACACCAATGGGGAGATACGCGATGCGCAGCAATAGCATGGGTACTAGCATGGGCAGTAACTTTTAAATCCTTGCTTAAAGAATGCGAGCGTTGACAAAGATGAGCACTCTCTAGAAACAAGAACTGACCACTGACGTACATGCGTTAACGCCCCTTATTACGGCGAACAGAACTTAGCAAACTCGCGTAGGCAAATGCCAAAAATTTACAAACTCATAATTTCACAAGACAAACTACGTCAGAAATTTCTGAAAAAGCATGCATTTTGGTGGCCTTTCTCACAACCTCCAGTTGAGAATCTTTCTAAACTACAGCTCCAACAAAATAATTCATCCAAATGACGTAACGAGTACGTAAGATTTGGTTGGTTGAAAGCGGGAGACACACGTTTGACAATCGTCCGACACAAAAAAAAAGTTGGCAAAAATTGGTGAGAATACGAAAAGATGTAATATTCAGCATGTTTCCAGGGTGGGACAAGAACCCATAACCTTCCCTACACCATGAGTTTCATTCCCGTCGTGGGCTCATTTTTTTTTCTACGCTCACGGAATGATGATGTTAAATCTTTTCTTTTTTCTTCTCCCAGCTATTAGTTCACCACTGTTTTTTTATTTATCGTACTCCTCGGTGAGAATAGTCCTAAACAACTTATATTTGTTGCCAACGCTTTTCAGGCAACATGTACTCGCGAAGTGTTGTGACGACGTGCAAATGCGTAAGGCAGAACGCTAAATGTTCCTTCACCAGTCTTTCTAGGACTTATTTTGTTTCCATTACACATTTAGAAATAGGTACTACAAAACAGAAAGATGAAGTTGATAAATTAGTCTCGCTGATCGAAAACTGAAGAATAAGGAGCAGATTGTTATTGAGGCGAAACGCTAATCCTTTAAGCCCTAACAATGACCAAAACGAAATTTCTCTTTACATCATCACTATTTGTTCAAACATTCAAGAATAAAGTAAACAATCAACAAGGATAAGTTGATTTGATATTTAGAAATTTTTTTCTCACTAGTTCCATACGAAATGTATGGGGAACTGTAAGGAGAAAATGCATTTTAGTAATGATGGAGGCTCAATTATGTCAGCTTTAAAACGTACTCTGCTTGTTTTTAGACAATCCATCCGACCGAAAAGGATCGGACGGAATCATTTTGGGTCCAGACTTAAAAAGGGGGTCTTTATACTCTGATTACTCTCCAACAACGGCACCACCCAGGCCTCCCACGGGAAAGCGCAGCAGTGTGAACGGTCACGTGAACCCAGGTTTGTCGCTGAGAGAAAACATCGTAACCATGAATCCGCTGTATGAGGGACAAGTTGTGGAACACAAGGACCTGGCAGCTATGAATTGTAGTGATTTTGGCGTCCATCCCGGCGAACAGATAGTTCCAGATGGTGTGTATGATAACAACATTACAACACAAAAGTCATGCATGATATTCATTTTACTAACTGATCGGGGATTATGCACAAGCATACATTTGATACAAGACGGAAATAATTAACGATGCACGTAGCGCCATTCCGTCATCGGTTTCAACGACGATAACGGAAGCATAAGGAGAAGTGCATTAGTTCTCTTGTTGCGCTTCTACTTTAGCGAATGCTGGCGTTGAACGCCCTGCCTTTAATACTTGCTGCATACTAGATAAGTTAGCAATAATCCCCTAGTACGTTCAGAAACATTTCTCAACTCCTCATTTATCTTATAAACAGGAAATTCAAACTATAGGACTTAACATCGAACGTTCGTGTTTGTTCTTGTCAGAGTTAAACGACACGTATGATTGCCCTGAAGAAATATTGAACAGTAGATCAATGACAACTACACCGGTGCCTGTGTATTACGTGGTCGATGATCCCTACCCAGACAGCATTTCGAACACTTTTTCCAATGGAGGAATTGCCAGGGGCCGCTCAGACGGGCACGTTTATGATGAGCCCGAGGTTGACCTCTCACAAAGGCCCTATGTTGTCATGGATAATGCCAATGGTATGTAGCTTATTGATATGACTGTAGCACAAATCTGATGTAAAATTAAGACGGTTTCGTTTCCATTGCTAGACTTTAAGGAAAAGAGACGAAGCCTTATTATGCAGAAAAGCCCTCTGCAAAGACGTCCATTTCCAACTTGGAGTCCATTGCCTTAAACACTAGGCCATGCTACTATATACATACGGTATATTAACATTTTTACTTTCTTTCGTTCAAGGAGTAGCTTACATCCACGACGAGCCACCACGCGACGAACTGCTGAGTATGCGCAGGCAGAGCTCTCCAAGCCACGGCATCTTGAAAGTGGCATCAGTGACACCCAACAACCAGCGATACCATTCCCAGGCGGACTATGATGACCGACATATGCAGGTTATTTAATGCAGACGACTGTAGGCGGCGACTTCCAACGTGATGGCTTACATGACTGTTATAGCATAGTATACAAATACTTCATTAGATCGAGTATAGCTTTGTAACTACTGCCGTGAAGTTAAAACAATTGTATTATCAACCAATCACAACACAAAGATCGGCAAACAATCACTATTAGATGCAGAAGCATGCAAAAATAGCAAAGCATTAGTATTTCGCCATTTATTCAGATTGGTTTAGTTTTCGATTCGATTTGTTAGAGAAAATAGAACTTTTATCCCGACTGGTCAGGAGACGTTGCCAGTCAGTCTTATTAAGCTACTCAAGATAAAGAGTATTTTCATCCCACATTGTAGGAAGTCGACAACTCGCAGGTGTCGCAGTTGATTCCCCCTGCCCCATTGCCACCTTCACCCCCACTTCCTTATGCATAGACAAAGCTATAAGTGGTTTAGAAAAATACATTGATCAGAGGGTGTACCAATTTGGGATTGTGGCTAATATTTTACTGCTGGATCATCATGTCAACCCGATAGTGATTTAAAATAACAGAATATATACGAATATATTATTTAAATGTTAGGTCATGTGATACTTGTCACTTAAAAGAAATCAAGATAGAATATTTAAGAATGTTGTCAAATGGTCTAAAAACAAGATGAAGAAAAGGAAACACTGAGTGAGGAATAAAACATTGATCACAAGTTCCATTTTAATTCTATTATCATAAAGCAGGTAAAGATGGCAAAACCATATGCTATTTTGCATTCTCAAACAAGCCTTGTGTTTAAGATCTGAGAATATATATAATACGTGGATTTGCCTTTTTTATTTGCTAAATAGGTGTACTTGAGTCACAAAATAACAATGACTTGTTTTGTGTTTTGTTTTTGTGTGTTTTTTGCGCTTGGAAATACAGGCTCGTAATGCGTGCAGACGCTAAGAGGCTTTCTAGTTAACGTCAGTGACCTTTTCTTCTTAGCTCGTTCCTAATGTTTCTATAATGTAGTCTAGCAAAACCTTACGTCTTAAAATAGTTTTGTGTTTAATACTGATACATAAAATTGTTTGAACTGTAATTATAGTAGTTACAATTCACTGTCTGTTAGTAACCATATCAAAGCTAGAATAAAAAAGCTCAATAGCAAGCACTTTGTGTTGTCTTGCTCATTTTACAGTTTATAGCGAAGCCCGCGCGTGTAGCGCGCCAGTGGAGGCCCATTGCTAAGCAAATTTGGTAACCTATCAAGCCACGAAATTGTGGTAATGACGTAATAGTCACGTGACCGTCCATCCGTACGTCCGTACATCTGCATCACAGGGTCACCAATATGAGGTGGCATACCATGCATGTGCTGTGTCCCACGTTTTTGGCCCGAATTCGCATGGTGACCCGCGTTTTAGCAAAGACAACAAAAGTCAAAAACAATTTTTTTTAGTGGAAAGAAAACGTTCTAAAGAATATTTAGTTGCCTTTTGGTAGGAAGGCGAAAAGTTTAGGTTACGAATTTGACTGCGAGGACTTCATCTTTGTTGTCGGTTCTGCTGCGAACCCGGTCGGCAAGACGCTTGAGTTCACCGCATTTGGCATCGGTCCTGACGCCAAACCTAGGAGAGCTAGTGCCTTCTGGTTTTTTCTGTCCACAACCATGGTTTTTGCGGCGGTCCGAACACATTTTCACAGGAAAAACAACCTTGTTTATCATATCACAGTGACTTGCGCAACTCGCGTAACATCGAATCGAATCGAAGTACTCCGCCTGAATTCGCAGCATTTCGCAATGGTTCGGACGTCAAACATAGCAGAGCTAGTGCCTTCAGGTATTTTCTCCAAGAAAAACACCAAAACACAACCCGCCGAGATGAAGTTCAAGAATAGCGTGAGCCCTGCTGACAAGGTGCAGTAAAAGAAACAAACAAAACGAATGAAAAACATTTCAAATGAACACACGCGGTTCTAAATATTGAAAGTGAGGGGGAAATAAATTATAAGTAACGGCAACGCTTTTCCGTTTGTAGGTCTACACAAACTAAAAGCCCTTCTCAAGTTAAAAAAATTCTAGGACCAAAATTAAAAGCGAGGTTTTCCGGCGTTACACAAACTTGTAATCTTATGAAAGAGATATATGAAAAGTTTTATGCACGTGAAGTTTTGAATTTTGAATTTTGAGGCCGCCATCTTGAATCCCGAGCCTGCAGTCATAAAGTTGACAATGACGACATCGGTAAATATATGAATTTGTTCTAAGAAACTTACTTAAAACAAGCACAAAAAAGTAAAGTATCACCTTCTTTTTACAAATGAAGGGGAAAAAACTTAAAAAAAGACAGAAAAAAGCCAGAAAATAGGCAAAACACCTCCTGAGTAGACGGTTGCTATTGAAACGTCAATCATCATAGACACGTCATTGACACAGGAAAATTTCCCCTGATAAATTTTAGGAAAAGTCACGAGATTTGGTAGTTATTCGTCTAGCCGTTAAAAAGTTATAATTTTTAATTCGTTAAAGTCAGCGCGGGCACAATGTGCCCCCCACCCCCCAGGCTAAATAGGGCTAGACAAGAAACCTTTCTCTTCACGTACGCACCTGCAAACGATAGCGACTGACCTAAGAGAACGTTAATATAACTGGGTAACCCTGTCAGTGGACTAGACAGTGATCCACCACTGGAGACTAACAATTGTTAGTCTTCAGTTAAATACTGTTGGCCACTGCATCGTAAGAAAACCGATTAAGCACTCTAGGGTGTGGAGGAGTTAATAAATTTTAAATTTAGAATAACAGCCACTATTTAGAAATAGGATCATTTTGAAATTTCGCTTCCCAGCACTGAATCGAATGCAAATTTCTGCTCCCATTCAACCATCCGGTACTAATTTGTACATTTCGGATACGTATCTATACACGATTAGACAAACCCTACTTTATTCTGTAAACACTCTTTTCTAAAAACATCATGTCATTACGTCAATAAGGACATAATTCTGTCGGAAAGAGAACCTGAAAAATCTTTAAAATTGTTCAATTCAAGAACTTTCAATGGCGCCAAATATTTTTTACTTCAAGGAAAATCTTATGTTTCATTTTGTAAAATGCTATTAATAAACAAACAAAACAACTGCACAGGACAGTCAGTACTGCTGAACGTAAGGGCATTTATTAAAATCCGTTTACACCATAAGATTTCTTCTACATAGAGAATAATACCATGGAAACAGTTCGAAGCACCGCAAATAATGCGCCTTAAGCTTAGCATGATCAAATAGGGTTAAATCAGGATACTGGCAGTTTAATAGTAATTTATATACAGTGGAGCTTCAGAACCTTTTATGGCGTTACGTAAATCAGTCACGGACTATTGTACCGATTGTATACACACTTCTACACAAAAATGCAAATTTTACGGTTATATATTTTGTATACTTAATAACCTTTTCAACCCGTAAGTACGCTCATATTTACGACATTACCAAAACACGAGTAAAATTATGTGGTTTACCATTCAGGGATTCCTGAATATTCTCTTGCCAAGAAAACCACACTCCACGTACTAGTGACACAACAGTTCAATATTCGTGACTATGTTATGCCTGGTTTAGAGCACGATTTCGTGAGCCGTGTGATTCAAAGGTGACCGGAACCGGAAATAGGTGGGTTATCGCTATCGTCATCGCCGTTGCGCGAAGTCAAGCAAAATACTGATCAAAATGATCCTGTCAACTGTATTAGTTTATAGCATTTTAATTAATATACTCTAAGTCCTCATTAAATCGCTTTCTATGCTTCACACTCGGATCAAATCGACACATAATTCAGTTTCGAGGCGAGCTGCACGGATCGACCAAGCAAGACAAACCGGTCGAGCGCGTGGGCAGGTGACGTAACATATTGTATATTCTTGAATGATATATTAACTGAATTAATTCAAAACGGATTGGAATAAGCTATTCAGTATTCACGGTACATCGTCATAGTCGATTCGAAAGTGAAATTTTGCAAATTATTTTGGTATTTTTACAGCATTTGGTTTGTCTTCGTTTATCAAAGACACCTGCTATCGGTATAATCCGAAGGCCAAGAGTACTGAACTCACAATCCGAAATTTTCATTATCTAGATTTACATAATGGATACAGAAGAGAATGAAGACAACTCCACGTCGCTGTACACTGAACAAGTTGGTCTTCTTCCCAAAAGAACCAGCGCTAGAGGATCTGTGTTTGCCACATGCATCGCTGTGTTTGGTACCCTCAGCTTTGGTTACTGCGTGGGGTATTCATCACCGGCATCTTATGATTTAAAGTCAGCTTTGAATCCTGCAATCCATTTGAATAACTCTCAAGAATCCTGGTTCTCGGTAAGTTCAGCAATTGACTTGTAAATTCAGTCTTGAAAATTTCCGATCTATTTTAGATGAGATTCACAACTGAGTGTATCTTCTAACGTTGTCTTGGGCTTATTGGCCATCACTGTCGTTCGTTAAAACACCGCAGAGTTCCTTGTTTGAAACCTAAAGAGCGAGACTCCTTTACTGCAGGAAGTTTCAGACCCGGGTGAAATTTCAAACATGGAACTCCGCGGTGTTTAAATCAACTGGTAAGCGTTTATTATTTTACAAACCGAGATGGTATTGACGTTAATTACGGCCAATGATCAGACCGAAGGCAACTCAAGAACCTACACTGACCGCTGATAAAAATACCTTAGAATGATTTCAAGGATTTGACAGCAATATTATTGTTCCACGAGGGAAACCAACCAAGATTTAAGTTTTGAAGGACCTTGAAAATTCCAGATTTTGATCCATACGTTCCCTTATTTTATTCATTTCCGGCAATGCCCATCTCCATCCCCAGACACACCTCCAGGCTAACCCCCGGACTAAATTCCCCTCGTCGGTGGGGACACACAACTCTCTCTAAACGCCAGGAGCCTTAACCTTGGCCATTTTGCTAACTCCGACATCTTCTAAGTTATATCCCAAAATGTGAGTAGTAGGTCACCTGACAATCCAGCTTCCAAGGGTCTCAGAATGGGCACGATATTTTCTCGCTGGATTTTGGAGTAAGCCATACCGCAAAA
The DNA here is from genome assembly GCA_964017195.1 of Siderastrea radians. NCBI lineage: Eukaryota > Metazoa > Cnidaria > Anthozoa > Scleractinia > Rhizangiidae > Siderastrea > Siderastrea radians. Next base: position 31,895,390 of record OZ024899.1, on the reverse strand, counting down.
ATAAATCCTTAAAATTGTCATGCCACACGGCAACAAACACTATCGGCACACATTTGTTAGAATATAACCAATAAGCCTTTCCAGAAATTTAAAACTTTGCCTTTTATCGACTCAAAACGCTGATTGTGCTGGATTTTCATTAATTGCAGTCTTTGATCGCCATAGGCGCTTTATTTGGGTGCACAATCGCAGGCCCGGCCGTGGACCTTCTGGGTCGTAAACGTGCCATTATCGTCGGAGCGATACCATTGGAACTTGGCTGGCTTCTGCTGTTCTTTGCAAAGAACCGTCTTATGCTGTACTCTGGCAGAGTTATCACTGGTATGGGATGTGGTATAGAGACATTGGCAGTTGCGGTGAGTGGTGTGAATTTTCACTGAACAGATCAGAAATTCTTGAGGCAGAGTCTTGAGTCATATTTTTCAAAATCAGGCCAGTAGCAGTAATCACAGATTATAGAGTGCGTTTGAAACGGTCGTCGCCTGTTTGTTTACCGTGAGTTGTTTTTACTTAAATTACTATTTTGGATGATCTTCTTTTACAAAGTCATTTTGTACAATCAATCTTTTTTTTTTTTTTTTCAGGTGTACATAACTGAGATTTCACCAGCTCATCTTCGCGGCAGGCTTGGTTCTGTGAACATGTTAGCTGCGACATCAGGCATGCTACTGGGTTACTGTGCAGGATATCTGTTTTACTGGGATTGGTTGTCCTTAATCGGTTGTATTCCACCAGCTCTTGTCTTACTCCTCATGCCTTGGATGCCGGAGAGCCCGCGATGGTACCTCGAAAAACATCAGAAGGGTAATGCCCTAAGATCGTTACTATGGTTACGAGGAACTCAGTTTGGTATCCAAGAGGAATGTCTCTCAACTGAGGCGTCACTAGGTAACGCAAATAATGAGGGGCGAGGGTAGAGTTAGCCAAATTTATTTAAAATGGAGTGTCAAAGAAAGAAATGAAAGAAGGAAAAAACACATATACACACTAGCTAAGTTAACTAGTCTGCAATCCACGACAGAGTAATTTAAGTTCACATCAATCTACTTCAGTTTCCATCTGTGAATTACTAACTTTTATTTTAATTTTCAGCCAAATTCTCTATTCTTCTCAGAATTATTATTTACGAACCTTTTCTCTCAAAAAAAGTCATCTTAAGAAGCTTAATGAAAATTTATGAAATGTTCAGTTACAGCATGACCTACAAAGGCATGTTTAGACCCCGTCAAACTTTGAGAACTCTGTTCAAAAGTTTGAACAGAACAGGAAATACTGCTCAGTAGCTTTTATTTGAATTTGACACTTAACTACTTCATCTTCAGATTCAAAAAGTTAGAACCACCTTGTACAGCATGATAAACAGCGGCACGGAAAAGTACTGCTCAGTAGCTTTCATTTGAATGGTCACACTTTAGGATTACATCCTCAGACTCAAAAGTTAGAGCCACCTTGTACAGCATAACAAACAGCACCACAGGAAAGTACGGCTCAGTAGCATTCATTTGAATTTATCCCTAAACTGCTTCATCTTCAGATTCAAAAGTTAGAATCACCTTGTACAGCATAACAAACAGCGCCACGGGAAAGTACTGCTCAGTAGCTTTCATTTGAATGGTCACACTTTAGGACTACATCCTCAGACTCAAACGTTAGAACCACCTTGTACAGCATGGCAATTTTTTATCACTTCAGGAAAGTCCTGCTGGCGAACTTTCATTTGACTGAATGATCACATTTAAGAATTTCAGCTCTATATGTGAAAGCATAAAATGTTGATTACACTTTCCTTTCATTTGCATGGTTGACGTATCGGTAATAGACTCTGCTACTTTTACCTCTTTTTTTAGAGCACCACCAACAAATGTCATGCAAAGAATTCTTCACTGGTCCAGTCATCAAACCAGTCATTCTCAGCATAGGTTTGTTATCCTTTCAACAATTTTGCGGAATCAACGTAGTGTTGTTCAATGCTGCTGATATTTTCGCCAAAGCGGGACTCAGCGACGCTAAGCTGGCTTCATTACCTCTCACTGCAGTTCAACTCATCGGTAATGTGCTAGCTTGTTTACTCGTGGATAAAATTGGAAGATGCATTCCTCTCTGGACTGCCGCGCTGGGAATGGCAACATCTTTAATAGGACTGGGCGTTTATTTTGAAATTTACGAGGCAGTTGCGTCGATTTCCTGGCTTTCCATCTTCTGTTCGGTTTTATTTTGCTTCTTTTATTCCCTAGCCTGGGGTCCAATCCCTTGGATAGTCATGGGCGAGATCATACCCCTAAGGGCGCGTGGACTGGGCACCGGTCTTTCCACTGTAGCATGCTGGGTAACGCTTTTCCTAGTTACAAAGACTTACGTTACACTTGATGAGGCGTTAGGAGATCAAGGTGTTTGTTGGTTTTATGCTGGATTGTGTTGTTGTGCGTGCGGCTTTGTTGTCCTGCTTCTACCTGAAACGAAGGGACGATCACTCGAAGAGATAGAGTCGAGCTTCCAAGTTTTACCATGAACTGTGGGAATGAAAGTATTTAAAAAATATATTCCACGAAACAGGTCCAGTTGCAGAGGTGGCCATGTACTCATGGAAGAAAACGTTAATCCATCAATCAATCAATCAGTCAACCAATCAGTCAGTCAGTCAGTCAGTAAATCAATCAATCAATCAATCAATCAATCAATCAGTCAGTCAATAGCCCATTTCACAGTTAACTCATTTGGTTTGCATTACATTGTAGTCGCACGTGAATGTGAGTCTATTTCGGGCAAAAACTGTACAATTGCACGAAATTGCCTCACACCCACCTTCAAATACATTGTAATGCAAATGAGAAAAGTAAACTGTGAAAAGGGCTATCAGTCAGTCAATCAATGAATTAATTAACCAATCAACCATCAATCACCCAATCAATGAAACCGGTAGCAACACTGATGGCTAAGGTTATCAGAGTTAAGTTTCTGATATTTTTCACGAACAAAGGGACTTTGAAAGTATCTCGTACCCAGACAGAAAAAAAAGACAAAACCTTCAGATATATTCACGACTACTTCCATACCATCGTCTTTGATCTATGTAAATAAACAGGAAGCCAAGATATAAATTAATGTCGTTAATTGCAAACAATGGTTTTAGACAAAGTCTAGTGTCCCCTTACTGTTACCGGAGCATTCATAGAATATAAGCGAATACTAAATGTTGTCTTTGCAACATACATTTATATTAATGAAGTTCCCCGGGCATACATTTTTTTGGCAAAAAAGAAAAAAAAAACACGATTATTGTCCCTGAAGAACCTCTTATTTGGGTTTGGTCAATAAAGTATTTATTATTAATATTATTTATGCATTTTTTCGCGCTTGTCATAACCTGCCCCCGACATGAAACGGCTTTAAGGCCGGGAATGCTCGTCGGAAAATCGCTTTTAATTAAACCCTCAAATGATACTAATCTCCTGGCCCAAGCTTTATTTGTCCCCTAAAAGATACCATTCTCTACAATTCTGAAAAGACAGACAGATAAGAGCTATTTTAAAAATGACTTAAATGACGATAAGACGTTGTTGTTGTTATCGAATACTTCCCTCTACTAACAGCTGTTAAAAGCAGTCATACAACTTTTTTTTCTTCGCATGCAACCCTATAAACGACGCCTTGATGGCTAAAACATTCATTTAGGTGCTATACCAAAATCTACAATTTATACCCCCTAAAAAGGCGACGACCATCCACCCGTTTTTCTTTGGAGTCCCGTGCCGAGAATACAATTAACGTGTGCAAGCCTATTTCTGTTGAAAATCTGAATTATTGTAAAAGGCTCGAGCAGGAAATAATGTGAACTGCCCAAATTAGCCTCACTAGTATGGAGGGTATGGGGGCGGGCACCCTAAGAAAGATCTGGATATCTAAATGCAGGCTGGTTGTTAAACTGGGAAATATTAAATGACCATAGATACAGCAACTCTTCAAATTTTAGGTGACCTCCACATTGAATGCATTTTTTCAGCCTCCCTAGGACTTAAAACTCTGTTATTTTTGACTTGCAAATTCTCATTCTTGTTTGAAAAGCTCCATGATGGATACATCTAGTTCCTGTCGCTTGTCCGCTATTACGATAGGGAAGGTGTTTTTAGAGGATACCTTATAACTCCATCCAGTTTCCTTCAGCACTGTTTCAAACAATTCTTTTGAGCCTATTAAAAAGGAAAACGAGACGAAGATTCTTCATGTTTTCTTTAGAACTTTCTCTGCTTGCGCAAGATAACGGCGAAAGGCTTGGTATCCCCGATCGACTAAACCGCGCATGAACATGTCAGTAGCTGGGTCTCAGGTCCCGGCTGTTGCGAGAACCACGGGAAGCTCCAGTAGATCATGTCAAATTCCCTTGCAGCAATTTCCTTGTGGTCAAACACATCGGCAGTTACGGCTGTCACCCTGTCTTCCACTCCATGTAGCTTGGCATTTTCGATCGTGTTTTTTTACAGCAATATCGCTGATGTCGGTTGCCCAGGCTTTGCACTTCTGAGAAGCTAAAGCTGCAAGAATGGCAGTGTACCCTGCCCCACAGCCGACTTCAAGGAAATCAAATGAAGCCTCTTCAGATTTCTTCATCAGTTCTTCTTCCACTGTCTTCACTATCTTTTCAGTCATGAACTTTTTTTCATCAACGGAAAAGCCGGGGTGGAAAACTTCAGGATGAATCACGAATTCTTTTCCCAAAAGCCGCACTCGGGGGATCTGGTCTGCCAATCTGCGCATTTCATCTATGAGGGCCTGCTGCACTTCGGCTTTTATTTTGCTCATAATCCTGTCAATCTATGTTAACAAGGAACAGTCAATTAACTTCACTATCTTTATAAAGGCAACCTGGACGTCACTGAAGAGAGTGGGAACTTATGTGCGGAATCTTCTAGCCGGAATACTGTTTAATAAGGGACCGTTCATTTTTTATGGGGTAGGGGAGGCTGGTGGGATTTGATGGGTAGTACCTGTAAAATATAATCACCCCCTCTACATTAGAAATTTTTCACCTGGCCCCCCCCTTGTAGTCCTAAATATTTGAGATGACCCCCCCCCCAAAGAAAGGAAAAAGTCATAAGGTAAATCTAAAACTTATCAAGCTTAAATTAAAAAGTCAATTTTAACACTCAAGTCCTGCAGGAGTAAATGTTTTGTTGACAAGCACTAAAGGTAATTTTCTGGTAGGGGTTCCAGGGTATCTTCCCCTGGAAAATTTTGAAAATCTAGAGATGCTCTAATGCAATTTGGTGCATTTGGAAGTACATAAACAGACAATTAAGGCCGGTTAAAAGCACTATTTTGGACACTGTTATCAGTTGTTTAAGAATCAGACCAGCAGTGGCCAAAAAATAGTTGACATTTCCCTGGCTTTTTTAATTTTGTAATGAAAATGTTGGTGGGATAGAGTTGCCGTTGGGTGTATAATAAAGTAGCGGGGCCCGGGGGCATTCTCCTCCGGAAAAATGTGAATTTTCAGAACCTTAGAATCGCTATTTTTGGCCTTCTGGCACTGATGTCTGCATTATCACAGATGCTGTCACTACTAAACTTAAAGGAAATTTCTTTGGTGACCCCCCTTCACACACCATATTTATCTGGCTGGCCCCCCCTTTGAAGCCATATTTTTTTTGCATGGCCCCCCTCAAATCCCACCAGCCCCCCCCCCCCTACCTCGTAAAAAATGAACGGTCCCTAAGTAGGACAGGAATTGCTAGAATGCTATTTATTTAAACAGCATACATAATGGTCTTCAGTTGAGCGTCGACAAACCGAAATCAAGGATTTCTTTGAGCATTTACAACAGCTGCAAACATCTAAGACAACAATGAAATGAGTTTGTAGTTTGGTTCTCGCCCCAGCTCCGTCAGGGGATGAAGAAGAATATAAATGAAGTGTTCATTATTCCCGCTGTAACGGGCAAAATTCAGTGCTAGTTGGGAAATGTAACTGTCGATTAGTACTCCAAGAGAAATCGTTATTCCATTATTCCTGAAAAAGCAGGGCCATCATTCCACTATTGCACTGCAAAAAGGCCATTAATTCATTATTCCACTTCAAGAAATTTCCGTTATTCCTCTTCATCCCCCGATGCTCCGAGAGGTTTTTCTCCGGGTACTCCGGTTTCCCCTCTCCTCACAGCCAACATTTCTGAATTCCAATTTGATCTGGACATTGCCACGATTAGCTTCAGCTGGTGTCAATTAAAGTTAAAGAAACTACCCAACGAACCAATGAGAACTCGAAGCAAATAAAAACAACAGGCTCCAAACTCGGAAACTCAGAGAACGCAAACAAGCAAGTCATGGTTTTGATTTTACCTCTGATAGGTTGAGAAAATGACGTGACGCACGTCAGCCAATCACGCGCAAAAGTAAACAAAACGCAACGCAAAATCAATACCTTCCATGTTCAATTAAAATCGCTCCTCGAGAAATTATTAGAATACTCTTTACTCCGCACTTCGTCCTGGGCTAGCCAAATGCTCATTCATTTCTCTACAAAACGCAGCGAAGCAATTCAGAACCAGTTGGCACGGCTGCCGTGCCACGAATTGTCTTGCTTTAGGCTTTAAAAGGGACAAATCCAACGAAATGTATTATCGAAGAAGTAAAATTTAAATAAACAGAGGTTACATTGATCGAATTAACGAAAGAAATCCTAAAGAAGAGGCGTAACGAGTTTTGTGACGCTCAATTTACGGTAATAAATGAGTAAGTAGGGGTAATCGATGAATTGGTAAGTCGGTAAGGAAGGACAACTCTTTCTGGTATAAACGCTTGGTAAGTTGTCTCCAGTAGGAGGGTTGTCTCGGGTTACAGGGACAAGTTTTCTCCGTATAAGCAGGGCCTAAAATTAGCTATAAAACCGTAAACAAGCGGTGATCAGACAAACACATATTATGTGATTGTTTCAAGATATAGAACGAGACAAAATTCGCCAACTTCGCAAGCGGTGATCAGACAAACACATATTATGTGATTGTTTCAAGATATAGAACGAGACAAAATTCGCCAACTTCGCAATACGTATTATTTAACAAGTTATCTAATATAGAACCAGGGTCTGGAAGGGGGGATCCTGATCCCGCATTCCCGCTCCTTTTTCACGAGAATCCCGCATCCCGCACTTTTTCATCGCTATCCCGAATCCCGCTTTTTCTTTCCCAAAAATACATTTAAAAAAGGACTAATTACTGCAAAAGCTAATAAATTTAAGATGTAGATTGGCCCTTTCAATTGATATTTTACGCTTGCCTGGTTGATACGCTTTTGCCGCTACAACGTTTACTTAGGTCGTGGCGATTTCCCGAATTCCCGACATACAAGCAAAAAATCTCGCATCCCGTGCCCAAATTTTGGCGAATCCCGCTTCCCTGGTAGCAGTCAAATCCCGAATCCCGTCAAGATATTTTGCGTTTTCCCGAATCCCGCACCGTATTTTGGCCAAATCCCGGATCCCGAGAATACCCTTCCAGCCCCGCTAGAACCACCTCCTCGCCGATGTACAACGGCGAGGTAGATGCGTCTGTATATAAGAAGTAAGAATGATATCTCGCCGATGTCGCCGATGTACAACGGCGAGGTGGATGAGATTTCGGATCTGTATTATGTTAAGAATATTTAATCAAGCTGATTGCGACATTCACATGAAAAAAGCCGTTTTATATATTGAAACAATCACACAATATGTCAATGTCTGTACTTCCGCGAACAAGGCATCAAAACGACATCACTTTGAACAATAAAAATAATTAAAAAATTAAAAAATTAACAAAGCAGATACTGCTTCGAAGCAAAACACAAGTTAAATTCTAACTCACCTTAACACCAGGCTTAGTTTAGGCAAACGTCTTTCCAAAGAGTTACAAATGCCAAACTTCACTAAGACCTCGCTGACTTACGGCAAAATACACCTCATGTACCACTCCTCACAACAGTTGATCATAAGTTTGCGTGAACGAAGTGTCACGCACGTGCGCTTGCATAAGTGCTATAATGACAGAAAACCTAGGAAACCAAATTTAATATGTGTATATGAAATGTCACTAAGCCTAAATAAATGGACCTTAATGGGAGAGCTTATAAGCTTGTAAGAACATTCAGGTTAGCAAAAAGTAAAAGCGGATCCACTGAATAAAAAATCTTACTATTTGCAAGGTGTTGAGTATCCGGAACACTGTGTTCTCACGTTTTCTATGGAACTTGTAGGTCTACCCAGCTGTGTATAATACAAAGACGAAAAAAGGAGATTGGATATATTTCGAAAACTGTTCCATTTTTCTCCTGTCCCATTCTACTCGACTTCCTAAAAACGTACGGCCACCATGAATGGTTTTGTCTTTCTCGGATGCCAGGATTTTTGGTAGCTGCAACAAATTAAAATTACCGGCTTTTAAAAATAGCACCGGAGAAACTGGTTCGCCCATACAAATCGAAGTCCCTCTAGTACTTTAATGTAAGAGAACTAGCCTTGGGGGGGGGGGGGGCACTTGACCTATCTTTGGGTATTGAGGTGCCGCTGAAAGCCTGAAACCCTGACCCTGTTTGGAACAAAAATGGCAACCCTGTTTAGGACAACAGCCTCCATTTCAGGTTCCTGTTTAGGACAAATGCCAAAACACACACAACCTGCCCTTGTGTTACACATTTTTAAAGTGTTTTAAAGACCAGCAAACATCCCTGATCTAGGATTGCTAAATATTGTACAAACCACATTTAGCGACGACAATCGTTTTGATCATATCTACCGGCGTTATATTACGTCTGCGACGCAGGCTAATCATTCCCTGTTTAGGACATGTTCAGACCCTGTTTAGGACAGACTCGAATAAAATTATATACCCTGTTTCTTTCAGGGACGCCAAAAACCATACCTTGTCCAGCGGCACGTCCACGTATTGGCCATATAAGGGAGGCCCGGCCCCTGCTCACTGGCTCTAATTGTGCGTGATAATAAATAGTCGCCTTAGGGCCTCATCAAAGTGCACCCTATTTATCCACAAAATGATCTCATAGTGTACTTTTCATTTTTGTTTGTTTTTTTCGTACATATAACTAATGTTTAAAGATGATCATAGCATATTGCCTATCTTGAAAATGCGTTTATCCCATCTGTTCAACTTTTAACAAATTTTGTCACTTTTGTCAAAAATCATCACTTTGATGAATGCATTTAGTTTAAGTGCAGATCGCAATACTGGTTCTAGAACGACTGCCGTTGAAGAAGAAGAGACAAAATCCCTACGCACTGTCACGCCCGGCGGCCATTTTTATTTTCGTTCAAATTTATTTCGTCTCCCCGACCTTACCTTTGCTTCTCCCAATCGTGACTGGAGATCGGGCAACTGGTCCATGTAAACAGTCTCCAAGCTAGCTTCTCGGATGAGATACCGACGGCTTCTCGGATGGGATACCCACGGTTTTCAGGGCAAATGTAGTATTTTTTCTCAACCCTACTGCCCCCGGGGGGGGGAAGTACTCCCCGAAAATTTGGGTGGATGGTGTGTGGCGCACTCCTTCAAACCCTTACCCTATTTCAGACCAAAATATGTAAATTCCCCTACCCTATTTCAGACCTGTCCCAAAATTCGATACCCTATTTCAGACCTGCCCAAGAACTGCTTGCGCTTCGCAAGAGATGAGAAGATAAAAAGTAACTTCTTCTAAAAACCATACCTAATTCCAGACCAGATCTCACAAACCTAACCCTATTTCAGACAAAACCGGTTAAAATCAATACCCTATTTCACATTAAAACGGCTCGAAAACCATACCCTTTGGTGCCCCCCCGGATGTACCGACCTAATATCATCGAGGCCGTCGAAATTGCGTAGGTGGATAAATCAGTTGCTCGTCAGTGATCTTTGTCTAGTAGTTAAACTGTTAAAAGTATTTCGACGGAGCGCAGAACTCAGAGGGGTTGGATTTCTATTGTCTTCTGAGTAGAGAGCGGGCTTATGCACTTCTGTAACAGACACGGTATAAATCATTATATTGTCACATCACGGCGTAATTAGAGCTATTAATTACCTTTTATGAGCAAATGGAGGTCGGAAAGTCAGGATGTTAAAATTTTAGTGTTTTCTAGCACTTTTTTTTATCGACAGCAACATGACGCCCTCCCATCTCAAGTTTTTCAAAAAGCGCCTTGCCTTTCAGTAACACGCACGATGCTTGACAGCAATGAAAAAAAGTATGCGTTAATGACGTCTTGAACGTCGGAGTTTGGATGTTATTGAAAGGAGCAGTAAACAAGTATTTTTTTAAGTTTTAGTTGGGCCATGAGACACATTTTGACCAATGATGCGCGAACGCAAGCGATATTAAATATTAGATGGATTGTAAGCGGAGGTAATAGCCTAGTAATAGGGAACCAACAAGAGCAAGGAATTGCCGGTATCCGGCAGAAGTAAGCAAGCAAGGAAGCAAGCAAGCAAGCGAGCAGGCAATCAATCAATCAATCAATCAATCAATCAATCAATCAATCAATCAATCAATCAATCAATCAAACAATCAATCAATTAAACAATCAGATAGTCGTCAGTCATTCAGTCAGTCAGTGAGTCAATCAATCAGTCAGTTAAACATGCACTCACAGTCAGTCAGTCAGTCAGTCAGTCAGTCAGTCAATCAATCAATCATTCAAACAGATAGCAACACTGACCGTTGAGTTATCAGAGTTAAGTATCTGACGTTTTGCATCATTCATTGTTTGACAAGATAGCTTTCACGACCAAAGGGACTGTGAAAGTATCTCTCAATATCCAGACAGAAGGAAAAAAATACATTCAAGATACATTTAAGGCAGCTTCCATACCATCGTCTATGATCTATGCCTGATAAGCAGGAGCCCAAGATATAAATTATTGTCGTTCCTTGCAAAAATGGTTTTAGAGGACAAAGTCTAGTATGCACTTTATTAGCAGAGACGTGCATGCATATAATTTAAGGGCATGTTTGAATAATGTTTATGCAGCATGCATTGATATTAATGAAGTTCCCGGGTTGTTCAATTTCAAAACTATGCATTTTTTGTTTCGAATGAACACCGTTATTGTCCTTGAAAACCCCCTCCGGGGTTTGGTCAATAGGATATTTAGTATTATTAAAAACTGGACTAGGTATATTGGATTTCTACCATTCTGATTGGCTGAACGGAGCCAGGCTATCAGCTCATATACCTGCTGTGACCAAATATGGACAATGAACACTCAACAACAAAATGAACAAAGTGAGCTGGAAGTTTTTTCCTCGCCAGCAACCCGGCGAGAAAAATAGACAAGAAAAATCACTTGGCAGCGAATTTGAATTAAGTAGAAATTCCAACAGCGTCACTAACAGCGTCGTCTAACACAAGTCAAAATTGTTTGAAGAAACTGTGCAGAAAACGAAATTAGAAATTTAAGCATTGAGCGTTGTGTTTACAATTAATTTCTTTCATCGATCGTCACCTCGATCATTAAAATTGAACAAACGGTAGGTTTTATCAGGAAGCCTTTCCATTCAAAATATCAAGACAAGACAAAATAAAACACAGTGAAATGGGGCAGAAGCAATTAATAACAACTGTCACACATTCATGACGATTCGGTGCGAAAATCATGAAGCAGTCTAAACAAGTACTAAACAAACTACAGCTGCAAACTACCAAGAAGGCCGAAGGAACGGCGAAAATTTGTTTCGGCTTTAACACGTAAAATTGACACTTGTTTACCTGCACTCGTTGTAGCTCTGTGTTCCAACAGGTCCAAATGCTCAGATAGAAATCGGATGCCATGTAAACGGAGTTGAATCGCTTTTCCAGTTGTTTGAATGTTGATTTTACCATTCCGTCCGCAACCTTGCATTAAACAAACTATGATGGTGAATTCTAATGTTCCTCGCTACAGTAATCTTGCTTCTGAGCTGCATAGAAATTACTTCTTCAAGTTCAAATTGGTTCTGTCTTCATTTCGATCAAACACGCACATGATGGCTCCGTTGTGCTAACAGATTACAAACTTGTTCTGTTTCAACTCCAGCAGCTGATACGGTGAAATTGTACAGCTTCAATCCGCTTTGAACGATGATTACAACAATGTTTCGGGAAAAATCAAACATGTACCATATTTCAGAGCCAATAATTAGAAGATTTTTTTCCCAAACTTGTGCCACTTCGTTCACTTTCGGGCAGTTTTCATTGATTCATTCAGCTTTGCAATGAAACGCTGCAACACTTCGCAAGGTTTTGGCGCCTTTTTCGTTCAGTCATGTGATCGATTCTTGCTCCCTTTTTATCCCTTTTTTCATTTTTCTTTTTCTTTCTTGATTTTTTTTTTATAGTAGTTAAGTTTTTAATAAAACAATTATTCTACTCGAGCTTGCTGGATATCAAATGATTATAACCAACTCGGCGCTACGCGCCTCGTTGGTTATCTATCATTTCATATCCAGTGCGCCCTCGTAGAATAATTGTTAATTATTGATTAAATACATTGAAAGGGCTTAAGGGACTAGGATGCTCGTTGTAAAATTTGAATTAATCCCCCTAAAGGTGACCATTCTACGCGTGGCTCAGGTTTTGACTCCTAAAAGATACCACTCTGAAACAGACAGAAACTGCAACCCTAAACGATGCCTTGATGGGCAAAAAGATTCATTTTGGTGTTTCATCCTGACGGACATCTTAAATTTCAGTGATACCAAAGTCCATGAGGGACTTAGGCCATCAAAAAAAAATCGCTGCATGCATTCATTAAACGTGTTATTTTACGCGAGTCACTTCTGTCAGCAACGTGGAGAATTATATGAACACGTGCGATCGGTATGTGTCCTTGCGGTTATTTAACAGCATGACTTACATTAAGATTATGAGGAAAGCGATCACGCCGTGAAGCAAACATTATTACAGGAAACAACGAACGCAGTCAGCACAAGTGCGTGAATTTTAAGGTAGGTTTGTCTGTTTTTTCGGGTAACCTCCTTTTGGCTCTGTCGAATGTCAGCAACAGAAAGGGTTTTGGTCGCACGACTTGTCACCATACGCCAGGAAACGAAAAAAAAAAAAAAAAAAACAGGACCAGAGAAGTATTCAGTCTTGTCACGCCGTTTGATGTCGTGCGACATGTGTTCATCGTTTCAGTTTTATCTGTTTTCTGTTTCGGTTCGCGTGTTTTCCCTTAAAAAGTAAAAATTCTAATCGGTGTGTTGCGATTTTCATTCGCGCCTTACGTTTAAACAATCGAAATAATCGGAGAATAGGAAAAATTATGGATCACAACTCCTATTATACCATTCTCTGATTTAGCACTTATCGCACTCTTCTGGCGTGTGGATTACTCGTCTAACGCTTAGAACAAGGTTTACATGCACGTGTAGTTTAGTTTTTTCGGCGTCTGCTTGAGTTTATAAGCGTCTCCATTGCTCGTGTGATGCTTAAAACGAGGTATACCTGCACGTGTAGTTTTTTTTTCTCTGCTTGCATTTATAAGCGTCTCCATTGCTCTTCTGGCGCTTAGAACGAGGTATACATGCATGTGTCGCTTTGTTTTTTCGTCTGTTTAAGTTTACAAGCGTCTACATTGTTCGTCTGACTTCTTGTCTGACTGCTTAGAACTGACGAGGTATACATGCACGTGTAGGTCTGTTTTTCGCCTGCTTGCGTTTGAATATCGTCTTTATTGCTCGTCTGACGCTTAGAACGAGGTATACCTACGCGTGTAGGTTTGTTTTTCGCCTGCTTGCGTTTGAATATGCGTCTCCATTGATCGTCTGACGCTTAAAACGAGGTATACATGCATGCACAGTTTTGTCCGTCCTCTGTTTATATTGATAAGCGTGTCCATTACTCGTCTGACGCTTAGAACGAGGTATACATGTATGTCATTTGGTTGCCATTTTCCTCCGTTTGCGTCGTGTTAAGCTTTTGTTCGCGAACTGACATCCGGTGAATCGGGTGGAGTTTTGGTATGACGGGTCGTGACGGTCCGTCTCGGACCGTGACGGTTTGCCAACATTTGGTACCCAGGGCCTCCTTCAGCTAACTTCCGGTCCACCTACTTCCCAGGGTCTCTCTTCTTCCCATACCTCAGCTAGAATTCTACTTCCGGTAAGGGGTAGTAAATTTCGCGACCTGAGCTAGTGAGAGGTGTCACACCTTGGCTTTGAATTACGTATGCAAATTAGCTGGCTGCACATTGAATGTGCAGCCAGCTAACTTATTAATAAATAACATTTTTCGCACCGCAAAGCTTATCATGTAATTTATACCCTAATAAAGGCGACGAGCAACCCGCCTCTGTCACATTGCTGTCCCACCCCGGAACCCTGTTTCCCACTACAAACGTTTGCAAGCTTGCTTCCGTTAAGTAACCTCACTAGATTAGATTAGCCAGATTAGCGTCACTAGTATGGAGGGTATGGGGGCGGGTTCTCTTAGAAAAGATATAGATATGTGGAATTCAGAGAACTCCTGGACACCTATAGGCGGATCCTTGCTGACATCATTGTTTACATCTTGAAAATTGAAATTTATCCGAGAAACAAAAAATATATTTTAACTAGAAAGAGCATACAACACTTAGTTAACGTACGAGGTTTGGAAGAAAAAGGATGGAAACCGGTTTTAATGATGCTTTCAAAACGTACAACATTTACAGACGTTTGTATGGCTGGGTGGTAATTCTTGCCACCCAGCCATACAAACGTCTGTAAATTTGACCTTTTTCAAAGAGGAAAATCTCCTTCAAATTTCAACATTCTTCTCTCAAATTTGCTCTTTTTACCTATTGTGCCAGTCTCTTTCAATTTTTCGCGTTTTCGTTTGCCAAGCTTTAAACCATAAGATTTTCGAAAATTTATGATAATACTTAAATCAAAGACTGCCGATATAAACAAGGATTCGAATGCAGACTACAGTTGTCTAAACTCCTGGTAAATATTAATAAATGGCCATAGATCCAGCTAACTCCTCAAATTTTTAGGTGACGCCCACACTGAATACATTTTTCCACCCTCCCTAGGACTTAAAATTTCTCTATTATTGGCTTGCAAATTCTCATTCCTGTTAATTTAAAAAACTCCACGACGGATACATCTAGTTCCTGTTTCACGTCTGCTATTTCGATAGGGAAGGTTTTTTGGGAGGATATCTTGTAACTCCAACCAGTTTCCTTCACCACTGTTTCAAACAATTCTTTTGAACCTTCTGAAAAGGAAAACGCGACAAAGATTCTTCCTGTTTTCTTTAGAACTTTCTCTGCTTGTGCAAGGTAACGGCGAAAGGCTTGGTATCCCGGATCGACTAAACTGCGCATGAGCATGTCTAGCTGGGTCTCAGGCTCTGTCTGTTGACAGAACCAAGGGAAGTCCCAGTAGATCATGTCAAATTTCCTCCCAGCGATTTCTTTGTGGTCAAACACATCGGCAGTCACGGCTGTCAGCCTGTCTTCTACTCCATGTAGCTTCGCATTTTCGATTGTATTTTTTACAGCAATCTCGCTGATGTCGGTTGCCCAGGCTTTGCACTTCTGAGAAGCTAAAGCTGCAAGAATGGCGGTGTACCCTGCCCCACAGCCGACTTCAAGGAAATCAAATGAAGCCTCTTCATATTTCTTCATCAGTTCTTCTTCCACTGTCTTCACTATCTTTTCAGTCATGAACTCTTTTTCATCAATGGACATGCCGGGGTGGAAGACTTCTGGATGAATAAGAAATTCTTTTCCGAAAAGCGGCACTCGGGGGCTCTGGTATGCCAATCTGCGCATTTCATCTATGAAGGCTTGCTGCCCCACGGATTTGTTTATTTCGCTCATGATCCAATCAATCTATGCAAAAAAAAAAAGAACGGTCAAGTAACCTCAGGATCGTTATAAACGCAAGCTGGTCACTGAAGGGAGTGGGAACTTATGTGCGCTGTTTTGGAATGTCCTACTAATTAGTAGAACAGGAATTGCCGGAAGGCTATTTATTTAAACGGTGAATAATGGTTTTCAATTGAGTGTCGACAAACCGAAACCAAGAATTACTCTGACCATTCACAACAGCTGCAAACAACTAAGACAACATTGAAACAACAAAATGAACCAATAAGAAATTGGAGCAAATACAAGGGACAGGCTTCAAGCGCGGGAGAGCGCGTTCGGGCAAGTCACAAATGGTTTTGATTTTACTTCTGAAAGGTTGATTGAGAAAATGGCAGAACTTACTTCAACCAATCACACGGCATATAGAAATGCGAAACAAAGGGAAACGGAAATCCATTTCGATTTTCAACTGAAAGTCGCTCCATGACGAATTATTGAAATGCTATCTACGATGTATTTCGTGCTCGTGTGAAAAGGTCAGCTTTCCCAACGAAGAAAATCCGTCATCCTTCAGACGACAGGATTTACCGCGCCCGTAGTTAGCGTTTGTAGTAGAGGATTTTCAAAATGGCGAAGTTAGGCGACGTTCGCCGAGAACGAGAACACCAGAACCAGAAGCAAAAAACTTGTCAGACAATTTTATTGGGCAAAGCAAGGCGGACGTTCAATAATCAATTTGCATGTTAAGACGTAAGAAACTGTCTTTGACGCGACGAAATTGAGCGCAGGTTGGACCCTGTAATGCGAAGAAAATCAACGTGCAAAATAAACCATTTTGGTCAGTACCGTGGCAAAGAAAAATGCTGAAAACAACGTTTTCGGTTTATATAGTTTATGATTTAACCTTTGAACTGGAGATTCTTGTGAAACAGGTTCACACGTGGCAAATTTTAAAGACTGCTTTATTACTAACGACGCAAACAAAGAAGAAAAAAGGAGAAAAAACTCACACCTATGTTTATTGAATGTCGCCATGGTTAATATTGATATCGAGAGAGGAGACAGACCATTAAATTGTTTTTGAGGGGGCGAAGGAGTCTGGGCAAATATCGAAAAAAAAATTCTTGTAAAGCTATTTTATCAAGCGAAAGGAAGAGAGGAAAGAGAAATGAGTTTGTTCCTATCTATAATTACGTTTTACTAGGCTGGTTAGTCAGGGGGGTGTCTACGTAATACCACAACGACTTTCAGTGCGGTACGAGATGAAGACTTGATAGCGTATTTACATTGACCGCTGTATGCAAAATGGATACGGAGACAGCTCCGACATCGTTGTACGCTGGACAAGTTGCTCTTTCTTCCTAACAGAAGCAGGTACCGGTGTTTTTGGTACCCTCAGCTTTGGTTACTGCGTGGGGTATTCATCACCGGCATCTTATGATTTAAAGTCAGCTTCGAATCCTGCAATCCGTTTGGATAACTCTCAAGAATCCTGTTTTTCTGTAAGTTCGGCAGTTGAGTTGTATTTTCAGTTTTGAAAATTCTAAAACTGATTTACACGAGACTAACTCGTTAGGGCATGTTATCTTTTGTTTGCTTTGTTGCTGTGGTTTTGTTTTGAGCAGTGAATTTTTTTTCTGCATGAAATGAAATGGTTAAGACGAAAAGGGATATGAACAAAGAGTCGTACATGTATCATAATTGTGGTACGAGTCCTGCTACCAGAATAAGAATTTAAATAACAAGTACCGATATAAAATCATTCACTAAAGCCGAGCATGGTTTAAATTATGGGTCGGCTTGAAATAGACTACGCTTTTGATATTCTTTCCTGATACGATACGACTTCAATCAGTCTCAAATATTCCCAGCCACATTGAACTAAGATTAGCGGTAACATCGTGAATAGTGCATGAGGATGACATTTCTTTGAACAATAGACCTGTTACCTTTCCGCCTCTCTTACTAAAACGATTTGACTGGGACCTGGGAATTTAGACCCTGTTTATCTGGAGAAAGGTTGCCCCTTGTAGACGGGTCACCCTCCAGCCAGAGCTACTCCGGGCGAGCCATCTGTAGTCTGCGTAGCAAGCGTTTCCGGAGGGCTTTCCTCAGGTTTGATGCATTCTTCGCTTTTCGAAGGCGCGAAAATTGGGGCGTGCTTCCGTCAGTGTTGCGCTCGCCCCAATTTTCGCGCCGCCGAAAAGCGAACGGGTGGGGAAACCTACGGAAAGCCCTACGGAAACGTTTGCTACGCAGGCTAAGCCATCTGTTCATACATTTCTGTACAAAACGCAGCGAAGCGTTAAAACGTGGCTCGGCTGGTAGGATGACCCTTCTAGTAGGGTCACCCACTTTAACCGGGACAACGTTTTGCGTGCCACGTGAGACGTATTGTCCTGTTTTAGGTTTTAAAAGTGATGAATTCAAAAAAAAGATATGTGTATATATAAACAGAGGCTACGGGGATCGAATAAAAGAAAGAGATCCTGAGGAAAAAGGCGTATTGAGTTTCGTGACTATCCATGTGCGGTAGTGAATAATTAAGTAAGGTCAATTATACCCAACTATGACTCGGTGAGCAAGGTCAACTCTTTCTCATTTAAAAGCTCAATAAAGTTGTCTCGGGTAGGAGAGTTGTCTCGGGTACTTGTGACAACTTTTCTCTCAACAAACAGGGCCCGAAAATAGCTATAAAGTAGTCATAAAATCGTGAAGGGGGCATGACAATTAAGACGACATCGCTTTGAACAATAGATCTGTTAGCTTTCCGCTTCTTAGTGAAACAATATGACTGGGACATAGGGAGTTGGCAGGATTCTCTTTGGTTCTTACTAGTCACCTGTTACAGAGTCCAAAAAAATATTTTAACAACCAAAGATCCTGTTATATGCTCCAAGCTCACCTTAATTTCACACGTAAATTAAGGATTAAGCAGACTTCTTTTCAACGAGTTAGAGATGCCAAACTGCAAACCAAGACCTCGCTGGTATTAAGCGAAATACAGCTTATCTACTACTCGTTAGCTTACCGGGTTGATTTTAGCTTATGACTCAGGTCTGAAAACCTAGGAAACCAAACTTAACATTTGCATATAAATGTCAAATAAGCCTAAATAAATAGACATTAATGTAAGAGCTTGTAAGTTGTAAGAGCTTTCAGGTTAGCAAGAAGTAAAAGCGAAATTACTGAATAAAATAATGACTCTGCAAGATGTATCCAGTACACTGTGTTCTGACCACCGGGGTTCTCGCGGTTTGTATGGGATTCGTGAGCGATGTTATTTTTGCCCAACCTTGTGCAATACAAAGGCAAAAAGAGGAGCCTGGAGCGAGCTCAACCTTTATAGACTCGTTTCAAAGTCTGCTCGATTTTTCTCCATACCCGCTCTACTCGACTTCCTAACAACGCATCATGGCCATCAGGGATGAATTTGTCTTTCTCGGGTTGTTGCGTGTACTATTCTTCGATTTTTTTTTCTCACTTGATATCATGAGCGTCAAAAGGATTGTCTACGTGTTTTTTTTATTTTTTATTTTGATTTTTATGTTCTTGTCTGCTACAGCAACATAACGTAACGGTCTACCACCTTAAAGTTGTCAGAAACTTTAGTTTCAAAAGCTGGAGGATATCACTTGGGGAATATAATTTGCTATTTTCCTAGTTTTATAGGGACACATTGTGTCATGTCATATTTTGATCAATGACACGGAAGCGATATTTAAAGGACTACAGGAGAGAAAAGCCTACTAATAAGAAACCAGTAGGAACAAGCAGATGCCCGTATCCAAAAGCGAGTCAATCAGTCAGTGACTAATATATTGAAGACTCCTTCCATGCAAAATGGCATCCCCAGGTCACAACGCTAAGGACATGTTGGTCTCAGTGATCCCGTCTGGCTTCAGCAGTACAACACACAGGCGCAGTTTTGAGGCTAGGATGATTTTTAAACACCAGACACTGCACCCAGGAGGCCTAAATACGGATTTTAATTTTGTTTAAAACCTCTCAAAGTCAACGCGTGCTAGTAAAGTTACGTTTTTGGTTTTGTTTTTATTTAAACGTTATGTCGCGCGTGCAATTTTCAGTTACTTTCAAACCTTTGAAGAAGAGGGAGCACCCTCGAAACGTCTGTTTTTTTTTTTGGGGGGGGGGGGCGAACGTTTTCAGCGTATATTTTAACAAAACGTTTACATTCATACGATTTAC
Organism: Siderastrea radians; assembly: GCA_964017195.1. Classification (NCBI taxonomy): domain Eukaryota; kingdom Metazoa; phylum Cnidaria; class Anthozoa; order Scleractinia; family Rhizangiidae; genus Siderastrea; species Siderastrea radians. Next base: position 31,875,385 of record OZ024899.1, on the reverse strand, counting down.
AGCGCTTCACAGTTTCTTCTCAATTTAGTGAAACAAACAAACTTTCATACTGTTATACGCGACGCAAACTATGGTTGTCGTCACTGGCAATTATTAAATGACCATCGATCTCCCCGGGACTTGAATTTTCCTTATTATTGTCTTGCAAATCCTCATTCCCTTTTAAAGAGCTCCACGACGGATACTTCTAGCTCCTGTTGTTCGTCTGCTATTTCGACAACGAAGGTTTTTTTGGAGGATATCTTGTAACTCCAACCAGTTTCCTTTACAACTGTTTCAAACAATTCCTTTGAACCCAAATGAAAGGAAAACGCGACGAAGATTCTTCCTGTTTTCTTCAGAACTTTCTCTGCTTGCGCAAGATAACGGCGAAAGGCTTGGTATCCCGGATCAACTAAACTGCGCATGAGCATGTCTAGCTGGGTCTCAGGCTCCGTCTGTTGACAGAACCAAGGGAAGTCCCAGTAGATCATGTCAAATTCCCTCCCAGCGATTTCTTTGTGGTCAAACACATCGGCAGTCACAGCTGTCAGCCTGTCTTCCACTCCATGTAGCTTCGCATTTTCGATCGTGTTTTCTACAGCGACATCGCTGATGTCAGCTGCCCAGGCTTTGCATTTCGGAGAAGCTAAAGCTGCAAGAATGGCAGTGTACCCTGCTCCACAGCCGACTTCAAGGAAATCAAATGAAGCCTCCTCAGATTTCTTCATTAGTTCTTCTTCCATTGTCTTCAGTATCTTTTCAGTCAGGAACTCTTTGACATCAATAGAAATTTCGGGGTGGAAAACGTCTGGATGAATCACAAATTCTTTTCCTAGAAGCCATACGCGAGGGCTCTGTTTTCCTAATCTTCGCATTTCATCTAGAAAGGCCTGCATCCTTTCAGCTTTGTTTATATCTTTAAAGATTGAATCTAAAAAAAAAAAGGAAAAAAAGACAAGTACTTTTAGGATCTTTGTAAAGGCGAGGTATAGTCACTTATGGGAGTGGACACTAATGTGCACTGCTCTGGACTGAGTCTTCTGAAGTAAGAACTAACAGAAAAGGAATTGTTAAACGATGTTTAATAGAATGCTACAGAGTACTTTTCAACTAAGTGTCGAAAAAATAAAACCAAAGTAATTACTTTGACCAGTCACAACAGATGCAAACAACCAGTAAGAACTCGAAGCGATTACGAGTAACAGGCGTAAAGCGCGGGAAAACGCATCCAAGCTAGACTCTGCAAGCAGTCTCTCTTTTGCTCCAAAATCCGTTTTAGTTTTACTTGATTGGTTGAGAAAATGGCGGGAGTTCTTATTAACCAATCCCAGAGCGTAGTAAACCAAAGCCAAAGCAAACGTAAATTCCTCCGACACTCAACTGAAAACCGCTGTATGAAGAATCATTAGAATGCTATCGGACTCCGCACGTCGTGCCTCCTACGAAAAACTTTGATTTCCAGGCGGTGAAAATCCGTCACACTACGGGCAACAGCGTTGGCCGTATTTAATGATATGGGAATGAGCGGACTCTCGATCATGACTGATAGCTACAATTTGAATGTAAACGAATGATCAAGTTCCGCATTCGTGAGTTTCTTTTGCATGCAAATTCAGGTTCGATGGCTAGTGCACGAATATGACTATCATGTGTGTAGTTTTTAACACGTCGTCGAAAATCGTGCGCACTGAAGCCGAGTATGGTTTTATTATTGGACGCCATGAACTACATTGCGTTCGTGATATCCTTTCTTGTTACATATTAAGCAATCAAAGGAATTTAAACTCCGAGAAAGCGCGACCTCACTCTTAACAATGTCCAGTCATGTTGAACAGAAACTAGTTAGAAAGTCGTCAATAGGGCGTTAGAACGACATCATTCTGAACAATGTATCTGTTAGCTTTTCCCTTCTAGTTGTAGAACGATATGACCGGGACATGGGGAGTTAGAAGAATTCTCTGGGATTCTTACAAATCACCTGTTTTAGAGGCGAGTGTTTTCTCACTAAAGACGCTTGCTAATTATTCTCTGGGGCAAAACACAAGTTAAATTCTAACTCACCTTAAACTAGGCTTAGATAACAGGCAGACTTCTTCCCAAAGAGTAACAAATGCCAAACTTCACCAAGACCTCGCTGATGTTAGGCAAAATACACCTTATCTATTACTTTTAACTTGCTTAATTTTACCGTGGAACCCGTGGAAGCCATTTAATTCCATAAGTTTGCATGAACTAAGTGTCACGCATGAGCGCTTCCATAAGTGCCATGACGAGACAGAGCTGAATAACGCACTGCGCATGTTCGTTACGTCACTATTCTCCTCCACTCTCGTCCCCGAGCTGCGATCCTTTCGGCCAGCGTCACGATCACAGCTCTTGGATTGTGGAAAATTTGTGTTCGAAACGGACAATAAAGTGTTGAATATTTTGTTCTTAATGCCGATTTAGAGCTGGGAGATGTTAAAAGAAGAATTCGGTGTCTTTGGCGATGTCATTAAGGTAAGTAAAGTTTTCGTTTAATAGAAATTGTGGTTGAAAAGCTTTTTATTTAAAGCTGTATTGCAGCAACGAAGTGTCGTAAAGCGGCTGTGTCACGGTTCATAAAGATACCTTATTCTCTTACAATGAACTTTTAAAATTTTATAATTGGAAATTTGTAAACTTGTAATGAAGCAAGTTGAAAGTTACACTACTACAAACATGTGCTTAATTTTGATTCAACTAACACTGACCATAATTTTTGTTCAATGGCAGTGTTGCTCCATAAAAACCAAAATCTTAATTTAAGACTTTTCTATTGAACGAAAGCTTTACTTACCTCAGTGATAATAATGTTATTGCATGGAATTTTTGACAGTCTACTCTTGTCTGAAGCGGTGCCATGCATATGACACGAACACCTGTTGTTGTCTTTCTCGAGTTGTTTTCTGTGGCGCTGAGAAGCGAGCGATTCAGCATTTACTTGACCAACCCGACAAAGTAGCAGGCTTTCTGGGAGAAAGTCGTAAGAAATCGCCTTGGAATTCACTTGCCCGTGGACTTCCACATTTGAAACAATTTTCTTGGGCCGACGCGAAAACAGAGAAAAAAATAAAAGTCCCACAACCAATGAAACACCACTTGCAACTTTCGCGATAAAATAAAGCGACTGGGGCATGTAAGCACAATTCGTAAAATCTCGTTTAAGTCAAAATTTCACAATTTTACCGATGAAAACAAACTTTTTTCAAACTAAAATAAGATACAGTATGGTATTGGCTGTCCAAAAACACACAGTCTTTTCTTAACAACGCAATACTGTGCTTAACAAACGGGTTTGTTTACCGTACGGGAAAATCCCACAAATACCGGCCATTTTAAATAGCCCGCCAGGCCTGCCAAGTCGCCAAGTCGGGTTCGCGCGCGGTCGCCCGCGTTTCGCACCGCTGACCGTTCATCGTTATTCAGCTCTGTCCCATGACGATAGAACACCTAGGAAAACAAACCTAATATTTGCATATAAAGTAGACTGCGAGTAGTCTCTAATTTTGGCGATGGCGGTTGTGGCGCGGGCGAAATACGCGCGCGCGTCGCGTCTCCTCGAAATTTCGCGCGCGCGTGTGTATTTCGTCCGCCCCACAATCGCCATCGCCAAAAATAGAGACTACTCGCAGTCTACATATAAAGGTCATTAAGCCTTAAGCGTAAGAGCTTGTGTGGCATTTCTAGAAATTAAAGTGAACTCACTGATGGCATATCAGTGAGCCATTTTGGTCCATCTTATCGTGTACAATACAAAGACAAGGTAGGAGCCTCTAGCGAGCTCCGCCATTTGGTTCGTTTTGAAATTGGTTCAAATTTTCTTCCGGCCCATTTAGCGCACACAGCGTTTGACGTCTAGGAATTGTCAGCCACTCGAGAACTGATAGAGAAGATATGATTAGGCCACCTCTGAGCGATGAACAATGCCCACCAGCAAAGATTTTGTCTTCCCTCCCCTCTGTGCGCGGGGGCGGGGGGAGGGGGGGAGGGCACTTGTTCCATGTTTTGGAAAAGGGGGGCCGCTGAGGACAAATACAAAACAAAACAAAACAAAAAACAAAACAACAACAACAAAAACAAAACTAAACTAAAATAGCTACCCTGTGTATGACGAAAACCCTCTATTTTAGGACTCTATTTAGAACAGAGAACGAAATATACACAATCTTGTTTTAAACAGTTTTATAAGTGTCTCAAACACCAGCAAACGTCTTCGGTCTTGGCCATGGACTGCTAAATATACTGTACTATATTCAACTAGGACGACAATTATGCAACCATATCTTGTTCAGGACATGTTCAGACTCTGTTAGGACAGACTCACATAAAAATTATATCCCCTGGTCAAGAAGCAAGGCCAAACATCATATCCTGTCCAGCGACGCGTTCCAGAAACACGTCCCAGAGATAGGACATATAAGAGAGTAACCACCCTCCCTGACCCCCGCCACCCGCCACAATTTCAGTGTCTCAGCAACTCCCGCCAGTGTCGATTTAGTGTTTCGCCGCCACACTAGTTCGGGTTAGAAACACGCAAGCCAACAGCAACACTGAACGGTGGATCCTAGGAAAAGTAGTAAAGGTTTGCGGCCCTAGAACTTATCTGCTTAGGACTGGACATAAAACTAGGTATGTTCAAGCTGACCATTTGATTAGAGCATATCATAAAGTGCCAAATGAGACTAGTAAGGTGGACATATGTGTCCCCGAGTTATGTGACCAATCTAGCCTAATTGAAGATGTTAGCCCGGTTTCAAACAGTGTACCGCAGCCGCCAGTTATTGTCACAGATGAAAAGGTTGAGCCCAGCCTTAATCAACAGAGTGTAAACACATCATCACCAGTAGTTTTGAGGCGATCACAGAGAATCAGGAAACCAGTTGACCGGCTTACTCTATAGTTGATATTTTTGCTAATGTTTCTGTTACCTGTTGTATTTAACATCTTATCCCTGAGGGGAAGCAGTGTAATATATTTAGTACCATAATCCTCTGGTAACTGTGTATTTACCCAGAATGCTTAAGAAGAATAAAGTTGCGTTGAGAACCGCCATGATATGTCCGACCTCGTGTCGAATTAGCTGACGATATATCACAGGTACAGATCACAATACTGGTTCTAGAACGATTGCAGTCGAAGAAGACCAGAAAAAATCTAACGAGATGCTAAGAAGGCGTACAATGACCCCACGTACAGTCACGCCCGGCGGCCATCTGTCCAACCTTATTAAGTGCTTATTCGTCTCCCCGACCTTATGTTTTCTTTTCTGAGTCATGTCTGGAGATCGGACAACTACTCCATGCTGACAGTCTACTAGCTATTGTACCTTCTCGGAGGAAAGCCGGGATACCGATGGCTTTCAGAGCAAATGTAGCTGCTCACCCTTGCCCGTTAAAAAGGAAATATTTTCTGACGTAATGCCACCGCGGCCGTCCGAGTTGCGTAGGTGGACAAATTGCTCTTTAGTGATCTTCGTCTACATAGTTAAACTGTGTAGAGATTGGGCTTTTGCATTACTGACATACAACGTATAAATTTATTATCAGTGTCATGTCATGTAAATAAAGATATTAATTACCTTTTTATGAGCAAATGGAGGTCGGAAGGTCAGACGGCGTTGTGGTTTGGGCGTAAAATTAAATTTGTCCCTTGGTTTCCTGACGTCATAACTAGCATAGAAAGAGAATTAGTAATGAAAAAATGTTTATTTATAACAACGAAACAACGAGTGCTTAGAAAAAAAAGGAGTTGACTCGAAGGTGACTTACAGATTAGAGTAGTAAAAATGGCATGGAAATGTGTGTCTTTCGTGGGTCTGTTCTTTTTAGTTTATACTATCAAAGTAAATGGCTCAATGCCTAGACTTGTCAGCGTATCGCGCTCAACTAACAATGGGGATTCATTCGAGGTGCATTTGGAGAACGATTCAGTTTGTGAAATATCGAGTTGTAAAAAGTATGGCGGTTCTCTCCGCAAAGGTGATGGAGAAAAATGTTCCTGCCAGTGCAACGACGCAAAAAAGCCTACTTTTTACCGCACTAAGTTGGGACAGCGAAAATGCACCAAAGATACGGAGGTTTTGCGGGACACAGATGAAGGTAAGAAAACAGTTTTTTTAGGTTGCTTTTAAAGTAAGTCACATTCAAAAGGTCCCAGTATTTTTACGTATGTATATAAATAAAGTGCATGTGTTACAAACTACATAACACAACGCCGCTGGCTTTATCACCGTATTGAATGTTTGGTTTTGTTTTATCCCTTGTCGTACAACTCGGCGTTTTCAGATGGCACCAACATTGTTTTGCTGTCATTTTATTGAAACGATACCTTTTCCATCGACATTTGCTCGAAGAGTACTAGGAAAAATCTTTTGGAGTAACGGCAATCATAAGACCAAAGTACGTTTTCTGTAAACTACGTAATTAAGCACACCAACCTTTGCACCTGATTTAAAAAATATTTTACCTCGAATAATAGCACAATAACAGTGTTTTGTGCTCATCCTACAAAATGTGTGCATTTGCGACAAGTAAATGAGGTGTGTCGCGGGCTAGACCTAAGACGAGCACTGTATTCTGCTACAAAAAAAAGTTAAACAACATATGAGGTTTTATTTTGACCGGCTTATTTTCTTGTCTATTGACCTGAACTCCACCGTGCCAGGGTACATCTTGTTTCACACCATTTACATTAGCGAGACAATTATGCAAACAAAGCCGTCTTGTAATAGTTGTTATCAAAATTACTCCCGCGTTCTTCCTGTTTTACGCAACTGTTAATTAAAGTTCCTAAGCCGCTAACATCCGGCTGTGTTTCTAGAGAATCTTTTATCTTAAAATTTGGGAAGCACCATGGGAGATAAGAAAACTGGAGGTAAATTTAAACCAATTAAAGTCATCCACAACTTAATGCTGTATCGCTTGATGTGGCCAGTTAATCCGACGTTACAAAAAGAAACTGAATTAAGTTTTCACAAGCAAGTGCCGATACACAAACAAAAAGTGATCCCAACAAAAATGTCACATTTTGCTTTTACTTTGGCCCAGCCGACCGACCAAACTCGCTAAGAGACAGGGCGATGCAAAACGGAAATTTTGTTGGGCTGGACAATTGCAAAGTCCTGAGATTCCGAACGGAGTTCAGACCTTCCGCAAGCTGAGATATTCCATAGATATACCATAGAGGGTGTACGATGCGCTTCCGAAAAATAAATCGGGGCCGGGACGCTTTTTTCAATTCCCTCATAAGTCATGCCTAGCAAAACCATCATAAACTGATTATGTTTTTTGGTCTTCTTTTAAGAATTCACTACATATTTTCCTCTTGGAGTTCTAAGACATTCTTATTTAAGAAAATGCTTTTAGGTTTGGTTTGGCCAAAATTTTGACATCAAGACATAAAAATACCCGTGACATAGACTCTTTAATTTATTTCACATTTTATAATTTGTTTGGCAGATATTTGTGATTTATACATTGTTAATGCTCAGCGGCTAGAGGTTTTAAATCTTCATGCTGGCGGAAGAAGAAGAATGAAACCCGACGGATTCTGTGAACAAGTTAAGGTGTCTGGATGGAAATTCTATTTTAATACCTCGTGGATTCTTTCGAAATCTGATATGTTTTCTGCAGTTTCCGGAGGAAATAGAAATGGATCGGGAAAAAGTAAATTAAAAACATTCCTTGCGGTAAGTATACCATTGATCGTCCACTAGTGAAATCAGTGAATCAATTAAAAAGTTCTGAACGTGTTTTATAACATAAATCGTACACCAATGAGTTAAATAAACTACAAACTTTCCTAACGGTAAAAACCAAAACGCGTTTAAACAAATCCTGGCCCGAGATGGACAATCGGGAGATACAGACAAACTTGAGATTCACCGGGGAACCGATATCGAACAGGATAAAACAAGAGGGAGGAAAAACTGACAACATTCCCAAAACCTTTGTAAAAAATGTAATTAAAATTGAAGCAACTACTCCAACTTGTTTTGTGTTTAAGCCTGAAACCGATAAGACACTGCTTTGTTAGTTTTCATGACTGGCATTGCCATTATTACAGTGCATGCAATGAGTTGACGTTTTCTCTTTTTCTTTTTCCTGCTGTAAAAGTATGGATATGATTTCATCGATTTTTATTTATCTACTTTTTGTTTCCGTTTTCCTGCAGTGGGATGGTAAAATACAACCATTTTACCGAGGTCTCCTGATCAAAGTGATGTTTCGTTGTACGTATCGCGGGATAACGGATGATCGCTGTGTTATGCTCAAAGCGCAGGGAACTCATGTTTGTAAGTATTTCTGTTCTTAATGTGGACAATGATGACAAGTGAAACTCATTAGTATCATTATAACAAGTAAGCTATACTAAGTTTGCCAAATCCATAGGACAACAAGGAAAAGAAGGCGCTAAGTGCTCGACGGGGGCAGTTAGTTCAGGAAGTATTTTTTATATTCCAAAATGTAAAAATTAGTCATTAATAAATGAATCTACCGTGCTATTTTGATAACCCTTTGTACTCGACCAGAGTTTCGCAGGACAAAAACAAGGAATACAAACGCTTGAATCAGAAATTAGGATCCTGAAAGGAGATAGAGGGTGGGGGGGGGGGAGGGGGATCCTTCTGAAAGATGGAGCCCGAAGTGTTAAGCCTTTCTCTAGTTGGAGCCCGTACAAGGATGTTGATTCCATGTAACTGAAACCCTGGAGTGTAGCGATGGAGCCCTAGAGCTCTGAATTATCTGTCTTGGAGCGCTGAAGCAATGCGTTTTTAAGCTTAGAGGCCTGGAGCCTTAAGCCCCTTTAGGACTATGTCAGGCACCCATGCAGACGTCATTATGGCTCATGTCATCAGATATCCAGAATTGGTGAGGCCACGCCCGGACTATGTAACTTTCTTTCGCCCAATGCATATGATTTTAACTCTTTTACTGCGTAATTCAGATCACGAAGTTCCTACAACCCCGCATCCAACGCATAGGGCGACCTCGTCAACAGTTACTTCAAAAGGGAACGATCGGAATCCAACGTATCGGGCGACTTCGTCAACAGTTACTTCAACTTCAAAACAGAACAACCCAAACAATCAGGTTTGGCTTTGCACCATAATATTACACTTAATTTTGTTTTCATTTCATTGAAGATTCGCTTATAAGATACTCAGCGGATAAAGAACTTGTAGGTTAACTTTTTGTTAATCCAGAAGAACTTGTTTAGCCTAACTAGTTCATATTCTTACAAAATGAACAAACAAACAACTGCAAACAACAACAACAACAAGAAAGAAAGAAAGAAAGAAAGAAAGAAAGAAAGAAAGAAAAAAATGCCAAAATGCTAGCTAAGCTATCCTTATTTTGCACTCTTTGCCCGTCCTAAAACAGTAGGAATAAATTTTCCTATAAATGTTTTGTGAGATTGAGATCACTCTCTTTTTTTATCGAATTGAATTCAAAACACTGAGAGTTATTCCATGGAAACGACCCATTGGGTGCCCCTAATTAAATATGGGTCACTGATCTGGAGGACAAGGTTTTAAATAGTCATAAAACATAAATGTTGTTATCTCTTACAGACAAATACGGAAGCTTTGCAAGAATCAACAGATTTCACCCTACCCCCAGCTGGAGGCTACCATGAAGCAAGTAGCAGGCGAATTTGGATTGTAGTGTCTCTGGGTCTCTCTGGTTTAGTACTTCTCGCCATCATTGTTATCGCTGGAGTTCTTGTTGCAAAATGTCGCACAAATTGTCGCAAGCGCGTAAAAACAGGTATGAACGAGTTGAATGTTTGATCAGTAAGGTTTACTTGAAAACCATGCCTTAAAGTATCTGTTTACCAGTGGCGTCCGCTAATATATGACTTAAAATTAGGTACGAAATACATTGTATACGTACGGTCGGAAGCTGTCAAAAGTGTAGGTTGGAGGAGGTCTGATTGTATTTATTTATTTATTTATTTATTTATTTGGCATGGCACTACTTTGTCTTCAATTGATCGCATCGATGGTCCATAACTGATTTGCTCGCACTGACATGATGGTCGGATGAACAAGGCTTGTTTGCCTTTCCCTACGGATACGGAAATGACTATATAAGCTTTCATATGGGCTTCAAAAAGGCCATTTTGATAATAATGACGTGGCCGTATTAGCCAGGCATCCACGGTCTGAACAGCACCCTAGCTGCAGCTACAAAAGCATTCGCAACCCGTGTGCAGGCGAACTCCATAGAACCTTTCAATGGACTACAGAATCCGAATCAGGGAAACTAGAAATATGTCTCCTCTCATCACTCCATAGAAACTCATCAGACTTGAGACATAAATTATCGTAGTTATGCTGTCGTACTATACCATTTCAGGATCTCGTCATCATCTTACCGTAGAGCAACCACAGTCCAGTTCGGACGTGTGTCCCGCTATGCATGATTACGAGTATGTTCACTATCCTTGCCTCGTTGACGGAGGAAGGACACCGCCTGCCACACCCATAGGTGAGTCAAACCAACACAACCTGTCACGTTAATACTTGAAACAACACACCCCGACTCTGTTGTGAGTTTCATAACATCTCATGCGCCTCCAAAAACATATCACCCCTTTCACTTCCACAGGCTAGTCACACAACACCCATAGCCAATGTCAAGGGTTATAGATACACCCCACACTAATACCCGAGTCACTCAACAACCCTGGTGCCACCTTTCCGAGGGGACACACAACATCACTTCCCAAACCTATATGCTAGTGACTCAATTTGAAAAATATGTACTACTAAAGTGTATCGGTATAAAGCTAGTGTTTTCTTTCGCTAAGCATTATGACGTAGCCCTGCAGAGATGCACAGCTTTCAGCTTTCAGCTGCATGTTAGCTAGCCGAGAAGCCGTCTTTTTTTACAGTGAGCAGATAACTCACAAAGCTATACTTATATTACTTATGGTGCACGATTAAGGCTATATTCACCGGTTTGTTATAGAGCCACTGTTATAGAGCAATGATAATACGAAACGTATCTCTACTGGAGGGAGGAATATTATTAACAACTTCATACATTGTCTTAAAAAACAGTGGCAATTATCTTTTTGCCAGGCAATCGCAAGTTTGAAAGAGGTCAGGATAACAAACTTATTATCTGGTCAAAAGGGCACGATGCGGCCTTTACTTCAAGCAACCAAACAATCGAAGCGACGCCGCCACGACTACCTTACCAGCGACTTCTCACGCGAACACCTTCCTCAACACCTGACTGTAATTTAGGTGACAGACGTGTGAGTTCGTCTGTTGCAGAAGAACCATTTCCTTATCAGAAGCTGGTAAGGGCGGTGCCTTCCGTGGGGTGCGGTCATGTGGCGGAGACGGCAGACGTTGGTATAAATGATGCTGGGTCCGGCGAGGCACATCAGAAGGCATATCAGTCTTTGTCCTTGCAGAGAAACCCACTGGTAAGTTGCTATACATTGTTGCACAGAAATAAAGCAATATTAGGAGCCTATAAAAGTTAGCTCGCGCAAATTAACTGTATGCTACTCGATAGCTTCGTGAATCCTTAAGAGTAAGGATGGATTAAATAGTGAAAAGCCTGTTAGTACTGTGGGATCTTATTGAGACCTTGATCGGTAGAATACTTTCAAACAGATCCCTGCGACATGTTTTTTTTTTTTTTTTTTTTTTTGCCTTTTTCCGTTTCTGGAAGCTATACACTTTAGCAAGTCACTCATCTATACTGTTTCTGTCACAGTCTTCCCCGAAGGAGTGCGATGCGGGTTACATGAGGATGGACGGAGTCCCGCGTCCCGAGAGTACTGCAGATTATGAATATACGGATCCTTTAGAACTCAGTAGGCTGTTCCGACTCTCGCACAGTGGTTCAGAAAACGTGTCGATGGAAATCACCAGTGGAGATCTCGATGACGGGGCTTCAAACCCACCGCAACAACAAGAGAACTGCGATGGAGAGAGGGAATCTGTGTCTTCTCCAAATGACGGCAGATATGAAAATGTGGAGGACATTGGTGTAAACAACCGTTTAACTAGAACGGCTAAAAGCGTCGAGAGTTTAGGTCCCAAGAGTTTATCTTCGGCAACGTCTTACGAGAATCTATCAGTAGGGCGTTTGGATCGTTTGTCAAAAGGAGGCTTAGATCAATTGTCAAGTGGATGCTTGGATCCTGAGGAATATGTTGAGATGGGAAAGAGGAGGAGCATACTATCTACCGAAGGTGCTGATTTATCTGGTTGCTGTGGTTTTGATAAGATTGAAGAAGAGAGCCATGAGTATTTTGTGTTGGAGGGCGTGGAAACCAGCGAAGGTGAGTTTTAATCCCATTAAATTTACCTTCAACTGGGAAAAACCTTCCCAAAAATGGTAACAGTCGACGAGTTTGCAGAAGCTCAGCACTTTGACAATTTGAAAAACGTACGAGCAACGTTTTCAGCAAAGTATGGTAACAATTTTGACCATGTGTGACTGAAGGTGAAGAATGAAAAATGATACATGTATATATTAGCCTTAATTCAGGGTCACAAACTCTATCGGGCCACACATTGCCACTCAAACTTTGTAAGAATAACACCCTACTTAATTCCCCCCACGCACCAGAACGACTCGCTCTTCAGCTTCACCCCAAGCGAAAATTATTTTATTGATGCATTGATGCATCAGTTAATTGAGAGGGGCATTGGGTTTTTCGGTTTTACGGTTTTGGTCACTTTTGAGATCGGTTTTTCGCTTTTTGCACTCAAAATCCCCGGTTTTTCGGTTTTGGTATCCACTGCGGTTTACGGTTTTTCCCTTTTTGACATTCGGGTTTCGGTTTTTATGAACAAAACAGCGGTGATTCGGCTCTTGCGAGCAAATTGGCGCATTGTACGAACCTTTTTGAGTTCGTCACGAGTTACAAAAGTTTCACCTTCAAATGAGACAGAGACAATGGAAGAAGCGATTCCTTTGGTTGAACATTGCAAAAATCTCTTCGGGATAATGTGCATCAAATTCGCGCTGCAAACAGTATAACAGGGGCATTGAATCGTCCCTAAGGCCAATGTTTTGGCAGTTGTATCAAGAGTTGAGGGACTGAAAATCACGAATTTGCAGTTTTGATCATTATTCCCGGCGTTTTTTCGGTTTTGAGCGATTTTTCTTCCGGTTTTTCGGTTTTGGTGAAAATTTTGGCCGGTTTTTCGGTTTCTGATAGGCCTCAATGTCCCAGTTAATTTAATTCTTACAGAGATCAGGGATGTACATCTCTGGTGTCTGGTTTCCCCAAAAGATTACAAAGGTACATTTGTTCCACCATTTATTACTAAATGTAATATTGCTTTCTTCTTATAGGCGAAATCGTCACTGATACTTGAAAATTGCTGACCAGATGGATGGTGTTACCCAGGTCTACTCAGCAAGCAGGGTCCGTACGAACATTGAGAAGCTGTGGATTGTCATGAGGCTTGAAACAAGCTTTCCAGAGAAAGCCAATGAAGCTACAAAAATGGCGCAGGAAAAGGGAATTGTGAAGCTTTGAATTTTTGCCCAGGCTGGAATTACATGTACCGCAAGTGAAACCAAGACGAAGACAAAATGACAGAAACACAACCGCCACACTGGGAGTGCACTACCTAGCAACCGTCTCTAAACTACTGATGACATGTTGTGCATTTCTCAAACGTGTAACCAAATAATTTAGTTACTCTTGTGCTATTACTGGCATATTGATATTACCGGAGGGAAAGGATTTATCTACACAGGAAGCGATAAGGTTCTCACTAACAACTGCACGAATATCGGAATAAACACAACAGAAATCATACCAAATAAGGCAGACACCAGGTGCAAAGGCCAAGATTCCGTATAAACCCTTACCCGTTACCCTTAGCTTTTTCAACAGTTATGCATCTCTTAAATCGTTCACTCTCGTTTTCGGGCTTTGCAGACTTTGGTGAGGTTTTAAGTGAAGTTATATCGAGCAACTCAGAACTAGAAACCATAATCTTACAAATCAAAATATGCAATATTTATTCATTATACTCAGACATTTTGAGAAACCTAGAAATATATTTCACACTGAGTTTTCCAGTTCAAAATGGCATAAAACTGCACCCCATTTTAAAACAGCAAGCAAAAATATCCTACTTCGTCGGTCTAAATTTGCTCCATAACGTCAGCCTGCCAAGTTTCATGCTCAGTTTATCAAAAAAAAAAAAAACGAACAGTCAGGTGAATTTTTGGCTCCTAGCAGCACAGACCAAAACTGCCAAAATATATATATCATTTTGGACTACAGTTGCCTATATCGCCTTAAGTTTATTAAGAATTGAGTATCCAACTGTATAGTTTATACTATACAAAGAACTAAGTATCCATCTCCCCTTTCAGCGCTAGTGGAGATACGACAATTCATAAAATTCCGACACGTATCCATGGTTGATAATGGCTAAGGGTGAAACGCCCAAGTGTATTGAGCAGAGTACACTCTTAGAAGATTTCGGAAGCAATATCTTCTTGGAATAACACTTACCGTTGATATATTTGGATCAGATGCTCTTTGCGAGAGAGCACATGACGTCTGTTTTCGCACGAGTGCAGTCTCAATTTAAGTAAACACGCTATAATGCAGCGATTTTTTCAACCATGAAGCGACTGCGAGAAGTGCTCTCCGAATATCACTCTTAAATGTTGGCTCATCTGTATTTGTCAAGTGGGCCCAAAAAGACCGCGTTGTTATTATGTTCGGTAAGAGAAAGAGGAAGCGTTTCTTGACTTCCAATTCATTCTTTTGTTCTTTTTACCAATAAAGCCAATTAGACCTCGTTTGATTTCCTTTCAAGAAACCCAGTCAGGCACAGTTGATATTTCAGTGTCTTTTATAGTAGGCTATTTTAATTTCTTACAGTTGCTATAAAGGGTTAAGAGCCACTTTTTCGATGATAAAAACAGCCCAGAAGGATGTATTCGTTAACAGCGTTCACGATCAGTTATCTGATGAGTCAGTCACTCAATTCTATCCAGAACTAATAATCACCACAGGAAAGGACTGCTTACTGAAGATAGAGCCACCTTGTACAACATAATAAACAGTACCACTGGAAAGTACTGCTCAGTAGCTTTCATTTGAATAGTCACAGTTTAGGATTTCATCCACAGACTCAAAAGTTAGAACCATCTTGTACAGCATAATAAACAGCACCACAGGAAAGTACTGTTGAGTAGCTTTCAATTGAGTGGTCACACTCTAGCATTTCATCCACAGACTCACCTTGTACAACAAATAAACAGTACCAGAGGAAAGTACTGCTCAGTAGCTTTCAATGGTCACACTTTAAATTTTTTATCCACAGAATCAAAAGTTAGAATTATCTTGTACAGCATAACTGAATAAAACAGTACCACAAGAAAGTACTGCTCGATAGCTTTTATTTGAATAATAACATTTTTGGATTTTATCCTTGGACTCGAAAACTTAGAAACACCTTGTACAGCATCATAAACAGTACCACAGGAAAGTACTGCTCAATAGCTCTCAATTGATTGGTCACCCCTTAGGATTTCATCCACAGACTCAAAACTTAGAACCACCTTGAGCAGCACAATAAACAGCACCACAGGAAAGAACTGCTCAAAAGCTTTCATTTGAGTGGTACAGCAGCACAGGAAAGTACTGCTCAGTAGCTTTCATTTGAGTGGTCACACTTTTGAATTTCATCCACAGACTCAAAAGTTAGAACCACCTTGTACAGCACAATAAACAGCACCACAGGAAAGTACTGCTCAGTAGCTTTCATTTGAATGGTCACACTTTTGAATTTCATCCACAAACTCAACGTTAGAATCACCTTGTACAGCATAATAAACAGCACCACAGGAAAGTACTGCTCAGTAGCTTTCATTTGAATAGTCACACTTTAAGATTACATCCACTGAGACTCAAAAGGTAGAAACCGCTACTACATCACAATAAGCAGCACTGCAGGAAGCTTGTAGTAGTAGTAGTAGTAGTTTTCATTTAGCTTTCACAGTTTATGATTCGATCCACAGACTCAAAAAGTAACACCACCTTGCACAGCATAATAAACAGTACCACAGGAAGGTTTAGGTTTTCATCCATAGACTCAAAAGTTATTCTTTAATATACATGCAAGGTACACTGCTTAACTTCAAGTCTAAGAATTCATTTTCACTTTTTCTACATTTTGAACTCAACACATTGATTTTTAATATTCATAATTTCATTGTTACAAGTAAAAAATAAACTTGATTTTTTAAAATATTATTATAACTTGCGTATTATTGCAATTTGCTCCAGAGTAAATTCATAAAAGAGCTAAAACCGCTATCGGAGTAGAGAAGACTGCTACCTGCAAGGCAAAACTGCCAAAACACAGTCTCACTTGAATGATTGTTCATTCAATCAACTAATCTTTCTTCTCTCCTTCCTTATAAATACGTGGATTATAAATGGAAAATACAGGGAATGTGCACGTTTCATGATGACTTCTTTCTTGTAGCAACAGTTCAAAGTTCAAAAGAAACAAAGTGAATTTTTTTTTCATGGTGCATTACTGAGCAACCGAAACATTGTCATTCTACTGTCCTACTTCCTCCTTGATCTGTCAAAGAAAGCGCACTTATAAGATGTAAATTGCTAACTTCCAAGATTGGTCATATTGTGATGAGTACTAACAAATGATACATATTTAATACTTACAATTAAACTTAAAAACATCACATACTGTCGAAGTGTTTACGAGTTTTAGCTCCCTAAAACTTCAGTCTAACACTTTTAAATGTTAGATCATTCAAAATAACCAAAATTACTTCATAACAGTTTATATTGTACGTTTCACGGGTGAAACATGGGCGGCGAAGTTATAAAAGCAGCTATAAATATTTGTGCATTGGTGAATTATCGAAAAACACAAAAATAAGGGATACAGAATACAGAATATTGTACATGCGTGATCCTTTTCAAAGGAATTTCGCAAAGCGTAAGTCGGTTTAATATTTATACATCGATGAAGCCGAAGGCTCAAAGTGTTATAGCTTTCCTAAATTTTGACTTATGATATCGTCCCGACCCACAGAAATTATCCACTACTGTGACGGGTTACGGCGACTTCAAATGCCAAACTGGCTTTAGGAAACTTTTTTTGAAAAACTCAAAAAAGAAGTTTTAGTTAACTGGTGCTTTTATACGACAAACCTCAATGAAAATGAAACTGCTGTTTAGAACCTAGTTCAGTGGCACTTCCCTCCGCAACCTCCCATTTAGCGTTCCTTAGTCCTTGCAGTCGCATACTGCCAAAGAAATGCACCATATTCAAGAGTCAAGATGAACTTCATTGGTAAATTAAATAGTAGCTCAACGTTCTTTTTCGCTCGACACCACGATCGTACATATGTACTTGCCAAAACAGAAAAAAAAAAGTTGGTGAAAAAAGAGATTAGGTGAATTTCTCGCCAACGGCTTAGCAACATGTTTCATGCCAACTGCTGTTTCCACGTTTAAACACACTTGTGTGTTAAGGCAAATACGTGGTAGAAACGCTCAGTTGTGGATAATGCGAGAGCAGTACCTTTAATCATGCACCTAAATAATGAACTGTTACAAAAAGTCGCAACTTGTTAAATTCGAAAAAAAAAATTAAAGAATTTGAATTCAATGATTTCTTTCTCAATTGTGAGTTGGATTTTTCTCTTTGTAGTAAAAACGTAACTGAAAGGAAAATTGTCGCCATTTTGAAGGTGAAGTAAATACAAATCAGGTGAAATATTCACTAAATATCGGTCATGACAATAATTAGCAGTTAGAATAAAGAGAGATAAGTTAATAAAAGGCAATTATATGGTCTGTTACTTAGTAAGATATTGAGAAAGAAAAATGTGAAATGATTTAAGAGTTTGTATAATTGCATGGGGTCATAATACTCTCTTAACTTACATTACTTCTCAAGGCATTCTTGATATTTTATCTACTGTTACGATAGTGTTTTTTACGCTTGTTTTTCCCTTTCAGTCATTTCTATAAATCAGCTTCTGCTTCCTTGTTAAGAGTCGACAACATTCACGATAAAACATAATTAAAAACAGCAAAACAGCAATCGACAAGGCAAATGATGCTTGAATATCTCACTGCTAATTTAGAAACGCTTTTTTTGAAACTATTCCTTACATTTCGTAAACTGGATGATTCTAGTGTCTGCTCCATTTTAAAAATAGCCTGAAATTGTTGTTTTATTTTGATACTTTCCGAGAAAGTACTTGAGGCAGGCCAAGGGCTAGATGTGGAAAAGATATTACCATGCAGTGGCATTTTTAGATCAAACTGGAAAACGTTTTTCATTCGTGCACTACTATGTAATAAAATTCTTTTGCGAAGTCTATAAAAGAATTTCGTGACTCAACAAACATTTCATGCTTTTGATAATTTGCTGCAAGATTTTATCACGTGCTACTTTAAAGGTTGCTAGGTAACAAACCAATGGAACAGTTACAATATAGCGAACTAAAGAAGGAAATGCCTAATATTAATTCGTTGCGCCTACGATTAATCAGACGAAAAAGAGACCGGCTAAAAAGCGCGCATTCGCTCACTCTAGGTCTTCGGATGAAGTAGACTTTTTTCGTCTCCTTCTCACAAAATAAAAACACATATTGACAGCGTGTTTCTCTCTTCACAGCGCTGATTTACTCTTAAAAATACTTAGCCAACACTGCTAATGATATTATGCTGAAATTTTGTTTTCGTATCCATGCAACTTTCAAAACAACCTTTGTTATAGTTAGCTGAAAGTGAGTGATATTGACTTTTGACACAAACGGAAAGACGAGATTTCCATTGTAAATGAAGCATTTAGTGCTACGCCACAATGTTTTCATCGCAAAACAAATGGAGCATTATAAAACTGTTAAGCGCTCAATTGGAAACAACAGTGGGCTTATCCAGGCATTGAACAGACGTGCAAAATTCAATTCAGCGATTCTAGAACATCATATAATACACATAAATAGCGTTTTCGCCAATATACAACGCTATATCATACGAAAGATCGATTCTGGCCAACGACATATTTGAGGCACGTTTCTTAACCAACGGAAACAAATGAAGATCTGTGGGTCAAAGAAATTAAGGGCGTTCTTCAGCTACATCCTCGCGGCTTTGATAGCAAATAGCCGTGTAAACGGCGTTATTGTCATTCGCTCTACCAAGCCGAGTGGCGGAGGCGATGCTGATAGATTCTCTAACTCTTCGTGCAAGTATTCCCATTGTGGAATTGTCCCACGCCGTCAATCTCATGCCTTTTGCTCTACTCGAGATTGTTGTTTTTGCCAATGTCGTGAAAGCACACCCAACTACATTCTCTCTCAGAGAATGTGTGTGGCAAATGGAGACATACCTCTAGATCAAGAAGCCGGTGAGTTTCTTTAACATGGCGCATTTTAAGACAATACCACGATAGTTTTTCTTTTTTTCTATCAGTTACATCTTGATTCGATAGAAAAAGAACCCATTTGTGGCTGGAAAAGTGCCTTTACCTCTTCGCGTATAATTAAATAGAGTTAGCTTGTAATAATCCTATTATGCAGCTTTTATCATTATAGTAGAGTGTATCACGAACTAGCTGCAAACTTTCGCTAGGCCCTCGGGTGTAGAGAAAATTTACCGTACATGCGCTAATAAACTTCATATTCATGTGCAAGAAGATCACTCTTTAACGGTGAGCGTGCTACTTATTTAGCTTTGGCGTTCTCAGTAGTCTTGCTTATTTCGACCAACTGAAAACAACAAGTGTTCAAAATAGGGGGTTCCAAGATTTTCTACAAATTTCCGGCAGATACTATATGTCGCAAAACTGTAGTGCGTCGAGGTTTAATTGAATAAATTAAGACGTATTAATTCGCGTATTAGCAATACTATTGATCTGTTTGTCACCTGCCTCTATAAATAAGTACCTTGCCGAAAATAACTAAATATTTTACTGAATTAAGCTCACAGAGAACCGTCCTATATCTTCAGATAAGCACTCCTGAATATATGTGACTTTTGCTGTATTTTTTTTTTTCATAAAAAAATGCGATATTAATATTTTAGTCACATAAACACATTAAGGTCCACCAGGGCTCTCCAGGGCTTTTTATTTTTAAGGAAAAAGTGCTCAGTAACCACATGCCCCTACAGTTGTTTTACACATGATTTTACTGCGCGTAAAAACGCCAGAATTCCTACTCATTAACTAAGTCTTGCCGCAGTTTTTTTCCCAGTTAATTACTTTTGACGTCAGTTTTTTTTGAGTCACAAGAAAACAGTTTTAAATCGTTGTTTTGGAAAACACCCAAAGAACCAGAAACACGTTTATTAAATTGAGAATGACATATGAAACGGCACAATAAGCAAAGATACAATAACAAATGTAATTATCAAATAATTGAGAGCCAGTACACGCAGCAGGCGACATGCTAGCCTGCAATGCAGGCGTATTTTGGGGACGAGCGAACGCTATAGCCGCCATCTTGGATTTTAAAAGAAAAGGAAGATTGGGGAGAGTAGAAAGAGCAACCAAGGGGGAGGGGATTTACCAAGATTTTGGCACTCGCGCGTCCCAAAGAAAACGCCTGCATTGCAGGCTAGCGACATGCGTGGGGAAGTATCTTGGATTGTAAAGACACCATTTGTCGGAACTTTCCTTCTAACTGGATAAAATGGAAGTGAAACCTTATTAATCAAACATTCGGGCGAATTTTCGAAGACTGTGAAAATAAAGTTTGTTCGAAATTTCCCAAAGAAATGCGAACTTCCAGCCAAACGTTCGAAAAGAGAGCCAAATTGCGCAGCAGTGAAAACAAAAGGCCTTCGAAATTGCGTTTCTAAAAAAAATCGTTTAGTTTCAAAGAAAAGCCCCGTAAAGCGAAATTCTTCTGTACGCTGTATTTTTTTACCTAACTAGACTGCAGCTTAAGAGTTCAAGGGGATGACGTGCCACTGTTCGTCACCGATATGACAAAACCAGGCCAGGTCCAGTTTGATGCTGACATGTGCAAGCCAAAGAGTGGTCAAAGAGCCCAAGTCAAAGAGTGGTCTTATCGATTGAATTACTGGATTAAAGGAGCGCCTAACAACTTCAAAGCAAAAGCTGTTGGCTACAGGTGGACTCTGCAGGTATTTATAACAAGAAGTTGTAATCTAATGCTACCTTAGCTATTTACATTTCACAGAATATCAAACTGTACTCACAAATCAAGGACTTTTTGAGACGAAGGCTTAACCTCCACAAAGTAAGCATCCTAGCGCGGGAGAGCTTACTGGTGACCTTATGAGCGATCCTACATAGCGTTACTTTATGAAATTTATGAATGGCAATTGAATTAGGTAATTGGGGAGGTCGTTCCAACCAATTTTGTCCCGGACCTTGGTCAAATCTTAGGATGCAACGTTTTTAGGCCTAACTGCAATACTTCGAAAAATTAAACGGAGCAAACAACTTCAGATTGATTAATAATTTGACTATCTGACTGATTAGCATTGTTGAGCGATTGATTGATTGATTGATTGATTGATTAATGGTTGATTGATTGACTGACTGAAGGATTTATTTATTGACTGAATGACTAATTGATTGATTGATTGATTGATTAATTAATGTCTGATTTTTTAAAACTGTCGCTGTCTCCCAATTAAAAAGATTAGCTCATAATTTATTTATTTATTCATTTCTTGGCTGATGGTAGCCTATCTCATTAACTAGTTAATCAATTATCCAATTTATTAACGGACGTCTTCTTCAAGTAGTTTTTGATCTAACTTATTCTTTTGCTGTTGTTTTCTATCAACTTTTAGTGGGATAGAGGACTTGACCCGAAATATGCCGGATTGATTTTGAAATTCCACTTCACCTGCCAACATAGGCAAGCTGGCTGTTTATTGATCAAGTCAAAAGGAAATTACACAATTCCAAATCCAGGTACTCTGGGTTTGCTATGCAATCCTAGTTTCCCTTTTTTGTTTGTTGCTTTGTTCGTTTCTTTTTTTAGCTTTTTTTCAACGAGACAACGAGATATGTTCAGTTATTACGTATACACATTTTCAGTTAATTTTTCAAATGAAAGACCAGTTTACAACGTTTTAGAAACGGTGAGCACGTTTTACAAACTTAAAATATGCCACTTCATATACAGCAACCCAACAAACGCATGCAGGAGGACTCTGAGTCTTTCTCTTGGGAGGGTGAAGGGGAAGAGTGAGGGGACGTGATGGTGTTCTATGGTGGATCCGGACACGAACAACATATGTATCTGACCGAAATAAAAAAATACCTCTCAATAGTTGCACCAAATTTAGACTACTAAAAGTTCCTCCTTGCAGCCAGGATAGTGGAGCGAAAAGAGCACGTTCGAAACTCTGCACCCAAGTTGCTACCATCATTAGGTCGAGTTTCCACGCAGCAGGCGATTTTCACGCACTCGCTTACTCTTCTATTTCCGTTATCCCTGTCTAGAATTAGGTACTGCTCGTAATGAACACCAAATTTAAATTTAACACTGTACGTTTACGGGCACCACCAGATGACCATTGCTGACGAAGAATTCCTCCGAACAAACTTAAGCCAGCTTATCCCTCCCTTTCCCTTCGCTCCCTTCTTCACTTTTCACTGCTTTTAGAGACGTTTGCAAAAAAAAAATTGTTCTTCTAAGGAATAACTGCAGTTTTACATTACACTTACGTATGCTCATTTCTACAGGGTCATCGTCAGCAACTCCTTTGCCCCCACTAGGACCCAGTGATGTTGCAATTGATGCTACAGGAGGGAAGACTGGACCGACTCTTAAGAGTGGTACATCATCTGGAATAAACGTAAGAAATTCAGAACAATCGCTAAACTAAATGAAGTTTAAGAACAAGTGAGAGTGTGATCGAACATTTTTTTTAAGTACTTTGCAGAGCACTTGTTTAAAACAACTTAAGAAGTGCAAAAAAAGCCCGAAAAAAGTTGATTTATTCGATTCAACATCCACTGTATATTGATATCACTTAAAAGGTAGCATCGCGATACCGGGATCCCAGCTAACCGGGCTGAAATTTTTCCATGTAATCGCGAAGTTGATTTTTAGTGTGTTTCACAGACCTGCCGAGATCGGCCCCAAAAAAGCGTTAAAATACAAAGAATGTACGGCAATTTCTTTCCAAATTTAGCTCAATTATCTCTAAAAAATGCGTGGTTACCCCCAATTTTCTTTTTTGGATTCTGATGGTCCTTGCTAAGACCTGCTTTTTCCACGTAGTCATAGACCGCACAAAAATATTCTTGTATTAGTGGCAAACTCCTTAAGAAACCCGAATATCCCGCGATGCGCAGAACGTATGCGCACTAACAAAAGGAGGCACTGTCCTTAAAACGATAGAAACTGGACCTGCATGTGTTCCGGAGGTCACGGTTTTACCTTCTTCTTTCAACACTTGATGAAGTGCAGCTTATAAACCCTTTCCCTGCTGGAAATATATCCTTAGCCACAATAGGTATTTACCAGCCTGCCTCCTCTTAATTATTTTGACATTTACACCCTATTTGCGGTTATTTCTTTATACGAGTGTCAACTATAAAATGCCAGATGGTTCAAACTCTGACTGTGCCCAGACAAATGAGTAGAACTAACAACGGTCAACGAAGACTAACGCTTTAAGTGTAAATGTGATGAAATGTTAACAGCCAATCGAAGAATGAGAATAATTCTTGCCATTAACCCTAAGGGTATGTCCAGGATTGGTGTAAAAACTAACAACTTGAAGGTCACATTATTTTGTGTTTTTTGTTTTGTTTTTTTTGGCCGACAAGGGAAAACCTCCTTTAAGAACATACAGATAAGCACCCATTTTTAAAAAAGAAAATCCTTCTCTTTAAAGGGTAATGAAAAGAAAAGGGTGCAAAACGCCGCTGAGACGAAACGAGACGTGGAGGCAAAGCAGACTGGAATTGTAGTAGCAGGGGTAATGGTGTCACTAGCGGCAGGAATTTTACTCGTGTTCAGTACCTTTTTGCTTATGCTGAAAAAGCGCGGAGCACTGGGGTGAGGAATGTCATTTAATTTACCCACGTGTCATGTCATGTCATCTCATCTCATGTTATGTTATGCAATAGGCCATTTTTGGGTTGCCTTGTGCCTCTTTTTCAGAGAGGGGTTTGGTGCACAACCTTTCAAATGAAAATGAGTTTATTTCATTGATGTGAATTAAAATTCATTCTCATATGAAAGGTTGTACACTCAAGACTCGCTTTGAAAAAGAGGCACAAGGCAACTCGGAAATGGCCTATTCCATGGGTTGTCAGGTCAAGTAATACAGTAAAAACGCGCATATGAAAAGCTAGTGGATTACGAACCTGTAGGCTAGAATTGGTTATTCATACCCCAACATATTAGAACCTGCTGTACCCTAAGGGCCTGGCTCTGAACTAGGAAACATTGCCTGCGGAAACATTACTGCAGACGCAAATGTTTCCCAGTTTAGCGGCGCGAAAAACATATGTTGCGGGAGGAAATTTTGCGTCTTGGAATCAAGGAAATGTTTCTGAATCAAGTCAAAAACATTTTTGCTTCACAGACGCAAATTTTCCTTCCCAAGCGTATGCTTCCCAGTTTAGCCCCCAAGGAAACATGTCTGCAAACAATGTTTCCGCAACAATGTTTCCTAGTTTAGCTAGGCCCTATAATTAAAACAGGTAGTTATTTGAAAAACCGTATTTACTGGAAATGTTTAAAAGGTCTTTTGCGGGATTAAAAAAATCATAAGACCTAGAACAGTTCCTTGTTTGTTTGTTTGTAATATAGTAATAGTAGGCATATCATACAGTTTATGACGAAGATGCGAGAAGACACAACCATACTGATACGTTTTCTGGCCAGGAAGAAGCTCTTTTGCCCTTGAAAAGATTAGAATCTATACAAGAACCTAAGTAGCCTAATTTCCCAGGTTCTTTTTGAGCTGACGTGGGCTTTTACTGTTTATTATTTCACTCAGATAGCTAATAAACTTGTGACCCTCGGGTCAAACTTCAATACTCACCTAAACAGATAAAGGGAAACAGAAA
This sequence comes from Siderastrea radians, assembly GCA_964017195.1. NCBI lineage: Eukaryota > Metazoa > Cnidaria > Anthozoa > Scleractinia > Rhizangiidae > Siderastrea > Siderastrea radians. The sequence goes on along the minus strand of OZ024899.1, from coordinate 31,850,313 downwards.
CAGAAGAGATTCTTATTAAATTAACAGCTGTGCATGCGAAGACAATACTAACACTACGTTTAAATTTAGCGACTTTAATTCAAAACAAATCGTATACATTAGGTGACTTGAAAGATAGTTCAGACATACTATTTTGCTATACTATACCAGGCGCCATGCACCTCACGGAACGCCTCTTACAAGATTAGTTGAGAAGACAATGAATTGAACAACAAAACAAAAACCCGCGTATGATAACCGGATTTAATGAAATTACAGGTTCTGAGGAGGTGTGTAGTATCTGTACTATACATTGTAATGCTGGGAATGCATGACACAATTTGGGGTCAGTGGGGATTCAGGGTTTGTATCTGCTCTGTCGGTAATTTGTTTAATAGAGTAACTATATTTCTTCGTAGGGCCAGAGAGCAGAGACGAAACACTCCAAGTAAGAAAACAACTGTTTTAGATACATAAAACTGAGTTGAATGTTCATAGGAATAAGATGTCTTATTTGTACCGAGCACGCTTGTCTAGAAAATTAATATTTTACCATTTCCTTTTCTTTCTTGTAGATGTGGCATACGAGGTAAGAAATCTTTTTGCATTCAAGCTAACCTCAAATTAGTTAAGAAAAAAAGCGCTTATAACTTTCGTTGTCTTTTCTTTTCTTGGCACAGGAACCCATTGATTTTTCTGCCCGTCCAGGCCAAGCAACTTTAAAAGCACCAAAATTTGGTAATATTCAAGTTAAGGGTTAAAGTTTAAAAGGACCACTTTTACAACAACAAAAAATGAGAATCCTACTGTAGAACCCGGCCTTACGACCACCCCGTTAGAACTTCAATTCCCATTATCAAAATACAAATTCTCCTTCTTGTCTCCATACACTTCTCATAGAAGCAGTGGGAAGAAGCTGTAAAATATACGAGAATCCATCTTGCGTTAGCAAGTCCTTAATTTTCATGACCTCTCTGATAATACAATTAAGAAGAAATTTCGTGGTGATCAGTATTGAGGATTTAAAGGGTAAATACGACAGCCTAATTATTGCGACCACTTCTAGTTCTTGTTTGTTTGTGTTTGTTTGTTTCTGTTGTTGTTGCTGTTGTTTTCATACTTTATGGCTCGAACGCCTTTAAGGCAACACATAACAAAGGTTTTATTTAAGTCACACACACTCTTTTCAGTCCTCTGAAAGCGCCGTAAATTCCATCTACTCAGGAAACTCAGTAAACGCTAAACATTTCATTTTTTTGGTTAGTTAGTTAGCTAGTTAGTTGAGTTAGGCCCCTAGGGGAATGATGGCACGCCAGACAGTGCGATCTACCATACCCCAATGGCTTTCCATGTAGGCAACCAGACCAGTGTCCCGCCTGAGCTGCTGTACGTCTTCAGCCACTCGCATCCCCCCGAGTTCGTCCCGTGACCCAGCTCAAAACGGACGAGGCCGTTGTGTCGAACGCAGTGTCTATGCCCAGTAAAACTGGCAAAGGTGCACGCTTCTCACCTTTTTTTCTGTGACAGTATGGTTCGGTAAAGCACTCCGAAAAAAACATGACTTGTCCGGTGAGACGTTGAGGACTAATCTCAGCATGCGTGTATAGCACCCATCTAGTCTAGTTTTCCATTTAATTGATAGCCTTTTTTGATGGTTTCCTTTCTATTTCAGACAACGCCTTTTACAGTTCAGACTGCGTCCTGTCCATCAGCGCGCCGAGTACAACGACCAGGATGTCCAGACTGGGGCCTTTACCACCCCTCCCTGGCGAGGTTAGTTTCGCCAAACAATACACTGACATGAAGTCAATTGCTAACTTTTCATTGGTAATTATTTTTTTATTTTCTCCAAGATTGAGAGACTTGTAGTGGACAGCCCAAGACAACACTAAAGAAAAACAATAGCTTCAGAAATTACACAAAAAAATTATTTTTATTCGGGATTCCTATGGAGTTATTGTTAAAAATAAAAGAAGTTTCTGCAAGTTCACTACCCTTCTGTCTCGCAACCCGGGCGCTTGGTAAGACCATGAAGGCCTTCGGGAAGGCTTCAGAAAGATCGCACACACCAAGGGAAGGTTCAACCAAAAATTTCCATGATCCCTTGTGCCTCCCTCAAAATTCCTGGATAGAAAGAGAAGCACTCGAGTACGAGGAATTTAAATATTTGAGTCATTATTTATAGCGGCGGAATTTCGTTCTCTTAGTAACCATGCAATATAAGCGATCATTCTAAAGTATCTCGGAATTTCAACCTTGTTTTTGAACGTTCCGTTTCCCGGAGTACAGACTGATGTGCAAACGCAGAGAAAGCCCCAGCTAGCCAGGGATTAATCTCAATAATTAATCTCAATAACTTTTTGACTATTTATTGTTTTGTGATTTTAGGAAGAAATTTATGAAGAACCAACGATTACAAGGAACGTGGCCTACCAGGGTTTAACAAAGGAAGGCAAACCTACTGAGGGTTAGTTTAAATACATATTCCGTTGCCTCTTTTATACTCAAAATTGCTCAGTAGTTCTTATCGGAATGGTCACACTTTAGGATATATTCACAGACTTAAAAGTTAGAGCCACCTTCTATATGGCATAATAACAGCACCACAGGAAAGAACAGCTCAATGGTCACACTTAAGATTTATCCATGGACAAAAAAACTAAGAAGAACCACCATAAAGCCCCAGCCAAACGGAGACGCAAGTAAACGCAAGTATGGAAATGTGAACTTGCGGAGACAGACTTGCGATGGGTGGGCACACGGACTGGCAAGTAGACGCAAATTCGACGCAAGTCTGCGTTGCAAAAAACAACAATAATTCAGTGCGGCCGTGCACGCGCGCCCGTACACTCGCGCCCGCAGTATGGAAAGGCGAACTTGCATAGACAGGCCACACGAACTGGCAAGTAGACGCAGATTAGACGCAAGTTGCAAAAAAAATAAAAACAACAACAACAACAATTCGGTGGGCCGTGCACGCTCGCCGGTACTGAGGAAAGCAGTACTGAGACCAAGTTGCGTCAACTTGCGTTCGGTGGCCAAACGGTGAAAAAATTGCGTTCACTCGCGTCCAAATTCGAACTGGATCAAATTGAGCGCAAGCTATCGCAGCCATCACAAGCACACGCAAGGGCCGTCTTGCAGAGCATATCGAGCAGTACAACAAGAAAGTACTGCTAGTTATTACCAAACTGAACCACCTTACCTGACTTCTCTCGCCGTTCCAGGGCCAGCTGCTGGTATGGCACCTTCAGCTGAACAAGGACAACCTCCGGCGTACCACATCCTGGAGCCACATGCCTCTGATGGCGACTATGACGACAATGTGACTGAGTATCGCAACGGTGAAGTCTAAGAAACCCAATAGACCAACATTTGGTTGCGTCGGCAGTCTTTGATATGTGTATTATCATAAATTGTCGTAAATTTAATAATAATAATAATAATAATAATAATAATAATAATTTAACATGGCAAATGGAGAATACGATTAATTGAAAAACTGTCACATTAGATAGATGTAGCAAATACGAGAAGAAAAAAAAAACTTGAAAAAATATTCCTTTTCGAACAAGCGCAATATTTACAGACGTTGGTATATAGGGCTGTCTGGCAAGAGTTGCTTCCCAGCTATACAAACGTCAGTAAACGTTGCAACGTTAAAGTGCATCGTTTGAAGCACTACGTAACTAAATTTGAGAAGCTCTTTCGAGACATAATTAACAGCTACTCCTCGAGGTGGAGGGGAATATGTGAAGATCTGAGAAATGAGGGAAACCTCGCGCGCGAAATCGAGGAGGATGCCGGGGGGTGAATAGCAGGTACTATTCGGAGTTTGAGTAGCCAATCAGAGCGCGCGAAAAACATTATCTACTGGTTTGGTACATACTTTGTTATTCTATCGGTAAATTTTAATATTCAAGATGTAAATAACAACATTTCGACAAAGTGTAAATGAAACACGCACACTTATCTATCTTAGAAATTAAGTAACTGTATTTACAAGAAACACGGTGTAAAGAAAAATACATTAGAATAGTGCACTTTCAAAGGAGAATGCGGGAGCAGTACATCTTCTATAGTACACGATAAGACTGGGAGGAATAAGAATGGTTTACCTCTAAAGGTGCTGAGTCACATAATATTAGTATTACTTTAAAAAGCTAAAAGATTTGGAAATCAAAGAAAACCGAAAAATCACGGCTCAGCTCAATCTCGTCCCCAGGGCCTTCTCCTCGTTCAAAATGGCGGATTGGAGAAACCCCTAGCCAGGCTGCTAAAATACTCCAAGAATCGTGAAGTATGTTGTCACGTGACACATGATGAAATGGCTTTTTCAGAAGTTGTTTCCAGCGTCTGGCAGCCCTGTTTGTTTTCTGCAATCTGAAACCATTGTTCAAACGAAACGAAGACATTTCATCGTGTTTTCGTTACTAAATCCTCACGAATTTTTGGTGCCATTTAGCAGCCTTGGCCAGGGGTGAGACCCTTTTAGGGGGGCTACGAATGTCGCTAGTCTGAATTTCAAAACCCTTCGTTTCACGTATTAAGGAGGAAGCCATGTCCCTGTCGGTATTTTACTATTGTATTTGCGCTTGTCTTCGTCGCTGTCGCAATTTCAATCCATCTTTGTGTCGTTTGTCGCCATTTCATCTGTCTTATGTCGCTGTTTCAAGGCCATGTCGCCTGTCGGAATTTACCCTAACAGGACCTCAGGGGTTTCTCCGACCCGCCAATTAAAGGCCCTGGGGACGAGGTTGTAGTTCAGCTTTGTTCTCAGTTATCTTACTGGTTTTATGAAACAGTGTAGCTCAGTGTATCTTGTCACGGATGGGCAAGATGGAAATGGATTGATGCTTGAAACAAAACCTAAGTCAATTTTTTCACGTTCTTCTTGTCTTGGAAAAATCGCTGAAATTTGATAACGCTTTTGTTTTACTTCGGCGACAGGATGACTATGGTAACATTGGTTTTCATTGCCACCAAGTCTGACCATGGTTAACAGTTTTGTAGCAATGGTATCATGATCAACCATGGTAAACGCGTGGTTGACCAAAGTTTGACTATGGTCCTAACGCATACGTAACTTTTTAGAAAATCGCTTGATATCAAAGTCTTAATGTTCATGAGCATTTCGCCACGAGAGAAGATCGTATGTACTTAGTTTTAATTTTAGTACAGTTTTAACCCAAAAGCTTATTTCAAAAATCCCTATGACCAAGCCATACTGACGATGAAGGGTGGGGTGGAGACAGGAACCTTTAAGATGACTTAGAACCTTAGTTCACTAAGATGGATAAGACGAAGCCAAGTCAAAAACAATATTAAATAAGAAAGAAAAGCCCTTAGCAGTTACCTGGAGAACATAGGCTTCCAAGGTAAATTACGCACGCTGTATACACCCAATTCAATAAAGGTTGCTTTGGGCATTGGGCAATTGCGCATTGGGAAGCCATTGTTTGGCGATCACTCAAGCAAAGCAAAGCATTGTGTTCCGTATGCCCAAATGCCCAATGCCCAATTGCCAATGACCAATTGGCAAAGCAACCTTTATTGAATTAAGTATATATGTATGGAAGGTAGTTCTGTCTACACCACGAACAGATCTAAGAAGTCAACGTAATAAGTTGTCGGTTGGTGTATGAGTAATAACTAATAAATTTTGTGTGACATCGTGCCTGGATTAAAAAAAAACCTGTACACGATAACCAAAAATGAAATAAAATAGTGGTACACGCTAACAAAATTAAATAAATATGTTTTTAAAAACGCAAGAGAAGGAGTGTTGTCATTGTTTTAAAACTTTAAACAGTCAAAAGTCGAGCAAAGATCGTCGGAAATTATCTTTATGAGCTCCGAAGGGGCATCGGATGAACAACAGACATATCATCATTAGTCACGGTCAGTGGCATAAGTCCATTTTATGTTTGCAGGAGCATTTGCAAATGTACATCGCTCGCCATAAAGCTTGTTCGTTTTTCATATGATCTGACTGGCTACGAAATGTTCTATCCGAAGATTCTTATTGTTACTTGTGTTGCAAACTTACGCACTCGACGACATTAGTAGCCATAACAATACTCGGTGGCAGTAGCCATAAAAAATAGTTCCCGTCCCGAAAGTCGGCGTTCCTTTTGGTCCAAACGGAGATCCATGGCGCTGATCAAAAGAATCACGGACTAGGGACTGCACGAAAAAGAAGAGGATTGTCTGCGCGTACTACAAGAGGGATTTTACGGTATATATGCACAAGGTAAAAGAGACAAAGGAAAAAAAATGAGAGGGCAGAATAAGCCACAAAATAGATTTGGACTGGCATTTAAGAACAAACTCACAAAAGCAAACAAGTCTCTCCATGTGCTCAGGACGCTTAGAAGAGAGGAGTACAATCAATCAGAAATTGACTACCTTTTCAATTCTATTGTACTACCAAATATCTCATACGGGCTTGCGGTGCACGGAGCCGCTGAAGCTGAACTAACAACGATCCAGTGTTTTTTGGATAGGTGTAAGAAGCGTAGGTACATCTCACATAGCATAGATATCCACGATCTTTTAGAAAAACGAGATAAGAAAATACGCACTAAAGTTATGGGCTTAGAGGGTCACCCGCTGTATAACATGTTGCCGGAGGTTAAGAACACCAAATACGAGCTTAGAAGAAAGTCGGCCGTGAAACCTAAAATAAACACGAAGCGCTTCATGAGCTCTTTTATTAACCGCCTTATTTTTAAATACAAGTTAGCTGTTTTATTTCATTAGAATAATAGTGTTAGTTCATGTTATGTAGCTTGCTTTTTACCCTCAATTTTTGTAACATAGGATATGTGTGTTTATCTTATGAAATAAAGACTTATTATTGTTATTATTTATTTAAACATGTTTTTTTTTACACCCATGTTTGTGTGGTTTGGAAAGAAGTGTGGGGGCTGGGGGAGTATAGGAGTCGTAATAAGTTTAACTCCGTTCACATTACAATATAAAAATAAGGTATAAACCTCATGAGATTGCTAAAAACATGTAGAAATTTTGAATCTTTCACGAAACTACACCCGTTTGTGTTTAGAAAGGCTTCCTAATAGAGGTAGTTGTATCACACTTGGAGTATAGAGCGGTTTTCAAATGAGTGTCGTAAAACCAAAACCAAAGCAATTACTCTGACCAATCACAACAGGAACAAAACACAAAATGAACCAATCAGAAATCAAATCAAATACAAGCAATTGGCGCTAAGCGCGGGAAAACGCGTGCGAGCAAGTCACGATTGGTTTTGGTTTTACGCCTGATTGGTTGAGAAAGTGGCGCGAGTTGTTTTAACCAATCAGAGAGCCTAGTAATGCAAAACCAAAGCAAACACAACATTACTTTCGACACTCAATTGAAAACCGCTCTACTCCTAGCTACATGTCATTAGGGTACAACGCTAAATTTTGGCGTGCTCCCATTGGTCGAAATCGATCACATGATGCGATAGTGTCTCCTCTCAGGGGGCCACTATCAGCGAATAGTGCCTGTCTGGGCAATTTTCGCCCAAAATTTAGTGTTGTACAATGAAAACAATAGAGCTCTTCTGTCTCAGGCCCTATGTGTGATAGGTTCCCTCGGAAATTTGATGTTTCAAACTTCATATAAACCCTCGAACGACGTTCTCGGGCTAATATTTGTTGTGAACATCAAATTACCGCGAGCATCCTATCACACGATAGTGCCTTCGACAAAAGAACTCTATTGTTCAGAATATAACCTAACATACAAACATCTTATTAACAAGTGGAGAGGTTATCTCGTCCAAAGGAATAATATAGTTATCCGAGTAAAAACCTACAGTTCACTTGTACAATTAGTATAGCCTTCGTTTGAGCATATGTCAGTTGTGTGTAGTCGAACTTTATATTTCACTTGATTCTCTTCACACCGCAAAGTATTTTCGTTAATTTCATCTTGTCCAATAGATACAGAAGTCAGGGTTCCAAAAGGGGTTTAGGGTCCTAAAGCTCAAGGGCTGTGGGCAACAAAGAATGCTGGCTCCATGTAGGGCTCCAAAACAGAAAAAAATGGGGTTCCAGGATCCATCAATTTACTTAAGGGTTCCATTTATCCAGAATCAGTAGTTTTGTCGGAGGTACATGTAGAGAAACGCCTGGGACTCTGCGCTACACCCAAATTTCGGGGCTCCAAAAATATACCCCCCCCCCCCGCCCCCTCCCCGCCCCAAATCCTGACTTGTGTTCAAAATTTACCATCAATAATTTCTTTGAAACAAAAATAATAAGCATAATATCTTTTAAGAGAAACAGAAGCCAAAAGGTTTATTTTATAATAATAATGGCTTATTATTATAATGGGAACTCTGCAGGAAAACATAAACGATGTGTGGGCCACACATAGTTGCCGTAAAGTTAACGTTTCTATGCAACATTTCCGACGTTTTAGAAGGAAACATAACCCCAGGTATTTTTCCCTGAATTATTCTACGAAATAAAATCTATGATAATGAAAAGAACCTGGTTTTCATGTTTTTTGTCCGTTTTTTTAGTTTTTGAAAAAGGCAGTCTCTGTCTCCATTAGGTTACTTCTAAAGGAGTTGTTCTACCTTATGAAATACTATTTCTATTATTATATTATATTTCTATGATATGCTAATATTGACTTTTCGTATGTGTCATTTGCCATCAGTAGCCAATTAACAACTGTATTGCATTTGAGCAGGACTAGTTTGTATTTCAAAACGTTTCTGTTTTTTCTACTGGAAGCCGTTAGTGTTCTTTCAGCATATCTCGCCAAGTAGGGCTTGCTGAAAAGGTAAGAATCGCCTGTTTACATTTTAAGCCTATAATGACGTTTCGATTATAATGAAATGTTAATAGGAAGTAATTTTTATCAGGGATACCTTTTCCCCAAAGTGCATCAAAATCAGTTTGAAGTAGATGTACCACTGATTATTGGACGGAAACTGGTTTATTTTCAACTACAATTTTGGATATTTTAATGGCTCTTTTTCGACGTTTTCATGGATATTTTTCTTGGGAATTTTATAAACTTTCAGTAAAGGTAGGACTGGTGAAAGGCGAGTTATTATCAAGCGCTCCCCTAATATCTTTATAAATTATATTGACGGTAATTTCTACTGTCAACGGAGAGTGTCCCAAAGCTTGTCTGTATTTACCAATTATCACAACGGCATTTTGTACGGTCAGTAGCGCGTGAACCAAAAATTCCAATGGCCTCAATTTTGTCGTTCAGCCTGAGCAAATGCCGACATCTTCATTAGCTTCAGTTAAATTTTATAGGCAGCAAATACAATTCAGTAGCACTGTGGTACTTGAAATTTGTTAGTCTTTATTGTGCTTATCCTTTAAAAGAAACCCTCGTGTGGGGTGAAGCGCCAATTGAACATTCAATAAACGACAAGTGGATGTTGATTTAGTAAGAGACCCGTCAAGCAATGATTAAAATTGCTTTACTGGGGGTATTCCTTTGGCGGTGGACGGTTCTAAATTGCATGCGTTTTCACGCTGATGGCCTAAATTCCAAACACTAGATTTTGTTTTATTTCTTCTTATTTCATACATCATATTTAGAGGCTTCATCCCTCTAAACAAACGGTATCAAAAGTACAAATAGATGTAAAATTGTCATGACAAATATGGCCAACCGGTGATGCGGGTCGAGCCTACGGACTAGGTCCCGTCGAGGCTACGCTCGAGAGTCAAAAAGAACAAAAAAATTGCAAGAAAATATGCTAGCGTATTTAGACGAAAATATTTTGCGCAATTAAAATAAAATATAAACGTTTATCGACCATCTCAGAGGCAAAATATCAAAAGCGATTTAACCTCTCGGTTCCCCTACAATCACGACACATCCATCTTTAAGGCTACGGAACTAGTTTCGAGGCCAAACGTTCACGATTACCACCGGTAACAAAAAGAACTACCCGTATGCGTTGGTTAACGGTTGAAACGTTACCAATTTAACGTTCTGTAGAGCCTAAAACCTTCGTCGACGGAATTCCTCATTTACATTTATTTTATCGGTTAACGGTTGAAATAAAAGACGGTTCACGGTTAAACCCACTGGCCACCATTTAGTACCGAAACAAAGTCTTTAATATAAATATCTTAACTCCTAAGTTTTCACCGTTCCCTGAAAGAATACGCCAGTATTTAATATTTCAGCACTTGACGTGAAAGCCACTAAAAAGACAAAATAGTTCACGAGGCATTTAAAGGTATCTAAGGCAACCATTCGGTAAAGCACGGCCAGTCATCATTAATAAAACTCTACACTGCATTAATTAGCATCCTTAGAAAAGACGGGAATCGGAGGGGAATTCGTAGGTTGATATTAGGGCTTATAAGGTTAAAAGCGCTTTGCTGGGTGTTCATTCAAACCTGTGATACATACAAGAAACATTTACCGAATCGTTCACTTGAAGAGCACAAAAGAATTCGGTTGTAACAAACGTTTACATTTATTACGGTTAGTCTACGGTTACAATTGTATAAGAATCCTAGAAACTCAATATTTATATATAAATAACAAGCCTCTCTCCGCTCCCTGCTCCCTCCACATTCTCACTAGCTATATAGTCTACAATACACCATGAAACGTTTAACTTTTGATTTGTACAAAAGTCCCTCTGTCAGCATTAACGGAAAATGCAAGATTATCCGCAAAAATTTTAGTAAACCCTAGATATTACCAAATAAATATTTCAACAGTTGTCATAAAATAATTTCACGACTATGCTGTTAGAGTTGCATTTCGTGAAATCCAGTTGATGCTTTTCGATCCGGTTACTGCTTAGTTCCTAGAAATCGAGCTGGAGTTGGAAAAGTTAAATCCTTAACAAAAACACATAAGTCTAATTATAAGCAAGTCGCCAAAGTTTGCAGTTAAAGAGCTTTTTAGAGTGTTAAAATTAAATGCTTTGAGATACCAATGTATTAGGGGATTTTTTTTCCTTTAGGTTGCAATCACGCCTGCTACCGATGATGCTTCGAAGACGAAACTTAAATTCCGTCCTCCTTGTCGGTGTCATCACTAGCTTAGTGTTAGCTCTTCATTACGTCCTCGTAAGCAAACAAGGAAAACTGATATCAACACCACGTGTAGTAGACGCGCTAGAGAACATCGTACCAACAGAAAATGGTAAGTTACTTTCATCTAATAGGGACAGTGTAACGACAGGAGCACAGTTGCCAAATAAAGAAATTGGCAGATAAATATTTTTTAAAATTATTTTCCAAAAACGAGTATTACATGAGCTCACAGTCACGTGGATTTTCCAAGTAGTTGCAGATTCTTTAAATTTGTCAATTCGTATCTATATACGTAGAATCGACTAACACCTAGTATGCTCCTTTGACTCTTGCAGCTGGTTTTGCAACAAGTTCCTACTGTTATTTACATCGTTCATCTAGACAAAATTTATAACTTATCTCGGCTATGCCTCTTGAAAATGTAGACCAGATAATAGTAGATAATAATAAACTTCACAGTGAGTGGTAAAGAAGAAGATGTTTTCAATTATCAGCGCTGAGAGAAAAGAGTATATGTGAAAAATTCGCGAGAAGAGAGACTGACAAGAGAAAGAAAGTTATAAAATCAGATCAAACTTCATTGTTGTTTGACGATTAACGGAGAGAAACACACCGACATATTGCTAAAATAAAATACAAAACTCTCCTTGCAGAAATTAAAAAAAAAAAAGCAAAAAAGCAAAAAAGCATCAGCAACCACGAAATCTCCCGGTCAGTGGATCGGTTACTTTTGAAAGGCATAAAAATGTTTATACAGTGCTTAAAAAACTAGTGTTGAACCTCGAGCTACTTTTTAAAGTTCATGGATGTTCTTTTAGGTCATAATTGCACGATCGATGCTTATTGTGTCTCTGATCTAGAGCAGTCTTCTCTAATCAGTAACCAGCCCAAACTTTACTGTTTTCAGAGGAACCACACTCCCTATCAGCTGCAGAGAACATGTTCAGGTTGTACGATAGAGTAGAGTCATTTGTTCTGTTCATTGGTTATCCACGAAGTAGTCACAGCTTGGTGGGCGCCATATTAGATGCTCATCCAGAAATTATCATCCCGCATGAGTACAATCTCTTGCCTGCGTGGAATCGATTCCGAGGAGGAAACGCCAGGAGGAAAAATTTGCAAAAATATATGCTTTTTAACGAGCTTCATCAGATGTCAGCAAGACAGGCCTTGTTTGGAATTCGTGCCAAGAATTCTCTGCTCCAAGGAGAGTTTACATACACGTACAATGTGCCGGGGCTATGGCAAGGAGGCTATCAGAAAACGATAAGGGTAAAAGACTCCTGGAGCCCGTTTCTCGAAACTCCAGATAACTTTCCGGACCCGAAAACTATTTTCGGTGCACAATATTTTCCAATGGCTGTACAATTTTTATCGATTTTGAAAGCTAAATTTTAATCTTTATCATTTCGTGAAGCATATCGCTAAGTTTGCGCCAATAATTACCATTAGCCGATAATTAAATGAGCTCGAAAAAATACTTAACGGGCCCGGAAAGTTATTGGGAGTTTCGAGAAACGTACGGCAGGCCACTTAGGCGATATCAAATACTCGATACCATCGATACCGATGATCCTTAAAATTATTTGTTTTCTGATATCAATACTCGATAACATACACACCGAAGAATCTTTGAGATCATGCGTTTTTCGATATCCATACTCGATGCCATCCATGCCTCGAAACCTTTAAAAGCATTTGATTTTTTATGTAATAACCCGATACCAACGATACCAAGGAGTATTTGATTTTCGTGCGAAGTATTGGTTGTTTGAGGATCAGGGAGGCTATTACCAAAGAATGAAAGTAAAAGATCTGTGCATGACCACTTTGTTACTCGATATGAATACTCAACACTGTCGACGCGACACCGTGGCATCTTGACGGGTTTGGGGGGTTTAAGGGGGGGGAGGGGAAGGGGCGGTAGCTTTACGCAATAAAATTTCGTATGGGGAGGCGCCGCCCCGAGGTTGAAAACATTATCCTTTGATTATAATAATTATACTAATTTTAAACGAACTGGCGTCCATTTCATATACTTAGGACAGAAATACATCCTTTTGATACCGGGTTCCATCGACACAGCCAAATAAGAACTTTGCATTTCCATCGGCTTAGCAGCATAAGAGGACTCATGTGTGTTAAAATTTCTCAAACATTTTTACAAGGTTATTGGTGACAAGAAGGGAGGATCTACATCAAACTTCTTAAAAGACCCGGACAAGATGAACATTCTAGAAGAAATCGGTCAAGTAGTCCAAGTGCCAATCAAATTCATCCACGTCACCAGGAACCCATTTGACAACATAGCAACCATGTTCCTTCGCGCTATGTCCGAACGTGACGCAGTGAGAGGAGATAAAGCAGAAAAGGTGAGTGTGGGGGGAGGGGGGGGGGGGGCTAAAGAACAATCCTCCCCTTTATAAATTAAATTGTGCTTGTTTTGGTCTGTTGACCTCGTGAGTTCTTAAGCTCTCAATTAGAAAACCACAACAGGAATCAAACAAAACCGAGCAAAGTTCTCTAACGCAATTACAATGGATACCCAACAGACAATAGGCTTTTTTTAACAGCCTTATCCCTTAAAGAGAGTGTTACAGTAACGAGACCTTTAGTAGGTCCCTTTTAGGTAGCGTGACACAAGTAAACCCTATACCCCATAACGCATTCAGATGATAAGAGAGTAGAAAGATCAGTGTCCAGTTTCAGATAGCTTATCATTAGCGCCCCACTTTCGCGCGGTCGCAAAGTGAAAATGCTTCAAACGTGCGAAAAGGCCCACGGAAACCTTTGCATAACAATAGCAAGAACGTAGTGTTTCTAACAAGAACATAGTCCCTTTAAATGGCATAACGATAGAAAGAAATTCATCCATTTTAAATGGCATAAAAATAATAAGTTTCAAAACAGAAATTCTTATGGGAATTATTTGCCATAAGATTCCCACTTTTCTTCCCAATACAAGGACTGTCTTTCATGCCATTGTGGCTCAAAACAATTATGGTTTATCTCTTGAATAAATATAATTTGGCCACTCCAAGTTACCAAGTTTGTAGTGAATACATGTACTTATATTGAATGCGTACTTCAGAAAATATCATACAGAAGAACTGATCTGAGAAGTCAGCCCAAGGGGTGACATTTCATTATTTGTTAGCAGGATAATGTGACACAAGGAGTGGGGGTGGGGGGGGAAGCAGACAAAAAACTCACCAAGGACATTACTGGTGAGGGGAGGTGGGGTGGGGGCATTGCTTCTAAAAATTTCTAAGAGAAACTGAATGCTTGCCATACCCCTATCCACTACATAAACCCTAGTCCCTTTCAGATGATGTGACAGGAGGCCATAGTGACTTTTAGGTGGACACTAGAGAGGCCAGACTGAGTTGTTGTTGTTTTTTTTTTTAATAATGTGTCAGAACCAAGGCAAGTAGGTAGCATGATAATAGTGAGGGGTTAATCCCTTGTGATCGCATGACAGCATTGAGTCCTTAATCCTTGTAGATGGTGTGACAGTAGTGAGTGCTTAATCCCTTGTGATGATGTGATAGTAGTATTAGTGCTTAATCTCTTGTAATGGTGTGACAATTAAGTGAGGGCTTAATCCCTTGTGATGGTGTGATACTAGTGAGTGCTTGCATAGTCCTTGAAGATGGCATGACAGTAGTAAGTGCTTAATCCCTTGTGATGGCATGACACTACGTAGTGAGGGCATGCATTGACAGAAGTAAGTGCTTAATCCCTTGTGATAGCGTGACAGTAGTGAGGGCATGACAGAAGTAAGTGCTTAGTGCTTAAGATAGCATAACCATAGCAAGACCTAGAACTCTCTCTAACGGTGAAGCTTAGTTTCATTTTATCTGATAGTATACCAAGTCAGCTCATTTTAGATGGTGTGACAATAGTGTGAATTTGTCTTTACCATTGATATGGCATACACCAAAAAGTCACAGTTTCTCACGACAATATGTTAATTTTTATTTTATTTTTTTCCCTACAGGTAAATAACACAAAACGCCTCGAAGGTTCAATAGACTTTTACTTTAAGTTAGCAGATGCTAACCAACGTGTCAGGGAGCGTTATGGAGATGCAGTTATCGATATTCCTGGACATGAAACAGTTTTGAGACCCAAACAAACCATCCAAAAATTGTGTGACCACTTGGGAGTCACTTGTTCTGAGGAATACCTTGAAAAATGCAGCAAGATTATGTATGGTACTCCATCAATCACCAGAGATAAAATTGTTTGGACTGATGATCAGAAAACCAGAGTAACAGAAATGATAAAGAACTATCCATTTTTGAAAGACTACTCATTTGATGAATATCCTGTCTAACTTTATAGTAGAAGGCCTGCGTGACATAGGAGGTCACTGAATATTGCACTTCAACAAGCTTAATAACCCTTTCACTCCCAGAGTCAGTTAAGGAGAAATTTAAGGGGATTCTGTTACACCAAAATCCACAAAGGTTTGGTTTCCTCCACTTTGTATTTGCATCAGTTTAAAATCCTTTCTTTTACAAAGTTTTCCCGCACTTCGACTCTGTAAAACTACTCGAGCACATGCTCTACTTTTCTGCTTACGTCAACACAGGGTCCAGTTCCTCTCAGTCAGAACGCCTGACTGAAATTGTTGCATACAAATACCCAAAAATACAAGAAACATACACTGGCAATTTCTCTACTTAACAATCCTAACTTTTGAGTCTGTGGATGAAATCCTATGGTGTGACCTGAGTATAATTCAAACCAAACCTCTTCAGCAGTATGTACTTTCACATGGTACCATTTGTTTTTAAGTATTTTACCAAATGAAAACTGGGATTTATCTTGAATTTTCTTTTCAGGCACTACTAGGAGTTAAAGAGTTAAGCAATGCATGACAGTCATTTACTTTTTTCTTTGCTTAAGCTTGTTTGTTTCATTTTGCTTTCTTGTGTTTGTTATTTGTTTTGTTTTTTATTATTTTTCGGCAAAGGTTAATACATTCTAGCAGCCTTGTTCATTTGTCCTTTAACCCCTAAACAGTGATGACAATGAAAATTCTCTTTACATTATCACTAATTTTTCGAACGTGCAAGTGAGGAGAAAGTGATCACCAAGGGAAAGATGTCATGATATTTAAATAAATTCTCCTTACTAGTTACATAAGAAATGTATGGAGAACAGTAAGGAGAAGATGCATTTTTATATCAGGGCTTAAAGGGTTAACTAATCTTAATAGGAAACATGTATGACCAAGGGGTCAAGCAATACATTCAGCAAGTGACTAATGATAGGCATATATATTTTTTTCTTTGCCCACAGCAAAATATTCACAACCTTGTTCATTTGGTGAATACCCCAGTTAACTTTAGCTGAAGACATGTATGACCTAGGGCTCACAACATGCATTTTAACAAGCAACATCTGACAGCCATGTACCCATCATTCATTATTATTATTATTATTATTATTATTATTATTATTATTATTATTATTATTATTATTATTATTCACATACAGTTGTATCTAAATATTGCCAAATCAGTTAAATTAGTTAAATTAAATGTGTCCAACAAGTCTAATTAAGAACCAGTTAGGTTTACCAGTATCTCGACCAGTCCCACATAACTGTTAACAGTAACAGTTTTACAATATATTTCAGAAAACGAGAAATCGACGAACATGCAATTCTCCAACTTGTTATTTGAATAAAAAAGAACTCTGACACACTGCATTAGCCAGTTGGCTTAACAGCTCATTTCGTGTGTGCTCATTTACCTAAAAGCTCATTTGGTACAGAGCTCATGTGACCTGAACTCAATCGATATGGCGTTTGGATAAACTTAAACAGGGGAGATATCTGGTTACAAAAACAATATTTTGCTATTCCAAATAATGTGCAAACAATTAAGACAAAAGAACTCTTTGTTGACATTATTTCAACAGTCAATAATTAAGGCTTAGATATTTATTTGCAAATAATTATCAGCGTTTTTATTTAACCCTCTTTCATGTTTTGTACTCTGAATCGTATGTGCCTTTAGCAGTTCTCGACTGTTTTCAAAGGACCCTTACGCGCTCTCAAATAGACTCAATTCACGTTAACTCTCCCGCGTTCAGTTAATTCGAAGTTAACCGTGTGCTAGCGCTAGCCGCCATTTCAGTTGCAGCTAGTTGCGAGGTGTTGAAACAGTTTCTTCATTATTTACACATATAAAGTAACTTTGTTGAGAAGGCTATTTTCTTCAACTTACCTGGAATATGTTCCTTCATTCTTCCCGTCGATGATTTGAGGGAAAATACTATCAATCTTATCCTCAGTGTGATTTCTGGATCGTTTGTCAACAATTTTCACATTTTACTACAACAACGTGGGCCTTGAACTTGACCGGAAGGGGCACGGTTGCTTGGCAGCAGCTGGGATTTTTGGCGCGAAATCTTAAGCTTAATCATAATTCTGTTCCCGCCATTTCTCACGCTTGCTGTTCACTTAGCTTTTGCTGAATTTTGTTTGAGTGGACTCAGGGTACCCCGGCAACAGAAGTTCTTCTTTGTTTTTGTAGAACCAAATTAAGCCTTGGGCTGCACAATTTCGATCGCCGGAAGAACAAACCCACAAGAAAAATCTGTAGCGGCCAAAGTAGACTCAGGGAAGCAGAGCAAAGTTCAAAGGGGTGGTGGAGGGGGCGGTGGGGGGGGGGGGGCGGTAAAAAAATTGCGCCTGCAGCTTTTTTCGCGCTGGAAGCACGTTTTACCACCACCTTTTCAAAAACAAAAACAAACAAACAGCAATAAACTTAAGAGTGCATAGGTGGCCCAAACTGATGACAACGGGTCTACCAAATCTGCGAGCCAGCGAGCCACGCGAGCCACGGTGCGAGCCATGCGAGTCATGCGAGCCATGTCTGTGAGCCATTTGTGAGTAATTCCGTTTTTCTTCAATTGGTCGGGGAGGTCGTCGATTATTCCACCAGCAAACATCCCGCATCTGGAGTTTTACCTGCGACTATCGCTGTAAATTGCCTAGCCGCCATCTTGTAAACGGAGTTACAGATGCTGTACAAGCTCTTACTCTCGAGGCTGCCGAATTAGAATCTAGAGAAAGTGACCAAGAGTTCGAAACAGTGGAAAACATTCAGCAGGCCCATGATAGATTTAAGATTAACACAAGAGACAGTCATCGAGCAGACAAAAAGAAGAAAGAAAAACGCCAGAAAAAAACAACGGGCAAACGTGACTATGTAAGCAAAAAGCAGAAGAATGTGTTTAGTAAGAAAGTTGAAGGTGTGCATATGGACCTGCTAACATGTGAGTCATCCATGCGCCAATTCAATTTCAAGATACTTGACACCATGGGGTACGTAGAAGAGGTTACTTTCGGATAAATTATCCTCCACGTGCTCGTCTTCGTGGTGCGGCAGTCGTGACTGTCACCACCTGATGTGGATTTTACATAATATTTTTAAATTTGATGGCGATGATCCAGAAATGTACCAAAGATCGTTTAGTGACAGTCAGTGGCAAAAGATTCTCGAAGCTTTTCCGAAAAAAGTCCCTACGGCTGGAGTGAACTCCTTCACTGAAGCGAAACAAATCTATTCGGTGAACATCCGCAAGACAACACAAAATGCCAAGTGTGCATCCTATAAACAGGAAATATGCAAGAACGATGTACAGGCAACTACTGAGGGCCCATACCGCACGATACGTCAAATCTGGATAAAAAGAGCCTTTTTCTTTTGTCCTCGACTTCAGTGTATAAGCAAACTACCTAGGTACTCATTCATCGTTCCTTATAAGATCGAAATGACACTAAAAATCAGTCCTGACGTGGAAATTACGGAAAAGCTGAAGAACGATCTCGCTTTAGAGTAGCTATTTCTACTTTGTTTGAGTGTTTGGTTATCGCTGAATGGCTCTTGATTTAAATACCTGAAAAGTTTATTACCAATCAAGGCTTATCATTTCTAAACAAATGTGCTCAGTTTCGATAAAATAATGTAAATAGACACGTTGCCTTAAAAAATGTCCAACGAAAGTAGGAGAAGGTTTTCAGTGCATTGTAAGACACTTCAACCGGATTTTTTTTTTTTTTTTTTTTTTTTTTTTTGACGTGAAGTCGTAGAGATGAGCAGAGATCGATTGTTGAGTTCTACGGGCCGCCATCTTGTTCCTAAACGTGAGCGAAAACTACAGAGAGTGCAAAATTCTCGTAGGTAAGGGTGCGGGGTTGGAAAATTAACTCCTCCACCTCCACGCTATTAATAACCTGCACCCCTACTCTCGGTAATTTTGCACTCTCCCCAGTTTTCTCTCGCGTTTAAGATGGCGGCACGGAAAAATTAAGGACCGTGAACAGTCAGATTCCGATCCTTTTTTCATGTTTATATTTGTGTTCTTGCTTGGAAAATGTAAATGTAAGAAATAAAAATTCTTAACATTTATACTGTGGCTCGCATGACTCGCGTGGCTCGCACCGTGACTCGCATGGCTCGCTGGCTCGCAGAATTGCAAAACTAGCTAAAACTCATGACAACCAGCATGTTAGATAATTTTGTATTCGTTCTGACTGAAAATTTATGAAAACAGTTTATCCTGTACAGTTACCCCGTCCTTGACCTTACGTGACGTCTTGTTTGTAGTATTTTTATGTAGCGTAATGTTCATAATATAATTTCCCTCGCCTTTCGTCTCTCGATTTAGTCGGGAAATTTATTTATTCCTATATATTTTCCGTGTTTTGTTTAGTTAAGGCATTATTACGACCCTCGTTTAGGTTTTGTGGTTGAATCGAAGAAAATGTTGACGTTCATTCCGGCAAGAGGATAGGTATGTTCTCCTTTGTCGCGTGGTTAATTTTTAACTGACAGGAATTTTTTCTTTACTGTCTGGACTCTTGGACTTGACTTAAGAGTAAGTGCGAAGTTAAGTTTTGTATCACATGACAATCAGAACCATTTGCTTACAAAGGCCTTAACATGTTTTGAAATAAAAGACGTTGATTTCATGGGAAAAGATTTGAAGTCTAGTCCATCTATTTTCTTTCAACTTTAATTGGTAGCAATATAAACACATCACATGCATTTTCTGCCCGAGCTAAAAGCCACTGCCGCTCTTGACCTCGTCACAAATGTGGTTTTCAGTGGGGCTCAGCGTGAGCTTGGGTTGCCTGTGGGTGCTGTAGGAGAGCGGCTGGCTGTAAACAGTTTAGATTTCTTCTGATCTAACAGTTTACAAAGTTTCAAGAAACTGTGACTTTCAGGACAATTTGAGGGCACTGGCAGCGGTTCTTAGGGGAAGATCTACAGCAAACGGCAAGGTCATCCGCTGAGAAAAGGAAATGGAGCGTTAAGTAAAAATAGGAGAGGGACGGAATCAGTTGGTGGGTCCAGATATTCCTATACCTGTGATAGGGAGACTCGGAGTAAACAAAGTATTTACTGTTTATGTAGATCATCCACTGGTAAAGGAAACTGAGAATGAGAACAACACAAAAAAATCCGTCCTTTGGTTCATTATCTTCTTCGAGCAACAAGTGCGGGGGGTAGGGGGGGGGGACGAGTCCCGGTCACCCGGTCAGGCTCTTGATTCTGCCTCTGCTATTCTATTGCAGACCCGAGTAAGAAATTAATTTGCGCCGTATTGATGCCGTCTTACAATTGTAGGGTCCTAATACATATACAAACAAAAGCATTTTGAGCCTCGAGTTTCCTGTCTTCCGATAGAGTTTCCATTTAGACAGGGAGTGAGGTGGAGAGAGACCATAATTAATTAACAAAATCTTATTCTTATGTAAACAACTGTTCAAACCAAATTCTCCCCCGTTATCAATAGAAATATTATCAACAAGAGTGACAAGAATTTCGTTTCTGATCTAAAATTAGAAGGTGAAACCGCATGGTGCACTTGAGTTAATCTGCCCGGAAATCATGGTCACGAGGATTTTTGGACACCGCTCCCAACCACGAAAAATTGTAATTGAGAGGAAACTTCCACTGTAGCAATGAAACATGGCAACATCTTGGAAATGGACCCAGCTTTTCTTAGCTTTGCAGTACGTGTTACAAGGTACACTATATGGACTTCAACTCAGATATCTGCCAATAGTATTGCGTAAGACGGGTTCGTCTTTATTTCTTATTGGGTCTCTGAACATGTTGACGTTTCCTTGGCTTGTTAAATCTCTCTGGGCGCCGATCATTGATGTGTATGGCGACAAAAACGTCTGGCTGTCAATAAATTACGCTGGGATAGCCGTCGCTTTATCACTGGCTAAAACTTACAATGGGATAATATTCATTTTATCTTTGGTTTTACTCAACTTTTGTTCTGCTACGGTGGATTTGGCTCTTGGGAAAATCCTCATTGCAAACTATCAAGGGGATGAACTCTCTAAAGGAAGCTCGCTTCAAATTGTTAGCTACAAAACAGGTTTCCTGTTAGGTGGGGGCATGGCGCTTTTACTGGCAGATATTTATTTTTTCGATAAGGAAATATTTGTCGCTCTCACAGCAACTTACTTCATTTTGTCATCGATATTTTGTGTCACGAAATCCTCCTCAAAACCGGAAGTTTGCCACAAACCGGAAATGGAGCTGTACTCGTTTGCAGACTGCAAGAAAGTGACTGGATTTGCGTCTATGCCTGGTTTTAAGTGGATGATAATCTGCGCATGCGTATATAAATACGCTTCGCATTCGTCTCATTCCTTATTGACCATGTTCCTGGTAGACAACGGCGAGAGTCTAAGCCGCCTCGGTTTCATGTCTGGAATAGCTGGTCAAGTCATCTCAATAGCTGTTGCTTCTGTATGCGGAGTGCTGCTGGCAACAAAATGGTAAGATAAGGCTTGTACCCAGGCCGCTCTCTTGTTTCGCTTTACGTGTGTGGGCTTGGGGAGGGGGGGTGGACCAATCGTCACTTAGCTTTTACAGTCCATGAAGAAGGTTATAACGACCTTAACTAGTTCTACCTAACCGAATATTGGGAAAAACTAAAGACGGCACTTCTTACATGACGGTTTAGCTGTTTGAACGGCGTTGCGTTTTATTTTGTTTACTGAGTTGATTGCTGATCATGATCTTCGCGACTATTCCGCTACAAATTTCTTCTGTTTCAATTGTTAAAGTCTGGGGGGACTGTTAATTAATGCAGTCGACCCATGCTGTATAAGCCGGATTAAGCGTAAGACGAGTATAAACTATAGAAATATAAATACCTCTCATCTCTAAGCACTGTCGAAGGATGAACAAAACTGGGTGATGTGCGGGATTGAGGAAGATTTAATTCAGAGTTTAAAAGAACGAGGCATATAACAAATGTGCTGTTTTGTTATTCTTTTGTTATTCAATGAGATGCAAATGAGATGCGGCATTTTCCTGCAATCTCGCACCTTGGAAACAAAACTTGCGAGGGTACCGTCGCCCGAAAACTCAATTTTCCGTGCGGCAAGCTTGTGAATTGGTCCAGTGCAGGCATGTTTACTCCTTAATAGACTGGTCCTATTGCCGAGAGTGCCTTCTTATGAGTTCTATCTGTTAACAAACCTTGCCACTTGGACCGGATTCTGTGGCATGAAGCGACTAAATAGCGCAAACACTGGGAACGCGAGTTAAAAGGGAACCAATTTCGCGCTCTAAAAAACGGTTGATATTTCACGAATTCTCTTGTTTCATTTATTTTATATTTTGATTTCATGAAAATCTTCTCTTTTTTATCCTTAGGATGACCTCGGCGCAGTTGCTGCTGTTGACTTCCTTGTTAACTTCCTGTTCAGTCATGACACAGCTCTACATAGTTTCATGCAATCACCATGGCAACACTGCATTCATAGTCCTCGGTAAGTGGCCATTTCACCTACGTTAATAAACTAACAACATTATTATCATTATTATTTTAAGTTTACACTGAATTGACCAAAATTAAAATTTCTAATTTATTTTCCGTTACTCGTTGCAGTATACATCTTACACAACTTGGTTCATGGGTCCCAGGCTACTCCAGCTTACACTCTTATGCTACGCTGTTCCCAGAATGCACCACCGTCCGTTCGTACGACTTGTTACTCATTCCTTGGCACCCTAGAAATACTCGGTAAACAGTTGTCCTTGTTTTTGGCGGGAGCGTTAGCAGAGTTCTTCGGTTACGTTGCTGGCATAAGCATATCATTGGGAGTCTCCCTATTTGTAGTGGCATTGGTTTGGAGTTGTCCCAGACAGTTAGTAACCTAGGACGGTTACTGTAATGACTACTAATGGCCATCAAACCTGAATCAATGACATGATCTAGCTAGCTAACGTAGCGACAAAAACTACATAGCCGATGCCAAGCTCGCAAAAATATGCGCAAGGTGCTAAGCGCGGAAAGACATGTAAATGCTTCCAAGCCGCGGAAACATGTAACCGGTACTTAGCGCGGGAAAACGTGTAACGGGTGCCAAGCGCGGGAAAAGATAGGCAACCGCTGTCAAGGAAGCGTGAGAAAACATGCCACCGGACCCAAACGCGAAGAAATTGCAGTGGATGCAAGGCGCAGGCCGAAAACATGCCGACTGGTACCAAGTGCGGGAAATCATGCAACTCATACAAGGCACGGGAGATTATCGGGGTGAAACGTAGGAAAACGTGCAATCGGCGTCGAGGGAGGAAAACTGTACGCAGGTCAAGTCACGCGATTTTGTTTTTTATTGCCTTTCTTGGATTGGTCGCAGCACCTTGTGCTTCCTTCTTTTTGTCGTTTTTGTTTTTTTGTTTGTTTGTTTTATTTTTTTTGTTTTCTTTTTGACTTTGTTTATATTAAGGCCGTCATGGACAAATCGTGGTACCAATACGTTAGTGAAGCGCCACAACTTTTTAAGTAAAATGAATTTGCTTTGCCATTTCTATCAAAAGTCGCCATACGCTAGATCAGAAGTTCACTTCAAGATATATTGCAACATTAATTTTAATTCATTTTAGCTACAATTATGAACAAATAATATCTTTGTACATTTACACTCTAACATTCGTTGTATCAATAAAGTATAGCTACATTTAAGTAAAGGTTCTTTCTCGCGCCTTTTAATCTCATCAGGAACTTCCAATCCCCAGAAGAAATCAATTCTTACTAATTTGGGTGTTGGCCTAGGTTGGCGTCTCCATGGAAGTGAGCTCGGGTGGGAAAGGAATTACGCGTTTGTGCGTAAGCAAGCTCACGCACTTGCGAACGTACCTGCCCTAACAACCACAAATTAATTTAACATCCTTCTGAACATATTACTAGCGATAGCAATTAGAACCTGTATTGAATTCTCTCTCGGAGAATTGGCTAGCCCGAGTTACAGTTCGCCGGACACCAGCTTTAGCTATTAATATGTATTAACTTACCATAAAGGCGTTGGGACAACTCTTCGTTTGATTACCGAGTTATTTTTTCCTAGCCATAAAAGTGCAATTATTTCCGTGATCTAAGCACGAAATTACAAAAAAAACTACATCAACAAAATTATCGTGTCGGAAAAGCACCTAAACTCAACTGCTATATCGGGTTCACATTTAAGGAGCGCTTTTGCTTCGAAAGTGGCCTGACGCCTTCTTTTTACGGCGGCCGATCCGAGCAGCGGCTTTCTTGATGGATTCATTATGCCGACGATGCTGACTTGGCAGCTCATAGAATGAATAAGTAAAAGCACTGGAAACCGGAAGTCTGTGAATAACATTTAAATCCTCTATTGAAAATAATGGCTTGCTTTTTTCAACCCTTTTAAAAAGCTTCTTTGGTTTGTCTTTCTCATCACCCTGCTTTTCCTGCGCCTGCACAGGAGGTGTTGTGGTGCTGTCCTCTGGTATTGCGGCCTCTAGAGGCGGTAATTGATAGATGCTTTCAGTGCAATTCTCAGCTTGCACAGGTGTGGTAACATATCGATGCTGCTTCACGGGCTCAGGTTCCGGTGTTTCTTCTCGTCTCAGTACACGTTCTTTAACGGTGACACTACTGGCAGGTCGCACGGGTCGTTTGTTAATCACTGTCGAGTCACATGACAAAGCACTGTTCGCTTCAGTCAACGAGATACGTGCCTGGCTCAGCCTCGCATGCGAGTCATACGTGGCGTTAGCATCAACAAACGACGGCGTCACGTGACTCACTGACGGGCTTCCCTGGCCTAAAGCCATGTCTTGAATCACTTTGCTGTGATAGATCCGAGGCCTCTTGACTCTGTCTCCTTTTTCCTTCTTAATTGTTGCGCGGCGTGCTGGGTTAGCTCTGGTGCCAGTTGCGTCATCGTTCGAATCATAAATGCTGTCATCGTTTCCAAGGGAACCATACGACATCTGGTCATCTAAATCTGAAAAAAAGAAAAAGAACGTGACTCGTTTACCGCGCTGGCTGTAGAAAGAAACATGTCTTACTTAAGTCTTCAATGGAAACTTATTTCTGTCAAAATTCAATGTCAAAAGTGTCCTTTGTGACGATAATTTTAAGCTCGGTAAAGAAATAAGAAAGATGTGATATTTCGTGCGTCACAAACGTGGAACAAAGATAAAATCTGAATCCCCGACGAGACTGTGAGGCATTGACATAACCTCTTCATGGGAATAAAAAGAGTTGATATTTTTTTATATTAGTGTGCCATTTCTTTCATTATCTTCAATTAATAGGAATCGTTTAGAACCTTATTCTCACTTATAAAAGTGACAGCGGTCCTCGTGGTGACTTTTTGAAGTTAAAATTCACAGTTTGCTATCACTTAGGGTGTCTGTCTTAAGGTGAATTGCGGGTATTTTTAGAGGTCGTCATGACCACCACTCCTGGTATCATTTATGGTAGCCACTGTACAAAATGTGACAGGAAGTAGTGAACTGTCCGTTACAATTACAATGTAGTACCTCCTGGGGGTGAAAATGAATGCAAGCCACACCCTTATAACGCGATTATTTGTACTTTAAAGGGCTTGCTAAAATGCAACGCTCCAGTCACTTCTATAGAGGAGTTCCCCCAAAGGTTTTAGTGACCAGTGGTACAATGGCCATCATTAAAATAATTGAGTCTCAAATTGAGAGGGTGTATTTAAAATTTAAATTGTCACAATAGAGGAAGCAGTTTCTCAGGAGTCATTCAGAGAGAGTAGTGGCCCAATGAGCACTTCTTTGGCAGACAAATTATTTTTAAAATGGTGATGTGCACTTTTTAAAATACAATTTGAATGTTTTGGGCCTTTTCAGACAAATGATTTAACGCGAATACTTTGGGCGACTTGAAGCGACTTAAGGTCCCAGAGTAGGCCTAATCGAATCCATGGCCTTCCGCAAACTTATCGAATGATATAACCATGCAGTTAGCTAATGGGAGAGTCGTGGCGAGCTAGGCCATATTTATGTGACACAAGTCCTGTTTCGTTCAATCCCCAGCCGTTCAGAGTACGAGACGTGTACGAAACACTACTTACTCGAAAATGAGACGTCCTTTCGCGCACGCGCACTTCCCATTGTCCTGCTGTACTTTTGTAGCATCGAAGTTTGTGAATCAGTCACGTGAGGGACACGTGCCATCTCAGACATGTAAGATGTGCGCGAATCTGACATATGTGCGCGACTGGATCCAACTCTAGGAGCTCTTCCTCGTCCCCAGTTCTCTTCATCAGAATCGCCGTTGTCATAAGAGTAAAATGATGAGCTGTTACCAGGGGCACCGATAAAATATGAGCCCAGTCTCTGGTGGGGAGTATCGGGTTGACCTGATCTATTCTTCACGGATGGATTCTTTTTCATAGAGCGGCGCTGATTCTGTATCTACGATAGAAAAAGCGCAGTTATACGTGGCATTTTTCTTGCAACTCTACGGTGATAAGCGCGATGCTAGAAAAGCTGCAGAATACATGTTACTCAGCGCAACATTTCAAGTCCTTGCGTTGTAAGAAGTAGAAGAATACTTAACTTTTTCAGCAATGTATAAATGATTTATAGTCATGTAGTGTATAACTTTTCCCATAATGCAAAATATGGCTGACAGCGGTAAGAAATATAGACTAGCTTTCTATGTTTCCCTCGATTCAAGATAAGCCTCAGCATTCAACATATTAAAATGCAACCCGTCTCGCAAAGCTCTTCTAACTACGTTGCAACTTGCAAGAAAAAATGCATAAAACCTACAAATATACGAAAGACTGGAGTCTTCGAGTGACGGAGGACTCGTGACGTCAATACTATTCCGACCCAAATAATAATTTTAAAATGCTAAACATAACTTGTAACTTCTAGTGACATTTCCACCGAACTGCTCTCTAAGCACTTAAGGCGCTGTTACACTTGGCAATCGTTTTTGCAACTAGTCTCGCAATTTTGTTGCGATACAAGTTGTAGGAAAATTGCGTAGTGTAAAATTCCTTGTAAGGAACATGTCTCGCAACTTTTTGGTGCCACAGTCGTTGGGAGAAGTAGAAGTCGGTTCTACTTTTCGCAACGATCCTCACAACGCTGCAACGAATTTTTCTAGCGTTGTGTAGAGGTGTTACACTAAGCAACGTTGCGTGCAACTTGTCTTGCAACGGCGCAACAAAATTGCGGGACAAGTTGCAAGAAAAATTGCCTTGTGTAACAGCGCCAATTTCTAGAAGAAATAGGAATATGGAAATGTTGGTTTTTGTGGAGGGATGAAAACCGAAGAACCCCGGCGAGAACCATCGGAGCAAGAAAGAGAACCAACAACAATTTCTTGGCACCTACATCTTTGTAAGCTAGAACATCACTGGGTGATCTCGAAGCAGAGAACCCCTCTTCGTCTGAATCCAAGGATGATATCATGGAATATCGCCTTGCACTGGATGAAGTTACTCTTGAACGTCCCTTCCTGAAGTTTATCATTGTTTCAGCTACAAATAAGGGAAGTTAAATGTATTGAGGAGAATGTTTGTATTGCGATGTAAATTCAGACCTATAAGTAAGTAGGAAACCTATACTACTTATCAAGGATTTTAGAATTGGAGTGTCCATCTTTTATACGTGTGAAGAGTTTGTCTCTGGGAATTTGGCAAGCCAATCTTTAGTTCCATAACTCTGTAACGTTTCTTCAAGAATTCTCTAGTACCATACGCATTTGGGTGGAGATGTACCTTCCAATCCCGGCCCCCGCCCCTTTTTTTCTTGGCTTGCTCCCTTTCGCCCTTTTTCGATTGCGAAATATTATGCAATGTTGCGTAATTTCCCCCTATTTCTCCCGCTTCTCGCCCTTTTAGAACTCCCACCCCCCGCCCTTTTCTTTCCCACCCACCGTACCCCTCCCTGGGCTCCCGCCCCCCTGGGCCCCCCACTACATAAGCATCATGAGATTATAGTGACTTGGACTACAAGCAGTTTCACAAGTTCCTCTCCCTGGACGAGAAGAATGACATCTCGTCGACTAGTATCGACTTGCCAGCTCACAACGCCTTTGAGTGAAGAAACGCAGTTAACGACATACAAGAACAGAGGTTAGGAATTAAACGGGAATTTTCTAAAGGTGGTTATTTTAAGAAAAAGGTTGAAGAAAATTCAACTTTTATTTCCTTTAAGTTAGATTTGGAAGTTATTCCGCTTAGTTCTTAGAACTTACAAGTTTCTTCAGCATTGTCAATGCCATCCACACTGTGTCCTTGTAATCTTTCTTTTTTAGCACGCAAGTCTCTTTTGTTCCGGTTTGTTTTCCCTACAGAGTCCCCTCTCCTTTCATTTCCTATATCCTCACCACGCAATTCTTTGCTCACAGCGTTCCTATAATTCGCTGAATTTTCAGGGTCCGTTTGACCAATGTCTGAGGCCCTTCTTTTGTTGGACAAAGCTTGCTTCTGCCTTCTCTTCCTTTGCAACCGAAGTAAAGACATCAGTTTTTCTCTTATACGCTCGGGTAGGTCCTTTACCGTCATGGATTGTAAAATAGATGAGTTCAAAATTGATCTAACAGATGCTTTGCCGTTCATGTCTGTTGTTTCGGTTACTTCTATCTCTATTTTTGTATCGTCGCAGTTACACTCTGAGTTTTCTGATGCTTTGCCGTTCAAGTCTGTTGTTTTGGTTATTTCTATTTCTATTGTTGTGTCGTCGCAGTTACTCTCTCCGTTTTCTGTATTTTTATTTACAGTTTTGAAGACATTAACTCTGGCAAAGTCATTGTACTGGTCTTCATCAAAACCAAGAGCCTCTGCCACCTTTTTAAGGTAAGTCTCGCTATCCATCTTTTGAGAATCAGCGACTTCCTTAAACACCTCTATCATCGTGGTGGAGTCGATCTCTCGAAGTTTTAAATCTTCAAGCTTCACCTCATCAGACGCCAGATAGTCACGTGAGGTTGCGTTTCTGAGGGTGGAGTGGGCTCTGGGTCGGTTAGAGTGGTCCTGGGCCAAACTGTTGTTTTCAACATGGTCGTCAGAGTCGCCCTCGTCAATTTCATTGAGAACAGTTCCACTTCCAGAAACAATGAATCCTTCTTTTATGTCTCTGTGAATAGAATCGAGAGGTAATTACAATTGATACGGGTTTCTATCGTGGAACTAACTGCAGCGGTCCTCTGATGCTTACTTGACTTGCTTTCTGTAATTCAAGTATATTAAGAATGTATAGACATCATTTAGACATGTATCTTTATTTGTTTGTAATTTCTTTATTTACATATGTATATTTGTTACTTGACTTCTTTCCTTTAATAATAATGTAAAATACTACCCGCCCAGACGAGCCACTGCTATTTGCGGGATAGTGTAGTCCTTTTATTTTAATTATGAAATTGAATAATAAACTTTGAAACTTTGAAACTTTACTTCAGACAGCCAATATGAGCTTTTTTTTGGCGTCCGAAAGCAACCGAAAGCAGCGCTCGCGTTTTTCTGATGTCGCCAACTTGGATGCGGTTAGAGTAGAGGGTTGGGACCAAAAGTGTTTGCAGGCAGACGTATTTTCGCTCCCCTCCCCCTCCTCCGCTCCATGCTCCTTCAACCCATCTCCCTCTCCCTTGGACTCTTTTTTGACTCGCCCTAACCCTTTGCCCGGTTTGTAATCCAAGATGCTGCCTTACCGACATACGGATTATTCAGCGCTCTTGCCCAAAATACACCTGCACTGCAGGCTAAGTAGCAACTTATAATCAGCTGCCTGTTTTTAACCAGAATATATATTGAAAATGGCCTACCAAACGTATTTCGGAGAAAAAGAGTTGGAAAGCACATTCAGCAGAAAAGAGAACTGCAATTTTTAAGATTTTTATAGAGTTTTGGATTTTTTGACTAGATTTTTTTCTTTTTTTTTTCTTAACTAATAAAATAGCATTATATCTAAATACCCGAGTCTTCTCTTTGTCTTCCGCTTTCTAGCTTCAAAGTGAGGCTTCCTTTTACTGGCTAAATGTATCACAGGCCCACGAGTTGGTTGCCGTGGAAACTGGCAATCCTCAGGTAGGGTACCAAATTCAGTCCAGTGGTTTTTACATCGAGGACAGTGAAACAAAGGCGTGCATACAACTCCAGAAATGTAATCTTTGGTTTTTATCTGTGAAAACGAACACACACTCAAAGAGAAAAAAGGGATTTGTACGGTATTGTTACTTCGAATCCTTTTTAGCCTGTAAAAAGTCACAAACTTTAACTTAACGTTACTGATATGAAAGTAAAGGTCTCCGAACTTTGTGACTTTTCGCATAATTTATCTGGAAACATTTCGCAAAGCATTCCTTTGTTCAGGGAATTTGGACTTTCCATGGCAACAAAAATTTAAGCATTCACGTGGTTTGCAGTAACCTTAACATTTTCCAGGATGCATTTTAATATCATGTCAGTTTTTCTGTAAAAATGGCGGCTGTTCCGAAGTGAAGACGTAAACTTCTTTTTTAAGTGACCTAATCTTCTCAGTTTGCAAGCATTTCTTCGTACCATATACCTTCCAGAGTTCACTCTCATAGCTGCAATGGTTTCGGTTTCACTTTCAGTTTGTTTAGTGCTTAATTTAGCATAGCTAATCCTAGCACTGGCGGTCTAGCGGTATATTAATGAATAAGTCATAATTTTTACAAGCAGGATGTTGACAAAAATACAAAATACCATGCATGCAAACTCGATACATGTTGTGCATTCATAACGCAGGCTGGCAGTTGATTCCATACTGGAATAGTTCTAATAAGGTATGGAGTGAGAAATGTTTCAAAATAGAAAAACAATTTCATCACGTCCGGCATTACTTAATTTCAGTTCAATACAAACGAAAGCCACCCCTAACCCCCTCAACTGCTCCTGCCATTAGAAAATGGCACACTTCAAACGAACTCTTATGTAAAAGAAACAAACGGCGTTTGCAAACCTCGACATAGATGCCCATCTTGCGAATAAACAGAATTCGGTTTAGCCCGTCTTCCTCGAAATCTTGAGCGAATAGCTCATCTTCTTCAAACAGAGTGTCGATGAGCGGTTCAAGGTTGGCTCTCATTACCTGTTAAAAATAAATAAATAAATAAAGGCTTAGAATTGAGAAAAAAGCGTCTACCGTGTGGCATGAAATTTTCGCGAAATCTAATTTTTGCGAATTTCGAGGGGTTTTCCATCGATCCGCGAACATAAACTCCCGCTTAACACGAAAAGAAATTATTCACGCGAGCAACTATTTGGGACTCATCCACAGGGTACAATGCCAATTACCAATGTCCGATCCTTTTCTGAAAGTGGCCTGGATTTTAGCCATTTACGGTACCATTTTCCACTTTCCGTAACAGACTATCATCTCCAGGGCCATTTCTAGAAATAGAATACCAATTCTTTTATCTCCAGCGTTATAGGAGTGGGCAACCGTTTCTGTATATGGCCGTCTAATTTCCGAAATGGCCCTCTATTTCCAAAAGAAAAAAAAAAAAAAAAAACAAGCAACTCTGGATATCGCTAGCCTTTACTGAAAATAAGCCATTTGCAAGCAATGGTCACACAACAAAGACGAGGGCGGGGTCGAAGATCATTTGTGAGACCCTTATGCCTGGCTATGCAATGCTGATGAGTCCTAACAAGGACAAAACAGCTGTCCATGGCTGCCACTGCCTGGATAATATGGCTTTGCGCATGCGTTAGGTACTGGCCATACCGCGGAGTTGTGTTGTGTGACCATTGGTTTCAAATGGTTTATTTTACTGAATATGACTAACTCGCAGATTTCACAACTCGCATATTAATAATAGCCAGACAGTGATCCTCTGACCTAAGGTTTCAAATAATAGGCAAACACTACAATGTTCAATAATTAAATGGACTTCTTTCTTTTCATATTGCCAGAAGTTTTAGCTGAACTTGTCTTGTTCTGCAAGCATTCTTCTCAATTTTGAGGCACCTTAGGTCTGGCAACAATCTTATCACAAAATTTTACATTAACGTGGTCTTTTAATCGCCGGAAACATATTAAACTCATAAAAATTATGTAACAAGCTAAAATGACCAGTGCTCTTGTTACATAGTTTCGAATATTTTATTTTATTTTTTAATACCTCTTCGGGGGCTATTACGGAAGGCTCTTCAATTACTTCAGGGGAAATCTGGGTCTGAGATTTCTTGCGAGCCTCGCCTTTGATCAGAAGATCAGGCGGTTCAGTGACGTCAGCACTGGGCGTGGTACTACTACGACGGCTGCCAAGTATGCTGGGTAACTCTGGCAACTGAGAAAAAACATTTAACGTCAGAAAAGTTTGAAAAGTTTTTATTAAAAGCTAATTTAATATATTCAGAATAACTAATAATAATAATGATAATAATGATAATAATAATAATAATAATAATAATAATAATAATAATAATTAGTCGTTGGGCGTAAAAATTGAAACATTTTAACCGTTCCTCGTCAAAAAGTTGACCGTAAAAATTGTATGGAGTACGGGCGGTCACGGGTTCGAATGAATGTAACAAGACACAAATGTTTCCGATTTTACTTCCTCCTGGTTGGGAAATTGGCGCTAAAGTTTTAGATAGTCTCAAACCGTTGGAAAGCAAAAACAAAAGCCAATTGACCTGTCATGCTCCTATGAAAATCGCTAAATTAGAAAACCTTGTATTAAATTCACTTACAGTGAGTTCAGTCCCGTCGCCTGGCTCCGAAGGGGGCGACAGCGCTTGAACCTCTGCGCCACGACTACTCGTCGGCGAGCCCTCCATCTCCACAGTGGGAAAAGATAAATTTTTGTCTTTCTCCAAACCAACGCAGTGAAAATCAAGTTTCTCGTCAACGTTTTCTTGAACCAATGTTTTGGGGAACACTTTGCCCACCTGAGGAATCTAGAAGCATTTAAGCATAGAATGTTTAATACAACTCTGAAATATGTTCCTACTGAAAAGTGGTGGTGGTGGCGGGGTAGGGGGGGGGGGGAAGGGGGCGTTAATTGGAGCCGCTGTCATAACAAGATAGAGATACAGCTCCATTTCCGCCGTTCTTTCTGGTCCAGGACTTCCTGGTAATCGAGCCTACTGCAAAAAGATATTGACAGTTTTTAATTAATAAGGTTCCTCGTGTCAATGTATCGTATATAGCAAGAAATTTCTGCGGTAGTTGAAATTTTAGAACTGTCGATTGTTATGATTTTACGGGATATAAAGTTAGTGCGATATTAAGCGAGAATAGTCATCATTTCTGATACACGCGATATTATTTTGCGATTCCAGTTTTGTTAACGATTTGAGCTCGGCTTATCTCTCGAAAACCAAAAAAAAAAAACACCAAACAAAACAAACAAAGAACAACACGCAAGAAGAAAACAGGACGAAACAAAGAAAACCAACAACAACTCTGGCTTTCACAAAGTACGAATCTGTAACAACTCACTTAAACTACCTTTATAAAGTAAATGGAACTGAACAGCATACAGGTTAGCTTTGACTAAGTCATCGCTTAAATTTGCCATTGGAAAAATTTGCATCGTCATAATATTTAGGCAGGTTGTGCAATTTTCGAGAATGTAGTTTTTTTTTTTTGGTTTGTTTTGTTTTGGCGGATCCTATAGCAACTTGCTCAAATAACGCTAGGAAAACTTTAGACGTACAAAAATTTCAGGCCACACGGCATTTTCAAGCCCCGTTGAAAGTGCACTTAAATATCAGGGTTCTTGATGTCGATCTAGGGTAGTTTTAAGACGATTTTTACCTTTTTTCTTCGGTCGGACGCAAGACGCGGCAATATTTCCGCAGTGGCAGCCTTGGCATCTTTTAGGCGAGGTAGCGTTGTTATCATGGCGAAATATTTAGCGTTCCGTAAGAACTCTAGTACTAAAATTTTATCTTTTTCTCCGTTTCACGATATTGTAAGTTTTTCTTCGTCTTTTATGACGTTGGGTTACACTGCACGATTCACGCACGCGCTTCTCTGGCAAGGATATCAACCAATCAGAGAAAGATAAACTGCGAAACAGACACGGCTGTATAAAGTATCGCGCGCTTTGGAAGCTTTGAAGTAAGAATATTCATTTGGTAATTCTAGCCCGGCGTTAATTAGCCGGTCCAACATGGTAAAATTTCTTGCTAAATGAAATTGTGTCCGCACCTAAACTGCTGCGCAGTTTTTGAACGAAGTAATACCTAAATAAAAGCAAAAAAAAGATTAACAACAACAGAAACAACATTGCGCTCACTGCAGCCTGCCTATTTTATTCTTGCGGCCAGACTTGATTTTATATATTTAAATCTCAGTAGCTTTACTTCTCTTCATAGTATGGAATGGAATGGTTGTTATCTTCCCCCTCACAGTCTCTCGTTCGGTCCATATTGGTAAATACTGCTCGTCTGTTCTTTTCTTTGAACGTTTGTGGATTTCGCCAAAACGTATTCCTTTCAAGTTTTGTATTAAACTCGATCATGCGCGCATGACCTAAGATGGGCGATTGTCTTCACCGCTGCTCACAACGTTCATGGACTCTGAAAACAACTGTTGTGTCCTTGTGTTCACAGCGGTCAAACGCAAAAAGATACGTCACTTCCGGGATTTCAGAACCTTTGAGTTTGAATCAGTTACAAAAATTTATGTGCACGAAGTTCGTATGAAAACGATGCATAACATGTCCCGGCAAACCGAATTTCACGCCGATAAAACTTGTGCACGACAGTTACTTCATTTTGAACACATACACAACGTTCAAAAGCGTAAGTTTTGAAAAACGCCGTTAAGTTTTGAGCTTAAAGTAAAACTTTCCACACTTGTCTGTGATTTCTTTGCAAGATTATGGCCGGCGGGAACTACTCAGGCGCCGTACCATTGGCGGCTGCGAAGTCACTGTGTCGTTGTTGTTGAAATTTCAGTTTCCGATGTTGTTCCTTGCTCTAAACACCAGGGTAGTGACGGTATTTCCTGACTGGCCGCCAAATGAGAAGGAAGGAGCTGGTAGAGATTCCACAAACTCGAATTCTGCAGAGAAACACAATACAGCGTCAGAAAAATATCCAATGATAATGACAACAAAACTGACAATACACATATACAGTCACGTATTGACTAATACAGAACAAAACTGAAGCATTAAAATAACTTGGTGACAAGAAATGCCCACGTAACCTTTTAAATGACATTGTTTGTGTACGAGGTTATCCCAGAGGAAAGCATATTTCTTTATCCTAAATGTAAATCTGAAGACGTGAATACTCTTTGACTTCTTGGGGTCCTCATAGACAGAGAATTTAAAGTGCACCTAGCCCCAAAATATTTTTTACGCTAATATAAATCTTTGCACCTATTTTAAAAACTTTCCGCCATTATTTGCAGTTTTTGACTTTTTTATGGGCTTCAAAACTTACGGCAAACTAAGCACCATTCGTTGCACGACCGAGTTAGAAGGGGCATGGGTCTATTCTTGATTTGACGTCACAAACTGCTTTGCATGCATGTTTACAAAGACTTAAGGAGATGCAAATCAGTTTGTGATGTCAAATCCAGAATAGACCCATGCCCTCACTAGCTCGGTCGTGTACCAGATGATGGCTAGATTTCGTAACTTTTACAGCCTATAAAAAGTCAAGACTGAGGGGGATTTCATAAAAAAAAGGCGTAATGCTTTTCGAACAGGTGCAAAGAGTTATTTCAGGGAAAAAAATATTCTGGGGTTAGGTGCACTTTAACAGTTTAGGCTTCGGACGAGCTAAAGGTTTCAATTCTGTTCTGTCATAACTATCTGCACTGGGCATTATTTGTACGTTGTCAGTTGTGCGAGAAGACTGACAGTCACTGATTTGAAGCATAGACTCAAAAGAACGTACATTCCACTATTTCTAAAAATAAAACTTACTGTTAGTAAACTGATTAAGGAGTTCAGACTTGGTCCAATTGCAGGAGCAGATGATAAACACTCCATCAGAAGACAGTAAACTGGAGATATTGTTGATATACTTTGCTTGGCAGCCTAGAGCATCTGTCGGATTGAGACTAATAGCATCATATGTGCCCTTGTCCAAACACACATTAAACTTCAGGTCATTGAACAGGGTATCTGTTTCCGAGGTATTCAGGACGTCACAGACCTGTAAATTCAGTAAATAACAGTGACAGTGTCAAATTTCCAGCCATAAATGTAGCTTGGTGTGGCTGTGATCTTCAACACCTACATGGGGGCAACAGGCTTACCAACAGAGCGCATGTCAGGTAGTCAATTTGTCACATTGGGTGGCCAAACGGCAAAAAAACTTGCATTCACTTGCACACAAATTTGAGCTTGATCAAAGTGAACGCAAGTCATCGCAAGCCATCGCAAGTACATGCAAGTCATGGCCAAACGGAGCTGCAAGTTAATTCAAGTTTTCAACTTGTGATAACTTGCAACACTTTGGCCAAGGCCTTAAAATAAACCTAATCCATAAATGGCAGTATTTGCAAACCTTGACAGCCACAAGTTGGTGGGATTTGATGTCATGTCGGTAGAAAAGTGGGAAAATTTCCCACTTCCTATACCGATTTAATGTTCAATTTTTCACAATCTGTCAAGATTTGGAAAAGAAAGTTGTCAAACCGAAAAAAATGGGGGTAAACAATCATTTAAGAGAGCATACTGCTGGAAAAGTCAATGCAATGGCTACTGGCCCTTTATGTGATTAGATTTCTAAGCATTTGCATGCCCTCATACATGATTTAGCACATCATTGCAACATGTACTATGTGCACAGTAAGGATGCACATAAACAATTAGCACAGACATCCTTAAACTTTACTTTAGTAAACATACCAAATATTTAATGTTGACTTGTTCTTCCACTGCAATGGATGTCGCTAATTGAATAGCTCCCAGTGAATAATCAACACCTGTCAAATTTGTATAGCCAAGGTCAGCCTGAAAAAACAAATAAATAAATAAACAGACAAGGCAGTTTATCACTGTCTTCAGGTCAAATTGCCATCCCTGTCCGAACCATTTTTGTTTATTTGTTTGCTTTAATTTGATGCAGTTTTGACCATTTCAAAGAATAATAGTGCAATACAAATTTGTTAGAAGTAAGCAATTTAAAAAACATCACTGACAGCTACAAAGTAGCTCACACATGGTTTGCATGTCTATGTTTGCAATTACAGTAGCTATTATTTTTTCAATTTACAATTAAAAATTCTTTATCATCAACGTTACAAATAGTTTCAAATCTGTAAACATCCTTCAACTGAAGATGAATACTATTCCAAGCTCAAACGATTGATGTGTCGTGTTCTTTAAATGTCTTATTTTTATCTTACTACTACAAAGTACCAGTAGTAAGAACCATGTACATGTGCAGTTACTGTACATGACTGTAATAATTATTGTATATGCATGGTACATTTGCAAACCAACATTTCCAAAACTCCAATTCGATCTGGGACCCGAGGGCCACAGGTTTGTCAGTCCCAGACTGTTAGGTGTCACCCTCGTTGAACAAAGTTGATTGATTGATTGATTGATTGATTTTATTTACTTACTAGTTTCACAAGAAGCATACCATTACCACACCCCACATCTAAAAAAGAGGACAACTTTGTGATGTTTGTGCAACTTTTTATCCATTTGACTATTCTACTGATGCTGCTTTCACCAAACCTAAAAGAAAAAAAAATCAAGATGTTTTCTTAATACATATATATGCCTGTCTGTGTCAAATACAAGTGAAGTGTGGACTTATTCATTAACATGTCTTGAATAATAAATTGAAAGTACTTAAACCAGATAGGTTAGTTTTAAAGAACATTTTATAAAAAGATCATAAACTACAACTGCCTTGCTCCATGCAAGTGACAACATAATTTACACTGCAGCTACTTTTCCCCTTCTAATTTACTGAAGAGTACAGCAGATTTGATAAAAAGGTACACTAGGGGTCAGCCTCGGGAAGCAGACATGTAAAAAAATAGGCACCAGCCATCTGCATGAAAAAAAAAACAAAAACAAAAACAAAAAACAAAACAAAAAACTTAATTGAAATAGATGCATTGTCTTTGAACTTATAATTTTCTTGCCATGCAAACATTTCAATGAAATAGTAACCTTAATTTAAAAGTAGTTTATTAATTATTATTATGATATTTTTGTTGTAAGCTTACATTAAAATGCATTACAATGCATCATTACAGTAACTTGAGTTGTTCTTGGTTTTAATACTTCATTGGTAAATATTATACAACAAGTTCATTTACCAGACTTCTCCAACATCTCCAGTGTCATTGAAGTTAACCAGCTCTGTTGCATAGGCATCATCCCAGCTACATGCAATGTACATAAAAATCATAAAATAAAAACAAGACCTTTGCACGGAGTTTGTAGGTCTGGTATGCATGATTCTGGTGTATGGATAAGTTTTTTTTTTTCTTGAAACTGTGGTGCTGTGCCATGAAGCAATTCAATTTGACATTGATCACTTGTCTTGATATAAGGTCAATAATTGACCTTATATCAAGACAGGCTAATTCTTAACCATGACAAAGAGATTCTTATAAAATAATAATGGTTTACTATTAGCATGGGCAGGCAAAAAGAGACGATAAAAACTGACGTTTCTGAGTTGTCATGACGTCACTGTCAAAGATAACTTACAAAATTTAAAAAATCAACAAGTATCGAAGCAGTGTTGGCGCTATAAAATTAGCATAATAGAGAGTGCAAAAATAACATTGCACAGATACTTTCACACAAATGCAGTCAGATGGCACGTTTAGACTAGGTTTTAGCTGTTGCATATAAACATCTTGTGCACTAAACAGAAATCCAGAAATAAGTTGAGTGCATGAGATGTTGTTTACCTCAAAAACAGTAGTAATATCAGCACCCCAGGCCACCCACTAAAATCAATCAAATCAATGCTATCAGGTAAAAACCAAGAGATATGTGCCACATTTCAAACTAAAATTTTCTTTTCCAATTAATGGTGCTGCTTATTTGCAATTCAGCTCAGTAAATTCCCATTCAAAAGAGTCCTATCTCCCAGACCCCGGGGAAATTGTAGAGTTTAAACCTGTGGCAGGATTCACAAGGTTGTGCTAAGTCAAGAGGAATCCTAAGTATTGTTTCTTAACAAAAGGCTTTTGTTTGCCAACGATACATATAGGACACTTCTTATCTTGGGAGAATCTTGAATCCAGGTCATGATGTTCTGCCTTGTATTATTCAGACGGTTCAAAATGCAAGCGTTCTCTTTTCGTCCTGTACCCTGGACCTAAATAAGATGTTATTTAGTGAAAGATAAGAGGTACAGCCCAACAAACCAGATAATGGCGGCCTCAGTACTAGTTGTAACACAGGAATTCGCCCTAATGAATCATCCATAATGATTCGTGTGATGATTCTATTGACTAATAGAACCATTCACAAATCATAATATGATGTGATCACGACAAATGAAACCATATCATAATCAGAGCCATGATCTGTTGTGCATACATAGCATCATCTGTGGAATCATAACCCGGATTCTATGAATAACAAAACATCGTCTCTAAATCATAATTCTGATCTCAGGTGTTCTGTTAAAATCATTTTGGAATCATAACCCTGATGTGGTGAGTGTAAACTAAATCATCTCAGGAATCATAACACTGATCAGTGTCATCTATTCATCATAACTCTAATGTCATGTACACACATGACATCATCTTAAGAATCATATAACCCTGATTTAAAAAATGTACAATATGCAGGTTCCGTGGCCTTATCAAACCCCACAATTTACTCGTTTCATTTTTAACAAGTTCAAGTCGACTTAACCAGTAATTGTTTTGTTAAAAACTATCAAAAGCTGTTGCTTCTTCTCAGGCATGGGATATGGGCTCATATATCATAGCTGCCTCTAATTAAAACTCTTGAAGTGCATTAAACCTCTTTTTGTTGTAATGGATGTCACAGATCTATATTTTTTGGAATTAAGTGTTGATAGCACCAAACTGCTGAGCAGCCTGACCTCAACATCTAAATTAAGAATTTTTTTGACACCAGCTGATGAAACAATAGAATATTGATTTTATTAATTGTCTGATCACTAAACGATAAATAAATCTTAAAAGCAACCTACATGTTCCACACATGTTATATAGATTGTTACATCAGTTACCCTGGCATCTTTAATTTACACACTACTTGCGGCATCCTAAATTATGATGTCTGTTAATTAACTAAAGTGCTAATATCCCTCTTATAAATTGTCTTAGCATTAAATCAGTCAAATATTTTAATTACAACTGAATGCATGATTTTTTAAAAACATTTTAAGCAAAACAAAGTTCTCAGAATTATGGAACAAAATTATAACAAGTCAGAAAAGAAATGTAAATGAAAGAGAAAACGAAAAAAACTGAATGCAGGATACACATTTGGTGCAAAATGTAACATTTTCTACTCGCATCCAGTTCATATGTCATCTTATTGTGACAACGTAGTACATTCCGCATTAGTACAATTGTCATCTAGCTTTCTTTTCAGTTGTAAAGCTACAGTAGCAATATGCAGTTATTTTGATATCCTGATGAAAGAATTGTGTTCTCTTAAACATATTTTGCAGTCATGTTACATATATTTCACTAAGGTGTACATATTGTAACATGAAAATTATAAATATTCCATTCCAAGCAAACAATTCCATTCAGTAATCTTTTTGGTTACACCTTCCCCATTAGGAAAAAGAAATAAACAGAAACAATTTCAGCATGTAATCATTGAGTCAGGACCGATTTCGACAGTATGTCTTTGTTGTATGCAAATTGTTGACTCATGGCCTTACTTTTTGATGCTTATATTTTGTTTCATCATGTATCCTTCAACTTGTCTATGATTGTTCCACATGACGAACGATTTTTGAAACATGTGTTGAAACCTGATACAACAATCATAGCCACACAGGCATTCGGTTCAGACCAGGGTTGTCTGTGATCTTTGTAGGATACTATTTTGTAGCAGTACATGCATCTAAAGTTCGATAAAGTTTTACATGACTGGTCCTTTAAAGAAGAGGTTGTACTGTCTAAATCGGACTTAACTCATGCACGAGTGGTAAATTTGCTTAATTAAAGAAATATTATGAGTTGCTCAAGGCACACCAGAAAAATTTATATTGATTTTATATGGCACAACATGTATGTATGTTATACTACATCTGATAAATGCCGAACTTCACGAAAATGGCATTTATAAGACATCTTGACTTCTTTAACTTCCAGGCTGCAATTAATAGCCCAAACAGATTTACTTTAACCAATAGCTCACAAGATAATTGTAGAACTGTCTTTGTCTGCACATGTTTAACTTCACTTATGTGAACAAAAACAAAGGCATTGGCACACTGGTGTATGATAGAGTTCTTAATTAATAGCTAAGATTCATTTACACATTGACAAATCAAAGACCAAATGAGCATTGACCACTTTTTCTGAAATCGTGCACCTCTTGGCAAATTAAGAACGGTCATACACAGTGCGCCACTAGAATAAATGGCACAAGTGAAAGGGTTAAAGAAGTCAAGATAGAGTAATAAAGCTAAGTTTCTTTTATCCTCTAACAATGATTTCCCATTATCTTGGGGATCCTTCATGAATAATAATTTTAAGACCCTCCCATCCCACATGTCCCTCAAAGACCCATCCATGGATGGTTCTGGTCGGTTGAGAATAAGGTTATAAAATTCTTTGTTTTTGAAAAATAACTTAATCCATTTAGACGGGGGCAAAAAAGGGAACCCATCTTCTCCTCCCAAAGGAAAGATGTTCAGCATAGGCTAATTCAGCCTGACAGGTTTTACCGAAGATCTTGTTTTTACAGACTTTTGACATTTTTTCTCCATTATGAGTTCTAACAATATCACTTAATTTGTAAAGACAATTGCACTTTAAATTTGGGCACACTGCCATGATTTCACATTCATTATAAACTCTTAAATAAGATATTAACATAAGATCATTTAAAGTTTGAGGAAAAAATAAATGAAGAGGATGCTTAATTAATGATAAAATGAAATAAATAAGATTAACAATTAAGGAAAAAAGAGAATTGGAACAATTGTATCGCAGTTTCAACTTAATAAGAATTAAACAAATCCACTGAACCAGGGTTAAATAGTCTACTGACTCTTGATCAATGTTTTGGTTTGCTTGATCCTCCATTGAATTACCATGCTCTTGCTGTTCACTTGTAGTTGTGTCCTGTTCATCCATCTCTTGCTGTTCATGATGTGTAATTTTGTCCTGTTCATCCATCTCTTGCTGTTCATGATGTGTAGTTGTGTCCTGTTCATCCATCTCTTGCTGTTCACATGTAGTTGTGTCCTGTTCATGAGTTCCTTGCAGCTCTATACAATATACCAAGACCAGAATTGTAAATGACCAGTACAATTGAAGGGTCCGGTGGAAAAAGGGAGTAAGTGATGATTTGAGGTTAAAATTGAAATTGCTCCTATTTAGCTGAACATTGGCACACAGGCTGGTTTTCATGTGAGGAACGCTGTTGTGCACTTATTTCTTGACCTGAGATCTTAAATTTGAAGAATTAACGTATTACTTTTGCTTAAAACTGACACAAAGAAAACAACAGGACCGCGGATTCTAGGTTGAATTCCTTTGTTTTAGTTCAGGCAGAGAACAAAAGAAATCTTTCACGCATCACTTGAGCGAGTTCAGTTCAACAAAACTTTTCACGCAAAAGTAATACGCTAATTCTTCAAATTTTAGATCTCAGCGGTCAAGAAATAAGTGCGCAACAGCATTCCTCACATGAAAACCAGCCTGTGTCCTGTTCAGCTAAATAGGAGCAATTTCGATTTTAACCTCAAATCATCACTTACGCCCTTTTTCCACCAGGCCCTTCAATTATTTACCATTATTTGTTCATAAATCGCTTGGAGTGAAACCTTCAGTGGTCAAATTTTACTGTATTTACATGATGAATAGAATGGGCAAGAATAGGACAAATCTTTAACATAGAGACAAAGACTTAGAGGAGTCTCCAAGACAATGACATATTAAAAGTTGTACAACTTGTAACTCACACAGGTTGATTAAATGACTAATATATTTTATTGTTATAGGATTTGATTTATTTTAATTATTGTATTTGTCATGATCAGTGCCCGGGGGGGGGGGGGGGGTAACTCCCTATAATGGCCTATACGGGGAGGCTCCACCCGAAAGGGGTACCTTTTTCAGGCTTCAGGTATATGAAAGGGTAGGGATTTCACAAGCTGAGGTAGATGAAAGGGAAGGGAAATCTGTCATTTAGGTATTTAAAAGAGCCTTTAATTAAAATATTTTGAGTAGACGCACCTCATGACTGTATTTTTTTAATTTATTAAACGCTACATGAAAATGACAAGGAGACTTCCTTCCAAGGGTTTAGAAAAGGGATTCAGTGTTCTTAAGTAGGTATGTGAAAGGGGCACCATTTTTCAATGGAAGGTCTACGAAAGGGGTACCTTTTCTGTCAAAAATGGTATAAAAAAAGGGTAAGGGGTTGGACCTCGGGGCGGAGCCTCCCCGTATAAAGCTTTGTTGAGTTCCCCCCCCCCCCTGGATCAGTGTGTCCAAACTAACCCATAATTTGTTAAACTTTCATTGTTATAAAGTTAAGGAGTGAAACTATTGGACGTGCAGATCCAGAACATACCAATGTATTCCTCGCTGTCTTCACTCTCATCAGAGATATTGATTTTATCTAGCAAATCAAAACAATAATACATTTTATTAATAAGGAAAACAAAACCTCAAGCATAGGCCCACTATGGTGTACAATGAAACAAAACTAAGTGTATAAAAGGTACTGTGGAATTTGGCAGAAATAATCTACTCACCCTTTATGACAACATTTCCTGTAAACTCTTCATCTGAACTGTTGGCTGGATTATCTGAGATGTCATGCTGATCGCCACCACTAGATTCTTGACTGTCAGAATGACCTATATTATTTTATATCAAAAGAATTACAATTAATATTATAGTCAAAATATCCTTGTACTCCTAAAGGATTTATAATCAGTGACATGTGTTCATGTCATTTTTTTGCATGTAAGCTGGCCCTTCTAACATTGTTTATTGATTATGCACTACATTCTCTGTAGGAGTGGCATGTGATACTTTTCGATTAATAGGTCACACTATTTCAAATACACAGTTAATAATGATTTCTGGCAACCTTAACTTACATGCTTGCTGCTCCTGGTTTATGCATTTCTCCCCCTCAAATTCACTGCTCAAATCTAATTCTTGATTACAACCTAAACAAAAATAAAGTATAAAATATTGTTTAT
The DNA here is from genome assembly GCA_964017195.1 of Siderastrea radians. Lineage (NCBI taxonomy): Eukaryota > Metazoa > Cnidaria > Anthozoa > Scleractinia > Rhizangiidae > Siderastrea > Siderastrea radians. Next base: position 31,805,625 of record OZ024899.1, on the reverse strand, counting down.
TAGCTAGACTAAGTTGCATCTTATCATTTTTTCCCAAAAAGATTCTTTCCCATAGTCAAAGGTATTAACATTGCTATGAATTTTTTAAAAGAAAGTGAGTCTATATTTGTGGCTGTATAAAGAACTCACATTCGAATTCCTGTCCTTGCAAATCTGTCAGCTCTTCAGAACATGAATCATTGTTTTCAGACCCTGTATTTAAAAACAACAGATAGTGAGTTCTTATATGCTGTAAAAATTAACCATGAAAAATCAGTCATGGTAAAGGGCTGAAGTGTAATCTTCCTTAAAATACAAGACGATTGAGAAAAAAAGTGAGAGAGGAAATAATAAATTAAATTTGTAGTCGGACAAAAACTCAGCTAACAGCATTTACAAAGAAAAAATTTTAAACCTGTGCTTAACAAAACAGCTTTAAAACGTGTTTAAGTTGTTTGTTTCAAGTTAAGTAACATTCAAACAAAGATAAAGAATCACACTTACCGCGTATTGAAGACAAGGAGCGGTGCCTCTTAACAGTATTTAAGGACCGAAGCTTCCCTTTGCAGTCTGTGCAAAAGCATTTCCTTTTACGCAGAAAGCGAGAACTCAAATTGTACACGGTTGACATGCTGGAAAAAAAGCCTTTTCAGGTTCAAAAAGCCACTAAATTTCTCAGAAAATGAAACCATTAGAAACATCCTGCGACGCCGTCTCGTCTCGTAAGCCGGATTTTTGGAACATGACGCGAGCGCTTTGTTTTCAGCCAATAATTGGAAGGAACCAAATCGAGGGAGCCAATCATGAACGTCCACATCGTGCAGTGGCGGGAAAATGGCAACAGCAACGCGGGTCGGCAGACAAAATTTTTTCTCCTTGGAAACTTTTTTTCGACGGAAACTTTTTTGAAGTGTCCTTTTTTTGTTGGTTTTCTTGTGTCTTTTTGTTGGCTTTCTTTTTGCCGTAAAATGGAAGTCCACGATCCCAAGGAACTGCTAGAAGTCATTATTGCAAACGAGAGTGCAAGAGATTTGTTGCAAAGTTTTATATCAGAAACAGTCAGGCCTGAGGTAAGTGTGTAACAAATTTGGTACGAGACAATTTTGCATTTTATGAAATTAAAGGGTTTGTTTCTGTTTAACGTCGCACTTTGTGTTCACAGCAATTACCTCCATCTGAAGCCATTCCACTGGTAAGCTGTTTAATATTTTTATTTGTAACGGGAAACGTATTAAAACTAGACAAGTTACTTTGGCAAGTCATAAACTGGTACAGGTTTCGCACGACAAAAACGTATAATTTGCAAACCCAACGCATATATGTAACACAAATTGTCACTTAGAATGTCAGTTATGCTTAATAGTTCCAGTTTGTCATGAGTGCAAGAAAATTACAGAACTGTGTGAAGTCAATATTTTCGAGAAAAAAACTCGCACAACAAGATTCATCCATTCAATCAGCGGATAATCGATTGGTTACTCATTTTATAGTCTTTGTAGTTCGTCAATTGAGTTTTTCATTCGTCTTAGGATATCATGAAAGACGCATGGGTGGAGTTTGCGGATCGAATTGACCCAAAAAATGGTAAGAAGCTTTCCGCACCTAGTTTAATATTGCTAGTAAAACATATCATTTGGCTTTAAAGCTAGTTAATTTCTTTATGTTTCATGAACCGGAACTCGTAGCAGTACGAAACCTGTATAAACAAGCCAGGACCCTCACTAACCTTGAAATAACGTCCAAAAAGACCGAGATAATTTTCTAAGTTTTTGCAATGTTTGTGTAGAGTTTCACAGTTTCTATATCATAATATATTCCGTAGTCCCATGGGGTGAAGTGGAAAACGGTCTATTTGAAGAGATGGTAAGCTACGTCCAGCAGCTGAGTAGACACAGGCAGGCTGCGACAGTCAGCAGAAGCGTTATCCGTTTGAGAATCAAAAGGTATTATCGCGCCCAACGCCAGCAACAGCTTAGAAAAGCAGACAAGGAGCAGAGACGTAGGAGGCGATTCCAAAATCGCAAAAATCGTCTCACCATGGTAAGATTCCACTTATACAGTTTTGTTCAGTGTTGATCCTGAAAGGAACCGCGTGACAGTTGGTGTTCAACAAAATTCCGTGACTCCTGAAAGAATCAGAGTAAAAGTGTAAATTAAAGTTAGTTTTCGATTGGCTTAAGAATAAGAACAGCGTTATAAACAACTGAAAAAAGAAGAAGCCATGTGGTTTTGTGAATGTTCAGCTGCAAAAAACGGTCTGCAAATAGCAAAGCGCATATTTTTGGTGTTCAACCTCGCTGGGAGAGTTTATACCAAAAATGTTTTGTAAGCTAACAAAAATTCCATTTGCTGTTTTGGCAATACTTACCGTTTACGTGACAGATATCTGAAAAGTCTGAAAACGGAACGTGAAAAATAATCCACTGAACAAGACGGCAAAGCTTTGCATTGTCTGCTTTGTCACTTGTGACCGTCATACGAGCCATCGACTGTGATTGGTGGATTTCGATCCGTGCCTGCTTCCTGAGAGGTGCGGTATGTTGGACTCTTGATCGATAGATCACGTTTCTAGCTTACAGTGTATAAACGTGCAGAATGCGAAGCCGTAATTCTGTTGTCGTTATTCATATACTCCGGACAGATGAGAATGAGCGGTATGTATATTGGATCCGTAAAAAAAAGGAAAAGATTCGATTTTATTTACGTTTTAGTTTTGACTTTGGGAATCAACACATACAGTAAGCAGATTGAGTAAGCCATCTTTTGACTGTGAGCTTGTGAAGTTGAAGACTTTGTTCGTTTAATATTTCAACTCTTTAGCAAACCACCGAATAAGCTGTTCGAATAACCAGTCTGAATAAATGTAATGACTATGAGGAATGAAGGTTTAATATTTTGAAATCAACAACTTTGTTTTCAGCGCTGTGCTTTGTAGGGGCTTACTTTTTTTATAACGTACGCTTTATCACCTTATGGGTATCACAACAAAGCGAACTCGAATAAAGTACAGAGTATCGCGCATTTGAGTACAATGGGTCTGATTTTAAAACATAACTGTTTGATTGATCTACCCCACAAGCATGATCGCTTTTTAAGATTTCTGGAATCAAGTTATCGTTGCCGGCGCTCCCGCTTCCCTCTTTTTTCTTTCACTGGTGTTTACTAACGGGAGCCTCTGCGGAGGAGAGAGAATTAACATGTAAAATGTTTCACGCTAGTCAAATTGACATAAAGTTACCGAAGTAAAAATGCTTCTTTTTTGGGTGAAAATGTTATCAGTTATTGACACAAATTATCAGCCTGTAGAATCAACCAGATAAAAGAGTTTTAATTTCCTTTTGATTTATCAAGTCTTTCTTCTTGATTTACCCTATAAGTGTCTGTGAAGTGACAAATAATTAACGTTTATTTGTAAGGCCCTTTCAAAATATTAAAAGAGGGTAAGTGTTTTGTTTGTACGTTTGCTATATTGAATAACCGTTAATCACGGGAATGTGCAACTCCACTAAAACATGTCCTAGTTGCTAAGATAACAGTTTAACAAATTAGTATGTCATAAGTGGTCACAGTATGGATACAATTTTTGTAAACTCTTGAAAGTTTAATATCAAAGGACAGGAGACTGAAAAAAGACAATATATTCTAATGAGCGACAATTCATACCCTTTGTTAAGCTCATGCAGGCTCAGTGTATTAAATGTAGCTACGACATCCAATAAGTTTCTTTTGTAGGTATACAGAAGAACAAGGTGAACGTCATTCCTACAATTAAAGATTTGTTCAATAACAATGAAACTGATAACCCTTTTAATGAATTTGTTTGCTTTCTTTTCAATTTAGGAAAAGAGAGATGAGGAAATGAAGCGACAAAGAGCAAATGGCTTTTTAGATGGGCTTAGTAAAGAACAAATTGTTGAGCGGAGGTTAAATATTGCGCCAGTGGCGAATTCAGTAGTCAATGTCGTGGACAGTGAAGATGAGGATGCACAACGGGATCTTCTTTTCAGAAGAAGGTTGTATTTGAAAAAGGCCAGAGCAGTTGCAAGCAACCGCCACACAAAGGGGCGGATGTTGTTGGAGGCCTTGGAAAGGCCTGGTGTCAGCCAGCTCCACGTAAGTGACTTACTGGAGCTGGCTGAAGCCAATGTCCCCCATCAAGGGGCCTCCACAACATCCTTAGCTCTGTCTAGGACAATAGTTCCTGAATCGCCCCTATCCAGTCCAGAATGCAGCAGCTCTCACAAGTGTTAAATTTTACTGGTTTGTTGTATGTAATTGTGTGGAGGCTGTGTTGTTAGGCCTAGATCTGCTGTTTAGGTAATTGAATTGTTTGTGTGACAAACAAAAATATGTGTCCTACACAAAGGCTGCAATTGTCTGAACTTTGGAAGCTGCTGTTTCACTCTTTCTCACCAATTCTAGTTCAAATAACCAAACTTTGAAAGCATTTTGAGATACCCCTTGTTAGACATTTTCATTGGATGATAATCATAACCTCAAATGATAAAAACATTGTGACAATTATTCCTTTCCAGTCTTCTACTCATTTCCCAAATAGTCTGTCACTAGGGCATTTTCAAGTTGGTGTCATTTGAGGTCAGCTTGCACAATTCTTGAAGAAGCTCCTCACATTTTTAAAAGCACATACTCGGTGATGACGTGGACCAAATGTTACTTAGTAATCTGGATGTGCTCAAATGAAAAAAAAAAGATATTTTTGCACAATACCACCAAACAATCAATTAGTTGACAGTGAGTTTTTCATGTAACCTTTGGTGATATTTTTGTAAAAATTATGGGTCGGAAAAAATTCACTGAAAGAGACTGCAGATTACGGATGGAATATTTACACCATCTTTGGTGCTATGGATGCACAGATATTTTCTGAGTTGCTGCATTTTGTTTTTGCCACATCTTCCTTCAGTGGGTGATTCGAAAAGATCAGAACAGTAGCTCACAGCAACAAAATTTATTTCCCTCACTGCCTGAGCCTCACTAGGATTACAATATTAATTTTATATATTAAGGATGTTGCCTCCTTTTGTTACTGCGCATACTTTCTGCGCATCACGGGATATTCGGGTTTCGGTTTATGACTATGTGGGAAAAGCAGATTTTAGCAAGGGCTATCAGAATCAGAAAAGAACATAATTTATGGGGTAACCAGGCATTTTTCAGAGATAATTGAGCTTAAAATTGGAAAGAAGTTGCCACACATTCTTTGTATTTTAATGCTTTTTTAGAATTATGGTTGCTTAATTGTCTCTGAAAAATGTGTGTTTACCCACCTTTTTCTTTTTGGATTCCAATAACCCTTGTTAAGATCTACTTTTTCCCCATAGTCATAACTTTTGCAAAAATACACCCGTATTAGGAGGCACCGTCCTTGATAAAGGATAAAAATGGTCAAGTAAACATCATCTTAAAACTGCCCTATTGCCTCAAAACCTTGTGAGAGCTGCTGCATTTTACTTGAATGGATGAAATATTTAAATTGAAACTCGAACTAGTAGCTGAATTTTCAATGGCTTGATGCATACATAACCTGAAGTGCTAGACACGTGGAAATTTGGGTTGTTTCCCAAACCACCTTTCCATGTTCAACTGGCTTAAAGTTCTATACTTTCTTTTTCCTTCCGCTACCATACAGAAGTGATGACTTTAAGAAAACATCAAGTTGAGTTTCATTTTGAATATTTGATTATTCATAAGTGGAGACAAGTATTAATAGCTTTTCTCACATTTGTAAAGAAATTGGTTTTAATTTGCAAGAAAACAAAGTTTTATTCATACATTGCAAGCATGCGCAAGAAAAGTTTTATTCAGCTTGCCAGCACGTGCAGAATGGTGTCACGAGTCTCAGTCACCACTGCTCTAACACAGTGTGTTGCTTGGCATGAAAAAGTGCACGTGCATAAATTTCTTTGATAAAAATACACACCACTTGAAGTCTTCTTATAAATTTTGTGGCATAGCTGTAATTTTGATCCAGAAATTCCCTTCTGGTTTCCAAAAGAAAATGAGCCCTGCAATGATCTAAAAATTGCATGCATAAAAATAATAGGCATAGCATCATTTCAGCATGCTTTATACTCTCATAAAGTGGGTTCAATTTCATTAAAAACATAAGTAAGCTATATTATTATTTGAGAGAATACAACTCTTGTTTTGACTATGTTGACCTATTATAACATCTTGCAAAAGTACAATTGACTCCCAGTAACTCGAGGGAAATAAAAAAGGTTTGAGTTATCAGGATTTCGCATTATCAAGTGTGAAATAAAAAAAAAAACAAGGTTTCTTTCTCAGGATCCAAAAATTTAACTAAGCCACAAGCTTTCGACTGCCTTGCAGAATCTTTTTTAAGTGATGGTGTTGGATGTTTTGTCACGTAATTTAGGATGGTGAAAACCATGTAACAAAACATCCGCATAGATCCCCGGGAGCTTGTATCTGTTGTCACAATTCATCATTGGGGTCTGACAGTGAATTTCGATGGCCTCTCTAATTCGTCTCTTAAAAGAGAGTGAGATATTTATAAAGAAAATGAGCTAAAAGGCAAACAATTACTCTTACTATGAGTTACTGAGGGTTTGAGTTACCGAGAGTCAACTGTATTTATGTGGATATTTTATGTACCTGTACCATTTTGTAAGAAATGGCTGGCCAGACGTTTCTATTTTGTAAATGTTACATGTATCATTTAGAGGAAATGGATCCAGCTATAATTCTTCAAATCACATTATTTTTGTAAAATGCAAAATGCACAGCCACCAATAAATACTTATACAGACTAGAACCAGTTCATAACATTTCAAACCTGACAGTCCTAGCCAGCCAGTTCTTGACAATGTTCATAAGCTCCCCGTGGTGTCAATCAAAAGTGTGAATGTGAATAATCATGGCACAGCTTTTGTTTCGTTTAATGTACAGCTGTAGGTTCCTACTAGCAATCACACTCATAAGTTGTGTCCCTCATATCTAAATGCATGGGAACACCCAAAAACAACATCATAAGGACACTTATTCATATTCAACATTTGTAATCTGTTATTTTCTGGACTGTAAACATTGAGTTCCAGAACTTGCCAGACCACGTGATTTCAAAATGGTGTTCCTTCAAGGTGAGATTAGTTAGTTTGGTCAAAAGGATAATGACATCTTTTCCAACTTGATCATATAAGAAGCTCATGTTTGTGACTATGGCTGTGATTCTGATCCTCACATTGTTAGTACGCACAGAGATTAAAAATATTTATTGTAAATAGCTAAGGAGGTTACCACAAAAAAGAAAATATTTGCAGCTAGCTGTTGCTTATTTGTTAAGAGATTCAGTAGACAGATGATTTTAAATTTTGAATTTTAGAACCTCATCTGATAACTTGGTAAATCTTTGGATATTTATTTCAGAATTAACAAATACGTTAGCTGTGTGATTACATAGCAATTAATAATTGTTGTTTGATTAGTTTCAGATGTGCATTAATTTTATAATTTAAGTTTTTACCAAACAAATGAAGATATTCTATGTAGATTAAAACAAAATAGTAATTATCATCTTTAGATATTGTAATGATGTGCAGTTCCAGGAAATATTCATACCCACCTAACGGATGGTCATTGGCAATCCTGAGCAAGGGTGGGGGCGGAGGAAGGGGGGGGGGGTTGTCAAAAAATAAATTTTAAAAGAAAAGTGTGATGCTTAACTGGAATTTTCAAATGGGTTGGAAGGTGGGGGTTAAAACAGAACAAAATGTCCTTGGGGTGTATAGATATTTTCTGCACCGCACAATTTATAAAGAAGTACACTCTTTCAGTTTCATTAATTTAAAGGCAAGAGTGTAGTATTGATTTTGGATGTATTCTTTAAAGTTAATTGCAGTTTAAGACAGTATTGTTTTTTGGATTGATAGTTTTAAATTGGTGTTTCACAGTAATCACAGAATTAGTTTTATAGTAAATTTGTTGGAAACAATGATCAGGTAAAGCTGTTACACTGTTAATGTTCTCTGTGGAAGTTTAGCTTGTTGACTTAATTATAGTACTACATTCAGTGTCACAGAAAATGGATTTGTCTCTTACTATAATATTGGTTCGGTAATGATTATATGGGTATTTGATGTTATACAAGCATGACTACAGTTTCTCTGTGTTGAACATGTGCAGACCAAATTAAATCTAACTATTTCATTTAAGTGCATGTGCTCAATACAGAAAAATGGTAGCCGTACTGAAAACCCATGAAAATTGCCAAATCTATTAATAATAGGCATCATAACCATGATTCTTATGGTTGTAAATCATGGTTATGATTCCATACATGATTAACACCCCAATATGCATCATAACCATGACTCCTGTGGTTGTAAATCATGGTTATGATTCCAGACATGATTAACACCTCAACATGCATCATGACCATGATTCTTGTGGTTGTAAATCATGGTTATGATTCCAGACATGATTTAACACTCCAATATGCATCATAACTATGATTCCTGTGGTTGTAAATCATGGTTATGATTCCAGACATGATTTAACACAAGTCTAAAAATCATGATGATGATTTAAGAGAATAATAAAAATCATGCTATGATTTTTTGGGTACAGATCAAATCCTAATATGATTTGCTCTGATGCAAAGAGGACAGTAGAATCATCACAAGAATCATTGAGGGTGATTCTTTAGTTTGAATTCCTGTGTAAATTCTAGCGAGAGGGCGTTAATGAACCTTTTTTCCGTGCATAGACAAGGAATTTCATGCATAGACAAGGAATTTCAATTTTTGTTGATATTCTCTTCCCAGTCAAGAATGGCATTGATTGATTTCCTAGCTTTAGATGCTTACTATTCCTTTGTTCCAAGCTTAGATGGAGCAAGTTTCCCTGAATCGTCCTCTTCGAGTTCGTTCGCTCCGTCCGCCATGTTGGACTTGGATGAGCCCTCTATTACAGCGGTCTTCCTTTCTAACCGAGAGGGACTGGTTGCCATTAATGGCGGAGGAAGAGAAGAGTGAAGAGAATGAAACAACTTCAGGAGCAAAAATATCGAGAAGAAAACTAAAAAGACTACAGGTAAGTAAATGACGTGAAATCGATCGATAACAGCTTGTGGCTCTTCGTTTATAACCCATTTAAGCTTATCTTAAGCACCAAGAAAGGAGCACAGGTGTTGATATTGATATTGGTTTAAATTAGGGCGGAGGTTTAATACATGCATATTTACAGGCTATACATCGGCTAATAGTCAGATAGGGAGTGCGTTAGACCCAATGAGGTCTTTTCGGGCTTAATTTGCATTTGCTTAAATTGCGATTACAACTGCGAATGTCACATCTTCATTTCATTTGTATTTCTGCAGTTCACACCATTTTCACTCTATTTCTCATTCCTTTCACGGGTTAACATGATCAACTCAAATAAATTGGCCTGCTTCCAATGTATGGATCTTCTTTGCTCAGTTGGTAGAGCACTGCAGCACAAATGTATTGGCCACAGGTTCATATCCTTAATTCTTAATTCTTAATTCCCAATTGCATTAATTGCGATTGCAACTGCAGTGGTTACATAATTCATTCCCCACGTAACCAATCGAATGTTCGGTAATCGAACTCAATCAAACTTCAATCGTTCAATTGATTTGGATTGGGTTCGGCAAGCAAACAAAATCGAACTCACCCAGACGTTTTGCTAATCGAACACAATCGAACGTTCGAAAATCAAACACTTCTTTTATCGAACAGAATCAAACTCTAGACCAATAGAGCTTTGTCCTTGGCCTGCGCTTTGTCATTCCAAACTGGTTTCATTTGGTTTTCAAACAGTGCGTTGCAGTCAAATAAGCTACGTGTAGGCTTCTATTTCAACGATGTACATACCCGGCGTACACAGAAAAGATGTCGCAAGTGAAACTTACAATTTTCGAAGTGGTTGTCAAAGGCTATCACGAGGTACTGTTTTGCCATCATTGTTGGAGAGAAGTACATTGTTAGAAGGTGCTCGATGAAGACGACAGAGGTCAGTTAGCCGAAGGGCATTTACCAGGCGAACTGGTGTCTGTGCTTTGGCCCTTGACCGACAAAGTTGAAGTGTAATCACCGGTCAGTATAATCCCAGGTATATATAGGCAGTTTAGTTTGCTGTGCCATTTAAGTTTGCACAGTAACACTGAATAGAACAATAAAGGTTTAAGTTGACTGATTGAAAAGTGTTTGTTTTTTTACACCTGGCTCACATAGTTCAAGGGAAATCTCTCTGTTTTATAACTCGATATTTATGTTGTTTTACTACCGAACGATATCAAACTAATCGCAGTCAATTAAGTTGGATTGGTTCTGTTAAGTTCGGAAATCGAACTCACCGAAAAGTTCCTGTTCGATTATGTTTGATTGCCGAATCAATCGAAAAACAATCAAATGATTGGAGTTCAACTGAGTTTGAGTGATTTTTCGTTCGAATTGGTTCGATTTGTTACGTCGGGATTCATTTCATTTGTATTTTCTGCAGTTCACTCGATCTTCATTCTAAATGTAACCCTAATTGGGCAACCTGTGGCCTCGCTATAAAGGACCAAAAATTTATAGGCTTAATTGAGTTCCTCATGCAAGGTTATTATGTAGCTTGTTAACTTCTACAACCAACAGTCAATTTTCACACTGAATGTTTTAATAATGATATGACCTCAAAATGGATTCCTTGAGGGAATTAGTACTTACAACTGGCAATATCTTTATAACATAACATACGGTTGAAGGCTTGTAACTTGATATTATAAAATTATTATTAGTTGTGGCCAGGTTTAGACATGTTAGCTCGAGTGCCAGTTGTCTTGTTCCCAAGTCGATTCGTACCCAGTTTTCGGTCCCAGTTTTTATTACTGAGCTGTGTTCAGCGTGTTATTTGTGTGTACGAATCCACTGGAAGATGGGTACGAATCAACTGAATACTGGGTACGAATGAACAAAAAGGTGGGTACGAATTGACTGGGTACGAATCAACTTGGGTACGAAATGACTGGTTTCTGTTTCCACTATCTCTAGTGAAGTTACTGTTATACAGAACCATTAACTTTACCTTAACTGCTTTGTTTTGCCTGGCAGGTTGAAGCTGCTTCAAAGTTGCAATGCCAATTATGTCCAGACAAGAAATTTACATCATTGAAGATGTTTGATGACCACATAGCTTCCAAGAAGCATCAGAAAAAGAAACTAAGGAAGGATACCTTTGGAACCTGGTTTTGCCAGGCCTGTGATCTAAAGTTAAGCTCACAGAAGGAATGGGTTGGTGACAGTCTACTTGTAAATAATTTATTATCAGTCTTTAAAATGAACGTTAGCCCTTTAAGCCCTAATAGTGTTGAAAATGGAATTTCTCTTTACATTATTACTACTTGTTCAACCATTCAATTGACGAGAATAAAGGAAGTGATCACCAAGGATAAATAAGAGGTCTTGTTGTTTAGACAAATTCTCCTTACTAGTTCCACAAGAAATGTGTGGAGAACAGTAGCGAGAATATGCATTTTTAAATCAGGGCAGGGTTAAGCCCAAAGGTGGGACAGGGACTAATGTGTGGCATTTGACTTACAATAATGTAATTAACTAGTTTTTTTTTTTTTAAAGGCATTTTAAAATTTGACTAGGACATGTAGGTTCTAGCACATTACTGCAAGCCAGAAATTTTTGAAGTGATTTTGTATTTAATTGCCTGGCATCAGTACCTAACCTCTCTACTGAGTAAAACATTTTTTTTCAATTCATCTTGCTTCACACCATCTCACAAAAAAAAAGTAAAATGAAATTTTATCTTCTAGTTCCTGCCTGATTAACTCCTACCCTTGCACTCCCACAGCCCCTTACCAAGAACTGCTGCTAATAGGGCTGCAACGATACACTGATGCATCGATGAACCATGATAGTTTTTCCAAGGATACGAATATCGATATTTAAGCAAGATATCGTGATATTACGATACAATAGAATACGCTACATCAACAATTTTGGGAAATCACTGTTTTGAATATTCCTTACCCAAGTTCTACATTTTAGCCCTTGTAAGGCGATTTGATGTTATGTTATTACTGTGTTAGATTTATTATTATGGAAGCAAATTATTTAAAGGTAGTGTAAGTTGTTGGTAACTAGTTTTGTTGTGCGCAGTAATATATCGTATCATGTATCATATCGTGGTGCTTGTATCGAGATATGTATCAATTCATGGAAAATGTATCATTGCAGCCCAAAGCTCTAATTTTGAAGTATTTTCTTTTGTGATAGACAAAGCATCTCTGTGGTGGACGGCACAATGACAAACTGAAGGAGTGGAGCATGAAGCTGTTTGTATACAGTTCTCCAATCACTCAGCAGGAAATAGGTTTACTGGATGACTCTCATTACGAAGAGACAGAGGAAGACAATGATGTTGTTGAATGATATATAACGTGGGCTTCTTTTAGTGGAGCTCCTGGTCTTGTAAAAGGTGGAGGACAGGGGGCTCCCATACTCTTTAATCCTGGCTTCCACCCTGTCTTTGTTTTTTATTGCAAAATATTGTGCAATGTTGCATAATTGCCTCCTTTTTCTCCCACTTCCCGCCACCTTGGGAATCCCACTCCCCCCTCTCTTCTCCCACCTCCCATCACCCCTGCCCCCTTTTCTCCCAGTCTCTTGCCCCCCCCCCCTCTGTCCCCCTCCCCTGTAAAAGCATAGCACCATTCTTAGAAAATAAGTAAGGTGCACATATGTACTGCCCCATAGTGACATAGTCTCTTTAGTTACACTGTTATAGTCAGTGGTCTTGAAACACAAGAGGTTATTGGTAGACAAAGTGATCATTCCAGTTGTTAATAAACTCCGCAATATGGCCACTCCAAATGAATACACTAAAAAAGGTAAACATTCCTCGGGAGATAGACATTGTGGTCTTGTGGTTCAGTTCCGATCTCATTATTTTGTGTTTTCCCCCTGGAAAGTTGACTGGAGTATCAAGGTGGAGGTAATTGTAGACATTCTTGAGATATGCAACTGAGAAAAAATTGTTTTGCAATAAATCACTCCTAAACCGATTATAAAACAGCTTCATTCACTGTAAACGTTAAAAATTGCAGCTTGGTACTGTATATATTTCTTACTCTTGAATTCTTTTTCTAGAAGAAAGTAAACTGTTTCGTTTAACGTTGTACATTTGAACATCATTTTGAAACAAATGGGAAAAAAATAGTTTCTCTCCTTGTGTACGTCCTAAGCATTTTCCTAAAATTTTGACCTTTCTAAGGCTCAACATTGGTATATAAAAGGTTCTTATATATTTAAAAAACGACTTCACCTCAAGAGGATAAGAGTGGGCTGATCACGGTCGGCTTGTCTAAAAATCCACAAAATATGAGCACGAGAACTCTTTTTCTCCCTTTCCTAGCTAGACTTAGTTTACAGCAGTGACGAGAAGTGTGCGCGTGTCTGACGATTCCTTTCTTATTTCCTTGCGGAATTTAAATAATTCCGAAACAAGGACTCCCTGGGTGGGTTCATTTCAGGGGTGGGTTATCGGTCCCCTGCTTAGCCCCCAACTTGGAAGGTCGACTGGTTTCCTGTAGGCCGGTTTCCATCCCCTGGATGGTACATAGACATTACCCATACTGGGTAACGACCGCACATCAACTCGGATAAGAAATCAAAGTTCACTGTCTCTATGAAGCGTTACCATCACGTATCTACGTGAAAAAGGGTGCCAAACGGACAAAAAGCGCATTGTTACTACAACACGTCACGTCGGATAATCGCGTTTGTTCAGCTTGCTGGTCTGAGTTAAATTTTCTGCGCTGCAATTGGATTTTTTGAAATCCAATTGCATCGGCCTTAAGTACCTAGCAACTTCCGGCTGACCGGAAAACCGTCCTAATGGAACTGTGACCCGTTATGCTAAGATTAAGAGAATTTTCATTTCCTCAAAACTTGAAACTTTAGGGGCATCTTTAAGAAGGATTATTATTTGACGGAATCAGTAATCTGGTTTTGAAAGGTCATCTGAACAGCAAAGAGAAACAAAATAATTCTCTCCGTAATTCGGAAGTACATGGTACTCATGGGATCAGTGATTGCACAGAAAGCCCATACCGACAGACCGTTAACTGAAAGGGCCAGAATGTTGTAGCAGCTAGGGGTACTACCACTTCCTAAAGTGGATCCACCAGCTGCGACTCGTAGGCGCAATTAATGAAATTCACCTGTGTGTGTAGACAGAGAAAATGCGGCGCAAGGTTTCTTGGGCTCCTCATGGTCTCAACGTAAGATCGAAATAACTGGTGGGTTCAGAGACTTACTGCTAAAAATTGGCGAAGCAAAAATCAAAACTCGCTTTTTAAACCTTATATGGAAACTGCATTTGTGCTGCCTTCTCTGGATATGCTCCGGCCCACGCAGCTGTTTTGAGGGCCGGAAGGTTGGCCCCTGGACTGCATGGGAGGCTATCTCATGGACCCAAAATTGTTTGGTTTTTTGTTTGGTTGTTGTTTCGTTTCTATTTAAGGACAGGAAGCAGGGTTACGTTTAGACCCAGCTCCGACACGATAACAAACGAGATAATCAACCAAGCGATATCGATCAGAAACTGCGTGGAGGATCTGTGACAAGCGTGAACGCGAGGCCGTGGGTGTGGGGAGGGCGGGCAGGAGGCGGGATGTCGTGCACTGTGGTCGATCACGCGCTCGCTTCACTACTATGTTGTGATAAAAACAGGTAAACTATAATGGCTGTGAACAGACTACCATGTGGCACTAAATTATTGCGGGTTCTAATTTTTTGCGATTTTTGCGGTCTTTTTCATGATCCGCAAAAAAAGTTCCCGGAAAATTTTTATCCGCAAAAATTTAATCCATTTTCGAAATTATATACAAACATTGCCTTTTAAACTTTACTTAAACCGTCTCTTTCTTTCATAAACAACGAAGTTAAAAACAAAACATTCAGAAATAAAACAACCAAATTGCAGTCGGTACACTACAAGTATTTAGCTGTTAAAATTTTCAAAGAAAAGGATCATTTGAAGGCACTCCATTAATTAACTGATTAGCGTGTTGTACGTCTACATTTGTACTCATAAAACGAGAATGTTATAATTCCAAATAGAAGGCAACTTCCTAAAAGTCGCAAAACTTAAGTTCCAGCAAGAAAAACCAGTTTTTCCCAATCGCAAAAATTAGTTCGGCGGCAAAACACAAAAAATCGTTCATTCGCAAAATTAAACTCCCGCAAAAATTTAGTGCTGCACGATAACAAATAGCATGCTCATTAGGCAAGTCTTTTGTTATGCCTTCATACAGAACCTCTCATCCGCTCGCACAGTCAGCTCATGTTTCTTATGTCGAGTTCTCTGGCCTCTTTGTCTCTCAAAAACATTTACTTCGAAACTGAATAGAACAATGTTAAACAAAACAGTTACGATGATGAGGCACTGCAAAAATCAAGAGCAATATAGATTCAATTTCTGCGCAACCGAATTTGTAGAACACGTTCGGGCATGAAAGGCCGGCGCTTTATGAAAAAGGAGGAAGTTAGCGCCCCTTACCTATACCCTTCCCTCCCCCCACCCAACTCCCTTCCTCCAACTTTTCAACCCAAGCCCAGCACCTCTTCCTCCCAGCTAATATACTTGTATGTCTCGATGTCACCCTTACCTTAAGCGATAACCCAAAGCAGCGGTTATTTGGTAACGTGAGCAAAATGTCGGCCTCGTAGGGGCTAACTCCAGCGTCTCCTTTACAAGCCACCTCGCCTCCCCGTCCCCCCCCCCCCCGCTTACAGCCTAACAACCCGACCCTGTTTGATGAGGTTCTGTTTTTTTATGGTGATCATCAACAGAGAACAAATTTTCCTGCACCTTACGAGGACTCCCTCGAATAGTTGACCAGCTGAGCGAAGGCACGAGTAATCCCTTTTTTCCGTTCAGAAACCTCTGTACAGTACCTGCCACCATTTTACCCTCACTAGCGTATATATCACAGTCAGAGTTTTGGACTGAAAATCGAGACAATGGCTTACTGTTGCGAAACAAAACGAAATGAACGAAATGAAAATAAATGAAGACTAAAGTCAGCTACGGGATGGACCATTAGAAAAGTTATTGGGGAGGGGGGGGCGAAGTCCAAAAATAAATCATGCAAGGGGAAATTGTTTGGGAAAATTGAGAGAAAAAAAATTCATGCACAGCGAGTAGCCCAGAAAAAAGGTCTTGCGTATGGAAAAAAAATATATATATTCCTACAAGGAAAATGTTACCCCCCCCCCCCCGCCTCCCCCTCATACCTTTTCCAATGGTCCGTCCGTAATGGTTCCCTGGTGGTTCGGTGTGCGTTGTGGAGCCAAAAAATTATTTAGCTAGAGGAATAAACAACGGAAGTGCAGAGTTTTTAAATTCAAAGATCTGCATTTTGCGAAACGAGCTCTTCTCAGATCACAGCGAACTTTGACCAATACATTCGTATCGAGCAAAAGCGGCGAGCCAAGGTCAAGAATACCCCGTTTCGCAAATTACAGATCTGCATTTTGCAAAACGAGCTCATCTCAGATCGCGTTCTTCCAACCTTGCAACAAAGGTCCTTTGGGTAATGCAAGATTCTAAGGGTAAACACTCATGGTATTAGATAACTATTTTAGTATCACTGTCGCACATAATCCAATAGTCTTTCAAAGTGCTGCGTTAGTCCAAAGTGATTTTCTGCTAATTCTTTGCTTAAGCCGATGCTTTAATTTTTTGTTGCGAAATGTAACAACTTAAACGGGATTTGCAGATTTGGCGAGTTGGTGTTGTTGTGAAACACAGTTTTAACACGCGTGCCGAAATGTCAAGGACCAAAAAAATAGTTGAAAAATTGCCCGAGGTCGAAACAATTTTGTTATCTTTATCTTTCTATGACGTCACTCAGAGAGAGAGAACGCGGCGGGGGGGGAGGGGGCGGGAGACAGTAAGTGAATAAGTGATGAAAACTTAGGTTCCTGTTTTGCGTTGCGGCGTAAAATGAGACGAAATTCAGTCTGTGGAGTATAAGAAATAAACCGCATTGCCCCTGAGATCTGAGATACGTGCCTCACAGTTTGTTAAAACTTTAAGCCTCCCTCCCAACTCAGATTTCGTGTGTGTTTGTTTAACCAGCTAGGCACTTGAAGGGAGAAAAGAAAATAATAGCAGAGTTGTTTGCTTACGGGTTTTATAAAGTACTGGAATTTGTGTAAACTTGAGAAAAATCATGCAAATCCATTTAATTCAGGCTATGACTAGGTGAGAGACAAATGTCGCGTGGCGTTTAATTAAAACAAGAAACGTAGATTGCCGAGAAGGTTTCGTTGAAGTACACAGGGAAGACACTGTTCTAAGGATTTAAATATAGCATGCTCACGTGTGTAAACATAAATGACCTTTCTACAACGGGTTGTGACTAATCCGACGAAGAACAAAGCACTAAACGATTTGACTGGAAAATAAATTTCTCACATGAATGATTGTTTTTGACACCTATTGAACGGCAAAACTTTTATAAATTGAATTAATTTCCAAAACAATACCTGCCGTGGCTTGTCTCTGGTTAGTGTTATGCCGCTCGTGTTTATATTGTTAGAGGAAACTAGAACGAATTTAGCTTTTACGCACTGCAATGGAACACGCTTTGGCACGAAACGTGAAACAAAGGGATCTAGAGTCAAGAGGTCACCGGATAAATCTTAGGTAACAAAATGTTGTGTACTTTAAATTTTGCATCAAACTAAATTCAGCTGCGGAGATGAAGTCTGGGACCAATCAAATGGTCGGAAGTGAATTGTTTCTGTTAGATCCTTATCACCAACGATCCTCGTTGATGGTTTCCTGAGCCAATAGAAACGCTTCAAAAAATCTACCAAGGAGCTAAACAACCTTAGGGTATTTAACCCGTCAAACGCTTACACAAACCACATGCCTATTAGCGCTCGCTCGGTGAAGAAGAGCGAGTTTGAATTGAATGCGGAAAAAACCTCAAATCAGACTTTGCTTTACAGCGACGACCGTCCGAAAGACATGGAATCCGAGCTGCTGCTTGAAGAGTTTATGGACACAAGTGCTCTGGATTTTACCGAATTGGAAGAGCAATATCCGCTATGCGGATATTTGGAGACCCCAAGTAGTGCAGCGGAACAACACATCGAATCAATGGGTTTATCTTGTCCAGTTGATGTCTACCTTGATTATCTTTTTTCCAAGGGGATTGTCGACTCTATGGATGAACACATAGTGCTTGCTCCAGACTGCGATGAGGTAGGCGAGCTCAAAGAACATCTTATTTCCTCAGTGTTCAACTCTTATTACAAGCAAACATTCGAATTCGAGAAGAGCGCGAGTGTTAAAGATAACCTCGTGTTATCCGCTAGTCTTCTACTGCCTGACAGCGACCAATCTAGCGATTCTGCGAGTCTCAGCGATGCTGGTAGCGATATGTGCGATAAATTAGAAGGGCTTGCAACTCATTATCAATGTTCCAGGGCAGAAGGTCAAGCGGCTGCAGCGATGGGCCTACCGCTCGGCAAACCAGGTGCAATCGCCAAGGCTCAAGCTGGTCCCCGTGGGGAGCGCGCGAGACGTCGCGTTTCAACGCGCGAATACAAGTGCAGTTTTCCTGGCTGTAGCAAGATGTACACGAAGAGCTCTCACTTGAAAGCGCATATCAGACGACATACTGGGGAAAAACCCTTCGCTTGTACGTGGAAAGGATGTAATTGGAGGTTTTCAAGATCTGATGAATTGGCCCGCCACAAGCGGTCACACAGTGGGATAAAACCGTTCATATGTGACCTCTGCGACAAGAAATTTTCACGCTCCGATCACTTAGCCAAGCATAGGAAAACTCATTATCGTACGAGGAAAAACTCTACTTTTGTAATGAAAATGTAAAATGTTTCACTAGTTTCAACCCTTTTCCTTTTCAGAATGCTCCATTTTAATTAATTCTGGAAAACATTGAAAAAAAATATTGAAAAACAAACATAAAGGGATATATATATAGATATATTTTTTTTTTGCGAAAATTTTAACAGCCACACTTGCAAATGTAGGGTTTTTATTCGCAGACTCAAAAATTGCATTGCTGCTTAGTAAAGGGGTTTTATTGTAATTTCTAGAAGTTTTGTATTTTGTAAGAGCAAAGAAGCCCGGGAGGGGTTACCCGGAATGTTTAGGCAGCCTATACAAGATCATGTTCAGCGGCATTTTGCAATTCTATTCTAGTCTAGACTGGAAAAATCTGTTAGAAAACGAAAAAAATCGAGTAAATATTCACGCCATTGATCATTTTCGCGATAAATGATACTCTGTTCTAGACAGAACGTTTTTTTTTTTTTTTTTAATTTCTTATATCTATCTCAGACGTCTTGAAAACCATACCCTTCACAGCGGCAGAAACCCATCTAGCTCATATGTTGGGGTACTTCCCCCCCGGACAAAAAAGAACAGTCGAGAGAACAAGGCAAAATAGCCATGTTGAGTTCCCAGCTCGTAAACAAACACAACAGGAGCTCTAAGAGCCGACTCATGTTATCATAGTCATTCATACTACTTTTCTTAGGTTCTATGTAAATATGTATTTTTAAAAAAATTACTTCTGAGTAACTCATTCATAGGTATAAAATTTATTTTCTCTGGTGTAAGTTTCCAGTCATTTTTTCCGGTATTTCTGAGAAGTGCATTTCACCGCAAGCAACACGTTTAAGAGGAAAATATACACGTACTTTAGCTTCTAACAGCCATTACAGGCTGTTAAAAGGATAAGAAGATATTGTTTCAACCATTTCGGACGTTACCGCCTCGATATGTTGTTAAATATTGTTAGTGATCTTGTTCCGTGCAATAAAGTCCATATTTTCACTATAAATGTATCGTTATTATGACAAGCAACATTGCGCAGACCACCCCTTATAAACCGGAAAAAAAAGACTTAGTTCGCGGCCAGTTGATCTTTCAACACACCGTGTTTCAGCGATGTTTTGACAAGCGTTTACACCGGTGGTGTAACATACATTTTCCCGTTCCTCCCCACTTTCTACCTCAGAAGTCTTTTCGCTCTGTTCATCACTTCAATTAGCAATCTCGATGCACCTATTTTATTTTTTATTTTTTTCCAGCTTGTTTTAGAAATGCGAAATTTGAAGGCTTTAGGTCTCGGAGCTCTTGCTTTCTAGCTCTCAGAGAACGTGTGGCGTCACGTGCGAAAGAAGGGACACTCACGTATGATTCACGCGGAACATGAATCACGCGTGGGTGTCCCGATATTTAGTGGCCCTGTTTTGGATCATTCTAGGTCTAGAAGATCCAGACGAGCTCTCTTTGACTGTATACTATAAGTAACTGTTTTTTTCGGATGCCTTGGTTATTCGATTCCTTGCCCTTCGTGCAACAGTTATTGCGTCTGGTTAGCTGACTGCATTTCAAACATGGCGGAATCACCTGTACCAGGAGCCGAAGGAACGACACGAGATCAAAGGATAGAGCAGGATATGAAAGCAGACTGACGGTGAAGATTCACACGCATCCATATTGGCAACTTTTATTGTAAAGGGCAAAGATATTTTATGGCTAACAAGGTGAAATATTCGAAGAGAACAGTGTGTCTTGTCGATCGAGTAGAATTTTAAAATCTGTCCAAATTTTATTTTGACCAACGTACTTTTAACCCCAATTTAAAAGGTTAAAAGTCCCAGATTTCAAATTGCGTTGAATGGCATTTAATGTGTTGATTTGTTGGACTCCTAGACGTTAGATGTTCTATTGTTTGAATATTTTGTACTTTACAACAATAAACACCCCCGGATTATAATAACTTTTTGATCGTCTTAAACCTGATACAGTCCAGATAAACACACGGAATTTTGACAACGTTCAGAGATCGACCAGCACTCGCTAACACAGGGTACTCAACCAATACGATCTATAACTGTACACCGAAAACCAAAGTTCCGAAAATATAAACGACACCCAGAAAGTCACGGATGAAATTTCACAGTTGTAACGAAATCCCAAGATCAGCAAACCCTCAAATGTAACGAATTTCCTCCCCTCCTCCCCCTCCTCCCATTTTTTGCCTCTCCCCCCGGTTCGCGCGGCCAAAAAGCGAAAAAGGCTTCAAATGTGTGTATTGAAAGGCCTACCGAAACGTAGACTGCGAGCAGTCTCTTTCTTCTCCTAATTTCACTGAAAAGTAATTTGACTTTTCGGTACGCAATACGTATACAACAGGGAACAAGTCAACATTAACAGGCATCTTTAGTCCAATATAGTTCCTGTAATCAGATGCTGATCCGGGATGGTATCTTAGTTTATTTCTAATAATCATCAGTTTTTATCCTTCAAGTCTACATCAACTTTGCACTATTTAAATTTGCTCAGTAGTATAAATGTCCGCTTGTCTTGTCTTTCTCTCCTATCGAAGTACAGTGGGCTATACTGGAGGTTCCACCAAACCGGGTACCAAAATTCAGGTAACCCAATAGGTAAAGATTATCACAAACCTATAGATTTTCTCCTTCAACTGAACTGTGATATAAGAAATTTTATTAGTTGAGTAGATAGAGAGGCCTAAGTAAAATGTCAAGTGGGGAATACGAGAACTGTTTTTCGACCTCCACTGCCAACTGACTTCAACTGACGATTTTGATAAGCCTGTCTACCTCTGTCTCCAGCTCTTGGCGTCTTGTCAGGTGCTGTCACGCAAGCTAGGATTAGTATTACTTTAAAAAAAGCTAATAACCGACATATTGGAATTAAAAGCAACCCAAAAATAAGGTATGTAATCTCTCTTACTCAGTTGTGCACAGGCAGTGAAATCGGTTGTAAGCAAGAATGGCGAAACACGTCTTCGACTGTTTACACTGTATTCTGTTTACCCGTGTGCAGCGACTTTAACTTGAGCCATGCGTTTCAGATAGCTGGCAGAAATAACGTTTCCTCACAATATCAGCACATCGCAAGGTATTAGATTGTGGGAGAAGAAACGGCAAAAAGATCAGGGGCACAGGCAATAATTAAAAATTTTTGAGAAAGGGAAATATTTCCGTGGTCAGTTATGGACAACACCTGAGCTTCAAGGTAGAAAGTACACGCTCGACGCGTGTTCTATTTATAAGCACATATATTTTTCAGTTTCCAAATCACTCCCTAAAAAAAACATTTGCAGTCTGATTTTCGAAACAGGGTTTTCGCTATTTTTAAATCTCAGTTTCGAGTCCAATGAAAAATCATGAGTTCAGGGGCACGGCTATGGTGAGCTTTTGAATCACGAAAAACAGCGTGCCGTCGGTAGCACAATTGGGTTAGTTTTCACTTTCCTCATCAGCCTGTAAGTGTGTTCTAAGGTACGTAATATAGTTTGTTTTGTTTGGTGTGATTTTCGCTGCCGAAAATTACAGAGCCTGGCGTGATAGCGTGAGGTGATTCGTAGGCTGGTATGCCTGTATCAATTGTCGATTATAATAAGCTAATCTTACTCCTGATTTGTATCATTGTAATGTTTTACGTCAAGTTCCGCCCATGAGAACTCACATTGTGTTCCCTTCAGTTCACTTAAGAAAGACTTTGATGAGTAACTTCTGGGTAACACCTAGTCTTCTGTAACATCGGAGTAGAAAAATAATAAAATAATGGTCTCTTCTTTCGTAGAATTCTTTTAGTAGGCATTTTTAAGGAACGGACCCCGCTCAGACGTTCTTTTTCGAAAGACTAAATAGAAAAACGCAAATTTTACGGGAAGAACGAATTAACCATGAATGGATTACTTTCTGGGCTCTTGTAGCCTATAGAATACACGAAAACCTTTGTGCCATATTGTATCAGAAGTGCAAAGAGTGGGATGGAGCTAAACAAATTTCCTCGTTTCCTCATAATACCTTAGAATCAGCCGTAATCAAAAGAAAGAAGGTTAATCGAACCTCTCGTGATAGTTAAGATATGCTTAGTTCTCAGAATATCGACCCATCCACAACATTTACTTTATCCACAGATGACGCAAGACTCAATACGGGCATTTGTTCGCGAAAATTTTGGCAAGGACTATTTTCCAGTCTATCACGGCCAATCAAACATCATCACCCCTCTGGCGTTGATTGTAAAGCGGAACCGGAAGTGGTGGAGGCGCCCATTCGGCAAAGCGGAAATGATAGTCCTTGCGGGTTTGGAGAATTACGTCATGCGTGACAACATAAAGCTCTTTCACAGAGCTTCCCAGGCAAAACTTATGAAAGAGAACAAGAAACTGGAGAAAGTAGAAGTGGCCGAAGTAAGAAGGTAAATTTATCAAACTTTTTCCAAGGATCTTCTTGGTATATCTAAAATGGCGGCACAGACAAAACCTTAGACCTTAATATCCGTGTAATTTGAAAATGTCCAAATCAAAAATGGCGACACTCTCGATAACAAGTGCCGTGATTGTTAGGTTTTGAGGTCACGTGATCTGCAATTTTTCCCTGACGCCTAAAAACGGCTAAACCTTTGAGACATGTTTGTACGACATGTTTGCCAATTTTCAACAGTAACGCATGAAATATGACTGGTGTTAAGTTCCGGAA
This sequence comes from Siderastrea radians, assembly GCA_964017195.1. Classification (NCBI taxonomy): domain Eukaryota; kingdom Metazoa; phylum Cnidaria; class Anthozoa; order Scleractinia; family Rhizangiidae; genus Siderastrea; species Siderastrea radians. The sequence goes on along the minus strand of OZ024899.1, from coordinate 31,782,073 downwards.
GTAGTAGCGTGTCACAGTTCCTTGCTTTTGGCAGGAAAAGTAACGCCGTACATGCAGTGTAACAATTCCTTGTTTTCACGTGACGTCATAAAACTCTAAAATCATAAATTGTGAGGTCTTCAGATTTTATATCCCCACCAGGTTGAAGATGACTTAAAAATATATCTTTTCACAAGTTTTCGGCTCGGTAGCGTCTTTCGTTTTGAAAATACAGAAATTTCTGGCTTTTCACGTTACGTGACACCAACACAGCGTCTGTGACAAAGCTTTGAAGCTTCGTACGCTCGGTGTTTCCGATGAGACTTTGTCCTGGTTTGCAAGTTACTTGTCAGACCGACAACAACGTGTGCGCATAAACAGTTCATTATCAAATTCTCTTACTATCCGACATGGGGTTCCCCAAGGCTCAATATTGGGGCCCCTCCTTTTCAACTTGTACATCAATGATCTGCCTTCAGTCTGTACAACTTGCCATGTCGAGTCTTATGTGGATGACTCCAAGCTATACCTTTCCTTCTCCCGTAAAGAAATCGAAGGTGGCCTGGAAGATCTCAAGGCTGATTTACTACACGTTGCATCTTGGTGCTGTTCGAATCGTCTCCTCATAAACCCAGACAAAACGAAATTCTGTGTGTTTGGATCCTCCAAGATGCTGGGTCAAGTCACCATTCCCCCGCTGACGTTTATGGGAAAGGATCTCCACGTAGTAGACTCTGTAAAGGATCTCGGTGTAATATTAGACAAACGACTATCATTTAATGAACATGTTGATACTCTTGTTTCTAATCTTATGGGCAAGCTATGCATGATCAGCAGAGTGAGACATGTCTTGGATACCCCTACTTTATTCACTGTTATAAATTCATTAGTTTTCAGTTCATTATTTTACTGTTCATCGGTTTGGTCTGGCACTTGTAAAGGAAATATTGCCAAACTCCAACTGGTACAGAACTTTGCTGCCCGCTTGCTGTCAGGGAAAAGAAAGTTTGACCACATCATGCCAACACTTAAGCAATTAAAGCTTCTTCCTGTTTCTGATCTCCTTTATATCAGAGACGCCGTGCAAATGTATAAATGTATGAATAATTTGGCCCCTTCCTACCTAAGTCAGTTATTTACTAAGAGGTCACAGACTCACAGCTTTCTTACCAGGAATAGAGACAGCCTTCAACTGCCTAGATGCAGAACTGCTCTGGCGCAACAATCGTTTGTGTTCCGCGGAGTTACTATCTGGAATTCTCTTCCAGAAGAGTTAAGAAACTGTAGTTCTATAGTTTCCTTCAAAAATCAGCTGAAATCCGAGCTCTTGAGCAAGTGGCTAAAAGACTAGTTTAAACTCCTTGGAAACGTTTAATGGTACTTTATATTGAATTGTAGTTATAGCAAGGTTTTATTGTATTTTTTTTATTTTAATTTTTACCATGTAAATTATTAACATTTTTCTATTTTAAAATCTTGTAAATTGAGTATGAAGATCCCTCTGGGGAACTCAATAAACTTTATTCTTCTTCTTCTTCTTCTTCTTCTTCTTCTTCTTCTTCTTCTTCTTTCTCCTGTGCCAAAAAAGGACTCTCTTTGTGATTTTTAGCCGTTTGGACAGTTAAAGCATCAGGAGAGAAATTAATGTGGTTGTATAGTAGTTAACGAGAGAAAAGTAATCGCTGGAAGAGCAGAAGTGAATTCTAGATGTTTTCATTGATTTCCGGCGGCCATGTTTGTGCCCCTCCGAGGGACACCAACATGGCGCCTCCATACTGGGCTCTATAAATTTCAGTCGAGCGTTTCGGCAAATAACTCAGCAACGGAATACCATACAGATCTGAGACTTGGCAAAGTTGTTTAGTTGTGTATCCTTTATAACATTACAAATTCTTGGCTTCTTTCATCAACTGTTTTGATTTTAATATTTTATGGCGTGACAGTGAAAACCAAGAATACTCAGTAACAGGCTTTGATAAACAAAAAAAAAAACCGTGCGTACAACGAAAAGAAAATTGCCTTGACAAAGATTGATCTCTTTGAGTATTTCTTGAAACTGAACAGGTAAAATCTTTTCTAATAGAAATTTGTGCATATGCTTCATAATTGTTGCAATTTATTCAGGAGCAGTTTTCAAACGGAAGGTCGAAAGTAATGTTATGTTTGCTTTGGCTTTGTCTTACTTCTCTCTTTGATTGGCTAAAAAAGCTCGTGCCACTTTCTCAATTCAACCAATCAGAGGTAACACAAAAACCAATCGTGACTTGCTCGCATGCGTTTTCCTGCGTTCGACGCTAACTACTTGAATTTGCTTCAATTTTTGATTGGTTCATTTAGTTTTTGTTCCTGTCATGATTGGTTAGAGTAATTACTTTGGTCAGGAACCCGTAACCCTGCTTTGGATTTGGTTTTACGACAATCGTTTGAAAACCGTTTTATTATTAAAAATAAAAACAGGAATTTGGACATGTCTATCGAGGGTTTCGACAGTGGAGGACTTGGACTGCAAGTGAGCGACATGTTGGGAGACCTGGATCTGGGCCAGCTTACTGAGGAATACTACTTGGACCCAGACCTCCGTGACGTACTCTCTGTTGCTGCCTTAGATTCCAACAAGATGGCGCCGCTAGAAGGTCAACACCTACTTCTTGTAACAGGCGTGATGTATAGCACAAAGTTTGCTTTGAAAGGAAACAGAATGCACCAGGTATTATATTAAAGGATGCTGTTATAATTTCTTTGGAGCTCGTACCGCCAATAATTAACAACGTCAAACCACAGACTAATATCAGAGATTGGCATTCATTTAAGCACAGGGGACCCATGCGCAATTTTAGTAAAACTAGGTGCAGGGTAACCAGTTCTAGGTTAGACTTTATTTCTAGCCGTTCTGTGCACCCATGTTCCCGCAGAGATCGTGTAGTTCGTCCATTGGCTGTCCTCGTATCCGACAACATGGATTTTTCGATTTCTTCTGGCCAAAAATAAATATCAAGATTGAGTTAAAAATCAGTAATGAGAACCAATACAGAAGCCCAAAATTGGTGGAAAATGCAATAGCAATGACAAAGCATTATCCTGAGTGTTTTTCAGTTCACGATCCTTCACTTTCATCAGCTAATCTACTTATGAAAGGTCATCCTATCCATGCAGTCAGATGGTGGGGAGGGGCCAGACTTGGTGATAAATTCGCGGTGCATTTTCTCCTTCCGTCCCAAAAGGCTTTGCGCACATTGATCGCCTTCCCATATTCCAATACGAAAAGAAAGAAAGAAATAAGTGGCGACTGGGTACGAGTCTGGGGAGAGGATTTTAAGGCGAGACAACAATAAAAAATCATAGAAAAATTTGATCTCTGTAGAGCTTGCTCACAGGGGTAGAGGGGGCCAAGGGTTAACACAAATTGGATTAAACAACAAGGATTCATGCTCTATAGTGCTTTTTGCATCGTCTTTGTAGACAACTATTTCAGGAAATATCCACGCCCCTTCGGAAATGGCCGTGTGGTTGGGGAAAAACGCTTGGGTCAAGGCACATGTGACAAATACTACTGTCCCTCTCGCCATGGTAAATCGAAATTCTCGCGCGCCGTTTCTGTTCAAGTTTTGTCGCGTGGTATATGATAAAGACAGCAGAAGATTAAAAATTCCTGACGGCGTGTTTGTGGGCAAAAGGCTTCGCAGCGTGGAAAAGGAGCCTGATTATGAAGAAGCAGTATTGCATTTGGAGACAGCAGCAAACTTATTTCAAGGTATTATATCCTAGTAAATTATAGACGTTGTCGGATCCAATGGTGTTCAGGGACATTCTAAAATTCTTCCATTACTAAATTCTTCCAGATCCTGAGCTCATAGATCTTATATCAAGAAAACACTCGCTGGACTCCAACTCCCTGCTCATGGATACATTTATCGCCAATTTACATTATAATAAGTTCTACTTGGCAACTACGTTGCTCCAATCAATCACTGAGAACACTTAACACAAGAGGGGCTTGGTAAGATCAAAAATTTGCTTTTATCAATTACCTGAGCTGGCAAAAAGTTGACCACGGAAGAGAAATTCAAAATTGCTTATTAAATAAGTTTTGAGCGTTAGCCCTTAGCCAGAGCTAATTCGTTCTCAGGGAAGGGCTATGGCTACTGCTCGAAAAGAACTCTTTCCCGTCAAGAGTCGTATTTTCGGGTCGTTGAAGTCTGGAGACATTGAACCACTTGTGACGTCATCATTTTCTGACGACACCACTGATTGTATTGATGAGCACCTAACACAGCAAGGACAGATCCATCGAGATCTGTGTTCATTTTGAATATCGACCAAATTATGGCAGAGCTATACCAGAATAAACGTGTCCAATTTTGGTGCAAAATTGGTGGTGGAATAGGCCAAGTCACCTAGTCGATCAATGTTCCATCTCCAGGTTTTTTTTGAAGGGCTGAGGCCAAAACGTTTCCAGTGGATAGAGAGGGGATAAAGGGTAGAAGATAAAGAAAACAGAAGAGAGAGAAAAAGGAAAGCAAAAGAAGCGAGAAAAAAAATTGGGAATGAATCAGCAAAAAAATTTTGGCTTATGCGCACGCGTGAAAGCAAATTATTGTACAATTTACAACAGAAGCTGGCTCAAAATCTAGCTAAGTCTTAAGAAAACACTTTTGTAGCAAAGATTAGTGGCATTTGGCAACATAGCACTTAAAAAACCGCGTTAACGGTAAAAAAATGCGTTTTTTAAGGAAAAAAAAGGCTGACGGGAAAGGGTTAAAATTTGGATTTCATGTACAGTATAAGAAAACTGTCGTCAATCCAATACGAAACAGAATGTTCAAATGTTATTTGAAACAATAAGATATATTTTACATTCACAGTTAGCGTAATAAGTGAAAAGGGTGGCATTTCGCGATCGAGAAATAGACCACAGAACTTCCAAATGTCGGCGTTTGTTCGGTTAGTCATCAGTCCCTTACAGGAAATCAAGCAATTTGACCAAACGACAATAGCTGAACTCTAAGTCAGCTCTACTCATAAAAGTCTATTCGCTTCAGATCACTACATTATGACAGTGGAGGACTGCGAAAAAGTGGAAAACATCAAACAGTTTTTGATAACTGAAGAGGCTGGCACTCAGCGAAAAAGCCTCGTTCTCATGTATCTGCAACGGGTAAGATATACTTGCACAATTTTTATACCTAATCGTACCTTTTTGGTACGCTTCGGCGGCATATCAGGCGAGTTTGGTCGAGCCATGGTTCGTATTTTGGCGAGACGCAGTCGAGCCAAAATACCCATGGTGAGACGAAACGAGCTTGATATGCTGCCGAAGCGTACCAAAAAAGGTGCGATTAGGTATTTACCGTATCCAAATTCGTCCTAAAACCCGGCGTTTTTTTTTTTTTCAGTTACCGTGATCAGTCAGGCGTTGTAGAGCGACACGTATTTACACTTTTCTGGTCGTCAATACTCTTCTCTAACTCCTCATCTGCCATTTTATTTAATTCTTTTGTTTGGAGTTTTATTTTCTGAATCTTGGAAGTCCAAGTTAAGAAAGAAATTTGGAAAATCCGACTCCATTTTGAAACCAAAAAAGTTCAGCGCTGTCCGTAAAGTTCACGCGAGCGCCCGCCAGTGTAGCCGCTTCCAATTTTGGCGCGAAATTGTATTTTTCCCCTCTCTCACCGTTAAACAAATTACTTTCTCGTTTAACAAATGTAATAGTTTTACGTTTCGTTGTATTTCTGTTGTAATTTTCGCCTTTGAAGTCTGCAAAAAAATGCGAGTTTCACAAACTGTCCATGATATCGTAGGATATCAGGTCAGTGACTTGATATCGTAGAAAATCATGACAGTAAACAAGGCTTCCGATTGGCTAATTCACAATTTGGGTACGGTAAGCCAAAGTAACAGTATTACAGTGGAAATTGCTAATTATGTAGAACAGTTTTCTCAGGATCGGTCCACAGCTCATCTCTATTAAAATAATAAACGTAAACACATCAATACGGTCAGTTTTCAGTTCGTTTGCCCGGCGCCGGTGTACAATTTAACTGTGTTTCACTGTTTAATGAATAAACCGTGTCTTGTTCCGTGTGCTTCCATTAATTTTTAACTCGTGGTTATCGCAGCGTCAAGACGTCTTATGAACTCTTGGCACCCCTTCAACACATTCCTGTGGTTATTTCCTTGAGCTTTCGAATTATTTAGTTGATTTTTGACAGATCTTCGGCATTCCTCAAAAAGGACCAATGCTGTAACATCAGGTTATGTCGTAGTTGTGATCTCCATAAAGTTTGAAAGGTGACGCGTTTTTCGTGATTTCTTTTCAAAGAAACAGTACTGCTTGCATGTTTAGGTGAAAATTGCTCGTTGCGAGCTGTTTCGTAAAGGACGTTTTAATTGTTTGAGGTAGTTTCATGTAACTCATGTTTGGACCAGCTAGTACAAAGCTTAAAATATTTAGCATTTACGTATCTATTCTGCGATCAATTTTTTGATTGTGAATCAGAAACGTAATAAATAAAAACCTTGTATGACTCGTGACTCGTTTCTATACGTCAATTAACCACTTATTTTTATTCGAATAGTTTGAGGCCATATTGACCGAAGAGAAAAAGCAGCTGTTTATCGATAAGCCTCTGACCAGTAATGACTGTGCTTTTCTACACAAACTTGGAATTCGTGCCAGGCCTCGACAGTTATTTCTCAGGGTGGATTCTGTATCAAGGAGCGTGATTCAAGAATATGGAATTATGTTTAAACTTCTAAGTGGTAAGGATTTGTACTTAAGGTGATTCCATCGAAAAAGAATTTGTAATAAGAATTTGTTGAAACTTTGCACACTTATTAATTAATCCTAGTACATTAAAAAAATAAAATAAAAAGAGGGGTCACCGTGTCTGATTTCACGCTATAGGGATGTGGTATGTAGGTACTTTGGCAGCTTTCGACAGCAATATTAAAAAACCTTTACTTGTACCAGAGACACTCATTACTTTAACAAAGTTATTACTAGCAATGAAATATAAGCATTATTCTTATGATAGAAGAACAATAGTACAGAAAAACGTCTTAAAATTGCCGTGAAAATGAAACCAATGAAATAATGGGCAAACCGAGCGTCTGCACGGTTCCGGTGAGACGCCTAAAATCTGACTGTAAATAGTGAATTAACCAAAATATTTCAAAATTGAATAATGAAAAAATCTTCAAATTTGAAAATGTCATGTAAAGTCGTATTTTACTTAAATAAATGAAATAAAAAAGTGGGGTTACCGAGTTCGTTTGGGAGAAAGCGAACATTTATGTCTCTGAACAGCTGCGCTTTCATAGAAAACCTATAAAGTTCCAAACACGCGCGCGCTCGTACGCGCGCTAATCCCGCACAAAATGATGCGCAGAAAGGATGCGCAATGCAATTGAATGGAATCACCTTAACAAACGATCAAGCTTTTCTTGGGCCCCCTTGTTCATTAGCCCATCCTTATTTGTTTCGCTGGCGTTCCGGCGAAAGAAAAAACTAGCACAGGAACTAACTTTGTCACATACAGCTCATGTGTGTTTTCCCTATCAAGTAAACGCCAAGAACAAGGGCGTTGTTTCGTAGCTGTTTTTCTCCAGTGGGGATATTCTCTCACAGAACGGGAGTAAATGAGTTTCAGATTTGTTTTGTTTCGAATTTTTTGTTTTTGTTTTTGCTTTTTTTCCCACAGAATTATCAGAGGACATGTGGAAAGAGTTTGAGACAACGTTGACTGATTCACAGGAAGACTGGAAATACTGAAATAACCAAAACAGTTGGCTGACTTTGCCGGCATTGAATTTGCGGCTGCACGAATTTTATCAATAGAAGTATAAATTAAATATTAAACGTATAATTAAAAGCAGTTTTGTTGATGCCAATTTTGAAATAGAATGACCCAAACCATTCATATGGTTTAGTACACATGTACATAAGGTTAATTAACATAATTTATATTCTGTACTTCGAGTATTGAATTACTAGATTTCCCACGAGGAAACTGGATATTATGTCAAGTGCCGTTGCGTTCAAAAGTTTCGCTGCGAAGCAAAAGTTTTGTCCAAAAACATGCCCCCCCCCACAAAAAAAAATAGAGGGCAATGGGCAATTTTTGTCTCTCCTCACCCTGACTACAAGCTGCGCCCCCTGCTTTTGTAATCATAAAATGAATATGAAGTGACGTACTGTAATGATTCGATTTAGCGTCCTGACCTTCCATTAATAAGCACCCACTTTGTAATAAGCATTCCCATTTGAATGACCTTCTGTAATAGACGCTCCCTTTTCAATAAACGCCCCCTTTCACCATAAACGCCCGGCCCTATACTGAAACCTGCGTCAACTGTGTAAGAGTTCTTTTCCTATGGACGAAAACGACCACTCTGAACCCGTATTGTTACAATAACTATTTTTGCTGTTTAAATTTAGAAGTGTTCGCGTTGCGAAAAAATAAGTGCTCTTTCCCTGATGACAACCTGCGTCTGTACAGACCAACGCTTATAACAAAGAATTATGGCGGTCGTGCATTTTCATCGTGTGCGCCTATGCTATGAAATGAACTGCCGTTCGACGTGAGGAATGCACTAGCTATACAGACGTTTCAACAGAGACTTAAGACTCTCATTTAACTCTTAGGTTTAAGTTGTTGCTGTACGCATATAGATTATATTGTTCTCTATGTTTTTTCTGTAAAAAGCATTGTGATTTTAGATGTGATGCCCTTTTTAAGAATTATTATTATTATTATTATTATTATTATTATTATTATTATTATTATTATTATTATTATTATTATCATTATTATGCTTCCACTAATTTTAACTCGTGGTTGTCGCAGCGTGACGAGATTTTGCGAACTCTTGGCACCGCTTCAGCACATTCCTGCGGCCATTTCCATGAGCTTTCGAATAATTTCGTTGATTTTAAGGATCTGGCGTTCTTACTCCAACGAGGACCCTTCAATCAGCTCCCTAAATGAAAGCGCCCCGGTTGGTAAGCCAAACCATTACAGCATGTAGCTTGCGTATGCTTAGCTGGCAAGATTCTGCACGAGAGCAAAGCAGCGAAATGAGTCACCGGTGTCCGCACAGGAGTCCCACTCGGTTGGAGCTTAACCTGGTTTCTGTAGCATGAAGCAACTGCAAGTATTGCTACTTCCCCCATCGCAGGGTTACCCTGGTTACCCCCAGCAGTATGTCGTCGGTACCCATTCATTCAGCTGGGTAGGGAGAGACAATAAGCATTTAAGTTTCTTATCTACGATGGTAGGGACCAGGGGTTGGATTCATGAAGCCCTCCTAAGATAAGATGTGTCCTATATATCAGTGGAAAACAAAGCCTATTTTTAAGAAACAATACCTAAGATTCATCTTTGGCTTAGGACAGCTTTGTGAATCCTGTCCCAGGCCTCGAACAACCGACCGTCAGATCTGAGGTCCAACGCGCTAACTACTCCTGACCGCGCCCGCCTACAGCTAACAACTCTGTGGTGTAAATTTTCTCTGAACTAAGAGAAAAACCACATAAAATTTATACCACAGAGTTAATTGGCTGATTTTTCAGTTGTGTGTAGCCAGTGTTTCTCGACACAACATTTCAAGTTCTGATCCTATAGCGACCGTCTTATGCTATACTGGTCAGAGGGATATTGGAGCTACCAAGCCATCTCTAAATAGCATTAAACGGAAAAAAAATACACATTCGCGCGATGTATTTTTAATAATAAGGAAAGATAAAAAAAGAAGAAAAAAAAAACAGCAAGATTGGGAAGATAATAACTAGTCATTGCCCACCCTTCTCTCTTTTTACTTTGATTTTTTGGTTTATCGGCCGCCACAATTTCTTTGTTGCCTACGTTTTATTGTACCCGGCTGCGTTCAGCTGCTTCGTGTGCTCTCAAGCACCATGGTTACTGTACTCCATGCTTTTATTATTTAAAGACATAACTTCCTCAGTAAAATGAGGCGGGGCGGACAAATACATAATGTTGACTGTCTTTAGGCACGGAATCGCGACCAAACTAAACCTGCTAGAAAACAGATGAATAAATACAAAATCCATATTGTTTTTTTGAAGAATGTGGTTGTTTTTCTTATATTCGCTGCGAAAAAATACCAAGAAATTGTAACGCTTCTTTTAATTTTAAGAACGTTCACGGTTTGATTTTCCGCTTTTTTTAGGAATCGCGTGACATCATAATTTGAAATCGAAATTAATTTTATTGATCGCTCTTGATCCGTAATTTTACTGTTGTTTAAAAGTTGTAGTCAGGGCACATTAAAGCAATCGTATGCAAACTTGACAGACACGATTTAATCTGATTGGACGACACTAAATCGCTCAAAATGTTTCCATTTTGCGCACGTGGTTAGAAAATAACAAAATGGGACAAAAGGGCGCCTTTTAAGCCACTTAAAAACATAACAACTCTTACTAAATAACAACATTTCCCTCTCGATGCACGCAATATTTTTGTTCATTAATTCTGCCCTTTCGACTAATCGCTAGTGAGATACTTCTTCAGTACATTACGATGACGTGGACTGATTAGTTTCGGTCACGGCTAAGACAAATTTTCATGCTTTCATTTCTTTTTTCGGACTTTCTAGATGTCTCCAATGTTATACCGGGAAATAGACAAGCTTCCACAATACGTGACAGGTTCAGCTTTCACGAGTCAGTAAACTATACAATACAATATTTTATTTTTGTTTTTAGTGAAATGTTGCACGCATTTGAAGGCGTTGGTTGGCAAAGAATAAACAAACAGAATCGACAATTGTCGTACTAAGATCAGAAATAATTTATGTGACTTTGAAAATATTCTGTTCGGTGAAGTTGACAGTGATCGATCATGTTTTTTGTGTACATCAGAGATTCTAGGAGAACCTGGTAGATTTAAAATGAGAAAAAATTCTAGACAAAGGAAAACAACGGGGCGTGGGTGTAATGTATTGAAGGCAAACAGCAGTCATGAAAATTGTCTATAGATTGCGAAATGCTTCACGCTGAGAGATTTTGTTTGTGTGAATGGCGAAAACCAGTGGCGATACTATCTATTTTCTTCAAGGTCAGGGTGAGGCAAAGACTTTACGATCGGTATATTCGCAATTTATAGTTGATTCTTTTAAATAATTCTGTAAAGACCTGCGCCATAACAGAACATTAAACGCGGAAGAACATGGGACAAACTTCAAAACTCTCTCAAATGTTTTATATCAAAAATTAAAATTCTATATGTTTTCCTTTTCGCTTTGCAGACACCTGAATAACAAACAAGTTTCATCAAGGAGACTACACAAAACAAAAGATGTTTGAATTTACTGGCGTTTAATACCTAAATAAACAGAATGCGATATGCCTCGTTTCTTTTTCAACTTTTCAATTATTAATCAGTGCCGCAATCGTTTTTCCGGACCTCGAAAATTGTGCCCGATTCTGGGAAAAGTTTTGTACGAGTTTTGTACAAGGACAAAAATCCTTGTTGAAATTGCTAACACGTGGTGATTCATGTGTCAAAATGGCATAGACTGATAGCAAATTCACCTGGGCGGGTTGGATAATCTGGAAAAACAATAATCCCTATGTTTGCCAAAACTAGATCTTTTCATTTTGCCCAAAGCTAGCAACCAATCACATTCGCCATAAATGAGATAGCTTGTCCTTCATGAAAGCGATTTCTTTACCCAAGGTCGTGTGTTGTCTACGTGGTATGCTAGGAGAAAATGAGTCGTGATCATAATCATTTTTCGCGAAAACAACGCAGTTCAAAAACATTACAGTATTTTTCGCTTGGCACAAGTGACAGCTGTAGATCGCCGTGGCGGAGTATTTATTTTGTGGTTAACGTTTGACGAAGCACTATTCAGAACCAAGCTTGGCAGACGGCAGATTTCAGGGCACGAAGCATTTTCTCCCCAACAAATATTTTGTTTAGATGGCTAAAAGCAGCTCGCAGGCGTGGGAGTTCTATTGTTTTCTTTTCCTATGTTTATTTTTGTTTTTATTTACGGGTGCCAATTACGTGACGTCACGCTGGAAAGCGAGGCTTTGTTTGCGCTTCAAAGTAAATTCATCAACAACAACGCGGTGAATTGTTTAGCAAGGAAAATCATCAATATTTCTGCCTGCACTCACCAGCGATCTCTTTTAAAAGTTTTTCAATTTTTGGCTTGTGAACGAAGGAAACCTTACTGTTAGGCTAAAGCAAAGAGCTGTCATCGGATGCGCGACTGCTGCAGCTTTAATTCATTGATATTCGTCGCGGCGTATGTCAAGGTAAACGTGCTTTCCACCATCAACAAGAAACTCAATGTTTATCTTGTTTGAATTTCATATTTTAGCGGGATCTTTCTTCTTTTGGACTTTCGCATGAAAAGAGGTTAAGTTCATCAGAATTTTAAAAATCTTTTAAGCGGTTTCCTGGAGATTTATGTGCCCCAATCGAGAGTGAAATTGCCACTTTTATTGTTGTTTACACGAAGCAGACCATTGTTGTTGTTTATGGCGTGGCGCTTCGAGCAGTAAAGCGCTTTGGAGGAAATTTTTACAGGTAACAGAAGATATTCGAATCTCGAAAAACGTAGTTGAATCTTCATCGATTTCTTTGCCCAAGTTTTCCGTAGTTTAACAAAGATATTTCTATTGAAGTCACAAGGAAGCTTATTCTCTATTGACTTGCCGAACAAATTTATTCAAGTTTTGGCCATATGGCATGTGAATCAATTAGCGCGGTTTTTTCTTTAAGACTCCATTAAACTCTGTTTCATGACTCGTCTCTTTTGTTTCCTTAAAGAATCTCTTATAAACCAGACTACAAACCATGCCTACTAAACTTAAGAGAGAGAGATTTTTGCGGACGGAGATGAATGGCATCAGCTAGCATTGAGTTTCCGGCTTCGCGCGCGCGTCTTCCGCATAGAGCCTTCAACCATGAAAAGCAGACAAGAAATTTGAAATTAATGCGTCGTTTATATGAATACAATGTACTAATAAATAGTTTCTAAATTTGACAAACTGCTCTCTTCTTTCAATAGCCGCAAAATCTGTTCATTCAGTGAAGAAGTGAAGCCTAGAAGAAGACAGCGTTACAATTCCAATATCCTAGGCGAAGAAACTATTTGATGGCGAATATTAAAGCAAGCGAGAACGAAACCATCGCATCCACAGAAACGAGTCTACGAGGATCTGGAGTAAGAAAAGTTTAATAATTACTTAAATACTTACATTTTATTTCAAAGGACATCTTTCCACAGATCGAGCACCTAAAAAGAAGAGAAGTTACTGTATTCAGAGTTAAGTCGATCCCGAATCATTGACCAGGGCAGCAATATCTGTACCCGGAACAACGCAGTGCGAACGAAATTTCTGCTGAGAAACCAATGCTTTATGTTCAGTTAGTTTAAGTTTCTTTTAAACGGGATGTTGTTCTTATGATGGTAAGAAAAAGGTTTAGTCTCTGTGCTTTCGGTACGACGGAGAGGAAAATTGAAATCGAAGACTGTAATTTACACAGCTGTAGGAGCCACCCCTCCCTAGTGAAAACGTTACTTAACGGCGGAGAGAGGGTGATTCATAGGTTGGAAATCACAAGAAAACTCACCTGAATTTCACGTGATATTTATTTCACCTGATATACTTTTGATTGATACCCTCTGCCTGTAAATAGGAAAAGGTGCTTTCAATTAATAGTTTGATTTTAATCTAACTCACTCTTAGACCCAGAAGGAGTGCACAGATATACTAATGGCAGGAAGGTGAAAAGCAATTTTTGGGTTACAAATTTTCTGTTGGACTTTTTCTGGGGAAAAGGATTTTGGCAGAATGAAATTTTTGGGTCAAGAAAATGTGTGCTAACTCAGGGTTCTCAATTTTTTCGACTGATTGTACAAGTTAATTAAATTAGTAACGCGCAAATGATGAAGAGCCTTCCCATTTTCGGGCCGGCAGGTTTTAGCAATTTACTAGTGAGAGACGATGTTCCATTTTAGGCTTTTGGAAGTTTTGGATCCAGAGTGTAGCCTAATGGGACCTAAATTTTTGGTATAAAAATTTGGTCTTGTTCACAGATCCCCGTGAATATTATTGTCTTCTTAGAAATAAATAGTGATCTTCATTTCAGTGGTCAAATGCTGTACTACTTTCCTGTGGTGTTTATGATGCCCTACAAGGTGGTTCTAACTTTTGAGTCTGTGGATAAAATCCTAAAGTGTGACCATTCAAATGAAAGCTACTGAGCAGTACTTTACTGTGGTGCTGTTTATTGTGCTGCACAAAGTGATAAATTTTGAGTCTGTGGATAAAATCCTAAAGTGTGACCATTCAAATGAAAGCTACTGAGCAGTACTTTACTGTGGTGCTGTTTATTGTGCTGCACAAAGTGATAAATTTTGAGTCGGTGGATAAAATCCTAAAGTGTGACCATTCAAATGAAAGCTGTCACTACATAATTATGAAGTGCTCATTGCTTTTATCTGGTACTGTTTGTTTCTCGATGGATGTTTTCCAAAATGAAACTAATTGGTATTTATTGTTTCAATTCTTGGGTTGTTCTGGAAATCAAAATTGTGTTATTAGTTTATTTCCCAGCAACCAAAGCGTAGGCAATTATATAATATTATTGCCTACTCAAGGGCATTCTAAGTTTCAATTGACTTCCATGGGAGTGACATTTATGGTATTAAATTCACTGGAAGTATGAACTAAAACTAGACAGACATCATTACTTGTTGTCTAATGAATAGATTGATCATTGGGTTATGCTTAACTGTATGCTCACTTTTGGTAAATATTCTTGTGCCACAGGTCAAAGGTTCTCCACCATCAAAAACTCAAGAATCATGTGGCTCTACGAACTGTGCATGTACAACACATACTCCTCACAAAGTCACTCAACAAAATAAGCATAACAGTGCGCAATCCTGTTGCTGCAGTCATGAAGTTCATGTCCCCGGAATGGTCTACCAACATGTTACACCAGCTGTGAGCAGTGTTATGATTGACGCATCAAGCTCTCCATCACAGGACTCCAAGCAATCCAAGCATGGTGGTGTCCACTACTGCTCGACATGTCCTCCCGGACCTCATACTCACCACATGTACTCCCCAGCCAGCTGCCATCCTCAGCAGCCTTCGGCATTCATGGAGCATGCTCACTGTGGTTGTCAGCCTGGGTATGTCGATGGACATTTTCACTTCCCGCATCAACAGACTCCGCCGCGACCAGTCACTGTAATGGCAGCACACCCGCCGCCGCTACTGCTCCGACCCGTCCAGCCGCAGCATATGCAACAACATCAGGTAAGAGTTACGTCAGGTACTTTCAAGTTAGGTGTGTAGTTTCATGGCTGATCAGGGTTAAAGATAAACCTTGGGGGGGGGGGTAGGGGTATGCTCTCCTGAGGCTCAAACCCTTACCTATAAAACAAAAATTCTCGAATCTGATTGGCTGTCACCAGCCATGATTTGAGCATTAATAGGACAGTGTACGCATCATGCCTAAGTAATTGGACAGTACACGTCAGAGCAGATGCTCTAAAAGTGTTTTTAAATTTTACCTATCGCAAAGAAAACTGTTGTCCATTGCTTCTCAGGTATGTTTTCTCTTCTTTACTTCTCGAATTTTGTTATAGATATGATTAATTGGTAACAGGACTTCGTGTCGTCCAACTCGGTTTGTAATCATGGTCTACCATTATTTATATAATATTGAAATTGTGCCCCTTCCATACAACAAAAAGAGAAAAAAGACAAATGTCACCTTCCTCAAAACAGATTTTAGTCACTCTATGGCTCCAAGAATTGTTAGTGTATTTTTGTACTGTGATTACCTTTCTGACAAAATTTTACTTTAAGTACTTAGACTTAACTGCTATCTCTTTCAGTTCAAATTAAATTTTGGCATGTCTTTAGAATACTATTATAATAAAGTTTTGATATAACGCGCACTCTGATTGGTTCAAACAGCGTGCTTTATCAGAGTACAGATGCACGGAGTAGCCCGTGACGCCATTCTGCGCGCGCTGGCAAGCTGAAAACCTTTCTTGCGCGCGCTTGCAAGCTATGAAAAAACTTGATTTCTTGCAATTAAAAGCCAGTTTCTTTTCAAATGTGAGCAAAGCTATATTATAAAACAAATAAAAAAGCCAAAACCGTGCTTTGTTCTGTGATAAAACACTCAAGGAAGTGACGAGAGCACTCAAGAAGTAGGGAGAAGCACTCGCCTGCGGCTCGTGTTCACCCTACACTTCTTTCGTGCTCTCGTCACTTCCTTGCGTGCTTTATCACAGAACAAAGCACGGTTTTGGCTTTTTATTCGTTAATTAAAACAGCAATTTTCCTTACTCTTTCATATAGTGCAGGTCCAAAAAATGCACCCCTTATTGGCGGAGCCTCCCTGTATAGCACTATAGGGAGTACCCCTCCCCCCGATCCAGGGAGACTGGGAGTAACAGGTTGGGAACTACATGTACATGACCTATACGTATGGAGTCTTGTGACATTTATCAGACCCATGCAGTTTGCAAATATAAATCTACACATGTACATGTATATGTTAAAACTTTTTCCTTTTGGTTTTGTAGGCAATATTGGAGCAGGAGCTTCGTCCCTATTTTGACGGCAAATGGAAAGGTCTTGGAGATCCTCACCTTTCTAACCACCATGGTAGGGTAATTTTGCACCCAAATATATTTTCGAAACACTTGACAAATTACCCTTGGCTAGTAAATAATATAACTTATTAAGTTGTTTTGCAGAGGAAAAGAAATTGTGCCCCTTAGTCAATCATTACTTCTTGGTGTCGAAATAGGAATTAATAACTGGCCAGTTGACCCAAAACTTTCAACCTAAGTACAATAATAAGTTTTTAAATACCCTTGAAGTTGTTTAAGAATATGCAAATTGGTTCTATACAAACCTGTACATGACTAACTTTCTCACTAAACATTTACAAGCATCAATGTGTAATAATGGTTTATGGCTAAATCTGTACTTTGCAGGGGGCAGGTCACAGCCTTCAGAAGGAACAGTGTATGTATATAAGACTTTTACAATGTATATAATGCTAGTTCTGTTTAGGATAATGCACTTTCTAGATCACCTTACTATATCTATTTAACAATTAGATTATGAGCTCAAGATTTCTATCGCGTGATAGTTGATGAGGCCGACGTTTTAGTATAAATCTACTAGATGTTCAAAACTTAACAGCAGACACTACATGTTTTTATTGAAAAATGATATAAATAGGTCACACCACACGCGGAAAACACTCTACTCACTATCTACAACAGAATAGATAGTGAGTGTAGCATAGCCAATCAGAGAACAGCATCAGTGATAGAACGCTAGTAGATTTATACTAATTCTTATTATTCCTATCTAATGATACTTTTATTTGGTTGATTGATTGATTGATTGACTGACTGACTGACTGACTCAGTGACTTAATAAAAGACTAAATGCCTCAATAATTGACTGACTGACTGACTGATTGATTGATCAATTGGGAGCTTTTTGATTGACTAACTGACTGATTGACTGAGAGAGTGATTCACTAATTTACTGAAGGCTTATTTATTTACTGATTGACTGATTTGCATCACAGCTAATGTGATTTTGTTGTTGATTTGTATCAGGGCAACAGGTGCATTTATTAGTGAAGCACAAGCAGGTAAAGTAATGTTAAGTGCTTAAACTCTTAAGTTGATTTTATGAAATCTAATAATTTACACATATTAATCTTCTTTATGACTAGAACAGTGTTTATAAAGACATACTGTCAGTAATGCCTGCACTTTAAAAAATCTTCATGTGTCAAGACAGTTACTGTATTTATTTCCCGACATTTGTTTTATTATAATTTTTTTTGTATTTACAGCCCAGCATCATCCCCTCTTTCAGCACAATATCTGCCAATGGCCAGGCTGCGAGGCTTTTTGTGAAAATTTTCAACAGTTCATGCAGTGAGTGTTCTAAATATAATGTGTTCTTACATTGAATTATTGTGAATATGTACATTTTTTGCGTTTTTACTTTTGAATTAATATGACCAGTATTTCTACATGCTTTTTGCTGTTACATTAACAGTTTGCATTAAGTGAGGTGCACTGTACTTTGTGAGCTACACTATACAGCGTAGCCTCCAGAAAATCAACCGAAATGTTTTCTTGCCAATGACCATGCTTCTGGCATGCAGTGCCATTCTCAAAGTATACAAACAAATAATTTGAAGTGACCACACTTCAGTGCTTACTCTGTTATGTAGCGGAACTGAACTGACTATATTAGTTTTACCCAGAATTCCTTTGCAACGTTCTTAACTGCAACCATAAATTATGATTATGATTGCCATGGAGATCAAAGCAGAACATAATGACAACTTAAGACGGATTCCGCTCAACGTTCGAGCAATAAGTGCAAAAAATATTTACCAAAAAACTACTCATAGCACGGTAACATTTTAAATGCTATTTGAAACAGCTCACTCTAGTTCACTTGCCCAAGTGACCCCGCGATGAAATTCTCAAGCATTCTCAAGAAAATTAATTTCAAATCTCGTAAAAGTATGCTAAAAACGGGCGCCATTTTGTTTTGAACTGACATGAAGCGTCTTTTTAATTGAAATATTGATAACTTCAAATCCAATTTTCTCTCGCGGGGTCAGCTTGGGAGCAAAAGTAACGATAAGTTCTTCTTATCTGTTCTCAAAATGTGACAGTGCTGTAAGTATTTTTTTGGTAACTTAATTTTTGCACTTACTGCTCGAACGTTGAGCAGAAATCGTCTTAATTGTTACAATGGTATCCAGTTTGTCAAAATGTGGTGCAGTGGAACTAAGTCATTTCTTAATTTTAGATCAAGAAGAAATATCTTTCAACTTTTAACCTACATATTTAACTTTCTTGTTTTGTTTTATTTTTAGTCACCTTAACGCAGACCACGCCTTAGATGAAAGAAGCACTGCTCAAGCTAGAGTGCAAATGCAAGTAGTGATGCATTTAGAACTTCAGGTACTTTGAAACATAAAATTAGATTCATAGATCCATGCAAAAAGGTACTTCTCAGGTGGAGGGGGGTGGTGGCGGGGGGGGGGAAGACTGGGAGAAAAGGGGGTAGGAGATGTATAGGAGGTGGGAGAATAAGAGGGGAAGTGGGATTCCCAAAGTGGCGGAAAGTGTCCCTGTCCCCCAACTTTCAGACCAAATTTACATTTAAAAATATTTGGGTTTTATGCATGGCTAAATGGAGATCTTGAAGTGAAGTAAACCTGAAAAGTCAATACTTCACTGACTAGAAAGAAATTTTTTGGGGTGCAAAAAGGCAAAATTTGCTATGAATTCGAAAAAGTCACTTTTAAGGTTCTAATGGCCAGAGTTCTTCAGTTGCAAAACAGTATTTGCATGTAGCTGTATTAATGGTCGAGGAAATCATGTTTTATATAAATGCACCATTTATCTCATGTTGTTTACATTTTGAAAGCTAGACTCAGGAGTGTTTTGGGTATTAAACAGTGAAATAAGAGTTTACCAGTTTAAAGATATTTATAAATTGGCATGTGTTTAGATTGTAGGGCACTTTGGGACTTGGGGTACTGTATACTAATACACTGGACTATGGCGTTTTGTATAATTTACAAGTTTTAAGTGATGGAAATTGTCTCCTTTAATTCTATGTAATGTGAAATGTGAGACTGATGTAGTATGCTCAGAATGTCTTTTCGTAATTTAAAACAAGTTCGTATGCAAATTTGTCTGCTATCACTAATTTCTAAATTTTGTTGTTCATAGATGAACAAAGAGCGTGAGAGGTTGTCAGCCATGATGAACCATCTTCACACTCCCAAGGTACTTGTTTTTGGCTTTTCTAACTATCTTACCTTCTAAAAGTGCTATAGTAGAAATTTGACAAATTTTCTCAAGATGTCAAATGAAGAGCAGTAAAGTACTGCTCAGAAGCTTTCATTTGAATGATCACACTTTAGGATTTCATCAACAGTCTCAAAAGTTGGAACCACCTTGTACAGCACAATAAACAGCCTTACAGGAAAGTACTGCTCAGTAGCTTTCATTTGAATGGTCACACTACAGGATTTCATCCACAGAGTAAAAAATTAGAGCCATACGGTGTTAGTGAAGGCTTGTGTAATAAAGTGTCGTTATTATCAATCTCGCCGAAAAGAGAGAGAGAGAGAGAAAAATAGTAGTAATTGCGGTTTGTAATTTGTTATAGAGGGCCTTAAAACATTTTAAATTACAGAAGAATATTATGAAGAAAAAACTAATAGAAAATTCTGACAACAAAGGACAGGTGTTTTAGGTTATTGAAATACACCGCAATATCGTAAAGAAGCTTTTGAATGCCCTTTAAATATTGACTTTTTGTGGTTTGAATGATTGATAGGTATAGTGATTGAATGGTCACTTTACTTTTTTTTTTATAATAAAGAGGAATTGATATTCACCGAATTGCAAATTTCTAAAGGGCAAACGTGATGTTCTGCACAAGGAAATGCACTTTAACGTCCCAGCGCGCAGTCAGTCTTCTTGTTTGCTCGTTGTCGGCTTTCGGTCCAACTTGCGTACGGTATTGTTCCCGCGGAACCTGCGCAGTCCCTGGATAACGGATGTCACTTCTTGTAGGCAACAGGGGATTTTTACTGTCTGCAAACAACTTCATTGCCCACAACTTTGACTTTAGCTATGGAGAAATTCACGAAGGACACGTAATGGCTCGTTTCGGGGGGATTTCTGTTCGGAGGGTCTAAATCGCCAGAGATGTTCCGATTTTATTCGTTCGTTATAACTAGGGTTCGTTATAAATCACCTTGAGAATTAAAAAAAGAAAGCGTGTTACAAGCGTGCGGTTTAATCGTACAATTGATGTCCAGATTTGAATTATTAAGGAAGCAGGGATGGCGCAGTGGTTAGAGCCCTCGCCTCCCACCAATGTGGCTCGGGTTCGATTCCCGGACTTGGCGTCAGAAGTGGGTTTGATGGGTTGAGTCTGTTGTTGGTTCTCGTCCTTGCTCCGAGAGTTTTTTCTCCGGGTACTCCGGTTTTTTCCTCTCTTCAAAAACCAAAATTTCTAAATTCCAATTCGATCTGGACATTCCCGGTTTAGTTCTGCAATCAGATTAGTGGCAATTATTCCAATTAAAGTTTTTTCAGTAAAATATTCGAGAATGTTTGCATATATCTTTGCTGTTGTATTTTGCGTTCAACTTCATTTGCGCGATGACATTAATTCGTTATATCGGGGTAGGTTTTAAGTTTGACCTCCTGAATTGTGTTCGTTGTAACCAGGATTATATTACGATATACACGTACCGGGATTCTACTCAATACATTTTATTGTAGCTTTGGACGGGTTGAATAATATCGTTCGTTATTCCAGGCACCTCATTATAAAGGGCTGATTCGTTGTTTCGGGTTCCACTTAAATTGTTCTTAGGGGGACAAATATGTCGTTTAAAATAAAGAAATAATTTCCTTTCCCTGAAAATAATTTTCTGCAGCTTAAATTTTTGAACTAAAGAATACGAACAGAACAAGCTGTGTTAGCTGACACACTATACCCTGAAACAATCTGAGCTAACAGAAAATGAAATCACTCTGACGTTTCAAGTATTTTTCTTCATTTCTCTCTTTTCGTGTGCCTGGACAAGAATTTTAGGCGATTTCGCCCGCATGTCAGTACCAATTTTTCATTTCTTCAACTCCAACTCAATTTAACTAGGAAAACCGTTAGCCCTATTCACACACTTCCGTTTTTGTTTGCGAACGTTTTTATTTGATAACGGATCGTAAGTGTGAGCGAGGTTTCGGTGTTGCAATATATCTTAATTTTTTGTTCTGACAGGTTTCCCAGCACTCGCCAAATCCAAATCCAGAGCTAGAAGAAGACGACTCCCAACGTGCGCCTCGCTCTCAAGCACAGCCTCTCCTTCATGTTGCAACTGCTCCACCCCCTCCCCCACACACTCACCTGCCTTCTTTAGATGGTACCCCACCAGTGCAACACTCTCCCACTCTGCTGAGTAGACAGGAGGTTCCTACGTCACCGAACAGCCCCCCTCCAACTATGGGAACTCCCCCTCGTAGACAAACCCTCACACCACCCCCTAACATCACGGTGCACGATATCAACAACCAAACCGCTGATTCCATTGCGGTTGTGTCGTCACCAGCATGTCACATGATGGAGGAGAAACCGGTTCATATGAAGAGAAGAAGCGGTGATCCAGATGGGATCGCTTTAGGTAGGTTTTTATGCTAGAGACGTGTTCTTCATCCGGGAAGAATTTAGGCTAACAACACTAGTTCGTGTAGCTGTGTGTCTTGTAGTTCGCCTACGGTATAAAGACGGGCACAAAACGGACTAGGCGTTCACGAGATTCGCGTGTCTCTGAAGATACAGTATTTGTAAAGATTATGTCATCTCACCAAGTTTTCAAGCGAAGGTACCTTCAGCAGTGGGGGAGGGGGGAGAGAGTTCCCATTTCCCGTACTCGTGAATCCGGTTCCCGCCCTACTTTTGTTGGCTCCCGCCTCTTTGCGCTTTCTCGATCGCGAAATATTGCGCAATGTTGCGTAATTTCCGCCATTTCTCCCGCTTCCCCCCCCCCCCCCTCCCCCACCTACTCTCACCTCCCGTACACCTCCCGCCCTCCTTTCTTCCTGGGCTGCCGCCGCCCTGCCCCCCACCACTCAGCAGTGAAGTGGCTGATTTTACCGTAGAAAATATTGAAAAAACGAATTGGTAAAAAAACTGTTTTCATTTAAGATCCCCAGGTCTACGTATGAAGATACGAGCACTTTAAGAGGGACAATAGCATGAACACTGTTCACCATTGAATTCTTCCATACCAGAAAGGCGAGGGGGCTATATTAAGAGAATTTTCAAAAGATGGACCATCCACAATCAGTTTTTTACTGATCAGTTTTATTTCAGACACGAGAGGAAAACTTGTTTAAGTCGGCCCGTCTTTTTCAAGATGTAAACTGGTCATCTCTATCTGTCTGTTCGGCGCCAAAAACACTTTTTTGAGTTTCCGTGCACTAGAAGAAGCATTTTTCACAAATTTGTCCATAATTTGTAGGCTTCACATAAAGCATGGCTTTTTGCCCCTGGCAATGAAGGCTAATAACTCGGTTGAGATCCTCCGAATTCTTGTTTTACAGATATCCAGCAGTCAGCGGATTTTTACCAGAAGGCAGATGTCAGGCCCCCGTTCACGTACGCGTCACTAA
Source organism: Siderastrea radians (assembly GCA_964017195.1). Classification (NCBI taxonomy): domain Eukaryota; kingdom Metazoa; phylum Cnidaria; class Anthozoa; order Scleractinia; family Rhizangiidae; genus Siderastrea; species Siderastrea radians. Next base: position 31,758,835 of record OZ024899.1, on the reverse strand, counting down.
TAAGACAGGTAAATTTAATAGCGTGAGAAGAATAGTTCTTTAGCCTCTTTTCGTAGGTAAGACCTGATCCACAACATTTCATATCAAAATGAGTTTTCATTCACATTTACAAATGTATATGAAAGGCTGTGCACCGATGGCCTATTTCGGGTGCCGTTCAAAACCTAGTTGATAGGCCAGGGAACTTTGGACGAAAGTTACTTCCTTGCTGAATGTCGAAAGAAATTAACTGCTGCTCTGGTTTGCTTTATTACGCTCTTTGGCAGGTTAATTAACGAGGGAAAAAATATGCGCTGCTTTCTCAACCAAGAAGAAACTTGTAGATGATGATTTTCATTTTTTAATTCCCACCCCTGCTCGCTTGACAATCTATTGGTTTTGTAAGGAGAAATCAATAGATGATCATCATGATATCTTTTGTGCCTCACCCACAGGCTATTTTAGACGCTCCTGAGCAGCAACTCACCTTGAACGAAATCTATTCGTGGTTTGTTCACAAGTTTGCATATTTCAGAAGAAACGCTGCCACTTGGAAAGTAAGTTGGATATTTTTTCCTTCCTCTTTCTTTCGAACCATATGTTGTCTCTTCTTTAACCACAGGGAACCCAAGCTCACACTGCGAGCGTGGTGATAAATGTAAGGTTTTATGTGGGAAGTCAACAAATAATTTCTCGAATCGTAAAATATTTTTTTCATATTTAAAATGCCTTACTTATTTTAGTTTGTGTCCATAGTGTGTTTCTTGGTTTTGCTTTCTAGTTTTGCATCGCTCATACGCTGTGTAAATAATACTGCAAGGTTGGAGCCAGAATATTAATAAGGGCAAAAAGACGAACGATTTTCTCGTTGAAAGTTCCTTCGCTTTCAATTTCTCTTTCGCTAGAAACGGAGAAAACTAACGTTCCTACCTTTTGACGCCGGTCATAATTAATTAATTAAGTTATGCCAATCCTTGGGACATAAATAATCGTAGATAAAGTCAACACGTGCTGAAACAATTCGATTTAAGGAGGCTCGCAACAGTTTTTTTGGCCTTGGAGTGTATCTTTTGAAGTCAAAATTTCGCATAGAAGGTAAACTTCGATTTCCTTGATACTACACCACCTTTTCAACATATGTTCAAAGTTTATTTTCTCACTGGTTTCCTAGCAACAACTATCACCATAGTAACGGTAATGGACAACCCCTCATTTTAAATAATGTTGAATATCTCGGAAACTAGTCAGACACTTTATGACGAAACTTGAACAATTTGAACTACTCAACCTACAGAAGTTGTATGCGAAATTAGGGAAAAATCTGTAAGAGCGTTTTCAGGTAAATCGTGATTCATTTTTTACGGGCTGATTTTGGTCATTCCTGCAATTTTCTCCAATATTTCAAGAAAGATAAAACTTAACACTTTCTCTTTTCAGTTGAAGGAGCTTTTATGATATCAAAACATTCTTAATGTACATTGAGCTTCCTAGGTGGTTGCGATTTTAAGATATTTATATTTAAAAACTGCTAAAATGCAGTGCAAATCAGCCAAAAAGTCCGTAATTTGCATAAATAGAAATATTTCTAAACTGCCCTTACAGATTTTTCTTTTAAATTGATTAACGTTAGAATAATAATTCTTTTTGATGTTCCAGCAAGTTTTAGGCTGAATAAACATTTCCGATATTAGATAAGAAGACTGAAACTTGGTCAAGTTTCAGTCGTTATTAACTTTCAACGCGAACAGTTTTGTTTCGTTTTTCCTGGTCTATTTCTCGGTTATTCAAGGGCAATGAATATTAATACACGCTGCGCTTGTGTCCACTCGTGCGTTTACATAATTCCTTCTCATAATAAAAAAAAATATTCGTCTTCTGAGCTTGTTTCTCGTCATTTTTCGGTCCCGGTGTAATGCCATCGTGGGCGTTAACATGTATGCAATCCGTAATTAAAAAAGCTAAAACGTCAGTCAGTACTTAAAGAATAATGGCAAAGAGTCTCCAGGAAGAAGCTCAGAAGACGAAAATTTTTTATTATTATGAGAAGGAATTATAAATGCACGAGAGGACACAAGCGCAGCGTGTATAAATATTCATTGCACGTGAATAACCGTGAAATAGACCAGGGAAAACAAAATAATACTGTTGCTTGTTGAAAGTTAATAACGACTGAAACCTGACCGAGATTCAGCCTTCTTATCTAATAAACGAAATGTTTATTCAGCCTAAAACTTGCTGGAACATCAAAAAGAATTATTATTCTAACGTCAATCAATTTAAGAGAAAAATCTGTAAGGGCAGTTTAGAAATATTTCTATTTATGCAAATTACGGACTTTTTGGCTGATTTGTACTGCATTTTAGCAGTTTTTAAATATAAATATCTTAAAATCACAGCCACCTAGGAAGCTCAATGTACATTAAGAATGTTTTAATATCATGAAAGATCCTTCAACTGAAAAGGGAAAGTGTTAAGTTCTATCTTTCTTGAAATATTGGAGACAATTGCAGGAATGACCAAAATCAGCCCGTAAAAAATGAATCATGATTTACGTGAAAACGCTCTTACAGATTTTTCCCTAAATTCGCAGACAATTTGTGTAGGTTGAGTAGTTCAAATAGTTCAAGTTTCGTCATTAAGTGTCTGACTAGTTTTCGAGATATTCGACATTATTTAAAATGAGGGGTTGTCCATTACCGTTGCTATGGTGACAGCTGTTGCTAGGGAACCAGTGAGAAAATAAACTTTGATCATTTGTTGAAAAGGTGGTGTAGTATCAAGGAAATCGAAGTTTATCTTCTATGCGAAATTTTGACTTCAAAAGATACACTCCAAGGCCAAAAAAACTGTTGCGAGCCTCCTTAACCCGTGGCAGGCATATTGGGTGACCTGGACGCGGCTGGGACTGGGTAGGAGGATAATTTTCGTCCCTACGAGGAGACCCTTGTGGAATATTTGTTCTTGACTGAAATACTTGACGGGAAATGAAAAACCGAAAAAACAAAGGCGAGCTGGAATGCTTTCTTCATTTATCAGATGACTCAAATCACTCATTTCCGCAGAGAATTATACGTCATAGACGCTTTCTTTGAAATAGATGTTTTATGTTGTCTCGAAGAAAACGTTTTGAAAATGTATATCTTTATACACTCTGAAAACTTTTTAGCGAGTCAGAGCTTGCGTAGCTTCCAATCTGCAATATACACCTTAAGTTTCGTTCGTAGAAGGGACATGTTTTGTTTTTTTGTTTTTGTTCTGTCTTTTTTCCTGGTATTCCTATCTCCACCCATCCGCTGAAATGTAACATTTCTTTTAACAGAACGCTGTTCGCCATAATTTATCTCTTCATAAATGTTTCGTGAGGAAAGAAAACGTCAAAGGAGCAGTGTGGATTGTAGATGAAGACGAGTACATGAAAAGACGACCGCAGTCCAAAGTCACTCACAGCGCTGCGTAAGTTGACTTGATTGTTTTCTCATCTAATTTTTTGTTGATTTTAAGGGTGTGCATAAACTCTAGTTAACCAAAAGTGACTTTCGCTGCTTTCATTGTTTTGTTGGGTTTATCAATCAGGAAGAACTTTTTTCCTTTTCTTGTTTTATTATATTTTATTTTATTTTGTTATTATAATTTTTTTCTCTTTTGGACTGGGGGAGCCGGAGGTGAGAGGGGGGCTAGATACACCCTATTCAGTGTTTTGGTAGATAATACGCGAGGATATTTTACGATATGCGCAGTATTTGCGAGCAATGAGTAAAATGTTCGCGCTTATTAGAAAAACACGAACATCAAAGACTTATGTGGGAAGTGACTCTGACTCCCGTCAGTTTTTGACTAAAATAATTATTTTGGTTCAGTTTGCGAAGCAGTAAAATAAACACCTGAAAATGCAGCCTAGTGCCCAGGCGTTCTGCTCCCGCTCACTCAACTCGACTTGGTGCGAAATGTCGTGACGTCTTCGAATGAGGTCTCATGGTATGCCATTCGGTGACGTGACGAAATTTTGCGCCACGGCGTGTGAGTGAGAAGAGAACGCCTGGTTACTAGGCTGCTGAAAATGCGTTTTAGAAAAGTTATCCTGGGAAGCCTGGGTGTTTTATATACAAGTTGTTTAGAACACTAAAAAGTTGTTGATCGTCTTCTGCTGTTCTGGTGAAAGTTAGTCGTATCTTTTAGTTACCTAATTATGAGCCTAAAAATGCTCGTTGTGAGCCATAGTACTCTTGCCCGTTTACAAACTGTTCTTCTGCGTGTTCAATATCGTTAGCTACCAATATTGAACAAGTTGTGTGAATTAACTTCTCGTGTAACAGGAGAATGGTACGACAAGAGCGAGAGCGACTGATGCATCAAGGCGCCTTAGGGGGACTCCCCACGCAGGTCAATTTGCATTCCATTGCCGCTTCTAATTCTAATGACGTCAGCGAAGATGAAGGCTTGAGTCAGGAAGAGAACCGCAAAAGAAGCTCAGATGAGGAGACTGGGGACGAGCTACCGCCTCAGAAGCGTAGGGGCGTTAGAGACGGCGAAGAAGTAGAGGGCGTGGCCGGAGGTATCACAAAACTGGTGGAGTTCTGTTCCAAGGACATCAAGTAAGAGCACTCACTGAACCCACAGTAGGGCGGTTTTGATTTGTCTGTCGAATGTAATTTCCATTTGCGTTAGTTTTACCTTACTACGCTTTGTGATTCATCAGGAGAAAACTTACACCACTTTCTCAACCAATAAGAAGTAAAACCAAAACTAATCTTGATTTTCCCGTACAGTTTTTCCCGCACTTGACACAACGTAGTTACATATACTATTTCCTTCGAATTCTGAATGGGTCACTGTGTTGCTTGTGTTTTTGCTGATTGTTCAGTGTAATTACTTTGGTGTTGGTTTTTCCACACTGAATTGAAAATCACTATTATGTACCTATGCAAGCGAAATCGCATCAGCTTGAGAAATTGTTCAAGTGTAAGGCTGCTGTCGGTTCTATCTAAGCGCAGACACGTGACCAAATTCATTACCGTAGTGGGAATAAAACAAACAGGCGTGATTGGCTCTCTTTCAAGTTTTATTTGCGTTATTTGAACTTTCGCAATAGTAACTGTCCGCCAGAAAGAGCTTTTTGATTAACAAGTGTGATCTTTGACAAGAATTATTTCAACGCTGAAAGATTTACATTAGGCGCAGTTAAGTAGGTCAGGTTTTTGTGTGTCTTTACGGTGGCCAATTTACCTTGTATCAATTCAGTTGATATTAAACCTCTAAGCAACATCATTATACAAATTCTCCTTACTTGTCTCCATAGATTTTGTTGATGACTAATTGAGAGAACCTGTTTAAACATCAAGACAATTCATTTTTGGTGATCATTTGCCAGATTCTCATGATCTGTATGTGTTATTATACATTGATATGAGAAGGAGAAATTTGGTGCTGATCACTATTGAGGTTCAAAGGGTTAAAATTAAGTACTTCACTCCCCCACCGACGCAGCACCAGAGTTTCTGTCGTAACTAATCCCCCTCGTGTATTTACCGGTCAAAGACGAGTCTAAGTTTAGAAGTATAGATGCAACATACAGCAATACAGTCAAACCTCCCAGAGCGACCACCAGAATAATAGTGACAAAAAAGCCTGTTATTGGGGCCCGGGCTCTGGGCATAAGGCTGAAAAAAAAAAATGTGGACCGCGGCATTGCGAGAAATGTTTTGTAAATACAACCCTCTTCAGCTGCATCAAAATGAACGATATCGTCTTTTAAATACGTCTTCTGTTCACTTCTTTTTCACAGCAGCCAATTGTCTCAGTCCCAAGTACAAGTTAAGCTCGAGCCCCCAGAGGATGGACCAATCGTTGCGCTGAACGGCGATAGCCCATCAGAGGAAGATCATTACCATTCTAATGGCATGAACGGGAGCAGTTTAATGGAGACTGGGGCTAGCGAGGATGAGGTTAGGGAACGGTAAGATTAAGGGGGGAGGGGGGTGGGGGGAGGGGGAGATGAATGATGAATTGCGTTCTAAATTAGCTGGGCCATTTCTGGTTGAAACCTCAAAACTCTGTCTAGATGATAAGAAAGCCAATAAGCATGGTTTACTTTTTAGCTAAGAACTCGAAAAACGAGGCAGATGGATAACAAAGCGGTTCTCAGTAGAGTGGTGAAGTAATTCGTGATCGCTATGGTTTGATATGATACATGCTGTGACTGGCTAAAAAATGTACGCATCACCCAGTCAGTAGCAAAACATAACCAGGGCTGCTGTTCACCGCGGTTAAACGACAAAAATAAGAAAAGTACTTCAAAGATAAGGGAATTATTTTCACTGTTTAAAGTTTGATATTGTACCAGTATCCTGTTGATTTACTAAACTGTTTCGAACTTTGCTAAAAAAGTTCTAAGTGTTTGAAAACAAGAAACAGACTTGTCGGCGCCATTTCTAAGAGTAATTCAGTTTGTTCAGGTGCGGAACATTCAAATAGCAAAGAAACTCGTTTATTTGAGAGAAATGAAAGTATATTTACACTCACCCACTAATTTATATAGCCCTTCTCATATTTCGACTGCATCGTGAATAAATATTACGAATTAAAACGAAAAAAAAAACTGCTTTCGACGTTTGACTGCGATGGAGGGCTGCTGTCTTTGTCGCACTTTTTTGTCGGTCACTAGCCCCAGACTCCCGATTCTCGCTCAGCCAAACAAATATTTGTCGCAAACTTCCGCTAAACCACTTGAGCTCGTATCTTGAGTGACCGTAATCTATTTTGTACCCTGAGGGGAGGGAGAACAACGGCGGGGCCTAAATGCCCCTGGGGCTTTTATTGGTTTCTTTTTATGTTTTGTACTTGACACCAATGGCACATACTTTCTAAAAGTTCTGGTTAGTTCATTGATTGGCCAAAGCGACTGCTTTGGTATTGGTTTTACAAATTGACGTCAGTTTTTTATGCGTCTGTCCTCTTATTGATGATAAATTCCGTCATAACATTGTCAAAGTGTTGTAGATCCACGAGCCGCAGGCGAACAACAACAAAACAAAGCAAAAACAAAAAGAAGTCTCAATCTTGTTGTCAATCTTGTTCAGAATAGTCACTCCTAAGCTAAGAACGAAGGCAACTTTAAATTTTAAAACTGCTGTTTTATCTTTTAACAGGCCGAGAAGCTGATGACCGAGTATCGCTTGGGAAGGAATTATGCTCAGAGGAGGAGTGCCCTGGGGCAAGTGGAACTTGCGATTGTGCAATGACGAGTAAAGATTTTAAAAGTCGTTAATGAACAGGCTTTAATAATGTTCTAAAATAAGACAATGTTAAAAACTCCGAGCGGAATAAGCGGGAGTTTGAAGATCAGAAAGAGGAACAGTGATAATACAAAAACATGGAGTAAACCTTATTAGAGGTTTTGTGAGGACAAAGCTAATTGCCAAACGATAACATCTCAAGGCTGCTATTTTAGCGACAGTTTTAGTTGGCGATTATAGCACCGCAGTCACTAAAACGCAATGACTGAAAGACGAGGTGAGAATCTCTCAAATTAATAGTCCCTTAATCTCTTTGATGGTCTGCGTGTGTGTGTGTGTGGGAGGGGGGGGGGATATTGTACGTTGTCTATGTTGTCACTAAAAATGACAACATCAAGATGGTACGAAGTGTGCGTAAGAACGTTTTGAGCGGTTGCCTTAGCAGTTTGTGTCTTCAGTAAGCTAAGTCTCAAGCTTTATAAAGCAATTCTTCTTTTGTTTACAACTTTATTTTTCTTCTAACAATATGACGGTTTAAATTCTTAGGATAGGTGAGGTGATTCTTTACTCATAATTTAGGTTAAAAGCGCTTTCACGCTGCAAACGAAGTTTCAAAAGTCATGTTTTCTCACAACAGATTTCTGCAAATTTCAATTTTTAAATCCCAGGTAAAAAAGACGCTGTCGTTGGCTGAGCTAATTTCTATGTTGTATGGTCAAATGGCACCAAAAATATAGATTAACCTGAAAAACAGATTCCACAGAGCTCAACAGAACAAGCTGTAATTGGATTGCAGTGCATCAAATTTGATTAGGTGCCATTTTGATGAAACATTTTTTAGCCGTTATTTTGTCTCGTATATTAAGTTTATATTGTTTTGCTTGCTTCATTTTGGCTTGCCCATTTTACAGCAAGCTCATGGCCGTACTTAAAAAGCAAGATTTGTTAGCCCGGATGTTGTCTCATTAATGGCTATTTATAATCGTTGACGTCACAACTTTTTTTTTCCGTTTGGAAAGTCGCTTTCCTAAACGTCAGTGAGGGTAGAGAATGGTTATATTTCTTTCCAGCAGTTTGCTCACTGTGGTGCATTTATCAGCACAAGTTTCTAAAATTCAGTTTGCAGCATGAAAGCGCCATGATAGATTTAGTTCTTACGCAGGCTTACCATTCCATGATTGGGGATTTGACTGTTCATAATTTTATTTTTATCATTTATCAAGCCTTTCTAAAAGGCGATATTTAAAGATGGTATGCCTGTGCTTTTCTATCTTTCTTCATTCTCTGTGCACGTCTGTAAAACCAGTCTTGTTTTTGTTTGTTGTGGTGAAGTCATTGTACGATAATTAATGAATTAATTTATTGAACCTAAATTGATTAATTTTCTGTGTGTGTGTGTGTTTTAAAATGATCATGATGGTCCACGGACGCTAACAATGTAAAAAAAAAAAGTGATGTTTTAATTAGGAAATGTAGGTCGTACGCAATTTGCGTAAAACCAGAAAAGAAGTAAAACATTGATAAAGAACAAGTGACTGTACTTTTTAAATTTCTCACCCTGTGCGTCGCACGTTTCGTGGTGGGGGATGGTCGCTCTGTCATTCTCGGTCCCAGTTTCCTTACGCTCATATTACCAGCAACTGCTGCGATGCTGGGTGGTAACCTTGCGCACCATCGGCCGTATTTATCTTATAGAAGACGCAGAATGCGTCTCTTCTGAAAATAAATACAGAGAGGCATATACTTACACTGTGGGGGTGCGGTGGTGTAGTGGTAGACGCGTTTGACTTCAGATCTGAAGGTCGGTGGTTCGAGGCCCAGTCCTTGCCACTGTGTTGTTTCTTGAGACAGAAAACTTTACCCCTCATTGTCTCTCTCCGCCCAGGTGTATAAAATGGGTACCGGCGCCATACTGCTGGGGGTAACCCTGCAGAGGGCTAACATCTCATCCAGGGGGGAGTAGCAATACTCTCAGTTGCTTCATGCTTCAGAAACCGTGCCAAGCTCCAGCCGTGTGGGCCTCCTTGGCTCGTGTGCGACTTGATCTACCTTACCTTAAAACGTACAATTGACGAATAAAGGTATCGTGGGAGAGATCAAGCACAAAAGTACCAGCTCACATAGAATTGGCGGGAAAATCTTTGAGAGAAAACCAACTTGACAGAATGGATAGCGTTTTCCCTTCTTTGACGGCACAATTTTTAACCAGGAAAAGTCGGAAAACTGTTCGAAAACAAACAGTTTCAGAGGTTAACTGAGAAGGCAAAAATGGTCAATGAACGTTTTGTCGCCAGGTTTGAAAGTTGCCGTTCGTCATAGTCTGTCTGTTGCTTATTTTTCTTATTTATTTTTTTACTTCTGAGAAGGACCAGTTAGCGAAAATTTATCGACACTGCTGGAAAGAGCGCCTTAAATTTAGTAAACTCAGTGCTAAGTTTGAGAGTGATATGTCAGAAACGATCGGAGATATAGGCCCGCAAAATCGCGACCGACGTTTGTATGGTTGGTGCCTCCACCATACAAACGTCTATAAAATTTTTCGACTTTACGGAGCCACATCTTTGTTAGTTGTCATCCTATCACTCTCAAACCTAGCGACTTTACTCATTTTAAGGCGCTCTCTCCAGCGGTGTCAAATTGATTTTTGCTACTTGGACCATGTGAAAAGTTGAAAAAACCGTGGAAGAGTCTATTTAACGGCCATTCCATCCAAACCCGACCATTAACGGTTTATTTATTTATTTATTTATTTATTTATTTATCCATTTATTTATTTATTTATTTTTTTATTACTTATTATTCATTTTATTGTATTTTTTTCAGTTCTTCTTTCTTCTGTTGGAGTTGGGAAACAAATTATATCGGACAACACATATGCATTGCGCTTTATAGCTTAGAGGCAATCCTTTAATTTTAGTTATACCCTTACTGCTTCAGCTGTTGCAAGGTTAAGCTTTTGTTTTCATCAGCTTCTTCGTTTGATTGAGATATTTGCGCGGCGCATGCTTAGCTTTTTGCCAAAGAAATGCCAGTTTTCGTCGGTAGCATTTTTCAGTCTACTGTTTAATATTCTCTACGATTGTAACAGCTTCCTCACCTAAATTTCGTTATAATTCTGGTTAAAGCTGATTTGAACGTCAGCACTCTAGATAACTGTATCCTTTGTGATTGAAATGTCTGTAGTTTCTGCTGAAAAATAATGTTTACTGCTTCAGTAGTTATTTTCATTTCCATTTACAAGTATACATAACGAAATTAACCAGGAGTCCAGGACCCTCAATTATGAACCAACGATATTGCACTAGTGCAATAATAACCCGTCTCGCATGCAATTCCACGCCAAATACCCTCGCTTCGCCAGCCAATCAGAATGAGAGTTTTCTTTGGGTTATCAGATTCTAACCTAAATAATATGACTGCGTATAAAGCGTTTGCTCGGGCCAAAACAATAATGGTTGCCATGATTTCCACTGTACTCTAATTGATTTATGTTACAGATCGCTTGTAACTGCTTAGCCATACATTGTAGGTCCCTTAAAATCTGAAAGAATTTTGACAGACCAATCACCGTAACTCGGATGAGTTTTATAAACAACGAAACAGATTTCAATTCAAGGCTTTTGTAAATATTCCAAGGTCTGAAACTGCTATCTGGAGACTTGCTGGTCGTTTCTAAGCGATGGAAAAGCGAAAAACGCGCGCCATCTGTTTTGGGTCTCTGTTTTGGGAATGAGCGAAGTGCAATCATTTGATAATATTCTTTAATCATTTCAATGTTTTAACATGATAATGAATGAAATTTGACGGTAATACAGCCGCAATTTCTATATAACCTATAACCGATTTCTTTGGTAGGCTCCTAACAGTGGTCATTTTAATGAAATATAATAAGAAGTCATTTACCTTTTTAATGAAAATCCAGAGAGCAGACAAAACTGATCTGTTACCTCTTGCGAGTGCGCGTGGGCATCGGTATCGTGAACTGCGATTTAAATCCGGAGGGTAGTGTCAATCTCGATGGCTTCTTGGTCAGTGGGAGGTCGTAAAGAATAAAAGATGACTTCTCTGATTGGCTTTTCACTGTTCACTGCAGGATTTCTGCGGTAATAATTCCACTATACCCCAGATGTCGTCTGGGCATCCGTCCGCAGACCAAAAAGACCGCGAGCAATGGGCACTAGATTGGGTTTGCTTTCGTTTTCGACAGCAATAAGGCAAGATCTCTGCTGACCTAAATCGCGTGCGGGCTCTAGGATCGAGATTGCGGGGACCGTAAACCTACTTGGCACGGTTTTCCTAGTTTAATTAGTAAACACGCTACAAAGCTACCCCCGCCTGCCGTGCACACTTATCGCAAGACCCTTGCTTGTCCCGGCACCAAGCCGGTTAATCCGGAAAAAAGAACAGTCTCCGTTGGTCGAGTTAGTTCCGTACGCTGTTTCATTGTGTGCTGGCGATTATTAAAGAATACAGACCACCACTGGGAAAACACCGTAAATTATGAGTGGCCACCGTAATTCCGCTACACTGCATGCAAGCAGTAACGTTACCGATACACGCAAAAGAAAACATGTTGACCGTGCATGCGTAAAGAAGTGTTTTTCAAGTCTAGATCTTATCCACAGAGAAGGGACCATTCTAAGTGTATAATACTGCTTTGGTTAAAACCTTAAATTTATCTTTTAGATTTGATAAGCAAATTGCCTACTGTTCATTTCAATATCCTTCTTAGTAAACTGCTGCTATGTTTAGAAGGAGGGCGGGTAAGACGCTTATTTGCGTGATTTAGAGACAAAGAGTTTTCCGGAAAGTTAGTTTGAGCACGGTATGGGGCGCTCTGACGCATTTTCACCCTGCCACGCAACTATTGGCTACCATGCAAGTGCACTGTATATCTTGTTAAGTTGTAATTTTAATCAACAGTAAATTTAGACCATTTCTCTGTGCTGTTATGGTTAACTTAGTAATAGTAGTGCTCTTTTCTAGTAAGATATTCGTTAGTTCGGACAAATTTCCAGAACAAAACAGTTTGCAGTAAAGCGTTGACAGACGATTCAACAGTTGTTGTTGAGTGTGGTTAGATAAACCGTTTTTGAATTCCTATGCTTTCCTTGTGGTTTGCTTAAATCAGTTACCTTGTTTTGAAGTGCGCGTTGCTACCCGGAAATTAAGGGTGCTTTTAAATGGGAACCGGAACAATATTGAACAAAAAGGAACGAAGTCCTTAGGATATCACTTTCACTTTTGCTGGTTACGAAATTTGGGATTTATTTCATGTTTCGTGACTTTAATTTGCAGTTATAAAAGGAAGAAGACGAGATTATGACAACGTCATAATTTCTAAGATAAGACCAACACAAGGCAACCGATTATTTTGAAAGAGGTTTTACCCGAACTGCTTTCTTTTAGCTCAACACTTGGTGTCTTATTACTCTGGATCCTCACTTTACCTCTGTTGCCTTTCTCAATTTCTTTTTCTTTTGTTTTTCTTTCTCTTTCTTTCACGTCTTTCATTCCTGTTTTTTTTTCTTTTCGTAAGCCGTCTTTAAGAGTGGTCGTTAACAGCTCTCAATCCCTTATCTCAAAATATGAAACCTCGTTAGTAACGACTAAATGTATTTGTTGCAGGTACATTACCATAATTTAGTGTGTGACCAGTGTCCTTTTCTCGTGCAACATGACGGTGTTGTTTAAATATGGAATAGAGCATCTAGATTTTGGTGTTATGACGAATAAGTATTCTTTGTAGTTTGAAATTTGAAGTTAATGATTAACGCGGTCCAAGAAATCGGTCGCGCAGTTAGAAGCATTATTTTGTTATTATCCTGAAGTTATTTTAAATAGTATATGGCGCAGTCGGTGGAGGAAACGTAACGGCGCTTATCTACTGGAGAGCAGAAAAATAGAACAGTGTTTAACTTCAGTTCGTAGACACATAACTTTGATGTTATTGCGTTTTTCACAACAATGTCTGAAGATACTATCCCCCTCTGTTTAGTCCGCGACCTTAACTTCTTTGTTTTGCATGCAATTGTTTTTCAATGTTTTTAACTTTACAAGAAATACGTTTAAAATTAAAAAATTAGACCATATAATTGGAGCAAATCAATATATTCATGCTAAAAAAGCACTCATTCATAATGTTTCCTTTCCCAAGATCTAATTTTTTTTAATTATCAGATTCTAATTTATCTCCAAAAATTCAGTTGTGCCAGGCGAGTTTTTTTTTTGCTCGGGATATCCAGAGACGGGACCTTCTTTTTGAGTGTGTTGCTGTATTATTGTTTCTAAACAAATTACGATGTTTATTACTCTGCTATCAACTTAATCCCGCCATTACTGTAACTGCTATTTACATTTCGAAGTGCATGCTTTTATTGTCTCTTCGATCTCACAGCCAAATCTTGACTGTCCAAATGTGGTATTAACTTCTCACCCCGGGAAGGTAATCATACGGTGTGACTATTATTCAAATGAAAGCTACCGAGCAATACTTTCCAGAGGTGTTGTTTTGTGTTTTAGTCTTTACGAAAAAGGAATTTCAGTGGAATTTTTAGTGAATTTTTCTTTTTGGCATTCTAAGGAGTGATTATGTACTAGCATTTTCGCTTTTTCTACTTGATGCTGTGTTTATACCTCTAGTGTTTAAGATTAAGTTTCATCCCACGAGGTCCACGCTGTTTCTTACGTAACTCCAATCGTGTCTAAACAAAAGCTCAGTACGTCATCAAATAACGATGAACTACGAACTAACTGAAACCGGAGCCTTGAAATACATAGGATAGTGTTAGAAAGCTGCATAGCCCTCTTTCCAATGCAAGAAGACGTCAAATAACTGGAAGTATAAAAATACTAAAAATCATATAGCAAAAATAACCAAAAATCAATAATTATATAAAAAAAAAACTTCCCTAAAGGACGCGATAGCTTTTCTTTGCTAAAAACAAGGCGTTTGGCTCATATTACCCATAGTACGTCTTAAAACTCGAGTTGAGTTCAAGCCAAAATACGTTTCTCGTGCATTTTACAGCTTTTCTGAGTAAAGTCTGCTTTGGACAAAGCTATGTTTAACAAAAATGCTATTGCGTGAGCAGCCAAAGCTATCTTTCTTGTGAAATACCTTCAACGACCTGCAGTGCGTCTACGATGCTCTTTTGCCGATTGTGTCCTTCTTTCTGATTTTCCTTTCTCAAAGAAACCCTCCTGCGTACCTCGTGGGAGCATAAATCAATAACAAACGTGAGCATTTTTATGTTTATCTACGCCTGATGATATAAGGCCATGGGACTGGGGTTTGTTCAACGTAATAAGAAATTTAAATCCATATCCTACGCGGCAGCTTTCAGAGATTCAGCAACAACATAGATTGCTAAATGTAGCTACGATCTGACTAAAATGGTTTATTGAAAGGTATGTAAACGTATTGGATGTCTTCGACCACCGCATAGTTATAATCCTAAATAAACGTCTAACAATATGTGAGTGCCTTTGTAGATGATAAACCTATTTAGGTTATACAAAGAGAAAGATTGTTCAACAATGGTCATCACATGTGGTACGAAGGGGGAGACGAACTGAAGTTGAAGAACGAGGCACGAATTCACAAATAAGACTTGGTCTTCATTTTCAAACCGTCTTTATAGAGAGAAACCTGTCCTGATTTTATCTCAAGGATTTTTATGCGATTTGAAATAAAAAATAACGTAGGTTTGATAGGGCTGTGTGCGCATTGCTTTAGTCTATTAAGGTGTGCCCACCGCAGGAAGTTTAATTTTCAAATTACCATGTTCATGGAATAACTATTTTCACCACACAATAACAAAAGCACAGACAAAGGAATATATTGTTTGCGTTTGCTTTCTAGAATTGCTCAGCTTAAAGCCTTCATTATTAAGCTTATCAATAACAGAAAAACGGGTGGTATATATGCTCGTTGTTTTCCTGCCAACTAATTACATGTTATCGCCGTTACAAGCTTTATCCAATTGACACTCTTTTCATAAGTGACCAAAAAGTGATAACTGTTAAACGCCATCGGGTTGGGTTAGTTTAAGTTTGTTTGCCGTTTTTGGTTTATAATTCAAACACGTAAACCTAACATTTTATTATGATGTTATCTGTGGGTCTATTCTTTGTCGAAGTTATTTGTATTATTAAACCTATTTATCTCAATTTTACCCTCGAGGCAAAACCGGTCTCTTAGTGATTTAAAAAATACGACGTTTGCGACACGAAAAACACGGATGCATTTCCCAATCTCTTAATTTGGCAGACATCTGGTTTATTAAAAATAAGTTAATGAACGTGCTTTTCATGAAAGAAAACTTTTGGACTGCTGCAGTGTGATTCCTTTCAATTGTTATCTCCCAGGGCTAAGTTTGCGCAATTGCGAAGGGTAATGAAAAAACGCGCTTTTACACCTTCGTCTCCAGGAACAGGAATACAAAAGCTTAACCTAGTTCTCTAGAATTTCCCTTTAAACAATAAAATAAAAACTTTATCATATTGCAAAAAAAATCCAACTGAAAATGAAAAACTTTCCGATTATCCTGAACGTGTTTGACAACCAAATGACATTGTCGCTTTGAATCAGAGTATCTCTCGCGCCCTAAATGAAATAAATTATGAGACTTGAACTTCTAACTGGAAAACTCATAAAACGGATAAATGAATAATTAGGCTGGAGACACTTAATATTAACAAACTGCACTGGAACTTAAAAATTATATTTCAACTTGTTACCTTCGAGTACCGTTAGGTACAAGGGGTCTAAGTTAAAGAACCGCGCAAAATAAACCCTATAAATGAAATAACTGCTTCAGAAAGATATTGATTTTAAACTGCACCAACCATTTCTAATAGTCGTTACAGAAAATTTAAACGCAGCCTAAAAAGATCTTTCTGTGGTAATTCAACTCCAATAAACTTTGGCTTCTTAATGTAAAATCGATTTATGATTGTTCACCGACATTCAAATTGCATCTACCCTTGCTTTTCACATTTTAATTAAATTCGTGGATTTGTGTTAGTTGTCACTTTGAAGTGCTTGAGAATGGTAAAATCGCTTCCTTCCGTTTTTTACAGCTGTTGCGCAAACACAACCCCTATGCAGTGTCTTTGAATTGGAGGTAGAAAAAGAGAAAGATCGAGGCGGATATTGCCGAGCGATGATTACGTTCCAAATCATCTTTCATGCGAACTTCTTGTTCTAACATTTCGGAACATGTTAGTCCGCTCACAAAAAGGCGTTGAGTTTGATAGCTTTTTGTCTAGATTACAGGATTCTTGTGAGAAGCTTTTTAAATGCGCGGGTTTTTAAACAATTTAATTAAAAACTGACAAACATTTTCGCCTAAGCTCTCCGGATATCTTTAACTTAACCAGCCGGAACCCGCCATTCAAGCGACCGTTGGTGATAATGCAGCCTGATTTTAATTTCTTATCCGCTTTTTGTGTGATGACGGCAGAAAAAAGCATTGTTCTTGTAATATTTTATTCAGGCAAAGTAAATATTAAGCTGTTGTTTCACTTAGAGTTTTATTCAGCTTGATAGGCCAGAATCTTATGTACATAAACTGTGCGGATCAAACATAAATTTTTACAAAATGTATTTACAAACTTTAAAAGATTAACGGAAATATTCCGTGAACCATTAAAACACAAAAACTCTAGACGTAGCCTGTTTTAGACACGTTAGCTTCAATTAAGCTTATCTCTTAAACTTGTCAAGACAGTATTTTCAATTTGCTCCGTTAAATAAAATAGACTTTCCACATGAACGGGGCTAGCAAAATGGGCCTGTTTTACAGACTGATTGTTCTCCAAAATAAATAAAGGCTGACTAAAAATTATTGAAAATGTTCTTTTCTCGAGATTGCGTTGGACGTTGTAATCTAATAATTTTGATAGGCTATTTCGCAAATTAACTTAACTTCAAGACTGTGTTCCAAATTCTAGAAACCTGGATTGCCTTATTAAACTAATAGTGAACAAGTAAAAACTTGCGTTTGGCTCACAGTCGCGCTATTTTCCAATGTCACTTTCGATTTATCGGTGGCACGCACACGGGTAGTGAAACGACCCATGAAAGTTTGTCAGTCCACCCGCTGTTGGGAAATTTCTTGATGAAGGTGCTTCAGCAAGTCTTAGTGCAGACGTCGGGTAGGTAAACGCGGGGGAAACAGAACTCAAGCTTCGCGCGTCATCATAGCCCGGCAGAAGCCCCAGTCTTGGGCGAAAGGCAGGCGAAAGCGTGCGTTCAGAGCTGGCGTACGGTAAATGCACGGGCAGGTCTGTGGGAATTTCACCAGACGTGGATCTCAGATGTGCAGTGTAAGGGAATGTTGAGAAGCTCGGCGTGAAAGAATGATAAAGAAACGGGCTCTCTCTGAACATCAGGGGATGACTGCATTTGGGACGGCGTGGTTTTCTGCGACGCCTGAAGTTTCCCTTAGCAAACTCGGGTAAATCTTTAGGGTGGATCATCCAGTAATGTCCTTTGCCATTCTCTGCTCTGCTTGCCTTCACGAAGCAGTCATTACTGGACAGATTGTGCCGCACGCTATTTCTCCACCCTGGGCCTTTCTCCTTGTCGAAGTGAGGGTAGTTCCGAGCAATGAAGCTGTAGATGGAGCTCAGGGTCATACGTTTGGTCGGGACACTGAGAATCGCTTGCGCAATCACTGCTACGAATGTCTCCGAGTTTCTGTCGTCCTCTTTAGAACTTTTCGCTTTGTCTTCGTCTGTGGTTTTCTCGCCGTCGTCTTTTGTTTCTTCGTCTTCGCTGTCGTTTTTTGGCGTCACCGTGTCTCGGTCCTCTAACCCCTTTTCCTGTTCCGTCTCTTGGACTTCAGTGATTCTGCTCCCTGCATAGTCGTATGTACTTTCTTCCTTCTTGTCCGCAAGAAGTTTCTCAGAATACAGGCTCAAATCTCTTTCGTGAAGCGTTTTGAAATCGTGATAACCAAACCGCGACATTTGGTTGGGTTGAAGGAGGTACTTGCTCAAACTTGTAATGTTTTCCATCTTCTCTTTCTCTCGGTCTTTCTTGGCTTGCCAAGTAAGTTTAACGCGCGCACTTAAAGTAGGTGTTAACCGTATGAGCTGCGAGTGTTAAGTGACTATAGCAGCTGTGAAGGCAGTCTTTATATGCTGTGACTCGTCAAACGTACAGAATCTATATTTGTATGCTGCCGCGCCGCATGGGGGCTATAAATTTCCTCCCAGGCAGGTGCCTACAGTCTCTTTGACGTGTCCGTTATTTCAATGAAACTAAGGTAAACAACACTGTAGAGTTCTATGCTGTGACCTTCATTCCTCATTAAGCGGACAATACAAGCAAATCATAGCTTCAATTTACAAATTTACAGCCAAGCGCTAAAGGTTTTTCCCTGATGCGCGATGAAAAAGAAAAAAATAAACCCACTGCGTGCTAGTTTGAGAAGATTTGTGTTTTGGAGACATATAGCAACTAAATCAATACTCTACATTTTTAATTTGTTTTGCTACAGTTTTGATATTTGGTTCATTAAAGTCGTTTGTTGCGGTATAAAAGCGATTAAGTCAAAGGGGGCTTATGCGTATTCTATGAAGCATATGTATTCCTTTATTTAGTTGTCTTTGTTGACATTACTGATATACCCCATGAGAACGACTATGGAATAAAAGCTAATATCGGCCCGTTTTAGTGGTAAAATATCCCTTTAGGAAGTGATACATGTTCCTTGTACAAACTGTACGTAAAAGTGATCAATTCAAATGTTACTTTTTCAAGTACATGCCAATTAGACAGGAAAATCTTTATCACTTAGCCAGGGGCAGGTGACGTTGAAGTGTGAGAAATACTTTGTTCAAAAGGCAAAGTTTACACGTTTATTTAGGAACACATAGATCTCGTTTAATTAATAAAACACCGTATATTCTTCACTAAGCAATCTACACCAAGGTAAAAGGCGGCTCAACATTAAAGGGAAACCGAGATGGATTCAAAAATAAAAGAAACTGTTTTTCAATTACTTTATAGAATTTAGTTTTTCACGTTCAGCTGCGGGAGAATATCCCATTATGAGGTTAATTAGGGACCCTGTGTGAATTTTTACAAAACTGAGAAAAGGCTTAAAATATTATGACGTCAAATTCTACTCCAAAACCGAATTTGAGAATTTAGAAAATTTGTCGCCACAGAATGAAGTGATGTTATACTCTCTTTCAGAATCACAACTTAAAACTTATAAGCACATTCACTCAAATTTTATTCGGAGTATGCTTTACTCAGCTCGCTGGACAAGTACTGGAAAAATTTCGGCTATTCAGTGCATGATTGGAAGCTGCATTATTACGGAGTCTTCGTCGAAGCGAAATGTTTGATGAAAACTGCTTTGAAAATAAAGGTAATTTTCACGTTTAAACCGACACGCGTTATTGTGTTGTGGGAATATTTTTGTCGTTCTTTTCCACGCCTTGTTTTGGGTTTGTTATGTTTGGAGCGAAATGGGGAGATAGGTTTATCCAGTGTACTTATTGTTTGCTTAGCTAAGCAACAAAACGGCGTCTAAAGCTGTTACTCGGAGCAATTCTTCTTTCTATGCTACGTTAGCAACCCAAAGCTTGTTAACACTGCTAATTAAATGGTGATTGTTCAATAAAGTCGGGTTATTTCTTTTCTTCACGAACAAATGTCGCGGCAGAGTTTGCCATCAAAAGCAGTAACAATAGAATTGCATCCTTTTCAAATGATGTTCTTTATGTACGTACATAAATTGGGTCCATCATGTATTACAAAAGTATTGTACGTTATAGATAATGCTCGAAGTACAAGCTAACAACTTTATAAAAAATAATGAGTAGAAAGAATAGCTGTATTTTTCTTTTCGTTTTTGCAAAAGATATTTACTGATTTAAAGAAAAGATATTTCTTATTTTAAAGGCGTGATGGGTACAGACATATCATCCGTTTGCAACATGGTTCTTTCACTGAAAGTGATAAAAGCAGGAAAAGCCACAGTTATATTTTGTTTTGTTCTTTCACTCCTCGAAAATTGAATCACACTGTTAGCAATAACATGAAAAAATTCGGCCGTTTGCATTAAGGATTTCACGATGATTCGTTAAAAACCGCTACCGCAATGAAGAGCATATTTTGACGCGAACAATAAGAGTAAATGAATGTTTTTGTCTTGAAAGCAACCACATGAAGAATAGAACTCAAAACCTCGATTCCGTAAAGTCGTTTAAGTATCTTCCTCTCCCACAGGAAGGTAAAAAATCTAGTAGTATTTTCTTGTTACCTCCCACGAAACAGCAACATGTGCGCCCGCGAGAAAGAAAGAAGGACTTTTGTTGAGAAAAAAAAGAACGAATTCAAAGTTACTAGCAAGACATTCATTATAACAAGGTCATGTGTTTTGAGAAAAAGTGAAAACATTAAAAATTTGAATCACATCTATAGCGAAAAATCACAGAGATAATGCGACACCTGAAAAAGAATAATCAGAGTTTAGGCTGCGAAGGAAGAAACACGCGGGGTGTTTTCAGAAAAGAAGAAAGCGAAGACACTGGAAGGTTTTTTATAAAAGCGTGGCGCTGTGAGAAATGCGTGTTGTCGAAAAGAGAATATCAATAGCTTAGGTGTTAGCTATAAATTACAATACTTCCTATTTCAGTGTGAAATTAGTCAAAGAAAATTTATCGTAAAATGTCGCTGAATATAACTTAACTGAGGAAAAAAAATCGAACATAAGCAACAATAATGAATGAAAGAAAACACTAAGAAAAGTAAGAATTTTTTTAGCAAAATCGTGGATGTTTAGGTATTGTTTACATACAAAGAAAGGGCAAGATTAAGCTCTATTTTACGACCCAGTCATTTTGTTTCGACATTTTAGCGTATTGGCTTAAGCCACGGGAGCGGCGAAAAGTATAATGTTGCCGTAATATATTGGCTGAACTTATACCCAGTAAAGGCAGAATTTTACCAAGAATAGACAAAAGCGTCAAAAGATAGCCATGTGTTAGTCTATAATATTTATTCGATGCGAAAAAATTGAAGCGTTGTAAATTCTTAAACGTTAGGGTTAACTTAACGGGTTTAAGTCAAACCAACAAATAATTCTCATAAATAAAATAAACTGATGAACTATGAATACATGAGAAAAATTCCACTCGTTACATCCAAGAATTTATTTGCTTTTTTCAGTATGACTTGGTTAGTATTTAACACAGCCAAGAACTCCACGAGGGATGGTTTCGATTTATTATGGTAGCGTCATCATATTTGCAAAGAGAAAACAACAACTGTTAGTTTTGTAGCGTCCTTAGATACGTTCGAACTATAGAAAGTAGACATTCACGACTTGAATACCTCGAACTGAAATGCCGAAACAGGTGCTTGGGGTGATTTCAAACACGCGGTAATTTGGAGGTGATTTTTTCACAGTTGGAGGTCAAATCGATCCATTCTCACAAAAGCAGGGCACAAAAAGGAGGTTAACGTGTGTCAGCGAAACAAAAAAGATACTCTTGACAACAAAACAAGAAGGAGATTTGTTTTGGCTGGGACGCTATCTTTCTCTTACTGTATGCCTTGCAAGAGTGTTCGCTTAATTGTTGTTTTTCAAATTCGTACAACACATCAAACCGCAAAGTGAACTCAAAAATAGCATTGTATGCTTGCACACATTGCCTAAATAAAAACATCGAAGTATCGCTTACACAAGTGTGTGGCTAATTGCTATTTCTGAATAGTTAAAACAGGCCATAGCTTAAAACGAACTCGCAGTTAAACTTCTATACCCAACCGCAAAGAAGTTCAACAAATAGCATTTTATATTGACGCCATTGTACGCAAAGATAGCTATAGGTTTCTACGGGACGCAAATCTTTTCAAAGTATCGCTTGCACAAGTGTGTGACTAATGGCTAATTTTATTTAGTTAAAACAGGCCATAGTATTAAACGAACTCGCAGTTTAGCACCATACCAAATCACAAAGAGACAAAAAAAACCCAGTATTTTGACGCCATTGTAAAGGTAGCTAGCTATAGGCTTTGTCGAGACGGAAATCTTTTCATCGCATCACTTAATTGCACAAGTGCCTGGTTAATGATTGTTTTTGAATGCTTAAAACAAGCCAAAGCATCAAAAGAGTTTGCAGTAAACTGTTAATCATGATTTCTACTCTCCAAACGACAAACACTCAAGGTTTGCCAAGTTGCAAATCTTTTTCATGTATCATATGCACAAGTGTGGGTTTGTCACAGTTGCAATTTGTCAGTGGCCAAGCCGCTTAAACAAAAATTGCAAATAGCATCGATTATTTTAAACCCGACCAATATGCAAGGAAGTTCTATCCGTTTTCAAATCGCTCTGTTCTATTGTAGATGGTTAGCGCTTTTCAGTGGTATAAAAACGTGCAATTTTGTCAATAAAAATAACTCGCACATGATCGATACTTGAACCCTCTTTCCAGAATATACGTAGCTTTGTTAAAACCGGAAAAGTTCAAAGAGCAGCGGAAAATACGCAGGATGTTATAGTTTGTATATTCCTCCTTTCTTAAGAGAAATGGAAAAGTTGCTTAAAAAGTCTGTCGAAGGGCTTGTTTACGCAACCTGAAAGACCGTAATACCTTGACACTGTCAATAATGGACAAACGACATTCATGTCTTTAAAGAGCTGACATATGGCTAGTAGATGGAATCCATAGCTTTACCACTTAAATGAAACCGTTTGAGCGTCATTTTCATGTGGTAGTGCATATTACGCCGAACAATGTGGCTCTAATATTTTTAGTCTTGAAATGAAATCCTAAAATTTGATCGCATTAATGAAGTCCTTTGAGTTGCACTTTCCTGTGATTCTGTTCACTATATTGTTAGTGCAACGTGTGATTCTACATTTTTGAGTCTGGGGGTAAAAAATTGATCTTAAACTGTGACCATTTAATTAATACATAAAATCCTTTGAGCAACATTTCCCTCCAATATTGTTCGTTATGAGGTACAACATATATTGCTAAATTTTTTAAGTTTGTGAATGAAATCTTAAACTTTGCCAGGCATTTTGAAGAAACCCTTTGGGCAGTATTTTCATTTCTTTTTTTGACGCCTTACAGTGTGTTTATACAATAAATGAAGTCTCTTTAGCACTATTTTTCTGCGGTGTTGTTTATTACGGTGTACCATGTTTTTCTAAGGCTTTGCTCCTTAGTATAAAATCCTTGACCCTTAAGCACTATTTTCCTGCGGTATTGTTTCTTATGCTTTGTCAATGTAGTTCTAAATGTTTTGAATAGCGTCAGTGGCTGAAATCCTAAAGTGTGGCCATTTGAGCGATAATCATGTTTTAGGTAACACTATTCATTAGACTTTGGATGTTAGTTCAAGGATTTTAGACTGCAGATGAGTCCTTTATTAAGAATGATTCTTAAAATGGAAGGCTTTGAGAAGAAAGTTCCTGTGGAACTCTTGAACCATGCCTTATAAAGAGGTTCAAACATTCTAGTCTGCGGATTAAAAATCTCAAATCCTAGTAATTCAAATGAAAGCCACTATTCCGTCATAAAGAGCACCATTGAAATGAAAGGCTTTAAGAATCCCTTCCCCGCGGTGCTATAAAGCTATGCTATAAGAAAGTTAAGGACGCTCAAATAATCTAGCCTGCAGAACAAAAATCTTAAGCTTGGTCATGGAATTAATGGTCGACTATTGAGGTATGTTTTTCATGGTCGATATTAGGCAATTGTTCTTCACTAGTGAAATAGAAAATGCTTCTCATTAGTAATCTAGGAAGATAAAATGTGAAAACGAGAAAATTTACTTTGCGTGTCACTAATGTAATTTATCGGAAATTGAAATGAAAAAGGTGAACGCAACGGAAGTTTCAAGAGATTTTTCCCGGTAACCGGAACCGCTATAACGAAAACCGCAAACATCACTAAAAGAGACCCCCCTTAGCATATTCTCATATCAAGCGCTTATAATCCTTTTGGTAAAAGAGAAAAAAAAAAAACGATCAAACTTGCACAATTCTAATAAAGTTAGCAAAATTTATAACCAGATTCCAAGCTAAATTTTTACTAAAAATTTTAAAGGCTTTTTTTAAAAACAAAGGATCTCTCTTCTGACTATATTACCAAATAAAAACTCGATTCGAGTCGTAATGATTTTCTTATTAAAAGCAGGCCGAAGAACAAAAAGCTCTAATGTTCTGCATTTTTGTTGAGAAACTGAATTTATTCCAAAATTCCTAATTCTCCTCGTTATACCGCACAGTCACTGTGTAATTCATGGTAAAACGGTGGGTAATGTGAATAATAAAAGAAGTTACATACCTTGCAGTTACAATTGAGTCTTTTCCTTTCCGTGATCCACCTGTTGCTGTCAGATCGAATGTTTCTTTACATTCAAATGTTACCTTACTCAAACCAGCAAAACCAAAATACAGTACCTTGTTTGATATCATAATCAACGAAGATGAACTTATTTCAAAGGGTTTGAGCAGGCCCAGTTTTTACAGATCCGAGAATAACTAAGATCGCGAAGTCGAGGAAACTTAAAACATTTGAATTCAGAGCTAAGCATTAGAATTAATCAAACAGAACTGAAAAACGACGGAAAAGTCATTCACGTATGATCTATTTCATTGCTGCTTGACTTCCATTTGACCTATTGAAAGCTAGAGCGACTCGTTTAAGGTGAATGTTCGTTGAAATTGCAACTTGTTAAAGGCGTATGTTCGCTAGTTGCAGATAAAACTTTAGACGATCACAAACTTAGTACAAGGTTGAATAATTGTACGACGACGATTAAGAAACTGAGATATGTTATATCAAGTCATGGTTTATAGGATGACAAGAAATATCCGGGCAATAAAAAAACACTCTTAGTATCACTTATAGACTGTAGAATTGTCGCCAATGAGCCATGTGTTTCATAGGTAATTTTAAAGGAAGAACTTCTGCGACACTACTCATTTGTCAAAATTAAAAACAAAATGACATGTAATATCAATGTCGTTAAGAGGTTTTTTTAATAAAACTGTATTCCTGTACATTTCCTGAAGTTCCGACTTGATATCAGCTGCTATCAGAACGTGATGACGTCAAAAAAGACCGCAAGATCTCTTTTGGATAAAATAAGCCGTAGGGACTATCACAAAGTAAAGTAAAGTTCGCAAACTCTCGTTATCTAATACAGGGTGGTGTGTGTATGGCCAGAATGACTCCAATTGAAACAATGTTGGCAAATTGTTAACGGGAAATAACACTAGCCTGTTATCGTATACGTTCTCAAAAACCATCATGTGTTCGCTTAATGTAGCGTATGACTGTTTGTCTCCCTTGTCTTGCTAACTTTGCAAAAGGCCAGAGAAAAGGTTATAGAAAGGTTGTAAGGTTATATTCCCTCCACTTTCAAGTCTGTGGTTTGTATTGTTAACTCCCACCTTTACAGGTTGCCAACATGATTTTGCTTTCAGTAATACTTGCTTACTTTTTGACCCAAGAATGAAGGCACAAATTTAGCGCCGATAAGCTTGCACTAGCTTCGCGTCTCTGCCCAGTCTCCGCCGTTTTTTTTAAACAGTCGCTTTATTCCTTTTCGAATCACCGTGTTTCCCCCCAAAAGAACCCGGCTTTTTTCAAAGCACAGGACGCTTTCTTTAGTACTGACACTAGAAGTATGAACACGGTGTCACTACGAACCTTCGAAAAATATGACCTAGCTCACTAAGAGTTTCCTAGTAGCTCAGTCGTGGTTTCGATTTTGGAAAGAACACAAATGGTCGCCATCTTGAAAGTGGGCGAAAACGAAAAAAGAATTGCTTTGTTGTCATTTCGGACAGTTTATGTTTTTTAGGGAGGGGGGGATGGAATATAGATCCTTTCCCTTCCCCTTACGTGTGGTGTTTTGTTTCATCATCATTTCATCATCATCGTCAACAGAGAGTTATGAACCTGTAAGTTATGCCATACAAGGTGGTTCTAATTTTTGAGCCTGCAGGTGAAATAAGTGTGCAATTCAATTGGAAGCTCCGAGCAGTACTTTCCTGTGGTACTGTTTGCAATTCTGTGCAAGGTGGTACTAAATTTATATTCTCTTGGTACCAAATCTTTAAGTGTGACCACTCTGGAATGAAAGGTATCCTGGTACTCTCACGTGGCCTAATATTTGAGGGTGTTGATAAAACCCCCAGCTCGTGTGGTGATTCAAATGAACCGCTCTCGAGTAGTAAGTACTTTCCTTTCCGTGCGAGAATGGAACAGTTTACCTAGATCCGTTGCAGAAGCTGAAAATGTTAACTAGTTCAAAACAAGACTTAAAAAAAATTTTCCTCAACATATAAATTAAGTTACGCCGTACTTTACATTAAGAATGTGTAATTCTTAATGTAAAGTATTTAAATTTGTATTAAGTTATTTTACTTAAGGAACACTTATTTTTATTTCTATTTGTAGGGATCGAAACGTTATAGGGTAAACCTCATTTTTTTCCTTTTCAAGATGTATTTTACAAAGTGTTTTTTTACTGCATCTTGAATAAACGTTATGTTATGTTATGTTTATGCGTGCAACTGGTTCTAGCGTAATTTTGAGTTTGGTGTTATCCTTGAAATCCTAGTGTTACTCTCCAAATAAAAATCATTGAATAGTGCTTTTTTGTCATCGCTACTAATGTGTCTTTTGACCAAGTCAATCTCTAAGTACGACCACCCAATTAAAAGCTAATGAGCAACACTTCCCTGTGATGTTGTTTATTATACTGTATAAAGTGGTACTAACTTTCAAATGTGGGTGAAATCCTAAAGTGTGACCACTCAAATGAAAGCTACTGAGCAGTACTTGGTACTGTTTATTATGCTGTACAAGGCGGTTCTAACTTTTGAGTCCGTGGATGAAATGCTAAGGTGTAACCATTCAAATAAAAGCTACTGAGCAATAGATAGATAGATAGGTTTATTAGAAACAATTAAATGGCAGCCAGCAGGCTGCCATTTATATGCTGTATAAGGTGGTTCTAAATTTTGAGTCTGTGGATGAAATCCTAAAGTGTGAACATTCAAATGATAGCTACTGAGCAATATTTTCCTGCAGTGCTGTTTATTATGCTGTATAAGGTGGTACTAACGTTTGGGTGTGAAGAAAATCGTGTGACCATTCAAATGAAAGCTACTGAGCAGTACTTTCCTGTGAAAGTGTTTCTAGCTTTGAGTTCAGATAAAAGTTATGACAGGGTGTTACACAGTGGCACTGTTCATTGTGAAACATGTTTTAATTTACAGTTGAGAACACAGATCAGTTTAACCGTTTAAATGAAGGTTCAACAGCAGTACTTAATATAGAAAAAGAGAAGCATTAATCGATATATTTTTTTCAGAATGAGATTTCGAAATCTCTTTGAATTTCAAACTTAAAGGCTCTGGAGAATAAACGGTTAAATGTGAACCATTTAGTGAAGGTTACTGATCAGTACGTTCGGCCTTAGTAGACCTGGTGTTTTAAATTGTCGTCATTTCTGTTTTTTGTTCTAGGTGGAAAAGGTGTTAGTTTCAGATTCATTGGCACTTGGAGAGGCCTATATAGGTTAGTTATAAGAATGCAGGGCTAAAGCAAATCATTGCATGTTAATTAATTAGTATTTAGAGCAGTTGATACGACTGGGGTTATTCTAATGTAGGAAGACTAATTGCTTGTTAGAGCGGTTTTCAAATGAGTGTCGTAAAACCAAAACCAAAGTAATTACCCCAGCCAATCACAGCAAACACAAATTACCCAATGAACCAATCAGAACTCGAAGCAAGTACATGTCACCGGCGTCAAGCGCGGGAAATTTGAGTTTTACTTCTGATTGGTGGAGAAAGTGGCGCGAAATTTTTCAACCAATCACAGAGCGAAGTAAAGCAAAACCAAAGCAAAACGCGAATTACTTTCGACACTCAAATGAAAACCGCTCTAAAGGGTGGTGTTGCGATCGCACCACTTCTCTCTCGTTCTAAACAACGAATTAGCAATTGTCTAAGATCAAAGTTTGTTTACATTTTAGTAGACTGCATGGTTTAGTACACATTCTCGTGGGAAAGTTTTAAAGCAAGTTATTTATAGTGTATTATTAAATTGATGTCCATTAAAACAAATCAAGCGAACGAATCTAGAAAATCAACAAAAAATTATTATTTAAAATAAGCTAGCTGTTAAACATTGTCTTTGAAATCACAACAAGATGAAAACATTGCTGCATGAACTTTTCACCTTTCTATTACACAAATGACTCATGAACGGGTTATAAATTTTGAGACTTCTTAAGAAACTAAAAATGTGGTCATTTTTTACATGTAAATGGAGAAATTTCTTTGTTGTTTATTATAAGCAAATGGAGAAGCAGGATGTTTCCTTTTTCTGTTGGAAATAAAAGATCTAGATTTGTTGTTAAACCTCATCTTCATGCTGCTAGATTTGTGCTTTAACTTGACTCTCCTAATGGATTTTATTTCGTTAAGAAATGGGAAAATGCATTTAATGTTTCAAAAATGGCAGCAGACCAGACACCTGTTTCATCATGCAGAGAACGATGATTTAGAAAAGGGCGCCCAAAACTAACACTTTCAGACAGATCCCCGCCGAATTTTCTGTTAAAGTAACAAGTTCAGTTTAAGTTTGTCAAGGTCACTTATAACAAGTGAACCGAGGTAGGCATTGAGGTTCAAAGGAGACCTTAAGCAAAACCAGACCCTTGCAAAGCGGCAATTGTGATAAGATCGTCTTCTCCTCCCACTTTTCTATTCTTCTGACCACAAGATCTATCATTGCGCTCATTGTGTATTAAACAAATAGATATACGCCTGACATTTCCTGTTTTTCAAGTATTTACTTAATACTGATTAAGGCATTAACGGTTTTATCTAATTTCCTTTCCCCCGTTACGCTTGCTCTGGATGCATTGTGGGCTGATCCGGATCCGCCACCCGTGACATCAAAGTCCAGCTGTCAGAATATCATTAACAGTTCTTAATAAGTCTTCGCTTGGCTTACGGTGGGTAAATGAAAGCTTGAATTAATCCGAGCCAGCAGGCAGCCAATTAGTTTCCATAGGGGTGCAGGGTACAGATATGGCGTCGGCTCCAGCGTTCAGGATATCGTAAAGCTTAATGAAAATCGCTTCATTAGATTTAAACGCCGCGAGGTGAAAAGTTAATTTAAGTCTACTATTTCATATACAAATTATCCGCGCATCTGTCCGCTTGATGTTTCCTAGCCCCCTGCTATGCCAATCAATGCGGAGCAGAGTAATGAGAAAGGAGGTCGACCCATATAGCCCTCGGCGCATACACACAAGATAATTTGTTAACAACAGCCCCACGAGTTAGGACCACAACATTCGTAATTTTCTCAAGACCTCACTGTAACATTGAAAACTTACTTTCAAAATGAACAGCATTCTTTCCAACCGCCAGGAAGGAAACAGTCTCGACACAAGCGCGTTTAGATTTCCATTTGCTGAAGAAGAGCGGAATTATAGTCAGTTGCCGCTTTCACAATTGCAAATGCAGACGAAAGTGTTAAACAGAACGACGTCTAAAGACATGAAGGTGGAGGCTTTTAAAGTGGAGCACGCAGGTTGTGAGGAGGCTAGGAACGTCAGCGGTGGAACGGATGAAGATGACGATGAAGAAGACGAGAGAGACGCTAAAGACTCTCGAAATCTCACTGAGACATTTGTGGCGGTGATAGCGCAAGGTATCTTGAGTGTGCCCTCAAAACGGATGACATTAAGCTCCATCTACAACTTCATCGCTAAACGCTTTCCTCACTTCGACAAGGAGAAAGGCCCAGGATGGAGAAATAGTGTACGGCACAATCTCTCCAGTAATGACTGCTTCGTGAAGACGAGCAGAGCGGAGAATGGCAAAGGACATTACTGGATGATTCACCCTAAAGATCTACCCGAGTTCTCAAAAGGCAATTATCGTAGGCCAAGAAAACCTAGAAGACCAAGATGCAACCATCCTTTGGGTTGCACTACAGACCGAAGCATGCTCAGTTTACCGTTATCTGGGAACTTACTCCCGTATCACCGCAAGACGTCCGCCAGCTTGGACCTCGCCAAGCCTCACCCCTCAAGTGAGCCGTTCTCTCACCCATTCGGAGTCAGCCCTTCAAGATATGATTACTACCCTTGTGCGAAGGATAGCAACCTCTACCCTCTAAACCAGTTCCACCGATTCTCGTCTCCGCCACCACCCTATGGACTTTTTTGGCAAGATAATTCGGCCTTCAGAAATTACAACACACACTTCCAACAATCCACGTTTCATCCGTACTTGTATATGTCTTCGGTACCGCAGTCAGACAATGCAATGGGAATCAATTACGCTTAAAACGAACCCACACGTTAAATGTTTACCGACTCGCTGAAACAAAGCGCTTGTAAATAAGACAAACCTGTAAAAAGACATTTAGAATTAAGTAGTGTATTACTTATTTATGTCATCGTTTTGTAGCGCGAGAAGTAGCTAGGCTTAAGAATGGATGAAGCGACACCGTTTTGAGGGACAATGGAAGGACGCAGATGTCAAAGACAAAACCACGAGCAAGTGAGCGATTTCAATTTGTAAAACAAACAAGGGGGCTCGTTTCTAAAGAAACCGTGGCGCTGCGTTGGTGAGGAAGTGAAACACAATTTGTAAAAACCAAGTTTACCGTAATGCCTGTGCGAGTGCTGTTAGGAATACTAGTGGAGTCTACGTTAAGTCTAGAATGCATGAATAAGTCTTAAGCTTATAGAACACACAATCAAATTATACTTGAGCTTCGCTGTTGCGTTAGTTTCAATTCGTCGACTTTTGAGACTATTTCACCACTTAAACATACACTTATCTAACGCATAAGAACGTTACATACTCCACTGTACGTATAGATGAGTGATTAAAAAAACCTAATCAAACTGCAACTGTCAAATGTTGTAAGAAGAATGGATACGAGACAAACAGTTTACCACCACTTTTAAATCCACCACTGATTGCCATTTTTAAGATCTGTATAAACACATTATCATTAACCACTATTATCAATCATATTTACAGTCATTGCTTAAGAGGAAAATAAATCACGTTTTACAGTAAGTGTTCCTTTTATGACTGTTTACTGTTGTAAGCGAAGTTATTTGCAACTCGATCAAATTTTGTTTTCAAGACGACGACTTCCAGAAAGTTTTATACAAAGCACTTGACAAAAATAGATTCCACTTAAGTTGTTTTAAACAAGTCCCTATTATCTCGAATGTGGCGAGCCATTATCGCATTTTCCAAGTGTCAAAGGTGTTGATTTTAAGTGTTTGTTGACTTAAGATCGATGAGAGGCGGCAAGAACAGAGGAAGTCATTGTCGCCAGTCACAGAATCACGCGTGGTCTTCAAGATGTCTAGAGTTCACAAATACGTATTTCGCGCCAAAACACGGCCCCTAAGTCAATGCAACGCCAGACTATAGTGGAAAGATAGGTGTTTAATATATGTTTACAAAATGAATGATCATGTTGACATCGCCGTTTCAAATAATTACTCAATATTGACTTCAAAACACAATGGCGGCGGCAGTGGAAATCCTGACTCTCACAAAGCTTTCTTTCTTATCAGCTATTGAGAGAGTACGAAAGAGGCAAAATAAACACTCGAGGCAATGCATTGTTCGATACCGCCATATTGTCATGTAAATAATTATCCACCAATACGGATTTATTAATGGCCTTTGGACTAAATTCGGAAGTCATGTTATTATTATTTATATTGCCCCATCATGCGTTAACGGGATTTACACACTGAATAAGTGACCTTGTACTTAAGTTGATAAAGTATTCACTTAAGAGCTGATAAGAAGCTCAGAGAATCACAACAAACGTTCAAGACTACTTAAAAATAAGCGGCTTACGATTACACGTGGTGCGCGCGTTGGCAAAACAATCGCTTTTTTTGTTTAATTAAGCCGGCTGGACATAACAAAGAAAAAGTAAATACACTAAGTGTCTCAAACAAATTATTTTTCATGTGGCGAATTTGCGTCAATATCTTAACCGCACTGCTGATTGTGCGAAACTTTTCCATGAGTTTTGCCTGACTTTTCTGTGAGCGTCAACTGCAGATCGCGGAGGATAAATCATAGCCAATGCTTAAATCTGGTCGGATAAATAAGCTACAGATCAAGATAAAGCGGCGACAAGTTGTCTGTGGTTTTCTGCTTTGCACACGCGACCAGCAGATGTAAAACTTGCAAATGATCAGAGTTAGAACGCGAAAACAAGCTAACTGAGATATAACCCTTAGGCAAGATCTTTTATGTAATATTTTGGGAAAAATGACAAGATTCCGCGAAAAAAAGTAACTAAAAAAAAATCAAACACTCGCATGTAGAGGAAGAGAAGAAAATAGTACCTAGAAATTTAGACGAAAATGAAGTAAGTATACATATTTGTACCACTACACACATTTGAGATATCTCATCTACATGACGAGCTGCAGCACTGTACTGAACCAAAATTGCACACTTCACATGACTAATGAAGTAATTCTGGACACCGCTCAGAGACATTTGATTCAAAGCTGTGTACTTTCACGTTTAAGGTTGAAACACATTATTAGATTTGTTTGCCACGCTAGTCCTACTCAAGTTTAATTGTTTATACTATCGCTAACCGACCCCCTGTGTAGCTTTTATGAGCTTTTGAAATAATCTCAACCCCAGCGTAGCAGGGGGTATGATAAATGAGTGTTCACCATAGATAGCGAGTAAATAATGGCTTTAAATGCGACCGTTTAACTTTCACTTAACTACTACTATAAGGTTGTTTATAAGTACGAACATATGCTATGCCTTATGAAAAACTAGTACGTTTTTAGGCTCTTTTGCTTACTCTCTCAGTATAAAAAGGGGTCATGTTCGTTTCAAGTCCGTTTACGGTCGAGTGTTTAAGGCTTAATTTTGTTTATTAAACAGTTACTTTTCCCACGGCCTGGGCCGTCTTTAGATACACATTTATTTAGAACGCTACTTACTGGATTCAAGTATCTTGTTACTGGTTTTCAAACTTTGAGCATCTAAAACAGACTCTTAGACAATGCCGACAAAACGCATTTCGCAAACACCTGGTTTGAAATGTTAAGGACAGAAACTTCATTAATTTTTAACAAGGAACATAACTAAATACAGTTAGTCTGTTAGTGCTCTTGGTCAACAAGCTGAAGTGATCAGCTCAAAAAATCGGGTTTATTGAATCAAATATAGTGAAAAGACTGTTTGACCCAAGGGATCCTTAATTAAAAACTAGCAACAATAGTATAAGAAAAGGTGGAATATTCAACATGTCGCGAGCGTGGGACAAAGAAAAAATCTGAGTCCCCGACATGTACAGGAATCGAACCCATGACCTTCCGTTTACCGGTCGGACGCTCTAATTACTGAGCTACTGGAGACTCGTGGCGAGCATAGGTTATATTTACGGAGTTCGTGGTGACACGCGTCCTGCATACTGCTAGGATCAGCAATGTCGAAGTGCCCTATAGGTGATAAATAAAGAAAGATGGTGAATTTTAAGCTCGGAGAAGGAATGAGAAAAGATGGAATATTCAACAATATAATTTTAATATGACTACTCACATTCATGTTACTATTATTATTCCTGAATTTAAACAGCTCAGTAATTAAAGTAACTTAATATGTGAGCCTTCTATTATGATGTCACAAGCTTGACATTTCTCTATTCTTTAGGTTCTCTCTCATGTGGGAGTTTCAATTTGGGATTGTTTAAATTTTACTCTTTTTCTTTACCTTACTGTGCAGGTGCACAAATAAGGAAATTCATAATATTATGACACTCGGAGGCGAAGAATAACTATACACAATATAGAACTGCTGTTATTTTTTTTATGACTTTTTAAAAAGTTTTTGTTTTGCCTATTGGAAGTTTGATCTTAACTGTTTCCAAACTCGGTTTATGTCCAAATTGTTTTCAATTGATAATTTAACACTCTCTGTTTTTCATATGGGGGAGCGTTCACCAGATATAACATCGAACAATATCAGCGTCATACCAAACTCTCAAACATTCATGTTTGAAACTTATATACACTTAACACTTTTTTCATTATTTTTACTGTAGTTCGAGAAATAATTAAGTACTGTTTGTAACTTCTTAGCAAACTATTTCACTCGTTTGCTGATTCAATGGAATAGTATGCGCCTGTTTAATTTGAACTGTCTTGTCTCTAGCACATTCATCCCATTTGGCTTGCAATATTGAACCCTTTCACTCCCAGAGTCAGTTAGGGAGACATAAAAGGCGATTCTAACTTCTGAGTCTGTGGATAGAAATCCTATGGTGTGACCATTCAAATGAAACCTCTTCAGCAGAACTTTCACATAGTAGTATTTACATTTTAGTATTATACAAAATGAAATTTGGGATTCGTCTTAAATTTTGATTTTAGGCACTCTTGGGAGTGAAAGGGTTTAAGCGAAGCGTTTGTTCACGTCTAGTTTTCTGATTACATAAGAATCCCCCTCTAGCTTATAAAAGTTGCCAACATGTGCAATTTGTGTTTTAATAAGAGAATGCAGCTGCAGTTTTGTAATTAATTTCGCACTGTTTACAAAGATAGATCGACAGCTTTATATTAAAGCCCTAAAATGCCCGTATCGAGTGTACAGATACTTCGGTGAATGGATATTAAGAGTACATAGAAACAGCAAATAATATTTTACTAGGCAGTTATAGAAGAAAGCCTAGAAAGTGAATGCCCTTTATTTTTCCAACTCGTTATAAAGAGAAAGATGGGCGAGCAGCAAAGAAGAGACCTCACTTGACAACAACCATTTTAGAAGACAAAGGCAATGAATAACTTAACTAGCAGCACAGATTAGAGAAACAAAGTTAGTTGGCAGATTCACAAGTTGTATGCCCTAACCTTAGAACTTGATTGTTCTTATTTAATAAACCTATAATGTTAACATAATGACCATTTTAGAGGGGATTGAAATAACTTAATTAATAAAACAAATCCACAATAATTAGCAGTAAGGGCACCACCCTGCCAATGTCAAACCATTAAGATGGAATCCATCAGGAAATTGAGTAACCAGTGGACAAAAACCTTGTACCAGAATAATTTAAAGTTTATCGCATTCTTTTTTACACTTTTTAAGAGCTATAGATGCAATTAGTTATCTGTAATAACACCAAAGACAATTTCTTATGGGAGCCCGTGAAATTAAATTTCAAATTTCACAGGAATTGTGTAAACATGGGTAAAATAGGTAAATTTTTATGCGTAAGACTTCATTTTGTGAAATTTGAAATTTATTTTCTCGGGCTCCTATAAGAAATTGTCTTTGGGGTTATTACAGATAACAACTTACAACCATAGCTCTCAAAAAATGTAAAAAAGAATGCGATATACTTTAAATTATTCTGGTACAAGATTTTTGTCCACTGAAAATTAAATTTACTCAATTTCCTAATGGATTCCGTCTTAATATGTTACTGTGGGTCTGCCGTTTGAGATAAATCTTCAGTGTGACTGTTCAATTAAAGCTGCAGAGGAGTACCTTCTTGCGGTACTATCCTTTCATAAATATTTTTGAAAGATGTTATAACCATAGAAGGATAGAATTGTCCCTAAAGCCGGACGCGAGAAAGAGAGGGCAAGATTTATTGTTTCCCACGGCCCTCCGTAACCTTAACGGCCCCACTGTTGTGTGTTGAAGTTAGCGTCATTTGTGTTAAGTTGAGAGGTTCGACATTTTACATTCGAGAGAAAATTTGACTTAACTATATACACCTTTTTACAAATAAAAATTTCGGGTGAGGCTTCTAGGAGCCAAATTTTAACAAAATATAATTAACTCAAAGCCGAACTGTGGTTAAACGAATCAAAGCGAATTTAACACCAGCTGAGAAAACGAAATGAGTGTTGTCTAAGGTTCCGTCATGTTTGCAAACACATCTGCGGGACGCTTACTTAAACCACGTGGAATCCCTACAGTGTAATAGTTGATCAAAGTTTGCCCAAGCTGAGAATAATAAATTACCGTTTTCACCTAAGAAACGGATAACTGTATTAGATTAGCCTCATTCTTATATTAAGTGCAAGATCTCTTTCTTCTTAATGGCTAACTTCCAGAGTACGGTAAATATTGTCAGCTTCGCAAAGTCCTGACAAGTGTTCTCTTATTGTCTTGCAACCTATTTAACGGCCAGCAACAATTTAGCTCGTTTTTTTTCTACACAGCTGAAACCAATGAAAGTGAAAAGCCTCCACGTAAGCTACTTAATTGAAGAAGATACAGGTGAAATTATGAATATATGAAATTCATATATTTGAACTGCGGAATGAAGAATTAAATGTAAAGAAGATCCTCGCAGTTATTAACGCAACTTATACGTAACATATCGGTGTCACATATATTGCAACCCCAAGAAACTTGTGGCAGCTTCGAGTAATACCACTAAAAAAAAAACAAGTGTTTCTTAAACCAAGAGTAACCCTTTAAGCACCAACAGTGACAGGCATCTAATTTCTTCTTGCAGTATCTCTGTTTGATCAAACATGCAGGCCTTACAGGCTTGATCAAACACACAGGCCTTAGTCAACCCTTTTTTTAAGGTGGTTCTAACATTTGCGCTTGCGCATAAACTTACTTTTCGTCCCCGAGAACAAGATTTCTCACTGAGTTGAAGTGCAATTAAAAGAATGAAGTTAACTTCTTCTCCCCCGATGACAAAACTAATCCCTTTCATCTGTTAAATGGATTACCTAACGGTCAACTGTGTTCTGTCGGCGTCCAGATTACAGTATTCAACTATACTCGGCTACGAAAATAAACCTGCACAAATTAAATGGTCTGTATTTTTTTAATTCGACAACTTAAAGGTTACGAATGCAAATATGCTACATCTTAAACCGTGCTTACATACCTCTTCAGTTACTCAGATTACTGCTGAATGCGAGAGTCAATTTAAAATTTAAAAATTGTTAACTTAAAATGCATTGCTTATCCTCTTCTTTGTACTGAATTGTAACTAAAAAAAATAGGACAGCTTTATTTATCCTTCTCTGATTCGAATTCAAATTTCATGCGACTGGCCCTTTACGTAACTCCTAAGTTAAGGTCTACAAAATAGCGAAATAATTTAAAAAGAAAATAACTTAAACACATCTACCCGGAAAATACATTAGTACGTGTAACTTTGCTTTGTAAAAAGATTATTATTATTTTTTTGGAAGCGTTCGCCAACCATCGCTGGCGATCAGTTGATGAATAGCAACAAAACCCAGCCTTGAAAAAGAAAATTTGCATGAAGCCTTTAAGACAATTTTGTCTTTTTATAACAAAATCCTTGTACAAGAAACACGAAGCGTTATAAATAGACTGATATAAAATAAACAGCTTTCTTCAAGCAAATAAATAGCAACATTCAATTTGTTTTTGTTAGAGAGTTTTCAGCGGTATAAAATTTCCACGGCGTAATCATGGCGGATTAGAAAGTTTCACTCTCCGAAATTCCGCATAGCATTCAAATTAAAAAATATATATATGTTGCGTAAAACAACAAGTTATTCAGTCTAACAAGACGTAGGACGTAAATTCCCGTAAACAAACAACCCATAAAGTCAGAAGAGTGTGAACGCTTCTAAGTGATCCTCTAAAAACTGAAGAAATCAGTCCAATCCTCAGATGTTCGTTTAGATTATAACAACACCTTTGTTAACAATAGCCAAATAACTGATTAGGTCTTTGCAAAGACTATGAAGCCAACGTCTTTGGCATAACGATAATGTGAACACCACATTATACTGTAACGGTCAAAGAGTCGTGAATTTCACGCCACCTTTCCTATGAAGTCATATTCCACCCAAAATCTAACCAGCAATTTTTTTTAAGAAGCAAATAACAAGATTCTTTTTTCCAGAGTGCCAAAAAGAAGAAACAATGTTTCAATGCTTCAATTTAGGAGTACAAAAATGAAGGAACATATTTTATGCTATTAGTCAAGAGATTAAATTTACCCTAATTGGATTGCATGCGGTCTAGTGCTCAATAATTAACGAGCGCGCACTGGATTTGGTTCGATTACCAGCCGCTGTTCGGGGAAATGAGACTGCACTCCCGGGAAGAAGTCCCAGACCAGAGAGAGCGGCGGAAATCGATCCTAGCACTGGATCAGCCACTTCCAGGCTCTCAGGGAGTCATGGTGACGAAAGCAAGAAAGGGACAGCGAAAATAAGACACGCGGAATCTGGAGATGGCGGCAGGAAAGACGGGAGAGCTTGTGAGCCTGTGAGCGTTTACTTAACTACCCTCTCCGCGCTTATTTTCTTTCTACGCCCAACTTCATTATTTTGAAAACGCTATTATGTTTGCAGACTCATAAAGCGTCAAACATGTAAAATCAGGCGCTGTTACTGTTTTGGTTTAGTAAAAGGTCGCAATTTATGTTTAAAAAAATAGTTGGTTGATTATTAGAAAACGACCAGAGATGGCATAATGCAACGTGCTGCGACAAAAAAAACAATTATAAAAAAGCCAAGTTCGAGAAACTGACATTTCGGTAGCGTAAATTCAAAGCAGCCAAAATTCGTTTGAAATCAACCAAATTTTGAACTGTTTAAACAGTTGCTTTCTTTTTTCGCTGCGAAAAACGGTCATCGGGCGCCATCTTGAAGTGGGCGTCAAGAGAAAATTAGCCCTCTCCCGCCCACTTTTGGTACTTTCGCCGCCTCCGCTCTCCTCAGTCCTCAAGCGGTCGCTTTTTTCTTTTCAGTTTAGTCTTCCTTTTTTTGTTTTTTAATTAAGTTTTTCATACCATCTCGCACCCTGGAACAGGCTAGCATTGGATATGAAGTGAGAAATAATAAACGAGGTGCGTGTACGCGAATTAATAATAATCACCTCATGTCCAACTTAACTAAAAGCGGGACAAGCAAAGTTCTCTCTCTTTCGTGTTTTTCAGGGCTACCAAGACGCAATTTCCGTTTTTCATAGAACAGTTGTCGTGGTATCGCCATGAATTCCTTCCGCTTTGAGACGTTTGAGCAAAGGTTTGTAAATTCCACGTTTCAGAGGTCGAACAACACCTGTGGCTTTTAGATCTCCTGCAACACAAAATACAACATCACAAGATAGAAAAGGTTAAGGTCTACGTTTTCAGACTGAAACAAGAAAAGCCCCAGGGGCATTAGACCCCGCCGTTGTTGTCCCTTCCCTAGGGCCACCCAAGATACGAGCCCTAACCTGTGTAGCGAAAGACGCGACGAGTATTTGTTTGGCCGAGCGAAAACCGGAGGTCTGGGGCAAGTGACCACCAAAAAAACAGAAAATAAAAATGACAACAAAAAAAGCCCCAGGGGCATTAACCCCGCCGTTGTTCTCTCTGCCCTTGGGGTCCAAAATATATTACGGCCACGTAAGATACAAGTTGAAGTGGTGTAAATTTTAAAAGTTGGTGATTTATCGTATCTTTTACGTGTTTGCGATGATAATGTAAATCAAGACATGACCTGCCTAATGACCCCGTTTTAGCGTGCGGGACGAAGAGGGTGATGAAATATTTTGATCATAGCTAGCTCAGTTGGTAGAGCAACGGTGATCTAATCCGGAGGTCGTGAGTTCAAATCCCGGCCTGGTCAAAGATTTTCCTTTTATCCTGGCTCTCATTTCTAACTTCTTCTTTGAAGGCCTGCGGCCGGGGGAAATTATCTAGGGCAGCACTGCTCACTTCATGGCACTCATACATACATTTTACATCATAATGTGAATGACTAAGTTAATAGCGATCGCGAGTTCATGTCAGCTTTCAAAGCTCGCTAGCACAATTCGTCCTTGCTCTCGTCGGAGAGAAGTTAACTCCATTGAATTCCTTGTAGTTTACAAATTTCCCTAAAGATTTTGGCGAACCAAAGCAAAAATGCCAAAAACTGCTTGTATTTCAATGTTGAATAAGGTTTGCTTACTGGCTCGGGTTGAGTATAAACCCGATCGAATCGGCGCCTTTCAAATCTTGTTAGCATATTTCTTCTTGCTCTCGTCGAAGAGATTTTTAGGCCATTATACCCCTAGTAATTTTCTACACCGTCTTTTATGAAGATTTTAGCGAATCGATCCTAAGCGACTAAAGACATTGCTTATGTTGACCGCAAGTTTTGCAACGGAAATTTGTTTGACTGAGGGATTTCTGGGGCAACTGGCCACCGAAAAAGAAAAAAACGGGTATTACTAAACCCCGTCCTCACGACGGAGTACAAAATAGGCCCGCAATGCGTGCAGAACCGACGAAGTGTTGCTTCGCCTAGAAAAGAAAGCAAGCGAGGTGTGCGTGTTTGCACGTTCGATAACATTCAAGCGTCACAGCGTGTTGCAGCAAGCGTAACAGCAAGTTGCAGCAAAAGTGCGGTAACTCTGTATGTCCCATGTAAAGAACAAGTAGTCCTGAGGGCTGCATAACCGTGCCATCTGGCTCCCGTGCTGGTGTGGCAGTTGTAAACAACGTCTTCTCTTAGACTTAAAGAAATTATTACAGCAACCAGCGCTGAAATTTGACCAACTGAAAAAGGTAACCAATACCCTGGAAAGGAGGTCAACTGAATTATTCACCCTCTCCTCGCCAAACATAGCTCCGCAGACTACGCTCATAACTTCATTCTCCACTCAAGATTATTTTTCGCTGTCTTTTGGCTCGTCTTCCTCAAAACCATGAACAAACAAGAAAGCCCACTGGGCATTTTAACCGGCCATTCTGACCCTCCCCACCCCTAGGTTTCACAAATGTTAGCGCGATCCTCTTTTTTTACGAACCGGCGTGAGGAAAAGTGTGATTGTGTGACACAATATTTTGACTATAGCGGTACTGGATGACGTAATGTTTAAACTCTGATGACCCAGCTTATCTTTCTTATCGCTTTATTTGTGCTGAAAAACGCAAAATCACTCAAACGTTGAATGTCGATATGAATTCGTCCACAACTGAGAATGCTCACACAGGGACG
This sequence comes from Siderastrea radians, assembly GCA_964017195.1. Classification (NCBI taxonomy): domain Eukaryota; kingdom Metazoa; phylum Cnidaria; class Anthozoa; order Scleractinia; family Rhizangiidae; genus Siderastrea; species Siderastrea radians. Next base: position 31,717,600 of record OZ024899.1, on the reverse strand, counting down.
ACGAAGTATTTACTGTTGTGCCTAGACCTTAAATACAAACAGTGAACATAGCAGTAGAATCAAAAAACACGAGCTCGAGCAGATCGTCAGAGTATGGGGCACGTCAAGATATCTCATGACGTGATGTTTAAATCCAGTTTGCTAACCCGCTAACCAGGTAAACAAGCGAGCGGGGACGAAAGTCGCCCACGTCTTTGAAAGCTAACGCGCCTGTCGAGCCGCAATCGATTTCGCGCTCACTCGCCTGTTTTTCTTTTCCTTCACTATCTACCTCTGAACGGAAAGTGAGACTGCTCGTAGCCTTTAGCGAACACCACACGCAAACCACACAAATCCGTCGATAATATTCAGATATTTTCGTTCTTTCAATGCAAAAAGACTCGTAACACCTGCCTTATTAATAAAAAAACTCCTTATTAATGACGATTCCTTCGTATCAACTTCTCGCCTCAAATAAACACTCATTTCTCTCCGTTCACAAGAACTATCATGTACTGATGTGCAATCAACTAATATTGCATCATCATACTAGTACCAATTCCTTCTCTTCCTAGCCCACGCCGGCAAAACGCAACTGTCCTTTTTGTCCGCTGCGAAATACAAGTTAGCCAATCAGAAACCTTACAATCCACTTCGCAAACCACCCCCCCCCCATAAAACGCCAAGGGAAACTGCCTCTCACGCAAAACGCAACTTTCAAAGCAAATCACATTCACAGAAGCGTGATATGGTCCTGACATTCACAAATCCTTCTGACTCCCACATTTTTACACCCCTCAAAATGTCAATCCCAATAAAAAAAAACTCCTGCGCTAAAAAAAATTTCACCATAGCCACTAACTAGATCAGACAACACAGTCAATTTCGCATTCAATCCTATTTTCGCATTCAATCCTATCAAAAATAATGCACGCGCAAGAAGTGGCGCAAGAAGTTCTTGCGCCGCAAGAACACGCAAGCCCGCGCAAGAAGTGAAAGTGCTAGGTTTTTGCAGTTTACCCGCAAGAACATTCGAAACGCAAGAAGTTGAAAATCTAGCCGCAAGAAGTTACTAATGTTACCGCAAGCCGCAAGAAGGCGCAAGAAGTAGTGAGGGTCCAGCCGAAGAAACTTGTAGTGCTCGTGTTAGTGTGAGGTATTGCAAAAGTAATGAGAGCGAATCTCGCGCTCTATTCTCTTTGAAATATCACCGAGCTTTCGAGCGATTTTTCGTCGTGTTGGCGTGTTGGCGCGACAATTCGCCAAGTCAAGCGAAAGTTCACAAGGCTAATCAAAAAATCAAGGAAGCAAATGTTCGAACAACCGAAGTATCGAAGAAAATTCACATCACGAAATGGAATATCCGCCAGCTTTCCGACTGCAAGATAAACACCCGGTAAACATGATCTCCGGCACATGACAAAACATGAACAATTTTTTTAAGCGTGTCTCAGATACAGTGATACGGGTTCAACTCAGAACTGACTCAATTCAGTTTTTCATTCCATCCAAGAAATAGAAACAAAAAGGTCCAAAAGCTATAATTGCGGCAAACTGCGCGAACTCTTCTTTGACAGGCAAGACAAGACCAGACTTACACATGCAGGAGGTCATGCCATCGCGTGGGTGAAGTCATCAAGAATCCCTGCATCTTTACCAGTTTAATTTCCCAGCAAAAAAGGGATACTCGAAGAAATAGCATAGACATATGATTTCAACTACACATTCGCCTTTCGACACAGCTTGCTGCCCGGGGCTTGCTGTCTTGACGACTTAGAGAACTGCTCATGCATTGCGTTACAAAATGTCATTCAAGCAAATCATACCAAATTTGCATACGGCAGATTTGTGTTTACTCAGGTTAGAATTGACGTGCCGAATTTCTTTCAGATCGCGGAGTTTTAGTTTCCTTCAGACTTTTTTGGTTTACTTCGAAGATTTAAAATGTGATATCGACTTCAGCGTAATGAGTGGAACTATTTTTACAAACATAATGTGTTTTTCCAATTAAGACTTCGGGTATTATTTCTTCTCATCTGAGTGACCATGTTCATTTCTCACACGTGTGAGCGCAACTAATTAAAAGTATTTGTCCGAGTTTAATATGTTGGTGGAAGTACAGCAACACTGAACAGGTGAATGTCGGTTCTTTAATAATGTGACTGATGGACTGTGCTTTGCCATTGTTCCTCATTTAAGTGAAATAAATCGAGCGAAACCTTTCGCGCCGCTAAGCGTACCGCATGTCTGGGACTCCGGGACACATAAACAATAACACGCGTGCTTCGTTTGAGTCTCGTTTCTCCCTAGCCGTTAAAAAATAACATAGAAGGCGACCAGTGTCAAATTCAGAACCTAGTGAACTCTTTATCGGATAAAAATTCAAAACCGAAGAAAAAAACTTACAAGGGACCAAATAAACAACTGATTGCAAGTTACAAAGGCAGCCAATTTCGAACGTGCCTTGCGCTATAAAGTGGTCTCTTTTTTACCTTCTCCGGGTTCCGGGTTTTTAAGATGTTAGGGCAAAGACGTTCTTGCTGCGCTTACTTGCGGTCCAGATATCTTACCACAAAGAAGTTCTTGCGGTTTTAACTTCTAAACGCAAAGACGTTCTTGCGGCTTGCAGCATTCAAGTGCAGGCATCCTGCAAGTAGCCGCAAGAAGTTCTCGGCTTGCGGACGCAAAAAGAAGTTCTTGCGCGTGCATTATTTTTGGGCTGTACTGTACAAAAAACCCCAAACTTAAACAACCCTTCGCCGTTCATATCTTAAATACTGTAAATTAAAAGACAGAAACATAGGAAGGTAACATTCAGAAGACTAACATGCACATGCGTCTTGTATAAGACAGTACCGCTCTTGAGTACCCGTACCACAAGCTTTACAGCACTTTCTTCGTATGTTAAGCCAACTTGCTTTCACCAAAAACCGTGTCCATTTTATAAACCGGCGGTCGCCATCATGGCGACGGCCGGTTAAAAAGCCGTCACAACTCTCAAAACAGACGCATTTCAATAAATGGGCGATAGATTTCCCAATAAAGTAGCCACATCCTTACGATTGATCAGTATGGGTATCGTAACAGCCCAAAAGAATTTAACTCTTCCTCGTACCTGGGAACCACGCTTTATGCACAGTTCCCTTTAATCATGCCAAGGGCTCCTTAAGCCAACTCGTGAATGCAAATACGAAATAAATCATTGCTATGCTCTATGGTACAGGTTACAAGAAAGCGCATTATAGGCATTTACCAGTCGTTTTGACCCACTCCACCCTCGATAAGTAATTTTACTTGGCTCAACGTGCTAACCGGCGTGACGAAAATTGTGACAGTACTTTGCCTTTTGCGTAACCGAATGACGTACTGTTTAAAAAATCTGATGACTCAGCTCATCTGTCTTATCGCTTTGAATATTTTGATGAATTAAACTAAAAATTTAAATTTCAAAATAAATTTGTCCACAACTGAATGTGCTTTTACCGAGAGTTTTGTGCAATGCATTTATATACTGTTGTGAATATGGCACTATAAAAACATGATTATCGACAAAGAAAAACACTTCTTCAGAATCCAGCGTGACGAAAATTGTGACAGTTTTTTGCCTTTTGCGTTAACGAATGACATAATGTTTAAAATCTGATGACTCAGCTCATTTGTCTTATCGCTTTGAATATTTTGTTGAATAAAACTAAAAATCTAAATGTCGACATAAATTTGTCCACAACTGAACTTGCTTTTACCGAGAGTTGTGAGCAATGTATTTGTATACTGTTGTGATATGAGGCAAAAAAAAAACATGATTATCGATAAAGACAAACACATCGTCAGAAACTGGAGAAATTAGCAAAAAGCGAGGTCGTCGCTTTATCTTAAACACGTTAAAGCATGTCCTATGACGTAATCGTTAAATCCGGTTTGTATTGCTCTTCCGGAGTGAGCAAGTTGAATCGAACCAATTGGTTCAAAATCAAAAGTAAAGCAAAAAAAATAGAAAGACTAACTGGTGTATCCTTCTGCGCCACTTTTACTACCCAAGAAGATCCAACCTCGTGTAGTAATTCATTTCCCACCTGCGAATAACCTTTCTTGACATTGGCAGCTAGATACTTTCCAACATAACCACAACTACAACATACACCAGGATTTTCCTTTCATAACATTTAGTGAGAACGATTCTTCCTTAGGATGTCTCAGCAACACTTTGGCCCCTCCAGCAACAACAGTGCCACCGGACTTCACCTGTTATTATTAGTCCTCCTTGTTCTTTTCTTTCACTAGTATTTGACAGATATTCCAGTATTTCCTTTCAGGACGGATGTCTGCGTCTGTACCTACGATACTTTCTTGTGGACCCTTGTCCTATCATGCGTGCGTGTGTATGCTTATCGATGTCTGTGTACACAACAAACTCTTCTTCACAACACAGTCGAAGCAAATCTTCCACTAAACCTCTTGACCTGCCAATTCAAAATAGCGACTCGGCCCGCTTTTGTTCTCACGTCATCCCATCCCATCGGCCAACGCGAAATACACACCTTATGAGCCTTACACGACGTATTTTGACAGACCACTCCAATCCACGGTCTTCACGACTGCACTAATCCGACTTCGTCGGTTAAATATGGGTATTACTAGACCCTGTCCTGACGGCGGGGTAACAAGTTGGAAATCTTCCGCCTTTTCGGCTATGGATGGGAGGTGAAAAATTCATATATAGGTCTCCTCAGAAGCTTTAGAGTGTAGAATCACATTTTTTAATTAAAAATTTCAAAATGAAAAAAACACCACGAGATATTTTATTTGGGTGAAATTGGAAAATAAGTCATTATATTGATTGTATTATGTTCTGTTTATTTTTTACTAACCGTCCAGAACCATCTTGGTGGCAATCGCCACAGGCAACCCAACCGTTCGCGCCATAGCTGAGTGACCATCTGGATCCCCATAACAAATCACGTCAATACGACGGTTAACCTGTCAACACAATAAACCAATCAGAAGTCGCTAAGTAAGTGGGAACGAAGGCACGATAACTTTTGAGTATGGGTTCACACCTAGCCTGAGACAACAGCCGACGTTTTCCGAGGTCGCCACTTGAGCCCTCGCAAAACGACGTCTGAGTAACGGGCGCAGAAATTTCATACTGATGACACGTCACTACCCAGATCTTGGTAGTGTTTCTGATTGGTCGAAAGAAAATTCCAGCCAATCAAAAGCACTACCAAGATCTGGGTAGTCACGCGCCATCAGTATGGTATTTCTGCGCCCGTTACTCAGACGTCGTTTTGCGAGGGCTCAAGTGGCGACCTCGGAAAACGTCGGCTGTTTTCTCAGGCTAGTTCATACCTGATTGGCTAAAAGACAGAATGTTCTTTTCAGCGGAGCTCCAACGCATGCTAATAGTCATTTTACGCTTCCCTCAATATAGCGGCCATCTGCGTTTTTCATCGGATTATACGACCGTTTCCTTTTTTTTTCCAGATTAACTGACGGTTTAGTATTTAGAATTAACAGTTGATTTACTGTTTCAGTCGAGGCGATAGGTTAGAATCTGCGTTTGGGGAAACATTCCTTAACCCTATTCAGAGCGGGCACGGAATTTGGACGTTTATGCCTTTCATAATAGGCAAGGTAAAGCCACCAAACTTGGTGACTTTTTCTTAAATTCATGTGGAAACAATTAAGTATAGTAAGTCCTTGTCCATCAAGTTTGATGTTAGCATGGCAACAACTATTTGACGAGCGGTTTTTGTTCAGAATTTTCAATTTCCCTCTTTTAAATGAAACATTGTAACTTTTTATAGTAAATTTTACACTTTTAGCTCATTTTCGTGTACATTTGTTATTTTGATCACTTCCTGATCAATTTGGCGCTCTTTGAAGGTTTTGGAAAAATCAAGAAATCTAAGATGGTGGATCCAGGTTGCCCGCCGTTTGAGAAAATGAGGTTATTCTGACGTCATACGACGTCATCAGCTGATGCAGCGGACCTCAAAGGAAACGTTTTTGGACAAACTGCACGTTCTCTAAGTTTCGTTTTCATAGCTTTTATACTCTCAGAGTCAAGGAGGGAGGGCGGAATCCGCCCCTTCCCCCGTCCTAAAAGCCCAAAAAAGCCCGGTCTGAATATAGGGTTGAATTATACTACAAATCAGTCACATTTACATTTCGCCAGATGTGTGAGTACAACACGTTTTGCACGTCAAAAAATGACTACGGCATCAGCGTAGAAATGGTTTGAATTCAACCAATTTGAGAACCGTTTATATGTAAACGGTTTACTTTTCTTTGAAAACACGTCAATCAGAAGCCATCTTGAAGAGCTCCGTTGGAAGGCCCTGCGCGGGACGTCGAACAGATCAACGGGTATATCGAGGCAACTTGCTTTCAATGGTCACTAGTGTGCACTCTGCCCGTACGGCGACTCGGGCAACAATTAAAATCTTTCTGTGGAGGACATAGAATATAACTTGCTCCTTTGGTATACTAAGCAAAGGCCTGTAGCTTAAATGCGCGTCAAGCTTGGGTTTCGACGCCCTTCTTTAATGACATCATCCCCCCTCCCCCTTATTGCGATTGTCTTTTTGTGTTTTTCTTTTTGTTGCTGATCTGAATTTTTCTTTGTTTTTCTTATTTTTTCACCCAAGTCACTTTGAATGTGATGAGTTTGTCTGTTTGTAGTCTAGCCTATCTCTCTCTCTCTCTCTCTTTTTTTTTGATAGTTACATGGTAAAAGCAAAGAAAATTACAACGATTCCACGAAATTGCGCACCTTTGATTTGTCAGGCATCTCCAAATCAATATCGTGTTGAAGCAAAACCATGTCACGCTCTCCTTCTCCTACAAGAAAAAAAAGGTTATTTTTAGTCAACACAACAGCAACAAATCAATTCAGTGAATAAGGAGGCTTACACAATGGAAAACAGGGGGAATTTGTTTATAATTAACAATTAAAAAATGACAAAGGTGTCAGCGTTTTTTCAATCACGGAAATCATGGAAATGGACAAACACCGCGCAAACTACAGTACTTCTATCGGAAAAATCCTAAAACGTTCGTTGTTTACCAAAGAAAATTATGAATTGGAAAGTTTAGCTAAAATTCTCAGATAAAATAGGTAAAATTTTAGATAAAATTCTGAACGATTTACTCGTCGAATGTTAAATAAGGACGGGCTTTCCGTCTAAGATGACTCTTCCGACTCTTTTCCCTGTTGTTTTAGACGGGAAAAGATTAAGACGGAAAAACTCATCCTGCATTGGGTTTATTTCAGAAGAGTTTTCGTCTTGACGAGTTTCCTATCTTAGACCTTTTTCCGTCTTGAATGTGAATCAGCAAATTCTCTCAACAAATACTATTCGAAACCTCCAGAACAGATGAAGTCGCAGACGAGACACGGGACACCCACACGGCTGGAGTTAAACCTGGTTTCTGTAGCAGGAAGCAACTGAGAGTATCGCTACTCCCCCCAGCCTCCTCCTCCTCCTCTCCCTGGATGGGAAGCTTATCCATCACAGGATACCCAGCATAAAGTGAGTAGTCCATCACAGGATTGCGCCTCAGCAGTATGTTACCGGTGATATACAACTGGGTAGTGAGAGACAGAATGGAGTAAAGTTTCTTTTCTAAGGAAACAACACGACGGTGGGGTACAGGCTTCGAACCACTGACCTTACTTCGCTAACCACTTAAAAAAAGGAGAATAGCTCTTTGAGTGGAAGTGAGGCTAGAGGTAACTTTGTTTTGATATAAACCTTCCTGCTTTTCACATGCAAGTCGTATTGTTCTTGTACTAACAAGTTTCATATCATGATCATTTACATGTAAAAAGCAAGCAGGTTTGTAACAACACAAAGTCAACTCCAGCCTCGTTTGCACTAAAAGGCCAGGGCGTTAAGCAAACAACTGTAAAATGGGCTATTTGTTCTTACCGTAGGCAAGTTTCTCTGTCAGATACAAGCATAACGTGTCCAACGGCGTCTTCTGCTGTAGAACGGGTTCCCCAGACAAAAGGCCAAGACTGTTGAAAAACGGATACAACTGCTTTGAACTCACTGCAGAAGCTTACCATACACTATAAACGCAATATAGTACACTGCAGTTTTATAAGGATTTTCAACACTGACAAATGTCGTCATTGAAACGCCGAGATGACAATAATAAAAAACTTCCAGTAGTCATAAGTTTTCTTAGGAGGGAAACTAACATTGGCGCGATCAACGTAGCCTGGTTAAGTGAATTTTGCGTTTTCACATCACAGAAGGTGAATTGTTCTAACTTCTGTGTATGCAGGTAAAATCCTAAGGTGTGACCATTCAAATGAAAGCTATTTAGCAGTACTTTCCTGCGGTGCTGTTTATTATGCTGTACAAGGTGGTTCTAAGTTTTGAGTCTGTGGATGCTATCCTAAAGTGTGACTATTCAAATGAAAGCTACTGAGCAGTACTTTCCTGTGGTGCTGTTTGTGCTGTACGAGGTGGTTCTAATTGTTGAGTCTGTGGATGCCATCTCAAAGTGTGACCATTCAGATAAAGGCTACTGACTGAGCAGTACTTTCCTGTGGTGCTGTTTATTACGCTGTACAACGTGGTTCTAACTTTTGAGTCTGTGGATGGAATCTTAAAGTGTAACAATTCAAACGAAAGCTACTGATCAGTGCTTTCCTGTGGTCTGTTTATTATGCTGTACAAGGTGATTCTAACTTTTGAGTCTGTGGGTGAAATCCTTAAGTATGACCATTCAAATGAAAGCTACTGGTCAGTGCTTTCCTGTGGTCTGTTTATTATGCTGTACAAGTTGGTTCTAACCTTTGTGTCTGTGGATGAAATTCTCAAGTGTGACCATTCAAATGAAAGCTACTGAGCAGTACTTTCCTGTGGTGCTGTTTATTATGCTGTACAAGGTTATTCTAACTTTTGAGTCTGTGGATGAAATCCTAAAGTGTGACCATTTAAATGAAAGCTACTGAGCAGTACTTTCCTGTGGTACTGCTCATTACGCTGTACAAGGTGGTTCCAATTTAAAAGTCAGTTGTCTCCTCGTTATGCATGCTTACTCTTTTATAGCCTGCAGGCGTGCCGGATCCCTTCCTACTTTTTCAAACACGAGCGAGACTAGCTCCGAGTCACCAGCGTCAGGTCTGCCCACAAGTTTTGCCAGGACTTGTTTCTGAAGGCAAAATATAAAGACTTTAATTTTGCTGAGGGAATAGAGCCAGGCTCTACTCGTTCATCAGGGGTAACAAGAAACTGGACTCTAAATGATGGGATATGAGACAATAAAATGGCTGGAGTAGGGATTTAGCTTTTTGCTGTTCCTCTTAAAAACTAAAAGACGTAATAGAATCCACGGAAAACCAAAACATAATGGTTTAGTTTATATGGTAATGGCTTAGTTTAACTGAAACTATAAATATGTGTCCTTTGGTACGAATGGCCAGTATAGAAATGGATTGCATCTTAAAAAAACTGGGCCAATTTTTTCAAGTCCTTCCCTCGACTTGTGTCAAGCAAAAATCCCTTAAATCTGATTACGGATTGTTCTCTCGTTGGCAAAAACGCGCGATATCTTTCTGTTAATGTGTTATAGAAGCATTTCATTTCGATAAAAATTAACTTTGATAAAAACCTAGAAATCCTCAATTGTAAATTTAGGGCCTTACAGGGCCTGAAGCAGTTCAATTTAATTGAATAAATACTCTTTGAAAGACTTTTCCTTAAAAAACCTACTTTCAATAATGTTTAAAAATGTCATTCATGTCTCTCCCATCTCACCCACTTTTTTCTGGAGATTGTTATCAGCGGCACATTTTTTGGATGTGTTATTTTCTTATCATTCGACTCCCATTGTCTTACCCATGGTAGTTCCTGAGCTAAAGCGAGGTCAGATCTTTCGGTTTGACTATACATTCCAAGTTGACACAAAGCCATACAAGCCGTTGCGTATCCCTGAATAACGAAAAATAAATACATCAATAAACAAGTAAATAAATAAATAAAGAAAGAAAATAAGTCAATAAAGAAACATAGAAATGTGAAAACCTCTCGCTGCCGGATATTATATGCCTACAGTGTATGTTTTTTGGTTTATTTGTTTGATTGTTTTGTTTTGATTGTTTATCATCATCATCATCATCATCATCATCATCATCATCATCATCATCATCATCATCGTCATCATCATCGTCATCGTCATCATCGTCATCGTCATCCTCATCCTCGTCGTCATCCTCATCCTCATTATCATCATCACCACCACCACCACCATCATCATCATTATCGTCGTCGCCGTCATTATCATTTTTACTGTCATTGTCATTATTTTTATTGTTATGATTAAGACTATGATTGTCATTGTCGTTGCCATTATCATAATTATTATCATCATCATTACTATTGTTAAGTTACTACTTTTCTCTCGGGCGAGCGCTGGATTAATCTGCATGTGAATCATCTTGGGATAGCAAAATGGTACAAGGTTGAACATAGCTTTTACTCCCCGAGTCGCGTTAGTAATCTGCCACAACTCTCCTCTGCTCTTCTAATCCAACCGAGATAACACTAGCGCTTGGTTGCTTAAAAACACTCGTTATGCAGGCTAGAATGCTATAAATACGCCAATTGATGAAGACATTGGGCGCTCAAACACACCAAAGGGAATAGCAAAAGACCACACACACCTCATAACGTAGAGTCCCTCTAAGTATTGTGTTAGCAGTGGTGATGTCGTACAAGTCGCCGTATACCAAGGAATCCCTGTTAGGGTAGCATTCCAGTCGGTAGCCTGGGAAGATGTTTGTTGGTTTCATCTCTTCCAGTAATGCCCCGCCAGCCGACACCTCTACAGTCTATAACAGAATGAAAAAAAAAAAATATCGGACCGCTTGCGGACATGGGGAGACCTGATGAAACGTAAAACTGCGTGGGTTTAAATAAGATCTTATAACATTATGAGTACAAAATTGTGTGGTTTCTGAAAAGGACGGCTTTAAAAAAAATACACTTTTCTTTGGCTGGATTGGCCAACCTTTATCTACTCTCTTTCACCAAATGGTTCTTTGGTCTCATCTTTTTTTTTTAATTCTTTCAACTTAGTCTTCCTCTGATACCGTCTCAGTAGTCTTCCTTGCGGTGAAGTCGCAAAGATGTTTACAGCACAGCATAAAAGTAGCTTCATTGTAGCCAATAGTTAGTTGCAAGGGTGAGGAAGCTAGTTGCGGTCAGTCGTCGTTACGCTGCATAAAAGGTGCTAACCCTTTCACTCCCAGAGTCAGTTATGGAGACACTTCAAGTGGTTCTAACTTTTGAGTCTGTGGATGAAATCCTATGGTGTGACCATTCAAATGAAACCTATTTAGCAGTACTTTCACATGGTACTATTTATATTTAAGTATTTGACAACATGAAATTTGGGATTTGTCTTGAATTGTCATTTTGGGCACTCTTGGGAGTAAAAGGGTAAAACCAATTGATAAAGAAGGCAGTCCTCCAATACAGAGTCCTGGTCTTCTCGAATTAGCCAAGTGAGTGCTCAATAATTGTGTTAGGAAACCTACCTTTCCATACCACAAATATCTAGCACCGTTCATGACGGTAAGCAGTCCAGCTCGCGGGCTCCAACTAAGAAAAATAACAAAATTAATGTAAGAAGTATTAATAGGAAACATTACACACAGTACTTGTTTGATGGTTTTACAGAACATACGGAAGATATTTTACGACTGCTGTAGTATTTTTCGGAGCCGCGCAAGGGGAAGAAAAATGTGAACCAGGAGCAAAAACATCTACGACTATTAACTGAAAAGCCATCAATTAAGATGTGTTTATTATATTCCACTTTATTTTCCCTGTAATCTGGTTTCAACGCTCAACTTTAAACCGGTCAATTTGGCGTACTACATTACAGCATATCACGGCATACCACACAATAACCAGCAACGTCGCATATTTTGCGTGTTTTCCGATCTTTTTTGTGGTAAAACGTACGGTAAAGAGTAACAGTGTCCTTGCGTTCAACAATCATTCCTCGACACTGAGGTGAATATTCGTTTACTATGTATTTATACAATAACTGTGAGTGCGCGCTGTGATTGGTCAATACCTATTGATTATTATACCAGTAAACCACATGGAAAACGTAGTCATTATATAAAAGCACTATATCACACAATTCTATGGTTTATTGGCTCAATAAACCACTTGGGATGTTGGAATAACAACATGCGCCTAAAAATTACTCGAACGCCTACTTAGCAGGCTACGCCAGCAAAATTCCCGGAACATAGCCCTTTAAGTATAACCCTTTAAGCCCTGATATAAAAATGCATATTCTCTTACTGATCTCCATACATTTCTTATGGAACTAGTACGGATAATTTGTCTAAATATCAAGACGTCTCATCCCCAGTGATCATTTCCTGAATGTTCAAACAAGTAGTGATCATGTAAAGAGAAATTTCATTTTCATCAGGGCTTAGGGCTTAAAGGGATAAAATACCTGAACTTATATCGCAGAGGGTTATCAGCATGCTCAGGAGCGGGAAGGCCACCACAATATGAACGGAATGATGTGATCTAAACAGAAAAGAAAAGAAAATTACTTATTTACTATTAGACCCATATATTAACCCCTCTTCCTACAAAGAAAACAACAACAACAACAACATATCGAAACCACAAATGGTACTTTCTCATCAACGTGTCGGTAAATGCCCTATACTGCCCCGGAAGTCGTTTACCATTGAATTTCCCTTCACATATCAGGGAAACATTTGCGTAGAGCCCTCTCCATAATTTACGTTTTCCTTTCTTTCTTTTGGTTGTTTTATCCTTTAGTTTATTTTATTGCATAGAACACTCGTTACGTTAGCTTCATTTTTCATTTTATTCCCCTTGCATTTAGTGCTTTATGATTTGTAGACTTTTCTGTCTTCTTTCATTCTGATGGAAAAGTCCTCACCTAACATTTGAGAAAGGTAAGGATTTTTGACCAAAAACAAGATATCGAATTAAAAAAAACAGTGGCGAGGCCAAATTTTCTTTGTTGTACATTTTGAGTTCTAGCACATTTTCTCCAACGGTCCTCTTTTAGGCTAGACTTGCCACAAGCCGACTGCAAATGAGAGCGACAAAGTCGCGAGAGGAGCGACAGAGTCGCTAACCACAAAACGTCCAAAAACGGACTTTGAGAAAATCTACTTTACGGCATGTGTTTCAAGATCGTTTCTTTCTGCACCAGTTGCTGATAGTCAAATTACTTGATCAATGAAATACAGAAAGTAGACAAAACTTCACAACTATCAAGTGATTTTTTTTCTCTTGTAAAAGCATTGTTCAAACCTCTCCTTGCGTTAAATTTCTTGCTGAGTGAATGATTGTTTCGCCATGGTGATTAGACAACTAAAATGTTTTCGTGAAATTCAATGTCGCTGACTTCATACCAGACTTGGCGAAAGACTGCTCTGTCATCTTCGATGCTTATTAAAATTAGCACACCCGAATAGTTTTCATCTAGTTTGGTATAACTTTTGATAATGTAGGTCGGTACTAAGGTATGGAAAATCCTGTCTTTTGGTATCAAACAAGGTAGGCATGCGCCAAAAGCCGCACTAGCGTCGCAAAACATCGGCTCCAAGGAGGACGGGGGGGGAGGGGTTGAAGGGGGGGTTAAAAGTTGCCCTTACCACTGCTCCCTCAGCTTTTGCATCATTAAAGCATTCCATCGCCAGCATGTGATCAATACCAGGATCCAGGCCCACCTCGTTTACAATGGCTATCCCAGCATCAACGGCACTAAACAAAGCAGACACAGTTAAACTCTGTTAATACGAAAAAGCGCGAGACCGGCAGAGGGGGCCCGAATACCGAAATGCGATTTCAAAAGTCCCCGTCATCAGATGTCTAAAAGTCTGGCAAACAAACGTTTTCGTAGCGTTTTAATCAGTCCACATCTACGCGTTTTTACTTGAAAAAAGGATACCTGTTTGTATGTTTTTCAGTGGTTTTTTTCCCACCGTAGAAAGGAAAATAGCACCATAAAGTACCGTCAGTGTTTTCGAAAGTCTCCCTTTTCATCCGTTCACACTCTACAACATTTGCAAAACGGTGCGCTTTCACTCGTCTATGCTGAACACGTATCGTTTCCAAAATCTCCACTCTTGAAACCGTTTTCAAAAGTCTCCGTTTTCCTCAGGGTGGATCAGCGGAGTGCTTAACCATGAAGTAACGCTTCAATACACGAGGAAAAACACCCGCTTCATCTAATACTACACGCATGTGTACGTGTTTTTTTTTTTGGCGGGGGGGGGGGGGGGAGTTCATTGCGTAGCGACCAGTCGGATACCACATCAAACCACAAGAAAAACACACCAACCACGAAATTAACAACAGTTACTACTTGCGGTTCATTCATCTTGTATCTGATTGGTTTTCTTTCCCAACACAATAACCCCTCTACGGTTTTCTTAGTTTCATAGTAATCAAATCAATTACTTATTTTAACAAGTCTTTTCATCTTCTGCTGTTTGTTTGTTTGTTTGTTTGTTTTTAAAGTGGCCAGTTGGTAAGATACATACCTCTGGTGTAATTCCTGTATGGGAGGAAGTACATAGCTTGTGGTTAAAAGGTTCTTTTTATGAGCGATACAGCTCTTAGCCACCACATGATGCAGGGTGTAAGGAAGTAAACTGAAATGAAATCAGAATGAAAAAAATTAATTCACTTTGACGAATGCTAACGTTTGAAAGGTCTCAGCTTTTGAATCCTTTCGCGGAGGCCAGTTTGCCTTACGTCAAATCACAGTAAGTAATAAAACATACAGGCAACAATTCACTCGCTAAATCTCCAAAAAAAAAATATAATTGAACAATTGTCGAAAAAAAAACATACACAGCATTATAAACAGCATCACTGGGAAGTACTGCTCAATAGCTTTCATTTGAATGGTCACACTTTAGGATTTCAGCCACAGACTCAAGCGTTAGAACCACCTTGTACAACAAATTTAAAGTAAACAGTACAAAATAACACAACAAGAAAGCACTGCTCAGCAGCTTTCATTTTAACCTCACACTTACAAGTTTATAAATAAACCAAATGATCCAGTCAAATCAACCGAAACAAGATTTGTCCCTTCAGCTGGAGTGAAATCTGTTTAGTTTTCTTACCTAATTACAACGTCGTTTTGTTGAATCAGTTTATTTAACTTCTCCTCTGAATGTGTAACATCAAGGAGTGTTGGACAAGTGTTTTTGTACTTGGATGCTAACGTCTCTGCTTCACTGATCTGATCAGAAGCTGGTAAAAGCATATAAAGAAGACAAAAGCATGGCCAATTGATCAAACCACTACAAAAATGCACAGAACGGAGTATGTGAAACGAATACCGTGAAGCTGACAACAGTGATATGGGCATAGCCACTGTCTTTAAGCATACCATGTTTCATTATAGTACAACGCTAAATATTGGCGTGCTCCCATTCGGGTCCAAATCGATCCCGTGACGCGATAGTGTCTCTCCTCAGTGGGTGCCTATCAGCGCATAGTGCGCGGTTTTGGGCAACTTTCGCTCAAAATTTAGCGTTGTTTAATAAAAACAATCGTCCCTCTGTCTCAGGCCCTATGTGTGATAGGTTCCCTCGGAAATTTGATGTTCACTTCATATAAGCCCTCGAACGCAATATTTGTTGTGAACATCAAATTTTCCCGGGCAGCCTATCACACGATAGTGCCTTCGACAGAAGAACTCTATTGTTTAAATATACATTGAATGCAACCAAAACTGTTTTCTTTACGAGTAAACTTCAAACCATGAACCATGAATTAATTCTAATTCTCGTCTGACAGTTTCAACGGTCTTTCAGCTGCAATTAGTTCAGACAATTCTTGTTACAGTTTTGTCAACAATTTTTCTTTGGTTGACATTCTCTGAAACTCAACTTGAACCTCGATAAAATGGAGCGCGCTATAGTATGGCGCGGGAGAGTCCACACTGGTACAAATTAACCATACGCTTTTGAATATGAAAGCTATACCAGCTGAAAACCACAAGGGACAAAAAAAATAGAGAAAAACAGACAGAAACTTACCAATTGTGACTGACACGCTGTTGTCCCTTGTGAGATACTCAACACAAGGAGCCACAGTAAACCCAGACCCAAGTAACAGGACTCTCTGTTTGATTGGGACCGAGACGTTTGGTCCTAATGCTCTCGCTTTAGCTTCTTCTTGTCTAAAAGAAAATCATAACAAAGATTGGCTGCGAAAACGATGGAAAACAGAGATTTAAGACATGATGACGCTACAGCATGGGACAAGTCACTATAAAGAACCGTTTTCGAGCGTTCGAGCGTTTTTAATCGTTTAGGCGTGAACGACAAAAACGAACAGAAGCTTTGAGACCTGAGCAGTATTAAAGTCCACTTGGCGCTTCATCTGTGGTCTTCCTGTGCTTCAAACTCTGTAACCTTACAAATATTTTCCCCTTTACCACTGCAAGGGCAAAGACTTCCTCTATCCTCCCTTCCCCCTTTAATGCGCGCTCACTACAACGGGACGAAAAAAATTAAGGGGGAGGGGGAACCCCTTTTTTTCTGCCCGTTTCCTCCCCTATCTTAAGTTTCTGATTCGTCAACGTTTCACATGACTATCACGTGCACACATTGAAAGTGTGATAAAGAGCCGGAACGAAACTAGACCGAATCTGAACACAGCCGACATTAATATTATTTATATTGAGACATTGCTTCGGACTGGCAAGAGCCACTGACGGGATAAACTTAAGTCAAGCTTATGTTAAAATTGTTTTGCAGTTTAGGAAGAAATTAAAATGCTGTCCTTTCATTCTAAGAGATTTAAGCTTAAGCTTTACTTTAAACATGCAAAGATGTTTGACAATACAGACAAGAATTCGCGACAACAGTACTAAAATAAACGCACTATTTGGTCTTTCTGCTTCGCTGCTAATCACTTAGATTTGTTTTTGTTAAAGCAGACGCTTGAAAAAAAGCACTTGAAAATAAAGTCTCAACGAATTTTTCATTTGCCTTATGCTGCATCTGCACGTTTTAGCTTCGGAATTTTCATAATTGGGGCGAACATCCTTCGTGAAGTGATGTAGGACTCTCAATTTTCCGGTCCGTACCGTATGTCATGGACCGAGTATCATCCAATCACAGCGAGCGTAGGTTCAAAGAGATGCAACAACGAGCGACATTCAAAAGCAAATTTCACTAAAAAACTGAAAATGTCTTGCTTTTGAAAATCAGCTCAAGATTCAGTTCTCGTTGGAAAATAATTCTGAAATGGTAAGGTTTGCCGTTCATGGCATTCGTAGCCATTAACGGCTGTTGGTAATTCATCTGCACGAAAAAAAATATATACACATCTTTATATAATAAGCTCAATTATGCACGCATTTTGTTGGTTTCTCACTTGTTATCTAGATTAGAGGACAGATGCATAGATTACGTCATCATTAAAAACTTTTTTCCCTCTGTTTTTTTTTAATGGCGGAAAGTTTTGAAAATTTAGCGAATAGTTTACCTGACTTTATTTTGTTTAGACACTAGATTACGTCAAATCGCCATTTTCGTGTTTGTCAAATGGGGAAAGGACCCGCTTTCGAGTTATTTTGAAAGATGTCGAAATAAACAAGCTTTTTGTATATTTTGTTTCTGTATTATATAAAACAAATAGATTCCATGTTGCCGTGTGTCTGTTCAAGAACATCAGTGACACACTTGGCTATCACCTCGTGTGCCACTTTTTTGTTCTTACCACATTTTGACGTCATCTGTGATCTATTACTGAAAAGACGCACGGCAACATGGAATCTATTTGTTAATTATACAATGGACAGAGTAAAACGCGCGTTTTGATTGGCCCAGGGGAGTTTGTGATTAAAGTACAGACGCACGAATGACGTAATGAGCCGCGAAGTTCTGCGCGCGCAAATCATCACTGCGGAGATTTTTAAAAATATTAGTAACTTTGCGCGAGATAACCGATATCAAAACAATGTGTAAAGCAAAAAGATACCATTTGGCCGTGCGTGTGTAATATGATAACGCACAGAGGAGGTCAAAACGTGGTAAAAACATCGGTCACGCTACGCACCTGCGGCTTGTAGAGTACTTCTTTGTTCTCACCGCGTTTTGACGTCATGACCTGTGCGTTAACAAGCACGGTCAAATGGATGCTAGTCGTTAAATATCGTACAGGCCGGTCATAGGTATGTTACCCGAAATTTATAAGTTAAACTCCATTCAAAGCAGGTTTTGCGAGAGCATTATGGAGCTGACCTAGCGTAGAGAGTTGAAGAAGAAGGCTTGCAGGAAATTAATTTTAGCAATTCAAGATGAAATTTTGGAATTCGGAAGCTTCAGCACTTGTAGGAATCTGTGAAGCTTTTTTGAAAAAAAAAAACAACAACAACAGCAACAAATGAATTTAGAACAGTATTGGTTACCTTTTTCTTAAATCAGCTATGTATTTGTAGTTTGGTGTCAACGACCCATTGGAGGTAATGATTGCCTGTCAAAAGAAAATGATAAAAATATTCGCCAAAAAAATACTCATGCATCAAGAGGCCTAAAAACATTGACTAGCAAAAGCTGTCGTAAAAGCTAGTGATACTTACATTTCTGATTGTATCTGACAAATGATGCTGGTCTTCAAACGGACCAGTTGCATGTGAATCAATCTGCAAAACATAGAACGGTTTTCAACTAAATGTCGTAAAACCAAAACCAAGTTATTACTGTGACCAGTTACAACAGGAACAAGACAAAATGAACCAATCAGAGATTGAAGCAAATAAAAGTATTTAGCGTCAAGCGCGGGAAATGCGTGCGAGCAAGTCACGATTGGTTGTGGTTTCACGTCTAGCTGGTTGAGAAAGTGTCGCGAGCTTTTTTAACCAATCAAAGAGAGACGTAAAGGAAAACCAAAACAAACACAACATTACTTTCGACACTCATTTGAAAACTGTTCTATAAGCTATAATCAACTACTCAATTGGTAAACGACAAAATTAGAAACAATAATTTTAATTTTAGACTTTTTGACAAATGGGCTGTCTTTGTCAGCGAGTTTAACTTTGCAAAGCATGGTTGTAAAAAGTTCTTAATAGCGGAGCCAGCGCGCTAGCGCGTCAGCGGAGCTCCATTGCTAAGGAAATTTGGTAATCTATCAAGCCGAAAAATTTTGGTAGTGACGTAGTAGTCACGTGACCGTCCGTCCGTACATCCGTACGTCCGTCCGTCCGCACCACAGGCCTACCAATACACTTCCTACACTGGATATAACTCTGTGCTGAATCCCGTGTGTTTTCGGCGCGAAATCGCATGTTGACCCGCGTTGTAGCAAAACAAGCAAAGACAACAAAAGTCAAAAACAAATTTGTTAATGGAAAAAAAAAGTTCAAAGGAACACTCAGTTGTCTTTTTGGTGGAAGGGGAAAAGTTCAATCTAGGCGACAGAAATTCGGCGATAAAGTTCAGGCAAAAAGTTCAAATTTGCCTCGTCGGTTCTGTTCAAACTCGGTCGGCACACCGCTTGAGTTCGCAGCTTTTCGCAGCGGTTTCGACGCCAAATATAGCAGAGCTAGTGCTTTTTGTTTTTTTTTCTGTCCACAACCATGGTTTTTACGGCGTTTCGAACACATTTTGCCAGGAAAAACACCAGCATTTTCATGCTGATAGGCAGCTTGTCACGAAGAAAGAAATAAGTATTAAAATTAAGTACCGAAACAATGTCAAACGCCCATGGCCTAGTGGACTAGCTACCGGCATCTCACGCCGACGAGCCGGGTTCGACCCTCAGCGGGAGCAAGAATTTTTTTCTTTTTTCTCTTTGTTTTTTTTTTAATAAAACGAGTTGGATGAGAGTATTTTCACAAATTAATAACTGCCAGCAAAAACAAAACAAAAGCAAAAAACAGACAAAACAAAAAGGGGGGCTCCGCTTTTAGGCTTGGCTAAATCTGTATATTATCATATGGCTGAACTGGTCCGCCGTGAAAAGGGGCTTTCTGATTGGTTCCCTTAGCGGTCCGAACTTTCATATACGGACCGCTAAGATGAACCGCGGCCGGCCGCTCACGAAAAGATCTCACTAAATCGTGTTTTGGAAAAATTTTAGAAGAGAGCAGAGTTTTGTATGAACTCGAAACCTTGTTCTTGCTTTCTTGTCTATAATTTTGGCAAGAACCTCTGCGAAAATGACAAGCCAAGAGGTCGACAGAGCCAATGCCTTCCAATATGTGACCCTCCATAAGATTTTCGATAAAAGGGTGAATGCGTGGCCACATATTGTCATGGATATGCACACATTTAAATGCACCTTCGCAAATGTTAACTACTGCATAACATGCACTTTAAGCCAAAACGATATACATTGGCAAAACAGCATGGAAACTAGGCTACCGCTTCTGCAAACACATGCAAGACACTGAAACAAAATCAGTCGCTTGACACTGCAATCTCCCTAATATCATTCATGAGGGAGCAGTGATCAAGAAATATACCTTGTTTCGACAACTCCGGGCTGATGGGCAATTGCTGAATTTGGAATACGTTTGGAGTTTTTTTGTGATTTAAACGCAACTCACTCACCATTTCCTGGAGCCATGGCAACAACAGTTTTCCAAAATAGTCAGTTGCTTCTCTTGGCAGCTGTGCAGGAAGATTGTCAATGGAGCAAATCAAAACTCCATCACCTGCCATTCTACAGGAAAAAAGTGAATTCAAAGCCTGGCTGACTAAATTTTTATTTACTACATCAATTGACAATATTATTCTTAGGACATAATTCATGAAAAATTGCCACCCTTGATCATCTAAATTTGAACAAAAGCTCAATGCAACATTACAAATAGCAAACAGGTTGCAGAGACAATTAATGTATTTGGCAAACTAATTAAAAAATAAATAAATACCCATCTGGTAATTACACTGACGGTACAACCTAATGTCCATAAAAAATAAAGAGTAGACATTAACTAATATTGATGACTCCTAGTTAATGGTTAATAGTTAATTAATAGTTGAATATTTACAAACAACAAAAACTATGCATTACCCAATCTGCGAGGTGCCTGACTTAATGTTGTACAGGTGAAATGGGTACTCTATTGTGGTACATTCTGTCATGAATTCCAATGATCCCTATCAATGGAAATAATAAATAAATAATGAATAAAGCATTTTAAAAAAAACATTTTAAACACATATAAAATAGATGCTCCGGGTGGATGAGAATTAATTCCCAGAAAACCCATATGCAGGTAAAAATGTCAAGAATGCCCTTGCCATTTCTGGAAAAGGATAGCTTGCAATTTGGTACTGTAGTATAAATGATTATAACTATAGCCTGGCTAGCTCAGGTTGTAACTACTGGGAGGGGGGGGGGGAGGGGGCAAACATTCCTGGGCCTAGAGCAGTCTGGACTCTGGTGGTAACTTTTCTCAGTCAAGTGCGGTAGAATATAATCATTTTGCAAACTGACAATCAGTAGTCAAAAGATCGAATCGAAGTGAAACACCTGCATATAAAACAACCATATTAATTATTCTAAACATATTTTATGATCAACAAGAAAAGCCCCAGGGGCATTTGAACTCGCCATTGTTCTCACTCCCTGCGAGGTGCAAATATATTATAGTCACTCAACATATGAGCCTTAGCCTGCTGGTAATGAAAGAAGCGACAAAATATTTGTTTGGCCGAGCGAAAACCAGGAGTCTGGGGCAAGTGACCACCAACTAAAAAAAAAAAAAATTTAAAAAATGGGTATTACTAGACCCCGTCCTGACGGCGGGGTAATAAATAAGGAAAACTCAAATTTGGACCCAAAAAATGGCCAAAGGGGGAGAGGGGGTGGGGGTATGCAAACCCCTCAACCCCACTCCTCAATCTGCCTCTCGGTTTAAGGCATTATGTTGTGGGCTCACATTCTGGCCTTATTTCCCAACTAGGGTCTTCGTTAAAAATGACTGCAGGTATTATAGATCTTAATGCTAAAATTCATTCAGATGATGTACTACTGGGCACTGTAAGGTCACCCAGTGACCTTGTTTTTGAAATAATGGCTTACATCACAATCAGCAGAAATGTCACAGATTGCCAGCAATCTGTGTGGCAAGCTAGGGCATCCTTCGTAAGCACTTGACCTCTCCATTGTCTTCAGCAAATTCCTTGCATCATCATAAGTAAGTAGGCGGGGTACATTAGGAGCCCAATAGGTGCCGTTCACCAAGACAGACATGTATGGTGCAATCTGTAAACAGGCAAATAATAATAATAATAATAATAATAATAATAATAATAATAATAATAACAATAATAATGTGCTATGCGCTCATGGTGATTTCTTTTTCCTTTTTTTTTTGATAAATATTGGGGGCTGGATATGTATATCTTATATTTATCCTCTCAGATGTGAGCTAATCCACTTTTGGGTCAATTAACCCACATAACAAACACAGTCTTGCAAGTATTCCAGTGCACGTTTTAGCACTTGCCTAAAACATCTGCACTGCATGCTCATGCCACATTCATTAAATTATCTTTCACAAGACATGCCTCTTGAACACTAATGAGGGGACTTTTTTGTAGTCCAAATTGAAGGCACGTGCAATTTGGCCTGGTTGCAGAATGATCAGTGGGCTTTCTTCTCTTGAACAGATGGTACTGACTATCAATTGAAATGTAAGATTTCCATAAGTATCGAATTGCAGAAGCACTGAACCTTTTCGGCAAATGTAGATCTGTATCTTTCTGGATGTGCATCATACTCTTCTGCATCAAACAATCCCCCTGCTTTTGGCACAAGATAGTCTTCACGGCTCACAACTGTGCCAATGACTTTTCGATGGTCTGTTGTCAAGAAATAAGAAAAGTTCATCAGTATAATTTAAAAACCCTCTAGAGCTACTAGCAAAGTCATCTTGGAAGCAGGCTATTATAACTTTATATGGAAATCAGATAGCCAGAAACATCTGTACATACTGTACAACTGTTCCTGGTAACAGTTTGTTAACGTTCAGCTGGGTTGCAGGGGTAGAGTGCTCTCAGAAGGCACTCAGCAAAAATTTTGATGCATATATAGTTTACACTATTTCACTCACTTACAAATGTACTTAACACCCTTTCTTCCTGTGTTTTTGAATAGGGCCTCTAGTACACAGGACACCCAACCTCTGCTGCCTTCAGCTACTAACACAATTTAGGAGGGCCAATTCAAGGTTATCCTTGCATCGATCACATAACTTATAAAGGAGCATTTTTAAGCAAAACAATATTGGAAGTTGATTACCAAAAAAGACAATATTGTTACATTACTGATAGGGCACTCTCCCTGCATTTCAACTAAACTTCATGACAGGTGGCAAACATTAATATTGTACAGTGAAACCTGAACAGCCACGCATTACATCTATTAATCACACACCCGTGCTCTGAATAGCTTTCTTGAGTTCATGAGGCTCAACATAGATGTGAGGCAGTTCCTGAAACATTTCCTGGGCACCCTGTAAAAAATTAACTCCGTGGTCAGAAAATCCATGTATAGAGACAAATACAGTAAGAGGGATTTGTGCATTAATGACTTGATGGGGCTTAAAAATGATAAATCCCTAGACTGAAAATCCAAGCCGTTGAAAAACATTCAGTGGCTTAGGCGAGCCAGGCTGCTCTACCATCTGAGCTACAAAGCGACAACAGGAATAGCGCATGGATGAATCCCATTTGATCTTACATGTGCACAGGAAATTTATACCTGTGACAAACACAGTACATAGCATGTATTACATCATGCAAGGAACAAATAAACAAGGATAACAGGGCTTCGATTACCGGTATTGCCTGAGAATGATTTTAAAGGGACTTAGAGGGCCAACATACATGTATGATCATGGACGTGTACCTGTGATACATTTCCTGAACCACTAAATACAAATGACAAAGGTCCAAAATGTGCTGGCAGTTTCCCAGCCTTGATGTCTTCTCCAAGTTCATAAATGGCCAGTTTGGCTGCTCTGCTATTCTTGTAATTATGGGTTGCACCCAAGTACTGGGAAATAAACAAGACTATTTCAAAATACCTGAACATGTTAGTAACTGGACAGAATGTGTCAGTATACACACTGTATTAGGAAAACCCTGCTAAAATAGCCCTGACAGACTAATTCCTGACCGAAGGTTGACCAAAACTTCAATCCTGTTTGCCCCCCATACCAAAATGGCACAATGAACCACAATAAAGATCTCTCACATCCAGATTACTTTTAATTAGGAACTACTGTGAGGTTTCAAAAAGTGTTCCTTAAGAAGCAACTTAATTAAATTAACACACAACCTTTGACTTTAATCGCAGAAACTTTTTCAAGTCAGTCTCAAGTGTCAATTACTGAGCTTTATAGCATGATTTATGAAGGTTAAAGTCATGTGATGCCAAGGTAGAATCCCAGGGGGGTACCACAAGTTTCAAGTGACGGGATGATCGAACAGGGGCAAAAGTCAAAACCCCCCAAACCCCCCCTCCCTAGGGCTTCCAACAAAACCCAAAAACATTCCTGGACCAAAAGGTAACCCCCAAAAATGCCATGCCGAATTTCCGAGCCTTAAAAATTTCCAGAAAGAAATTGAATGTTACTTTGTGTTTGTTTATATTCATCATACCAGCTGATTTTATCTTTTCCTCATTTAGTAGTCATTCTAACAACACTAGGAACACCCAAGAACATCTTCTATTTCAACAATAACATTATGAATGACAACTCTAAACAAGACCACCCAGGCAAGAACAAGTTTGGTTGTATTTTATTCCCAGAACTATGCGGCCGGGATACGAGGGCACTACCACAAATCTTCAGATTGTTTTGAATGCCCAAAAAAATCCCTACTTAAATCAAGCCACACAAAAATAATACTCGCCAAGTTTTCCTACCCAAAAAAAATCCCGGAATCGCAATTTTCAAACCCAAAAAAGTTCTTCAATCATCCCTGTCACTTGGAACCTGGAGTACCCCCCCCCCCCCCCCCCGCGGGTAGATTGCTAGGGCGCAATTGTATCTGTTGCCCCAGTTTAGGGTGAGGAAGAAACTCAATGCCACATTGTCTCCATCAGCCCAGGTGTATTTATAAATGGTATCCTGTGATGGACTAGCATCCCATCCGGGTTTGGGGGGGGGGGGGGGGGCGAAGGTAGTTATACTTCTAGTCGCTTTATGCTAAGTACCCGGCAATGTACTAGCATCCCATCCAGGGGGGAAGTAGCAATACTTTCAGTTGCTTCATGCTACAAAAACCAGGCTGAGCTCTGGCACGTGTGAGCCCCACATAGCTTGTTTGCAACTTAATTGACCTGCCTACGCTGTGAAGAGTCCAGACATTCAAGACATTTAGGAATGAGCTTACTAACCCTAGGTTCGCCCAGGGCCGATTAGATCGGCGCACGATTTAACACCTTGATGCGCCAAGACCAATTTAATCTGCCCTTGAAATAAGCAATGGTCTGATTGGTTAAAAGCAAGGCTGATGAGCAATGGGGGAACATTAGAACCAGTGAAATTTAGCCTACTATTGAGTTGTTCATATAGTTTTGTTTAGCATTCGCCTGAAAGTCGTGTGATCAACAAGTTCTGAGTTTCAGCATCTTCTTGTGCCAAACGAGAACAAAATATGGCCGCCATTTATTTTAAAAGCATTTGTTGTCCAAAGATGTCCGTTTTAAAAGTGGATCTGACCAAGGAAAACACTGAAATGAAATTTTCAACATCTTAACATTCTTTGATGGTGAATTGTTTTCCTCTGGCTTTGTGTTAAACAACAAAATTTTGAATTGATTTCAACTTGTGTTGCCATGATGTCGTCACCTTGCTAGATCGAGTGCACGGTGAAGAAGATGGATTCGAAGCAAAACATGTATCTTACTGCTTTTTATTTTGAACTACATCAAGAGATGAATGATTTTTGAGAATGCATGTGCTTTATGGGCAGCTGAGACTGAAATAGAAAGGTGTGGCAAATTGGGGGGCACCCCCTCAAAAATATGGGTGAATCTAGGGTTAAAAAATGTGCAATACCAGAGTGAACTGTACAACATTTGTTAAACTAAAACTTACCATGAAGGGGGTATGATGACCAAGAGCTAGAAGTCTTAATCCAAGTCCATGGAGAATATTTATCATTCCTATGTGTTAAAAAATAATAATTTATTATCAATAGAATTAATATAATGCAGAAAAATAAAAGCACAGTATAAAAAACCAATAAAAATAACAGAAATCAAGAGTTAAAAATAGAAATGAAAACCAAAATTTTGAAAGATTTTAAATTTGAACCTTTCGCGCTCACTGCGCGCCCTTCACCCAACCAAACAAAGACATGCCCCCAAACACACCCCCTAATCTATTAACATATTCAACGAGGAACTTTGGATGTTGTACCTCCGACTCCCGCAAACTTGCCGAAAGCACAAACTCTTTGCCCTTTAGCGTCTACCATTTTCTCATAGTCAACTATCCGAATGTTCTAAAAGATAAAACAGAAAACAAATGATCATTACTCGACGTGTGAAAATAGCATTTTCATAACAATACTGCAAGCCTGTAGATGCTGTTAATTCATGGTCGACCTTTCTGTGTACAACGATACACGCGGTTATATTAATGGATGGATCAACCTCGCAGCGAGTTAGATGAGTTTATATCTTGTTTTAGAAATCTTCATTTGAAAAGACAGTGAAAGAAATCGAACTTCGGTTAGGAATTACGTCCTGTATGACCGCAGGCAACTTCAGATGAGTTACAAATATCATAACCACTAAGTAGTGTGTTCCATTAGTGAGCGATCTCGATAGTTTAATACGTTTTAGCGGATTTAATGCAACCGAACTGTTATCTAAGGCAATAAAAACCTTGTTACCTTGTCTAGCATGGCATCTAAAAGCGGCATATTGGCTTCTTGTGCCTTGATCGTGTGCGAGAAGAACGCGTATGTCTTGTTTGGGATAAGCAAGTCAATTGGAACGGCCTTCACGCCGATTATCAAACTCGCAGGGGATAAATCTTCCGTAATAACAGCACCTGCTCGCTCGTATTCATCCATAGTATATGCTCGTCTTGTAGAAGGTTGTACAAGCACTTTTATCCCCTTGTTAACCAGTTCTGCTACATGTGACGGGGCTATCGGCGAACGCCTTTCCCAGACATTGATGTCTTCCCGCCTAATCGCCATAACACGCTCTGTTTTCTCGTAACTGAAATTCGCTCGCTGCAAAGACAGCAAACTACGCGAAATAAGGCCATAGTTGTTTGTTCTTAGTCTTTTTACAGTCCACATGCTCGTGAGCGGAAATTCTACGATACGACGTGGTATTCAGTACAAGAACGATGAGATGGGCTGCTACTCGGCCGGACTGGAAACCACTAAAAGTTATAGCAGCAGGGAGGGAAGGGGGGATGCAATCGGTTGTAGTAGGCTTGAATAAATTTTCGAGCAGTACCTTCGTGGAATTTGAGCGGAGAACAGAAAAAAAGATTCCGTTACCAGAAGCAGCAACAGCGCAACAACAACAATAACAAAGTAAAACCAAAAATAAAAACTTATCAAAACAAGTCCAAATTATCCACGTACATTAGCTAAAGCCCCAGTAATACGGGCAACATTTTCGTGCAACTTGTCGCGCAGCAATGTTGCGTTGCAAGTTGAGATTGTTTGTTGCGCATATTACCACCTTCTCGCGCAACAAATTTTTGTGTTGCAGAAAGTAAAAGCGACATCTACTTTCTGCAACATGAAAATCTGTTGCGCGGGAAGGTGGTAATACGCTCAACAAACAATCTCAACTTGCAACGGTAACATTGTTGCACGACAAGTTGCAAGAAAATGTTGCCCGTATTACTGGGCCTTAAAACGCGTCTGCATAGATGCGCGCAAAGTCAAAAAGGCTGGAGTATTGTAGAAAAACACTCTTACTATAGCCACAGATACAGCACACGATAAATATCTAAATGTCATCTAAGTACAGTATTGTGCCGAGCAGAATTCCAACAGAATTTCGTTGCTAGAGCAGCATTTTAATGACAATGCGCGAACGCGTGACGAAACTCCAAGCACGTTTGCGTGAGAGGCTATCTTAGCTCATATTTGTGCTTACTTTTCTCATTGGTCATTAAGGAGTGCACGATGTTTGTAAAGCGTAAATTGTCGCATAAAAAAGACCTGGCAGTTAAGCTTTTGCTTTGGCAACATCACAGTATGCGTTACTATGTTTTGTTCTTGTGTCAGTTATGCATCAGTCATTTCCAGCAGTGCCCATCCCCCCCCGGGCATTAGTATTTTTTTGAAAATTAACCGGCAAATGCCCCACGGTGGGGACAAAAGAGCTGGTCGAATGCCCCGGAGTACAGGTAAAAAAAGAAGTTGATTTCTTAGTTTTCTGGCTTATCTTTATTCTAACCGAAGCTAAATCAGGCCAAACTAAGTCTCAAATAAGTCTTATTTCTCTGTATTGCTTCAGTGATCATTCATTCTGTGGATCTACCGTCTCATTTTGTCCTTCTTAGACAAAGTTTATCACAAATTTATTGTCCTTGCCCGATAAACTTGTCACTGAAAGGAAGTGACCGTGCTGTGATGTGAAAATCACAAGACCGTCACTGGTGCCCCGGGGTAGACTAATGCCCGGCCCCCGGAAATGAGGAAAAATGCCAGGGGGATGGGCACTGCTGGAATTGACTGATGCATTACAATGCCTCAATATTTGCCGAGATATTCTTGATTTTGTGATTTGTATCCTCGCTGTAACCACTTGTGAAGTCATCACATGAATTATCTGATAGCATATCATATCAATATTATATTGCAAAAAAGAAAACGTCGTTTTTAATTTCTTCTTTTTGAAAGGCCTTTTAAGTAAGATTAACCAGTAGTTGTTACTTCATAGGCACTTGTTTCGATGCCGTAAGCTGTTTGAATAGCCCAATTTCGATATATTAAAATTCAGTCTTAAAAACAAAAGGCATCATTTCGAGGCTTAGAGGAATAAAGCCATATAAATCCTTATATTATTCCCCTAAGCCTCGTAGTGTTGTCTATTGAATTTTTATATATCGAAATTGGGCTATTTATAGCAACCTTAGGAAGCACGTATAATTAGTTAGGGTTACAAAAATAATACATAAATAAATAAATAAATAAATAAATAAATAAACAAATAAATAAATTAGAATAATAATAATATGATGATCATAATAATAACAATAATAATTTATTAATTTGCTATAGCGCTTTTTAACATATGAATGATCAAAAGCGCTTTACATTCACAACATACTGGTTAAAATTTATAAAACGAATCTATGATAGATAAAACCGATAAAAAAAAGGAAAAATGCTAATAAAAATACATTAATAAAATGAGAATAAAATGAAATATATTAAAACTACGTAAAAGCTAATCTAAGGCCCCATTTATATGGTCTCGGGTACCCGAGACAACCCTCGTCCCGAGACAATTTTACCGAGCGTTTATATGATAAGAAGTTGGCCCGGCTGACCGAGATGAAGTTCACCCTACTTAATTATTCCAAAATCTTACTTTGATATTCACGACCTCACTACGCCCTTTTCCTTAAGATTTTTTCGTTGATTTGATCACTGTAGCCTCTGTTTGTCTAAATTTTCCTTCTTCAGCATACATTTTGTTGATTTAGTCGTTTTTAAACCAAAAACCAGACGTTACGTGACACGTGGCACGCAAAAAGTCGTCCCGGGTAGGCGAGACAAAGTGTTTATATGAGAAAAAGTTGTCCCACCTGCCAGGGTTACCCTACCTGCCGAGATGAGACAACTCGGGGGGCGAGTTGTCTCGCCTCCCCGAGACGAGTTGGTGATCCTCATGTAAACGATTCGTTGAACTTTTCAAAGAAACAGGTGAAAAATTAGCTCGCCCAGGGTAACTCGGGGGGAGGGTTGTCTCGAGTACCCGAGACCATATAAACGGGGCCTTAAAAGATGTGTCTTGACAAGTCTCTTAAAAGCGCCCAGTGATTCGATTTCACGGATATCCGCAGGAAGGCTGTTCCACAATGTAGGGGCGGCAGCGTGAAATGATCTAGCGCCTAAAGTTGCCAACATGCGCCCCATAGTTCCAAAACAATAGTGTAATTCGATCTTAAAGAATATGCAGAACTGGACCTAATGCTAACTAAAGCGCTAATATAGCTAGGTGATATGCCATGTGTGGCCTTAAAAGTAATAATTAAAATGTTAAAATAGATACGGTAAGACACTGGCAACCAATGAAGTTATTAGAGAACTGGCGAGATACGGTCATACTTCCTAGTGTTCGTAATAGGTCTGGCGGCAGTGTTCTGGACTCGTTGTAGAATAAAGACTAAAGCGTTAGTGTCAAATTAATATAATTATATCGCTGGTCCAGGTCGGGCTTTTCCCAACTGATGTGCATAGCCTCCTTCAGTTTCAGGTGCAAATTGTTGGGGCAGAATTCTACAATTAAGGTTACTGTAAACCTTCGCGGGTGTCTTCCGGCAAATCTTCTCTACGCGAGTTGTTTTTCAATAAATCCTAGCAAACTATATATCACTATAATGCTTATAAAATGCAGAATCCGAAATAGTAATTTTTGAAGACCTTTTTTATTTATGTAAGAGCGCGCAAGCCGTCAAACGCAAAAGTGACTGAGTTCGCCAAAGTGAATTACGTGTCTTCGCGTTATCCCGGACATCCAAATAAACTGAACCATATCAATCAGGATATGATAGGCTAACAAAGTTTGTGAGGCTTTTTCGTTACTTTCATTGGTTCCCGAGAAAATCTATTGTAAAGTTAGACAATTGAAATATTTTGGATGGTCGTCACGCGCCGGAACATTACAAGAAAAGTGTTGGGAATTTCGTAAAAGCCTCACACACTTTGGCGCGTTGATGTGTGTCGAACACTTGGGCCAAGTTTCGTTCAAATCCGATAAATTTAGATACCCCAGTAATTCGTTTGAATTGAGGGAATACGCGAAAAAACAAAACTCGAGTTTTGGGCACCGAAAGATTTCGACATTTTTCGCACCTCATTAAAGCAGTTGTCAGCGTGGTCATGCCGCCGACCAATAGAACACAACGTAGGAACCCCCTAATGAGTGTCTCGACAAAGCGGCCTATGAAATTCGCGGGAAAAAGAAAGCCAGGGCACAATATTTGTTTTTTTTTGGACTCGGTTTTTTAATCATAACACTAAATCACCAGAATACTGGTCTCTTGGATCAGCAAGAGAACGAAGCAGAAAAGCGAGCATAATCAAGAACGTCGCATAATAGCGCTAATCAAAATCTTCAATGCGTCAAGCGATTAGACTGAATTCGCTGGGTGAAACGAACAAGGTTCTTCAATGCACACTTTTATAAATGAGTTTGATGTGAATTACCGCAAAAGTTCGGTTAAAAGAAACAACACTTTCTATTTTGGTAAAGGTCAACTATGTAGCTTGCTACAATGTGACCTTTCTTGTGTAAGGAAGGCAAAGGGGATTTCAACAATTTCGTAAATTTCGTAAATTTTCTGGGGCATGAAGACAGCCGGGCCGTTAGGTAAACAGGTAAACTGATAAAGGACATTGTTCCACATAAAACAGAGGTATTTCCTGTTTGATGCGTTGACTACCACCGAATAGTACGCGTCTTTGAGGTCGAGGGAGGCCACATAACAATTCTTTTCAACTAATTTATATAACTTTAGCATAGAGTATAGGGTGTCCATTTTGAAGTGATGGTATGTGACGTATTGGTTAAGACCCTTTGAGGTTAAGGATAAGCCTATGGCTGCCATCTTTTTTGGGTCTGATAAAAATGTTGGACAATATTTCATCAGGATCAAGGGAGGTGGTCTCAATAATATCCTTTGCTAACAGTTTGTCTGTTTCGCTATTAATTATGGTGGTTTCTTCTGAAGAGAAACTGACAATAGATGTCGCCACAGGAAAGGGAGGGGCGTCAAACTCGATGGTTGCCCCTTTGGAAGTGGTTAAGTGGAAAACGCGGAGTGCGGAGTGCGGAGTGCGGAGTGTGGAAAATGCGGAGTGTAGAAAATGCGGAGTGTGGAAAATGCGGAGTGTAGAAAATGAGGAGTGTGGAAAATGCGGAGTGTGGAAAATGCGGAGTGTGGAAAATGCGGAGTGTAGAAAATGCGGAGTTTTAAAGAAAAAAAATAAGGTCATATCGCCACACGTAGGTATAACCCAATATAACTCCTTCCCGTCCCATGCCCCCTGTATGGACCCTGAAAAAGCACAGTACTCTTAACGAAATGAAAAAATAATTTTGTTTGTTTGTTTGTTTTCAAAACTGCGAAATTTAGTGCTCGTAAAACACGTCTTTCGAATTCTAGAGAAATAAATGAAGTTGTGTAGTTTTATTTCCGGTTAAGCCATAGGAGTTGTTTCCGGTTTAGAAAAACAGTGTGAAGAAGTGCTACGGATGCGGTGACAATTTTGCAGAAAAATTTCGTCAGCCACCACACAACATCGTGGTCAAGCACGTCGACCGTCGGCAGGTACGCAGGGACGTCAACACAGGGGCGTTGGTGTACAGCACAGACTTTACCAATACCTATTACCATCCCAGTCCTGCGGATATCATGCGAAAAAACCCTGTTTTTGACGGACGTGTACATATTGACTTTAGCACCTACCACTCACTTGATGAAAGCCAGAAGGAAATGCTAAAAGAACATGGACTGATTGTTAATATCGTTAATTAACAGTAATGCTACACGCGTGGACTTGTTTTATTTACCTCAGTATTCGTTACTGTTTTTCATAGCTACAAAAAAAATAATGTACGATTTAGCAATGAAACTCAATGATGCATCGCTTTTTCAAAGAACATGGACTGATTGTTAATATCGTTAATTCACAGTAATGCTACGCGCGTTAAAATGCAATGATGCATGAAGGAGTTTTATAGAGTGTTATGTCTTGTTACTTGTGTCTGTGTGAAGATATCACCTTTAATTAAACATTTAAAACGATCTTACCAAGAATATAGCGGAATAAAAGATTATTTTTTAATTTCCTTTTCCATACAAGCTTTTTATATTCATTAATTTTCATTAATTTTCACGAGTACTTTATTCCTATAGAATTCGAAAGACGTGTTTACGAGTACTTAATTTCGCGATTTTGAAAATAAGCATAAAAATAAATTTTGTGATTTTTCATTTTGTTAAGAGTAGTTCGCCCTTTCCAGGGTCTGTACAGTGGGCAGGGGAGCTATATAGGGTGTGACACCTTATATAATTGAGTACGTGTGGCGATATTACCGTATTTTTTCGTTTGACCTTTTTATAACCTTTTTATATATTTTTCTTTAACACTCCACATTTTCCACACTCCCCATTTTCCACACTCCGCATTTTCTACACTCCGCATTTTCCACACTCCGCATTTTCTACACTCCGCATTTTCCACACTCCGCATTTTCTACACTCCGCATTTTCCACACTCCGCATTTTCTACACTCCGCACTCCGCACTCCGCACTCCGCACTCCGCACTCCGCACTCCGCACTCCGCGTTTTCCACTTAACCTTTGGAAGTTGTCAAAATTTCCCTGTCGGATGTTAGTTTCTGCCAATTACCCACAAAGTTGGCGACGCCGCCGGCTAGAAAAATGTCACATTTCCCCTCGAGGTAGATTTTAAGATCACGAGCAACTAAAGGAAATTCACTTACTGGTTGTTTAAGTGGGGCGGGACAGGGGGGCGGGAGACCGGGAGAAAAGGGGGCGGGAGGTGTACGGGAGGCGGGAGAAGAGGGGGCGGGAAGCGGGATTCCCAAGGTAGCGGGAAGCGGGAGAAAAAGGGAAAAATTACGCAACATTGCGTAATATTTCGCAATCGAATAAATGCAAAGGGGCGGGAGCCAAAAAATACAGGGCGGGAACCGGGATTAAAGGGTACGGGAAGCGGGAGGTTTAAACCCCCCTGTCCCCCCCCCCACGTTTAATGCATTGCAAAGAATGAATCATTTCTTTTCGGCTGTCTTTTTGTAGCTCGGTTTTTTCTGGCTCTTCCCTAAAAAGACCGCTTCTAATCACTCGTTTCTTATCGGCGATAAGAATGGCGCGAATGTCTTTGGGCGCCACCACCAGACGAGCTTATCGTCTGGCCAATGTTGTTGGCATGTTTAGCCTCGCGAATTTGTTTTGCTAAATCTGGACCAAAAAGCAGAGAGGAATATGTGTTCGAATCGTTTGCAATAGTGCATAAAGAATAAAATTCCGGCTTCAAAGAAGATTTGATTTGTTCCCTACGCAAGCGAGACAGTTCGCCCACGGCATGTCCGATAAGGGCAATAGCATCGATATTCTGGCTCAAAGTTTCCTTGTTCCCGTTAGCGTTTGAAGAAAGCAAGGTGTTGCAAGATTTTAAAATGGCAAAAGGGGCCTTTTGTAAAGCTTGCTGTACATTACCAACCCGAAGGTCGGTTTTTCGCTTAAAATTATGCATTTGGCTCCAGATTTCTGGGTTGACCTTTGCCACGGTAATATCGGCGCAATTTTCAGGTTTTGCGTGTTTGTCGAGCAGCACCTTAAGCTTGTCATTGGAAAGGGATATTCCCCATCTTTTCAAGGCTATGTTAGCCAAGTTCTGTTGGATTTTCCCCCCAACTGAATCCTCATCTTCTAGGGCTACCTCAAGGGTTTTCAGGTAAATCTCGTCCTCGTTTGCTGCGCCTTTAGTACTTTCGCGCGCCATTAGCACCCTTTGACACAGAGTCTTGCATGCCAAGGAGATCCTCGACATCCTCATCTGAGGGCGAAAGGCCTAACTCGTCATCGTATCTAGGCCGTTTTCCTCTCTCCAGCGGGTCTGTGTCGTCTTCGGAATCACTAGGTTCCGAAGGAGGAGGACTCTGGCGTCTCTTCCTTGCAGATCGGGAAGACTGATGGTCCATATTAAAACCACCACTTTCCGCAAGCTGCTTCAAAAGATCAGCCATTGACCCCATATTGGTGTTGATCTGGGAGAGAGTTGCACTCAAATCCGGGCCAGGTTGGCCGGGTGTTATGGCCGGTGGCAGAGCGGTATCGTCAGGTTGACTTGTAGAATTGCCAGGTTGGCGTACTGACGAGCCATGTTGGCTTTCAGAGTGATCAGGTTGGTTAATTGCATCGGTGTGGGCCATATTCGAACTAGTATGCAGATTAAACTAAATACCAAAACCTGTACAAGAATTGCAACAAGAAGATAAATGTAATTCAGAAAACACGAAGGGTTTTCGAAAAATATTCACGAACTTGAATAGGCTGAAGGGATAGCTTATCGCTGGATGTAGTTCGGCTGTGAAAGCGAGCGTACAATGGCTGGTTATGCAAGCGCGTGTGCTTCTCATGGTACTCCGTAGTGACGTAGGACTGATGACAGATAGAATCCAGAATTTTGCTGCTACTGGGAGGGGCAGACTGAAAGTGCAGACTTCTCAACAAAATTACGATGAAAGACAACTGTCGGCGCGTCTCAACAATGTAACAGGCAACACAACCTGCAAAGGAGAATTTATATAGCCGCCCTGAACCAACAAAGGATTTCGTTCAACAATTAGCTCTCGGACGTACAAGCAAATTCATACCCCCGCTGTGCGGCAGGGAAAGAGAGGAAGTTGATGCCACAGAAGTACGGGGAAAAGATACATTCCTTTTGACACGACTTTTGACCTCATGATCTTTATGACGTCTTATCTCATATCTCAATTGAAGAAAAACCTTATGGAGGGTGACATTCATCCCCCCCCCCCAACTCCTCCTTGTACGTCGGAGATAAAAGGGACCTGGGAACATGAGCCAACCGAGAAAAGCGATTATTGATCCAGACCTAAACGAAGCCGGCCAGCCAATCAATCCGCGGAAATAGCATTGAAGGGCGTGACCGAGGCCGCGTAGTGATATTTGATCCCGACCCTCAACTGGCTCAACAGAGGCACCGAGCACCGGCATCCCGTAAAAAGGCCACGAATAACACGACAGCGCGCGGCCATGGGTTTCTTGGAGCGTATAAAGGTACTCACAACCCTTCGACATGCTGCTAATTTGCCTCCCGGTTCTGTAGGAGAAGGGATAGCCGTAGGCGTGACGGAAAACGAACTGTGACGCTAGAGAGCGCAGCCGAGTGAGAAGGCACAACGCACGACTCTGATATTTGTGTGGTTATCTGATATGACTAGCATACATACGTAAGTCCTAGAAAGCGAATGGAATCCTGGGACCGGTCCTCGACTTCGCCTAAAGCAACAGCTCGTGGGCATAACCTCGAAGAGTATCGCCATGTTTGGATCGCATGACGCAGTGGAGAGAAAAGAACTTCCCAAAGACACAAGAATCGTTTGCCATATGCTTGGCATTCGGACATTCCACCCACTAATTCTAGGATTAGGATTATACAGTTGACTTGACGTCAATGAGCATCAATTGAAATTTAACTGGAACTGCTTTTGGGCAATTCCATTGCGAATACGAGAACACTGCTAGTTGGGCGAAATGCGAGCCCTTTGAGAGGTCAGCGCCTAATACGAGAACGTCGCGACGTCAGCACTAGATGTTGAAGGCTGAAAGCACCATGGCGTTTGAAGCGACGAGCATAAGGAACGATGACACTAGCATTATGGAGAATCTAGCCATAATTCCACTACATGCGAAGGCGGAGTGCTAAATGCGTGATTTTATTATAGTGAACCAAGCGTGAAATGTAAGGCCAGTGGAAGACGCTAACTGCTAATAAGCACACTATGAAAGCTCCAGTCGTCTAGAGCAGTCGGTCGCGCTTTGCCAAATTTGTGACAAGGGACGACCATACTACGACGTAGCCTCCAGTTTTTAGTGGAGTTAGGAGGGTAACTGATACGACTGCCCTAAAAACGACTGCGTGGGAGGCTATTTTTTGGCCATGTCATGGTCGTCCCTTGATGCAAGCACACGGCGAATTCAGACTGCGAGTTACTCAGCGAGCTAGTTGCGGAAGCAATACGAGCACATTGGAAATTTAGCGGAAGATGTGAACGACGGGCCTTGCCTTGGCAGTAGAAATAAGGAACAGCCATGATCAGCTACAAATAAACGTGGGGGTGGAGAGGTACTCCCTTATATGGTCTATACTGGAATGTGCCGCTGGACAGGGTATGGTTTATTTTTTGGAGGCCATGTTGGCCTCTCTTTTCTAACCAGAGTGTTCAATTCTGTCCTAAACAGAGTTTGGACTTGTGCTGAACAGGGTATGGTCAGTAAAATTGCCATTGCTAAATGCGGCTTATACAATTTTAGTAATCCTAGATCGAGAACGTTTCCTTGTCTTTGAAACACTTTAAAATTGTGTATCATGAGGGCGTGTGTCAGGTGTTTTGTCATTTTTCGTAAAAAGGGACCTAACTGGAGGGTTGTGTCCTAAACAGGTTTGCTATTTTTGTTCTAAACAGGGTCGGGGTTTCAGACCCTCAATGGCACCACTATAGCAAAGCATGGGTAAAGTATCTTCCCCTCCCCCTGAGAAATGAACCTTTACTTTTTCTGGTCGGGGAAAGAAGGATATTGTCACTTGCGGGAAGGACGGGGCAGTCACGAAAACCAGCACGACACGAACACACGGCGAGTCTAGGAATATTGCGAGTACGTGCTACGCGCGTCGAGCGAGAAATGCGACAACACTGCAGGTGGACCGCGCAGTAGAATACGAACTCATCCTCCCGTACGCGCGTGAATGTGCTACAGTGGGGAAGGATGATTGTGACGTGTAGGGCTCATCTAGCGCCTTGTGCGTGCGAGAGTCCCCACAAGCAATTTACGCGTAACCCGACCAATTTATTGTACGTTAACGTTGGAGTGATCGTAATGCGATCGGACACTCTGTTCTGCTTCAAAAGAAGGTTACATAATTTTCTCTCAAACAATTCAATAATCACGTCCCAAACTCTTGGCTGTTATTGTGTGTCAGCACGTGATTTATTCAAAAGAGGAGATTTCCCTCTTACAAGCCTGGTGGTTAATCTGGAGGTCTTCTCGCCACGCTTATTTTTAATATTTTACAAATTACTCTAATTTATAACAACTAACAACTAGAGTAATTTCTAATTAATTCTTAAGCAATTTTCTTTCTTTTCTTTTTTTTCCTCTTTCTTTTCTACTACTTCTGTAATTCTTTATGTGGCAAAGCTGAATAAATAAATAAATGAAATAGATCGAAGGTTGAAGCACCGGTTGAATTTGTTTCGCACTGTCTTCATTTGCGTGATGACATCATTTGTTTAAAACTCCGGATAGATTTTAAGTTGGACGTCTGGGTTGTGTTTGTTATAACTGAAATTTCGTCATACTCTGGTCCCTTGATAGAGAGTCTGTGCTATACATTTTCTCTATCTTTGACCGGACTGAACAGTATCGGCGTTTGTTACACCCAGGACTTCGTTGTACAGGAGTTCGTTATATAATAGGGGTTCTACTTTATATTTTGATTGAGCTGTAAGTAACAATAAGCAAATACGCGTTAATACAACGAACAGCAATTGAAAACCTTCTGTGGCTTTTTCATATAGGTTATAACATTCTGTTACTCAGCGTACACCACAAGTTAAAAAGCACCTGTTAGGAATTAGAATGACCTGCCAACACCACCAAACAACATCGCTAAGCTGCTTTCATATTTTCACCACTTGTTTACACGCCCTGAAGGAAAATTTGGAAGTTGGTTATATAAACACAGGAGCAGAGCTTTTCCAAAGCCAGAAACAACACTTTTAAGGACACTTCAAAGGTGCGTGTGAAAAAGAGTAAATATTCGTCATTCGCTAATGTTTCGTATTAGTTGCCCTTTGCATTACACAATATTTTAATCTAGCACAAAGAAATTTGATGAAATTGAACCTGTATACGATTAATACAATATGATACAATGTTAGTGAAGTTTTTTTTTAATGTTACTCTACAAAGATGGCTACCCCCGCCAAGAGAAAGCGAATTCGTCGTCAGCTTTGCAGAAATTTTGAACGAAATTTGTTGTTTTCAAGGTAGCCATCAGCTTGCACAAAATGACTTTTTGACATGCCAGAAAGTTTTGACTTCGGTTCACGCTGCTCTTTTTGGTAGAAAATCAACATGAATTGCAGCCTATCCAAACACAGCGAAAACAATATCTGTATGTAAAATTGATCCCTTAAATTTTGATTGACTGTTAAGTTGCATGTA
Source organism: Siderastrea radians (assembly GCA_964017195.1). Taxonomy (NCBI): domain Eukaryota; kingdom Metazoa; phylum Cnidaria; class Anthozoa; order Scleractinia; family Rhizangiidae; genus Siderastrea; species Siderastrea radians. The sequence goes on along the minus strand of OZ024899.1, from coordinate 31,678,377 downwards.
TCGATTCTGCTATATAATTATCACATTTTTGCTGTGAGATAGGGTGGATTTCCAGTACAAACATACGATTAAATTGGTTACATTGACTTCCAGGTTAGAGAATCCATCCATAATGACCTTTTTTTAACAAGTAAGTTTTCGTTATTTTCACATCGATCTTACTGAAATCTTCCGTTAAAAAAAAAAAAAAACTTTCACGGAAAACAATAATAGAGAAACTGATTGTCTCTACGAAAAGCAACGACCGGAAATGTTTTGTTGCGTTTAAGGATCCTTAATCGAGCCTCGACGGCTCTCACTGACACTAAACCTAATGTATATCGTGTATCATGAAGAAACACCTGGCAAGTGCAAGATTTACGCATCTGTCAGCTTATATCAAAAGTGTCGCTCGTTCGCTGCTCTCAGACACTATTGAGTTTTCAGTTGTTTCTAACCAGCTCATCACACGTTGACCAGCTTAAAAATTACAACGTGTACTTTGTTATGTCTATCGAGCTGCAAGTAACAAAAAGCAATTTCTCGAATGAAATTAAAGTCAAGACAAAACAAAGGACGGGCAATTTGAAATAGTGGCGTTCATAAGTAATATCATTTTACTAGTATGAGTGTACCACCCGTAAAACAGACCTGTAAGGACTTCGAATGACCTTGACAATACAATATTAACCTATAAAACATGTTTCACTGCCTTCTCATTTGCCCACTAGTTTTCACGCCCTGAGGAAAGAATTTCAAATTGATTCGGAAAGACGAAAGCAAACTAACTCCACAGTAGCAAGCAGCACTTTTCAGGGCAATTCAAAGGTGTGTAAATTAGAGTAAATATTTGTTTTAGATTCGCTGTTGTTTCGCATACAAAAATTGTGTCTATTCGGGTGTATCAACTGTCACCTATATCTTTGAGGGCGTCAGATAGCAGAGAGATGTCGTCTCTAAAGTCTTAGTTAAGGCTAATTTACACGCTGCGATTTGTCGGGCCAATTTGTCACCCACTACAAATAGGGGGGCGAATCGGCGCGTGTGAATGGTGATCCGATGCGCGCGCGACTGCAATCCGACAAGTCGGCCGATTTTAGGAAAATCTGTGACCACTTCGCAGATTTTCACGTGTCGGGCCCGATTTTAATAACGAAAACGCAACCTGCAAAAGAGTTGGCGCAAAACAAATTATATCTGCGGTATTTTAGTTGAAAACAAACTAACTAGTTATCACTAACCATTTTGTTTTCCAAAACGTTTTATAACAAGTTTCGACTTTAAAAAATGCATGTGCAGCGGCATTCGACGATCAAAGTGATCAAATTTCGTGGTCACTTCATGTAGCGTGTTGCGACTCCGGCAAGGACTCCCTAATAACACACCATATAATCGCCCACCTATTATTTCATCGTCTGCTATCACAGAGTCGTCACCGCGACTCCTCCCCACTTTGCCTGCTGTCGATGTTAACTCGAAACTTTATCGTTGTTCAACAGGATAATGAAACTGCTCTTTGCACTGTCCTTGTTGGTATTTTGCACCGCAAGTGAAGGGACAAGTAAGCGTTTTGAATTTTACCATACACTTGAAAATAAAATCCATATCTTTACGTCACCTCGCATATAAATATCCGCTATGCCGTAAGAGTGAACTGCAGATGTAACAAACGAAACTTGAGTTGTTATCGGGCTCGACAGTTTTTTTTATGCTCGCGCCCTAGCAGCAGGCTTTTCACGGTCAAAATTTTACACGAAAGAGGTTTTTTAAGGAAAATACCCAAAATAGGTGGGCGCTTTAAGTAACTTACAAAACTGTTTTCGGGAGCTTCTCTGGTCTCTTTTTGGATAAAGCAGCTTTAAACCGAAGACTGCTTAATTTACCTTATAGTTAATTGACTAACCATAGACCAACTGAAATGACGACGACCATCGCAGTTGATATCTTTAACTACGATGGTCGTCATCATTTCATATTTCATCCGGAGCGGCTCACATACATGAGCATTTCATACATTCACATTCATTCAAAGACCCACTATCAGATTATTGAAATGGCTTCAAGAATGACCACAAATTAAACATCGAGATTAAACCCAAAATAAACATCAAAACGTGCCATAAACTCACTCACAATTTACATTTCGCTTTGACTGAATCGGCGAGTCTTAGTTTAGTAGTTAAATTGGGACAGAAATGTCACTCACTTCAAATGCATGAAGAAGATAAAAACATAACAATATGAAGAGGACAAAAAGATCCCACAACTGAAAAAAAATAGAGAGCTTGTTAAGGCAGAAGGACTTTTCAGTAGTTCACTAAATTAGCAGTCAGTCAAAACTCAAAACAACCCACTAAATGTGCAGATCAACAAACAGAATTAAGTAAACAACACAACTCAGCCTAAAATATTTACGGTTACTATTTTTCAAATAAAATACACCAATTGCGAAATACGAATTGCTAAATAAAAACAGGACGCGTTTAGCGGAATCTGCCCTCATGGGAAATCTCCTGACATCAGTTTTCTTTTTAAACAATAGAGTTCTTCAGTCGAAGGCACTATCGTGTGATAGATTGCCAGAGGAAATTTGATGTTCACAACAAGTATTTGTCCGAGAACGTAGTTCGAGGGCTTAATATATGAAGTTTGAACATCTAATTTCCATGGGAGCCTATCACTCATAGGGCCTGAAACAGAAGGACTCTAATGTTGTTATTGTACAACGCTAAATTTTGAGCGAAAATTGCAAATAACGGGCACTATGCGCTGATAGGCGTCCGCTGAGGAGAGACACTATCGCGTTGCGTGATCGGTTTCAGCCAATGGGAGCACTCCAATATTTAGCGTTGTACTATCAATATTTATAGAATAAACAACGCTCAAGAAGTTTCCGCTAAGTACGTTACAGTTGCACGTGATAGCTCAATATTTGTTGCGATGCAATACCGTACGATAATTTGCAGTAACATTAGTGTGTTTATCTATGCAAATAGCCAGGTTGTATCTTCTAAGGAAGTAGTAACTTTCGGTTTTAAGGGTCGCCGCGTTGTATGAACGTTAAAGGTGGAGAGGGGAACGACCTGCCCAATCTCGAAATTCCAAAAAGAACATGGCTCGAAACACCATCAGTTGTGAAAATAAATAAAGGTAAGGTAATAGGAACCATATTTAATAAAAGAACAAAAAACTACTCAAATTTTAGTGTTTAATGGCTTGGCTTCGGAACGTTCTTTCACTGGCCTGCGAGCAGGCTTCTCGGGCTGCGCTTGGTCGGCAGTGTTTAATAGGGAATATGCTTAAATGTCTCTGTTTTGTTATTCCTGGCGGCTCTCAAGGACTGGCGCTATAAATTGAACATTGAATTCCCTTCATTAACTTCCACGGATGTTAGTAAGGATGTTTTAAGACGAAGTTCGAATGTTGTCTGTTTGTCTCTTGTTTAAGAAACAACTTTTTATTATTATTATTATTATTATTATTATTATTTTTGAGGAGAGGGAGGGCGAGGAGGGGGTAGGGGGCATCTCTTAGTTTATTTTTTGTGGGGACCAAAAGCTTTGCTTGTTTTCCCTGTTACTAGTTTGCAAGATAATTCGTTGCTTTCTTTCTCCGAGCACGATTGTTTCTTCTACAAAAACGTGCTTAAAAAGTTTCAACTCATCGAAGCAAAGCAAGCAGAAACACCTAAACCTGAACTCCGGAATGCTGACGTCATTCACCGGAAGCCTTTAATTTTCACTTCCTTAACAATGCGCCAAAAGTAGGTCCGTGAACCCTTACGCTACCTTTTTCCGCCCTGGTTACTACAGTTTACAAATCTAGTCTGTAGATTCTATCTAGCCTGAGGAAACAGCTGACGTTTCACGAGGTTGCCACAGAGCCCTCACAAGACGACCTCTGAGTTACGAGGGCAGAAATTCCATAGTGATGACGTGATACTACCCAGATCTTGGTAGTGCTTCTGATTGGTTGAAAGAAAATTCCGTTGCTTAGACGCTCCGCTCGTTACTCAGACGTCGTTTTGCGAGGGTTTTCTCAGGCTCTAGACTCTATCTTGTCTTATTATAGGTCACTATCGAGCTCTTGGTCGAGTCATTCATGTCAAATACTTAAAGGAACAGCTTGAGACACGAAAAAAGTTGGATTTTAGGGCCGTAAGAGAAACTATGGATAATTTTGTTGAGCGACTGGATATTTTTGCAGACACAATTTACATTGAGGTAAGTACGGAACGTGATGTTTAAACGGACACTGTCATCAATTTTTAAGATAACTTTGAAAAGCTGAAAGACCTATTCTAATCCGAGGAATCCCAAAAATACTGGTTGAGTTTCGTTTAAAACTACTCTACCAGTTCTCGGAGACTATAATTAAGTGTGTTTGGCTGCGGATCGCTAGGGTGGGAATTGTAAACAGTTGGGAACAGTTTTTCCTTTCTTTCATAGAAAAATTGCCAGTAACTATGGTTTGTTCTCCCTTTGAAAAAATCGTTTGATTCCTTCTCTTGACGTCCTAGGAGTATTCTGTGTTCGTGAGAAGGCATTTAATTTAAATTTCAACACATTTTTCACCCAAAACGTAAAAATTCCCGTGAGTGTCCCTTTAATACACTAGAGTGTACCTCAGTCGAAGCCCTATAATGCACGTGAAGTGAAATTATATAACTACTTCTTCATTTTACATTTTTTTCTCTTAAGTAGTTCCCAACTCATTTCTGGTTGTTTTCCTTATTCAAAGAGACAAAATCGAGGAACAAACATGGTGCACCAGCGGCCGGCCCCCTGTCAACTGTCCTGTTAAGCCTTCTTTCAATCCATCTATCTGTTCCCACCAAACGATGTTTTGGGGTTCATTGGCTGAATTTCGAACAAACACCGGTCTTAATTCGGAGAAACGTCGACTTTGGCTTTGTTCCGTACATTCCATCCATATTTTTCTTTTCTTCTGAAAGATTGCCCTTATTTTAACTCCAAAGAAAACTTATGACATATCCCTTACTGGGAGGCTTCTGTTTATTCATTCTACTGAAGAAGCGCGGTAGAGTTTGCTTAATTTACAGACGGCTGGCCTTCAACATTTCAAACTGACAATGTTAACAACAAAAAAATCTTTTTTTTAGGACCAAGTTGCCTTTTTCGGTATCAAGCATGTCAAAATAAACGCTCGGGAGATCGTTGCTTCTGGGGGAAGTAAGCTCGAATTCTCTGCACCAAACTGGGAACAGCAATTTAAACAACGAGTAACAACCGGACGGAAAGGAGATGACGGTGAACGCGGAGAGGACGGACCGCAAGGTAGGTCAAGTCTAAAAAATGATATGATATGATATGATATGATATGATATGATATGATATGATATGATGTGATATGAATTTGAACATAATGTGCAGTAGAAGCAGAAGGCATATTATTTTCAAATTCACACTGAAGATGGCAGGCGTATCTGCCGAAACATGTTTGTAAAACTTAAGAACGTCGTGTTAGTCATTAAATTTATAACTTCACTGCTATTATACAGGCCTTTTGGAAATAACATAACATACATAATATAATATAATATAATATGATATGATATGATATGATATGATATGATATGATATGATATGATATGATATAATATAATATAATATAATATAATACAATATAATATAACAATTATTCGCCGAAGGCGAAGTGAATATTTCCTGAATATTTCGTCTGGGGATTATTCCACAATATTCGCTGAGCCTGAGGAGAATAATTGTTTTAGTATAATTGCCCAGGTGATTATCAGAGCAAATGCATTTTCTTTTTTCCTTTCTCCAGAAACATCAAAAATCGTGCGTTGGCCATTTTGAAAATTAGTGATATGATATGATATGATATGATATGATATGATATGATATGATATGATATGATATGATATAACATAATATTTAACAATTATTCGCCGAAGGCGAAGTGAATATTAAGCAAATATACTAAAATACAATATAGCGTTACTTTTAACTTAGTAAAAGATGCAAAGAAGTAAAAATGTGTCACATAGTTGAATGCCCTTATCTTCTATCTTATCTTCTAATTACGTTTTTCTACTGAACTGGACAAAGCAATTCTTGGTGGTGGTAGATGCTCCCCAGCCAAGGGCAAAATTACTGAAGTCGGCATCTGACTTGATTTTTCTTTGTTTACACACTCGGTCCACATCCTCATGTCTATACAAAAAAATTTAGTCCGTTGTGGTGTATTCCACAGTGTATCACTCGAGAGAGTTTTTTAAATACCTTGAAGTATGCACTTGAAAATATCTTCCACCTTAAAGATGCAATTTAAAAAGCAAATGAAATAATAATATCCTGAAGTTGATAAACACATAACTCCTCACTCCTCTTAGAAAGCTTCGTTTTCCCTTCCTTCCCTTTTTTTCTAGTGGACGTATTGTGTGACAGCATCATAGGCGACTTTAATTTAGATTCTAATGGAGGAAACGGCCATGAAGGACAAGATGGCGGTGATGGTTTTATAGGACGGAGCAGTCTTGATCAAGTAAGAAGCGTGTGTTCAATCTCGGTATTGAATTTCAATCTAGTCTTTCCACTATTTATGATTTTTTTGATATGGCAAATAAATAAATAAAAAATAAATAGCGCACATAACAAGGTCTTATATTATTTTGGACAATCTCGTTTGTTTACTTCTTAAGGTGTGTGACGTATTATTTGATGCTTTTACTTATTAGGAAAGTACTGCAAAACACTTTATTTCCACTGCAACTTAATATACAAGCCAAAAGAATGCCGATTTGCAGACACAAGCCAAATAAGAACAATTGAAAAATACACCGTTAAAAAGAACAATTAATTCAAAGCAGTATCAACAATGGCAAAAATGTATCCATGAACCAAAATTTGCCACAAAAAAGAGAGCTCGCTTTTACATAAGGTAAGGATTAAAACTGCGTGTAAAATGTCATGCATCGAAATGCATAAAAAGGGTAAAACTATCCAGCATAATTTGAACGGTTATTTCAACCTAAAAATCGGACAATTACAACCTAGCGGTTTTAAAGTTACATAGGGGGGCTTCTAACGTCCCTGCCCCAGGTCCCAGAAGGTAGAAAAAAGCCTGGTCTGAATAGGGTTAAAATAACCGATCTTAAAAGGTTGCCTTAACCGAAATATATGGTTGTTTCAAGTATAATCATACCCGCCATTTTGGTGTCCGCCATCTTAGATCCGTTATCTTGATTTTCTTTAAATTCATCTGCTTCATAACAAGGAAATGAAGCCAGTTGAGTGTAAAAAGTTTATTTAATTGATTAACAATGTCTTAAACTTGAAATTTATGGCGAATAGTGAATTTATAGCGAGAAATTACTTTTTTTTTTACCAGTTAAGTCCGCCATCTTGGATTTTCACGTTTTAAATTTCACGTTTTCCTCAAATTAGCACTAAATTCCTTTTTTAGTGAGCGGTTATTCCTAAATGATAAATTGTTGCTACTAACAATTAATGTAAAATCTACAAATTCGATTAGAAAACATTAAAATAGTAGCGATTAAAACGAGAACCGTGATTTTTAAAAACATACCTGGTCAATGAACACTCAACAACAAAGTGAGCTGAAAGTTTTTTCCTCGCGAGCAACCCGGCGAGAAAAATGGACGAGAAAAATCACTTGCCAGCAAGTTTAAATTAAGCAGAAATTCCAACAACGTCACCAACAAACATCACCAACAGCGTCGTCTAACACAAGTCAAAATTGTTTGAAGAAACTGTGCAGAAATAGAAATTTAAGCATTAAGCGTTGTGTTTACAATTAATTTCTTTCATCGATCGTCACGTCGATCATTGAAATTGAACAAACGGTAGGTATTATCAGAAAGGATTTCCACTTCAAAATATCAAGACAAGACATAAAATAAAACACAATGAAATGGGGCTGGAGCATTTAATAGAAAGTATCACACATTTATGGCGAGTCGGTGCGAAAATCATGAAGCAGTCTAAACAAGTGCTAAAAAAAATACAGCTGCAAACTACCAAGAAGGAAGGAAGGGCGAGATTGTTTTTCGGCTTTAACATATAAAATCAGGACACTGGTTTACCTGCCCTTGTTGTAGCTCTGTGTTCCAACAGGTCCAAATGCTCAGATAGAAATTGGATGCCATGTAAACGGAGTTGAATCGCTTTTCCAGTTGTTTGAATGTTGTTTTTACCATTCCGTCCGCAACCTCTAAACCGAGAACAACTGCATTTTGCGCTTTGCGTTTAACAAACTATGATGGTGAATTCTAATGTTCCTCGCTACAGTAATCTTGCTTCTGAGCTGCATAGAAAATACCTCTTCAAGTTCAACTGTTCAAATTTGTTCTGTCTTCAGTTCGATCAAACACGCACATGATGGCTCCGTTGTGCGAACAGATTACAAACTTGTCCAGTTTCAACTCCAGCAGCTATATGGTGAAATTGTACAGCTTCAATCCGCTTTGAACGATGATTACAACAATGTTCAGGAAAAATCAAACATGTACCATATTTCATAGCCAATAATTTGAAGATTTTCTTCCAAAACGTGTGCTACTTTGTTCACTTTCGAGCAGTTTTCATTGATTCATTCAGCTTTGCAATGAAACGCTGCAACACTTCGCAAGGTTTTGGCGCCTTTTTCGTTCAGTCATGTGATCGATTCTTGTTCCGCTTAAATTTCCTTTCTCATTTTTCCCGTTCTTTCTTGATTTTTTTAAAATAGTGGCTAAGTTTTTAATAAAACAATTATTCTACTCGGGCTTGCTGGATATCAAATGATTATAACCAACTCGGCGCTACGCGCCTCGTTGGTTATCTATTTAACAATTATCCTGCGAAATCGCGCGGAATATCACCTGATACTTAGCCGACGAGGCCGTAGGCCGAGTTGGCTAAATCAGGGGATATTCCGCAAGATTGAGCAGGATAATTGTTTTATTATTCAACAAATTCCCATCGACTACCATTTCAGAACGAGAAAAACTACGGCTCTATGATGAAAACGCTAAAAGCTAGCAACACAGAAGCTTAATAAAAATCAAAACAGAACTTCAAGAAATCGAAGTTTACTACCGTTCACTTAAAAAGACTTATTTACAAACTCATCTTTGGAAATGACAAGACAAAGTAAAAAAAATATTGCTACCTTATCGAGAAATATAAGTCCTCTTCCTGTGAATTAAAATCTTTTCAACTTTGGTCTTTACAACTTTCCGTGAGCAAGTGTGCTGCTTCGTTCGCAATAGCATTTTCTTGGTTGAGTTCTCACTATGAAAATTCCAAGTCAACCTCTGGATATCTTTGTGAGCTGAAGCAAATACTTGTTGACTTTTTGAGAGCACTTAATCGTGGAAAGTTTCTTCCAGGGAGTTAAAATTTCCGGAGAACACTGCTAAAACTGCCTCGCTTTTCAAAATGGCCACCAAACAAGCAATGAAAGAAAATCTGCAGTGCACTTCCAAATATGGTCATTTACGTATATCGCAGGATATCTGTCATGTACGGATGACAGATATTGAGGGCTTCCTTACCATATATGGGCATAGTGACAATTTGTTGAATAATAACATTCGATATCCAGCGCGCCCTCGTAGAATAATTGTTAAATATATATATATATATATATATATATATATACACACACACACACACTTATTATTATTATTATTATTATTATTATTATTAATTATCATTGACGATTGTATTTTTGTTTCAGAGACCCCCACAGCCTGTTTCAGCTTGCACTGACCAGAGCTATGATAACTGCAAAGATGTTGCTGGCGAAGTGGGACAACCAGGAGGAGACGGAGGAGACGGCGGAGATGCAGGGGCGCCAGGTGCAGTAAATTAAAAGAAGAAGTGTTCCTAAGTCGATTTACTTAGGTAAAATGTTCTGAGTCCCCCCAATGGAAGTCGAAACTATGACCTTCCAGGTGCCAGTTGGATGCTCTAACCACTGAGCTATGGACGACTCGTGTCGAGCGAGACCGTGCAACATGGTTCAAATGTGACACAGGCTGCGATACTCCAAGGCTCGATGATGTCAAATGCGATAAGTGTAAACATGATGAGTGGAGTGACTTCTTCTTTTAAGGTAGCTCCGGACGTAAAAGGATTGATTATGAAAGTTGAGAAACTGATCTTTCTGTTTATATATAAACAACAACACCTGTGGCTTATCAAAGACAGGCCTCTACAAGCTGGAGTTAATTTGGGAGCCACTTAGTGTTCCATGAGCTACATGAATTCTTCACATTTTTCTGTTTTCAAAGCCTGAAACAAGTGCATATAGCAAAAATGAAAACCCGCAAGAATTTTTAAACTAAATCGTAGTTGCTAGAATTAAAAATTAAACCTCTGAATTCTGCTATTCCCCTCACATTTTCAGTATTTTACAATACAGTAAGAAATGCCGTTGCGTTCTATAAAATTGCATTTACCGGTATTATGTTTGCGTGATTACTTGTCGAATGATAATCACCAACAAAATGCCTGTGCTGAAGGTTCATTGAAATCTTAGCATGTTTTAATAATAAATGTTTGGATTCCACAAAATTAAACCAATGTAACGTTTGTTTGAGAGTCTCCATCTAGTAGTGACCTATCAGATGCAGAGCAGGCTTAAGCGATGTCCCCGATATCATTAATAAATGATATTGACGTTTAATATCTTAAGAAATTTTCAGAATTGTTGTTTTTTTAATGTACTCTTTAGTTAAACGTCTTATCCTTTTTCCCACTTGTAGGTAATGGTGGAAACGGTGGACGCATTAAGTTTCGCTTTGCTAATTCTAAGTTAACTGGAAAGTTTCAAGTAACAACCTGTGCAGGAGCTGGAGCACAACCAGCCAAAAACGGAATCGGTGGAAAGGGTAAGAGAAGCTTTGCTTTCTTTCTTGAAAAACATTTTGAACGTTGTGACCTTACCGGCTTGAGGGATGTCTGTTTGCGACAATCGGTGGATCTGGTTTATCTCTGGATGCTTCAACATGTTCTAGCCAATCAAATGATAGCTAGTTTTTTTCTACAGCTTATCAGGTGCAAGGGTAACAACAAAACCATTTGTAATTTGACAGCCAGATATCGATACGATAAGAAAGGTCTCCTAGCTCAGAGGTAGATGGCAACTGTGAGTTGCTAACTTGGTTAATTGATAGTCAAAGCATTTTTCAAATAAATGTCGTAAAAGCAAAACCAAGCAAGTAATTACTTTAACCAATCACAATAGAGACAAAACACAAAATCAACCAATCATAAGTCGACACAAATACAAGTAATTAGCGTTGAGCGCGGGAAAACGCCTGCTAGCAAGTCACGTTTGGGTTTGGTTTTACGTCTGACTGACTGAGAAAGTGGCTTGAACGTTTTTATCCAATCAGAGAGCGTAGCAAAGGAAAACCGAAATAAACACATTACTTTCCACACTCACAATGACATGCGGCTAACCTAACCTCTTCAGATAGGACATCTGCCGGCGCACGGACTTTGCAACTGTACGTTTATAACCTTTTTAATATGCAAGCCAGTGCTGCCAAACGTGGTGAATTGTAAAATTGATCTGGGAACAACTTGGTACACAAGTCATGAATCATGAATATGATTGTTTGAATAAAACAGCTTTCAGTGCAACCACCTAAGTTTCCCCTGATGCACAAAGCCGACCTTTGTTAAAATAGGAGTCTTTCATCAAGTTATCTTAGAGCAGTCTGCTTTTCTGTTGAGCCCTTTTTTGGTTGCAATTTTGTTTTGAATAGTTTCAGCTCTCGACGTTTTATCAAAGTATATATATATAAAAACGAATGTTGAAAGTCACCGTTCTGGTTTATCAGTTCTACCTGACGGGAACACCACAATACATGTATAAACTTGACTGTGCAGCTTTTTATTTTTATTTTTGTAGGTGGTAAAGGAGGCATAGGAGGAGAAAAAAGAAATTGCGAACAAAAACGCGGATACGCTATATCAGTGCATGGGGTAACTGTAACTGAACCTGATAAATGCATAAGCAACGGACTTGGAGATAAAGCCGCCAATGGAGCACCCGGGGATGATGGAGCCAATGGAACAAGTAAGACGAGAAAAGTCCCAGGGGCATTAGACCCCGCCACTGTTCTCTCTCCTCTCAGGGACTAAAATGTATTACGGTCATTCAAGATACGAGCCCAAGTAGTGTAGAGTAAGTTTGCGACGGCCATCTGTTTCGCAGAGCGAAAACCGGGAGTCTGGGGCTAGTGACCACCATAAAAAAGCAAGAAAAGCCCCAGGGGCATTAAACCCCGCCGTTGTTCTCCCTCCACTCGGGGTGTAAAATATATTATGGTTACTCAAGATACAAGCTCTAGTCTGTGTAACGAAAGACGCGACGAGTATTTGTTTGGCGGAGAGAAAACCGAAGGTCTGGGCCAAATAACACGAAAAAAAAGTACGAAAAAAAAATAAACGGGTTAATTACTAGACCCCGTCCTGACGGCGGGGTAAAAACCAAGAAAAGCCCCAGGGGCATTAGACCCCGCCTTTGTTCTCCCTCCCCTCAGGGTGCAAAATATATTACGGTCAAGATTCGAGCCCAAATGGTGTAGCGGACGTTTGCGACAAATATTTGTTTGCCCGAGGGAAAACCGGGAGTCTGGGGTTAGTGACCACCAAAAAAAAAACAAAACAAAACAACAACAAAAACAAAACTCAAAAAGCCCCAGCACCCCGCCGTTGTTGTCCCTCCCCTAGGATACGAACCCAATTGGTGTAAATTTTTGAAGTTGGTCATTTTTGGTACCTTTGACGTGTTTGCTGCCATTCCCCCAACACCCGTCTTCCTGTGATAACATGAATCCCTGATAGCATGAACCCCTTTCCCATCCCTCATTCCTTAGTCATCAACCTGTTCTAGCCTTCGCGAAGAAGAACGTGACGAAATATTTTGACAATAGCGTGACTCAGTTACGTGACGTTTTTTTTTTAACGAACTCACATCTCAGCGTATTAATTCCAAATAACTAGGGTACAGAAATCTAAATAGATTCATTGAAAGGGAAATTATCCTAAAATCTAAAAGGAAACGGGTATCTACTGGGAAAAAACGTAAGAGTCTATTATTCGATGAGTGATTTGGCACAAAGAAGGAACTTCCCCGAATAGGCTTCTGTGTTTCAATGACGCAATGCTTACGTGCTACGGCACGTAGCATGAATCGTTGGCTTTCAAAGGTCGCTAACACTTGCTCTCGTCGAAGAGAAGTTAGCTCCGTTAAAATCCTTGTACTTTTCTACACAAATTTCTCAAAAGATTTTGGCGAAGCAAAGCAAAACTGCTAAAACGTCCATGCATTTCACTGTTGAATGTTTAACCCGTTTGTTTATCAGGCTAGGGTCGATTAACCCGATCGAATCGCCGCCTTTTAAAGCTTGCCAGCATCTATGTCCTTGCTCTCGTCGAAGAGATTTTTTATGCCATTGTATCCCCCTATTAATAGTAATTTTCTACACCGTCTTTCATGAAGATTTTGGCAAACCGATCCTAAACGACTGAAGATGATGCTTATGTTGACCGAAAGTTTGCAACGCGTATTTGTTTAGCCGAGGGAGGTCTGGGACAAGTGACCACCAAAAAAGAGTATTACTAGATCACGTCCTGACGGCCGGGTGAAAAAAAAAACCGGTATTACTAGAACCCGTCCTGACGGCGGCGTAAATGAAAAAAAAAAAAAGAAGAAGAAGAAGAACACGAAAGAAAAAAACTAGACTCCGTCCAGACGGCGGGGTAATCAAAACTTACTTAGTAACTTTAATTAGTCTTACAGTTCACACCCAAAGTATGAAACGTTTCCTTATAAGTTTTAAAATTTATTAGAGGGGGGGGGAAGGGAATGCAGAGACAATCAGCAGTTCGAATAGGTTCAATGTACTTGTTTCATACAGGTTTGTTTACAACTTCTTAATGGCGATTCCACGAAATAGTATTTTTTGCGTTACACCTTAAAAACCTACATTTACAGACGAAGAACTTTTTAGCCACGTGGCTCAATTAAATTTACTCTACATAGAACGGGCTTTTTTTGTTTTTTGCTTTTTGGGGGTGGGGATGGGGCGAATGTTTTACTTTAACCTGAACATATCACATAACAAAGGCGGTCCCAAAAAAGTCGCAAAACGTTCCTTTCGTACTGTTCCTCTTTGTTCTGTAATAAAGATAATAGCAACTTTGTTCCTTGACCGCAATTGGCATGAATCTTCTTTGGGCTCTATAAATAGAAGTTTTGATTTCGGGCTTTTTTCAGCTCCCAATGTCAAAGGACAAGACGGATTGCTGGATGACTCTTTTCTGGACTTTGCACCATTCCTACCTGCAGAAGAAAAACAACGCTACCCAGTGGAACTACTCGAAATTATGAACAGATTGGCTGAAGACCGGTTGTTAGCTAACAGTGCTGACCAGAGAGGCAAAGACGTATTGACATTTTTAGCGAGCTTTCCAGACGAGGGGCCGGATGTTAAACGCATAAAAGATGGTGAGGTTTTATGAAACTGACTAAGGATAACATGTCGCAACAGACTCCAGCGTAACATCAGCGTAACATCAGATAATGATTTTCTTATTCGTTGCTTTTCGAATATCCAAGCAAAAGCCACGAAAATTGCGCATATTAATTGTTTACGGATTTGTTTTTGTTTTCATGTTCAGTGGCATCGATATTTCGATAATCACGCTCTTTTGACCCTTGGACGTACAAGTGGGGTGCCGTGCAAGATGGTGGCCCCAGCAGCGTCACAGCCCATAATCTATACCTCATATTGTAGAAAACATCCCAGGCTTTAACATAGTAAAACCCAAGTGGGAATTCCGTCAACCCCCTCCCCCTCATCCCCTCCGCCTCCTAGTACCCCGGGGGGGTGTGACTGTGTGCCTGTACGTCTGAGGGCTGACACTCTTAGGTGAGGAATGGTGGTAGTGCCCCTCCTAGTACTCAAGTACTGACCCAAAAGGGCCCCGGAGTTAATAGTGTTATATAAGTTCAGTACGTAACCCTTTCACTCCTAGTACTGGCCAAAGTAAACATTCAAGAAAAATCCCAAATTTCGCTTTTTTTTTGGTTCAAATCCTACAAGATAAAATAAAATAGCCACATGTACACTCTATCCTGAAGCCTTCAACTGAATGTGGCTGAGAAAGGAGAAGTTTGATAAATAAATAAATAAATAAGTACAAGAGGTGCAAGGAGAGGCGAATACCTCCCTTCGCGTAATTAATTATTTTTTGGTTTCGTCAGATGATGGCCCTGCTATTGAATTTGTATGGTTGGCGAGAGTCCCCTGATATCGGAAATATCAGATGCAAGCCTTAGTGCTTTTACACTCAGGTTTCAGCTAAGGTTCTCAGCATGTAAGAGGTGCTATTTTTACAATTTTTGGAAATGATGGCAACGTTGCTAAATGATAATCGCGTCACAAATTGTTGTTTTCCGTCAAAGCTCATAAGCCCTAAATATCACTATTGTCTTTTAGAGAACATAATGGGTAACTTTTTGAGATCAAAACGCTTATTGTAACCAAATGACATAAAAAAAGGATTTGCAAACAGCATCCCTTCCCATGTTCTCTATGGCAGTTAAAGTTAGGGTTATTAAGTCTGGACCCCTTTTTTTTCAGACGCCAAGAGAAAGCTTCGGTACGTAGGAAAAGACGGCTTTGATATTTTTAGAAACGTCAAACTTTTCGCCCCTAGCGTTAAGTGGGAAGGTCTTGAAGAGATCGTGGAAGATGTGAAAGCAGCAGCTGTGAGTTATGAGGAAGCCTTTAATAGTATTTTGTCCAGCGTACAGAGCAACAATAACTTCAAACAGGTTAGTCAGTTAAAACTTTAATCCACTAAACATTGTCTTCGGTAAAAGACCAAGTTTTACATGGTGTAGCGGTTAGCGCCTTAAAGTGCCACTGAGAACTGATGTCAGGGGATTTCAGCTTATAAGCTTGTAAACAAACTGTTCAAAGTTGTTTTTCTCGCCTTATTGGCGGGAGTTCAAAAAATGCGCGAAATAATGCTTATACAGTGATTACTGTTCAGGCACAAGTTGCTCAAAGAGTGGATAACTCTTATTCAACGGATAAACGGCTGTCCAGCTATTCCAAAGGTTGGTGTTTTAAGCTTTGGAAATTTAGACAAAACACCTATAAAAACTCTAGAATTTGATGCTCGCGAATTCTCAAGCATCGGTTGATCGATTTTGTTGTTTGCTTCGTTGGAGAAATAAAAGAAGTTATATTTTGTTTGCCGTTGTTTATATCCATTATATATTGTAAATCATTGAGATTTTTGGCCATTCTTAGCATAGTATGGGAAACTTTCTTGAAGAGCCGTAATGCTGTAGTCATCTGCCAGTCAGCTCATGAAGCTTATCGTGTCCATCATGCTACAGTGGTCGCTTAATACATTGAAACACAAGTGCTTCGCGTTTCTAAATATTTTGAACAGTTTTTTAGAATTCTTAACTTGAGCCGAAAAAAATGAAATATACCAAGACCTTCTTTTAACAACTGGAGACCTTGTGTGACCGGAATCTAAATATTTGTAGTGCAAATCAAAGCCACAAGGAAAATTTTCTGCTGCTCGATAACAACATGCGGACCGCCAAGGAAACGAAGCTTTCACTTGCTTTATTCACTACGTAAAAATAACTTGACATCTAATCATTTTTCTTGGTAGTTCATTTACTAAGATTGCTATGACAGTTAAAGAAATAACATTGTAAAACCCTTAGACAAATAGTAGCATGTGATATTTTTTCCTAACTTAAATTTCCACGCAAGACGAGCCGACCTATCGACATGATCGAAGCCTTTATATATTTCGATCAATAATGTCAATCGACTCTTCAGTGACAGGGAATAAGGAGAAAAGTTTCTCGACATTCAGGATGGTTTGCTATAAAATAACTGTCCATACTTCTAAGCGATTACTGCTTTGAAATTAACACACGCGGAATCAAAAAAAAAAAAAAAGGAAAAAGGCTAAGCAATACAAACTATTGGCTTAATCGCGGCGGTCCTGCATTCGCCCAGGATGCATTTTATGAGGACCACGCCGAAGATCTTCGCGCTAGCAGACGGCAGAACTGAAAGGGTTTTCCACAAGTAAAATAAATTTTAAAATACGTTAAAAGAAAATAAGTTTTGCACAATGGTGGATGCGTTGAAAAAGAAACAAACTATCACTTCAACTGCGTTAAGATTAGGTACCTTTCGTCTCGTTTTTTCCGGATCTTTCTTTCCATGTAGTTGGAATGGACAATGGAATAATCGACCTCTGGGATCCTTCGACATGAACAGCCCTCTGGAAACCGTGAAGTGATCAGAACAGCCGACAAAAATACCTCTCGGGTTGAAATTTGCACTGTGTGTGAGTACGAACATTATCCATTTTTCCATTGCGGGTCCGCTCGCAAGGCTTTGATGAAGCGAAATACCAGCTCGGTGGTTGGATTTATTGTTGTAACATTGTACAACACAAGTAATACCCTTCATAACTACTGCAGCAACAAAAATTTCAAGGCCGTACAGCAAACAGTTGGCACGAAATCTTCCCTCGACAACAGTAACATTTCCCGCGGCAAGTAACCGAATGAAGCCTGACTTGGTTTGAGATGAGCCTCTAACGTCACTTCCGCTAATTCGCATGCCAGCTTCCGGAACAAGGGCCAGTAATGGCGGCCATAAAATCTCGACAAAAACCGTCCGAAAAAAGCGACTTCCAGTCATCGTAATGAGTTGAAATTTGGCATGGTGACTAACAACCACAGACTATTTTCGAAAATGCAAAAATATGGAATACGAAAATTCTGGTCCCAGTGGCACTTTAAATTTCAGATCTGAAGGTCGGTGTTTCGAGATCCCTGCCATCTTGTCGTTTCCTTAGACAGTAAGCTTTATCCCGCATTGTCTCCTTGGCTCGTGTGCGACTTTACCTTATCTTACCTTTGCAAGGTTTAAGATGAAGAAAGAGAAATAAGGAGAAATTACAGTAGCAGTATAAGCAGTATTGTTTGTGCATAGTGGATAACGTAATAGAAGCTTTGAATATGTGGAGCATATTACACGGCGGGGCGAAGATATGAATTTTATTTTCGAGTGGTAAAAGCAATATTTTACGAACAAGTGCAGCGAGTGAGTAAAAAATTGGTTTTTACCACGAGAAAATAAAATTCATATCTTTAAGCCGCCGCGTAGTTTTCTTTTTTTTTATATAGACAAGAGTATTTTTGCACTAACAACACTGTAAAATCGGGGAATTACGTCATCGATGTCGTCACTGGTGAGGATATGGAAAATACGCCACTCGAATCCCGGATGTAGTTTCGTATGTTCTGCCTGGGGGGGGGGGGGGGGTGAAGGGGGGCACATTGTGCCCGCGCTGACTTTAACGAATTTTAAGTTTTAAACGGCTAGACGAATTATCACCAAATCTCAAGACCTTTCCTAAAATTTATCAGAGAAAATTTTCCTGTGTTAATGACATGTCTATGATGATTGACGTTTCCATAGCAACCGTCTACTCAGGAGTGAATTTTGACTATTTTCTGTCTTCTTTCAGGTTTCCCTCCTTCGTTTGTAAGAAGAAGATAGTTTTTTACTTTTGTGTGCTTGTTTTGATTAATTATGTTTCTTAGAGCAAAATCATATATTTTTGGTGACGTCATTGTCAGCTGTATGACTGCAGGTCTGGGATTCAAGATGGCGGCCTCAAATTCAAAATGGCGGGCTTCTGAAGTTATTGTGACGACACGTCATAATTGACACTTTATAAGCCCAATCTGTTAAGCTAATGACGTGCTACAAACGTGCTAAGTTTCATCGCAAGAGCTTTAATACTTTTTGAGATCTACAGGAGGGGACACTTTGTGCCCCCTTAGGCTCAGAAACTCAAAAAAAGCCCAGGCAGAATAGGGTTATGGCTTGCAAGGGCGCGCAAGAGAAGGTTTTCAGCTTGCCAGCGCCCGCAGAATGGCGTCACGGGCTACTCCGTGCATCTGTACTCTGATAAGGCACGCTGTTTCAACCAATCAGAGCGTGCGTTATATCGAAACTTTATTATAAATTAAAAATATATGTATTTGGAGGCGAATGTATGGTTATGCAGCTATTCAGCTTGCATGTGGCTGGCAATATTATAGATGAACGCAAATATTACCCATCCTACACTCGCTATCTGGTTGCGTAAAATCGGATTATTTATTATTTATTAAACTGTAAAAAATTTTTGTGTTCATTTTGCACGAAAGCATTTCCTTAGTTTTTGGATGAGCGTGCGTAGCGAAATCTACTGAACACAAAGAGAAACACGGAGAAACTGATTTGGAGCCTAACTTCTGTGAAATAATTTAACATGTGCCATATTTCTAAATGGTCTCAATCTCAATAGACAGCGCAATTATTGAAATAAACAATACCTTGAAACTGGCTTGGGGTATCCAAGCTACTTTGTTTGGGGCCTGTTCGAATTCAGCACAGTTTTAACAAATGGGGTTTAGCGAAGTTGGATACTGCCGTACACAATTGCAAAAACACGGGAAAGTTTGTTTCTCTAACCAAACGGGCTCGCTCTACTTCATTTTTGTTAATTTCCAGTGTTAACATTCTTTTGCGTTCCAAAAAGAGGAAGAAAAATCCCGAAATGGGCGATTTTGACTTTTCCAAACTTCTGTTCCTTCGTGTGCAAAAATATTCTCTCTACATTTGTTTGCATTGTGTTACCAAATACCGTGACCAAATTGTTTAACCAAATTTGGATATATGATGTCACAGGTGTAGCATATTAGGTGTACGTTATGCCACCTTTTGTCGTGGTTTGCACAGAGAGATCGCAACGATATTACCAGTATAGTTCAATTTTTTCTTTTCCCTCTACCTTTTTTGAGATCAACCGAACATTTTAGTTTGAAGCCATCATCAAGCATCAAGCAACGACGAAGAAAAGAGAGATTGTGTAGCTTAACACGAAAATTTTGGTGTATTTCGGGATGCAGCAAAGTTGAACTTCAGTAAGCCCCATTTGTTGAGCTATTTTGTCTACAAAATAGCCTCATAGTCGGCATGCAGCCTCAAGTTTCTGGGAAGGTTGGTTCTTTGGTTGGTTGGTTGGTTGGTTGGTTTTTAGGTGGACCATGTTCGGCATTCCCGACGACTGTCGAATTTTACCGAAAGGCTAGTTGTCGGGGCCGGAACAAAAATGTAGATGAGAACGCACGGAAAATTTTGCTACTAAAGCGACACTACGAAAGTGTCCGGATTTCATTCGCTTGATTTTGGATATTTATATATCAAATAGAAATGGCTGGCTTCCTTGTGGTAGGCTTCCTTAGAAAACGAATCGTCAGCACAGACCTGGTTTACACGTGAGCGGCAGCGAGTTCTAGCAAACAATCCTTTGTACGCATGCGCACAACTTACGCTTTGAGTTATATGGTTCAACTTTAGAGTGTGAGAAATAACATGATTCTGTGCAGGGATGTCCCATAGTAAATGATAGTAAAAAGATGGCAAATAGTTTGAAGGTATAAAAAGGGCAGAATCGTGAATTTCGAACTAAAACGAGTTATTGTTCGCACCTTTTGGTTGGTTTTAAAATTAATGCCCATGCCACTCGATCACTAGGTCCGTCAAAGGCACAAGGTCGACAAGGAAAAAGATTGTATGGGTGCCATAAACGTTACTCGTACGTGCGACTTGCTAAGCGCAAAGTTAGAGGTGACTTATCAGAGAATGGGTTTCTGGTTAGGCTGCGTGGCGGTAGCGGGATTGTTTGTACAAAGTTTGAGCGGAAAGATCAGCAGACAATCAAATCAAATCAAATCAAATCAAAACAATTATCACCTCCAATACGAAGACAAAAACGCAACAGCTCTACGAAAGATTCGTTTCACAGTTTTATAGATACAAACATCGGTTATCATTTTTCAGATTACGAAAAACGCATAAATTTACTCATTCCCCTCTTCCTTTTAAGTTTCTCCCTTTTGTTACAACTCTAGCTAGCTGCCACGAAAGCCAATAAAAAGCGCTGAAAACGAACTTATGACAGTCTCATGAAAGTCTTGTCACTCGCCATTGAACTTTGTCTCATCACATGTTTGTACGTGACAAAACACCACTTGCTTACACAAAACAGTAATCTGATCCCACGCTCAATCATCATAACACGTTCTTTACACGTGAAACGACCCACACTAAACATTATCACATGACTGCCTGGCCCTGCGATAAAATCCCCCCCCGGACCTATTAAAGCACAATTTGGCCTTGAGTTGATCACGTGTACTCCACGTGATAAAATTCACGTTGTTTACCACACAGGCCAACCACTCCATTATTCTCGAATTCGCTCATTTAAAATTCCAACGATTCTGTTGCCCATTACCACCTCTCTACATAACAAAACATCCCTTAACATTATTTTCACCCAATTTTGTATCTTACTTTCACATCAAAACGCTCATCAAAAGAAAATTTATTCGCTAAACACAACCACTGATTTTTGTGTGGCTTCAGCGAAGCTGAGACCACTACCGTGTGGCACCAATATTTTTGCGGGAGTTTAATTTTGTGAATGGTGATTCTTTTTGTGTTTTGCAGGACTAATTTTTGCGATTGGGGAAACTGTTTATTTTTCCTTGGAATTAATTTTTGCGATTTTCCGGAAGCCGCCTTCTATTTGGAATTATAACATTCTCGTTTTTTAAGTATAAACAATCGAATGCAGGTGAACAACATGCAGATGTATAACACGTTAAATCAGTTAATCAATGGAGTACCTTCAGACGATCCTTTTCCTTAAAGCTTTTAACAGCTTAATACTTGTAATGTACCGACTGCAATTTCATCGTTTTATTTCTGAATGTTTTGCTTCTAATTTCGTTTTATTTTAGAACGAAAGAGACGGTTTAAGTAAATGGGCACCAACATAATATTACATGACATGTAAAAGGCGATGTTTGTATATAAATTTCGACAATGGAGTAAATTTTTGCGGGAATTATTTTTTCCGCGGGAACTTTTTTTGCGGATCGTGAAAAAACCGCGAAAATCATAAAAATTTGAATCCCGAAAAAATTAGTGCCACAGTCAAGCACACGGTATGTCAGCACGTGCGATGTTTCTGGCGTTTTTGTCAGTTTGCTACGTGACTAGTCACGCAAGACTTGCACAAGTCACACAATGGCATGATCTTTTCTAACAAGGCACGCTTATTACTCGATTTTGGCCGTGTGTTCCAAAATGTAAGTCCGTGTGAAATAATGTGGAAAATAAAACAGAGCTTATCTATACATTTGTCTGGATACGGGAGTTGCCACGTTCGTCAAGCATGATGTCACCCAAGAAGAAGACGTACGTGAATTTCAAGATCGGCTATTCTCTTCTGGTTCAAACAGTACAGAATTAATTTTTGTGACAACTTACGCTTCCTACTAGATCCAAAATATTTGTCCAGGGAAAAATATTCTTTCCATTAGAAAGCCACAAAATTAAATTTCAATCCATTGAGCTGCCGAGAAACATCTGAGAATGAGCTTCAGAAAGGACTGTTTTGTATTATTTTGTTTGTCCCATATTCACACTGAAATTATGACATTATGAAATTATGAAATTATGACCAGCTCCCAGTTGGCTTGTTAGCTCAATTGGTTAGAGCGCTGCACTGGTATCGCAGAGGTCAGGGTTCGAATCCCGGCAAGCCTGATTTTTTCAGGCTTTCTTTTCGCAACTGCATAAGTTGCATTAATAACTACAAGGATCTTCTTTACATTTATTTCATATTCACACTGTTGTCAGATATGTTACAGATCTTATCTCACTTTCTTCTTGTTTTGTCGTAATTTGAAGCCACACTTGTACGCATTAGCGTATCATCTATTGATCAATGACGCATACGAATTCGAAACCACTAATATAAACTCAAACATTGATCTTTGATCACCCTCAAATCTGTAAGAAGCCCTGGGAACGAGGTTGCACAATATCGGACACAGCTTCACTTATAAGGTAAACTCTGTCTAAAAACCAGTACTTTTCGAATGCTCAACGCTACTCAAATAACCAACATCACAGTAGTGTACCTTGGTACACGCACGTTCATTCAATAACCATTTCCGTACCTCTCATTGACAGCTACAAAATAGCTCACGCACGCTTTGCGTGCCTATGTTTAAATTCGCTGTCTTCGAAGTTTTCCCAAAGACAGCAGCATGGATACCCCCAGGCCATTTTCAAGGTATAGTTATGTTCAATGTCTCTACTGTCTATTGAACTCTATTCAACGAGGATTAAGACCCTGTGGGGTTATGGCACATGTTAAATTATTTCACAGAAGTTAGGTTCCAAATCAGTTTCTACGTAAACGTCAGAACATGCCTTTTAGTTTGAAATTGTTTGTGCTCATTCAATTTCGCTACTGTTGTTTTGTAACCGTCTAGTTAATGAAAAGGACTTTCCCGCTCTTTAGTTTACCAGCGCGATGAAAGTTTATAGTACTGATTTTCAAGATTAATTTCCTGTGATTTTGACCTCTCGAACCCGAGAATCGATTTCCTCGTTTTATCCGAAAAAAAAGCGCTTCTGGGGAAAACGAACCACATCAGGTTTCTAGTTTTACCAATACCCATTTATGTGCAAAACATGAAAGAAATCGATATTACAACTTCTGCCGCCGAATGCTCGAAGTTTACTGAAAGTCGCTCTTAAAAGCCACAAAAGTTTACGATCATCCCAAGTCCGTATGTGGATGGATCTGTTTTCATTTTCAGATGGCGTCTACAATGAAGAAAGTTTCATCCTTACACGTGAAGGCGGAAAAAAAGCGACTTATCGAGTCCAGACTAATAGCGGAAAGTCAAAAAAGGATGTATTTTAAGGTATCTTAGTAATAGGAGGCAATGGTTTGGCTCTTATATATACTCCTGTTATCAGGATTCACGTCACCCCACCCTACCAAGTGGGATAAACACTGGGTGAGGTTTGATAAGTCCTACAGTTTCCAACAGGATAACGTTTTCCTTCATTCGGTGGGGGAGGGGGGGGGGGAATATAGGGATTTGTGTGGCATCTGCATAACCAGCAGAGAAATGACAGTGCTCGCCAGCAATAGGCACTTTTTTTTCAGTCACTCTTTTCAGACCTGTGACACCCTACAACCCGGCAGCACTTTCCATGAAAGACGTTCTACACGAACTGTTCCGTCTCCGAAGTGAGAAAACAGCATATTAAGCAAAATACATTATGATGATGACAATAATATCATTTTGTGGTTGTCAAACGAACACATGCTGTAAGAATTGCTGCATCAAAATACTGAGCAAATCTCTTTCACTGCAAAAATAGCATCTTAGTAATGATCTAAGAACCGATGGGTGGCCAAACGGACTCACAAGTACACGCAAGTTCAAGACAATTTGCCAAAATATTATTTCAGTGCAGCCTTGCGCACACGTCCTTACTATTAAAGGAAAACAATACTGGGTTTAACCTGCTTCAATTTTCGTTGGGTGGCCAAACGGTGATAAACTTGTGTTCACTTGCACGCAAATTTGAGCTCAATCAAAGTGAAAGCAAGTCATTGCAAGCCATCGCAAGTACACACAAGTCATGGCTAAACGGAGTCTAGTCTAACCTGCGATAACTTGTGACTCCGTTTGGCTAGGACCTAAGAGTCATATTTTAACATATGCCTCCCGAGAAACAATAATAATAGTAAATCTGTTTTCCTTTTTTTTGTTTAATTTTAATGTCATTAGCAATTACCTTTAAAAAAACAAGTGGGTACACTTTGCTAACCAAGCCTATTATTTTGCTGGTATTCTCCGTGTAGGCTATACAAGCACAGGAGGACAAAATGGAGTGTTTACTTTCAGATATTAAGAAAATGTTACCAACTGTTTACGCAAATGCGAAGTTCAACCCTGATGACTTTATGGCATTACTTGAAGGTTTTTCGGGATACGTTAGCGCCACAGCATCCAAAGATCCAATCGGCGCCTTGACGTCCGCTTTTGGGATTGTTCACTCATTCTCAGGAAAATGTATGGGCCCATTTGAATCTGCTCTTGAAAGTATCGAAAAATGGTTAACATTTGGAAAAGAATTCAAGCCGCTGAACAATTCCAGTGAGTTGGACTTTGACCAAGTTGACGTTTCTTCAGTCCCGGAAATTATGCAGGTACATTTTACAAGTCTGCTAGTATAAATTACAAAAATCCCACGGAAAATAAACGTTCGTATGCATGCAACTGAAGGTTTCTGTTGAAACGTTCCCTGCCTTTGTGGAAAGCCACGTGCTGATTGGTGAAATAAATAGCTCTTGCCACCACTTACTTATTTTGTTTTTCTTTTTATCTTTTTTTGTATCCTTTCTAAGGCCAACCTGGAGATGAACAAAGAAACGTTAACTGCCGAATTAGTGTGTCTTCTTGAGACGGCTTCCAGACCTCAAGATGTTGCGAAATTTAAATCTCTTATCGAAGAATATTTTATCACGGGATCTGCTCGTATTGACTTAATCGGTAAAATCATGGACCTTGATAACGAAATGGGAGGATACAACTTTGATATTCCCCTCCTCGAAAAGACCCAGAAAGCCATTGCTGATGTCAACAAATCACCAGGTAGGAAACCTATGTATGTGCCGTATCTCTTTCACTAGTGCGGGCGTTTTTTTTTTCACTGCACCTTTTTAATTCTTTTCTCTAGCTCACCCGCTGCACCCATCATGCCTTCTTTTTGGCTGTTATAGATTCATTTTCAGGATGCATTTCAGGACCAAACACTTATCGTATAAAGACTGATCTTGCATGCTAGCTTGTGAGGCGCCTTTCGTCTGTGTATTTGCCCACTATCCTTTTTCAACAAACTGAACAAGTATCTGGATTTGCACGTGGCACTGATTAAAATTTCTTAATTATTCGAACCAATTAGGCTGCTATAATTAGCTCCATATTAAAGATTATAGCACAACGTTAAATTTTGTCGTGCTTCGATTGGTCGAAATCGATCACGTGACGCAATAGTGTCTGTCCTCAGTAGGCGACTATAAGCGCATAGTACCCGTTTTTGGCAATTTTGGCTCAAAATTTAGCGTTGTACAATAAAAACAATAGAGTCATTCTGTCTCAGGCACTATCTGTGATGCTATAAGTAGCTCCATATTAAAGATAATAGTACAACGTTAATTTTTAACGTGCTCCCATTGGTCGAAAGCGATCACCTGGCACGATAGTGTCTGTTCTCAGCGGGCGACTATCAGCGCTTAGTACCCGTTTTTGGCAATTTTGGCTCAAAATTTAGCGTTGTACAATAAAAGTAATAGAGTCCTTCTGTCTCAGGCCCTATCTGTGATAGGTTCCCTCGGAAATTTGATGTTCAAACTTCATATAAGCCCTCAGACGTTATTTTTGTTGTGAAAACCAAATGTCCTCGGGCAGCCTATCACACGATAATGCCTTCGACAGAAGAACTCTATTGTTTAAGGGTGGCGCTTTTTTGTTACTGCGCATACGTTGTGCGCATCTCGGGATATTCTGATTTCTTAAGGAATTTGTCCCCTAATACAATAATATTTTTCCGCGATTTATGTCTATGTGCAAAAAGCAGATCTTAGGAAGGGCTATCAGAATCCAAAAAGAAAATTGGGGGTAACCGCGCATTTTTCAGAGATAATTGAGCTTAAATTTGGAAAGAATTTTCCATTTTTTTTTGTATTTTAACTATGGATACTTAATTATCTCTGAAAAATGCGTGGTTACCCACATTTTTCTTTTTGGATTCCTATAACCCTTGCTAAGATCTACTTTTTTCCCGTAGTCATTACCTTTGCAAAAATACATCTGTATGAGGAGGCACCGTCCTTAAATAGTTCATTACTCAAAGCCTTTTGACATTAGACAGGGAATAAGCTTAGTCGTTTTTAGGAAGCTCATTGATCTTGAACGGAATGTTTGTTTCACTAACTGACCAATTATAAGTAACTGGCATTGGCATGACCCCGTGAAATGGACGACTCGCAACTTAGTGAGAGGCAATAAGGGTCTAAAGAACAGTAAACAGGGAGTAGTTTTGGGTACTACTAGTTTGTCTGGATTGAAGGGACGAACATGTCATATTTCTAGGAAGAATTCTTGTTTGCTTTCTGTCCTTTTGCTAGGACTCTCGGTACTGCACCTGTAACTAAGGGGTTTTTGGCTTCACATGAGCAAACCTTCCCCCCTCCTTATCGGCAGCTTTATAAATGTTTAACGGATGAGACAGCAAAATCTGTTACTTTCCACGGTACCCCATTATTTAGCATTTCAGGTTAAAGACTGGAAAAACACAAATATATTTCTAAAAAGACATTCTATTTGGATCTTTATCTCTTTTTCGACATCTAAGATGCTGATATAAGTGAGGAACTCAAGGAAACCTTCACGGAATATCTTCTCAGCACATACAGAGAACTGGAACGCTCATTTATGAGGCACCTCTATTATCTTCAAAAAGCCTTCGAGTTTCGTATGCTGTGGAAAGGGAAAAATCTTTTGGCTAAGTACCAGCGGCTGGCTTCAGAAAGTGCACGTGGGATTGGGCGATTAAATGGAGCTGTTCAACTCACGGAGCTGCTACAAAAGGCTAAAGATCTTAAATATAAAGCAGCGATGTGCTTCACCAATAATATGTATGCTACTGACATTCATAAATGGAGTTTTGACAGTGTTAAAAACGAAGAGGTGAGCATTTTAAAGGAGTGTGCCGTTAAATACTATTTCAGCTGGTTAAGTTTACTGTTTATTACCCCACTGTCAGGTCGGGGTCTAGTAATACCCGCGTTTTTTCGTGCCCCTTTTTTTTGTGGTCACTTGCCCCAGACCTCCGGGTTTCGCTCAGCCATACAAATACTCGTCGCGTCTTTCGCTACACAGGCTAGAATTGTATCTTGAGTGATTTCAATATATTTTACACCCGTGAGGGGAGGGAGAACAACGGCGGGGTCTAATGCCCTTGGGGCTTTTCTTATTTTGTTAAGAAAAACCAATAGACCATTTAAATTTGACGTCACGCTTGTAAAGTTGTTTGAAAGTTGTACGACTTCATTTATTAGCTTAACTTGAATGCAAGTTTAGAAGAGCTTGAAAGTTTTTCACTTAATTTCAGTTGCAAATGGTTCTCTTTATTTTTGTTTTCAGAAAAGCGATAGCAGTAAGTCCTCGTGCAGCTAAAAACTCAGCAATTATTGTCACTTGTTGTTTTATAATTTGCGAATGCTTCGGAATAATATGTAAAACATGGCTTAAAATGCTTGTGGAAACTTTTGGCCTTATTTTGACCTTACAGGAGGAAGCTCCCTGACCCGAATGTAATTTCTTCGACTTTGATTAAGGGGAATTGTATTGTTTTGCTGTCAGCGTCTTTCTTACTCTGGTTTCTTTTCCGTAATAACCCGAACTCAGATTTTTCTGTCCAAATTAAAAAGTTATGAAAGGAAGCGTAAGCCTTTTAAAACCTTGGAACACTTATTGTTCATGTTCACGAAATCGAAGTCTCACATCAGTTTAAGATAGGAGTGAAAAGGTGATAACGATAACTCGTACGAGAGAGGAGCGTAGGGTGTCATGGGAAGCGTCGAGAAAAGATTGCGGCCAAAGTGAACAACAAGGGCCTGTTACTCTTATCGTGAGAAGAAGGTATCATTTTTTTGTCTCTTCATTCATTTTTCGCACAGGATTAACACCTCCTGTTCACTAACTCTGATAGTAGCTCGCAAACGTAGATTTTGATCTCTATGTTACACATAGGTTACTACCGTCCAATTGATAATTATAGCTAATGTTTTCTGAATCTAAATCGATAACCTACTGAGAAAGAATTTAATCCCATTGGTGTGAAGATGATTGTACAAAAAAGGGCTGTAGCGCTACAAACAAGCTTGCACGGTTCTAGCGAGGAGCTCTTTCTATTGAAATCCTCGCGACTAGGTACAAAGAAGAAGCAGAAGACCTCTCAAAGCACGTTAAACTGCTCCCTGGTTGGCTCAGTTAGTGGGCCCCAGATTTAAGAGCAAAAGGTTGCAGATTAATTAATCGACCGCTAACGAGGTCTAAACTGCAAAATCGTGCTCAGGCTGTGCTGCTTAACTCTTAACGCCCTTAAAGTGACCTTTCAGTAATTTCTACTTACATTGGTATTTGATAATCAATCACATTGATCACGAAAATAAAGTAAATGATCACCAAAGATAAACTGTTCTGATTGCTAAACATATTTTCCCAACTTGAAGCATGGGAAACATATAGACGTCATTTAGGAGAAGATCTAAATTGATTTAAGGTTTAAAGGGTTAAAACCCTGTCTCAGATCAGATGATTGCGTCATCGAGCGAGGATTAAAGTTGTTATAGCCGATTTTCCTGCAATTTGCAGAGCCGGGTTTTCAACATGATTCTTATTTAACGCGTACATAAAACCAGACTGGGTGATTAAACTTTTATTCAGCTGGCCCAGTTTGTGTTTAGTTATTGCTGTACATGCTTAGGTACCCACTGTGGGGAGCAGGGATGGCGCAGTGGTGAGAGCACTCGCCATCCACCAATGTGGCCTGGCCCGGGTTCGATTCCCGGTCCCGGTGTCATATGCGGGTTGAGTTTGTTGTTGGCTCTCGTCCTTGCTTCAAGGGTTTTTCTCCGGGTTCTCCGGGTTTCCTCCGTCCATTAAAAAAAAAAAAAAAAAAATTCCAAATTCTAATTCCACCTGCTTGTAAAGCGCAATTTGATTATGTTCATACAGAAGATGCGCTATATAAGTTCTAAATTATTATAACATTGCGCTTCATTTGATTACTTTCAGATGTTTAAACAACTTGCTTCAAAGGGCAGAACGATGTTCAGCATCCATGTTGATCAGAGTTGTGACAAATGCTACAACGTGCGACTGCTAAAGGTAAGGTGCAACGAATAAACTCTAGGGCTAGTTGTGCGAAATGGACCAGTTCATTTCATTGACATCAAATGGACATTTTTTTGCTCACTTTTCAGATATATATTGAGTTATATGGAACCAATGAACAGAAGAAGAAAGTGCCTGCGAAGGTGTACCTTCAAGTCCGCCATCTGAGCGCCTCTTATTTTCGCGATGGAAGCAACAAAATAAGGCAATACCATCAGCCTGTGAGCGCATTCAGGAAAATTTCATTTGACCGCTTTAAAATCAGTGACGAGGAAGAGTGTCGAAAAAGCAAAAGCAAGGACGAAAATACCAGTAAGGAATGATGTTTTGCGTTTTGGTAATATCGATTTGATATGTTACATGTTTTGTATCAATATTAAATAATGATTTCATATTGATACGAAAACGTCTCTTTCCAGTCAATCACACATTACATAACTGAGATGACTGGCTGACTAAATGTGCAGTTTAAGGACCCGGGGGGTTAAGGGTACTCAAGTTTTATGTGGAAAGTATTTTTCCAAAATGGGACCCCCTTTCATATACCTGGAGCGAAATTGCACCCCTTTCATATACCCCAAGGATAAGCCAAAACAACAGAATTTCTTATGATTGCCACATTTTCCCGGTCTTTTAGTCCTTGTTTCTCAGATGCTCATGGGTTTCAGGACTTATCGTAAGTTCTGCTGTCCCGTGTCTTTGATTTCTACATCACCTTCTGCAAATATCTCTGTTTCTCCCCGATTCTTCGCCCGATTCTTCGGTGAGTTCGATATGCTTACTTTTACTTATGCTTACTAATTAGCGAGTGGATGGATAGTTGGATGGGTGGATGGATGGATGGATGGATGGACGGATGGATGGATGGATGGATGGATGGATGAATGAATGGATGATGGATGGATTCTTGGATGCATGGATGGATGAATGAACAAATGGATGCATAGATTAATGAACGCCTTGTCTTTCTCTTGACAGAGTATTGCGTCACTGAGGAAGATTCCCGCTGGGAGCAAATGTGCAGCGACCCACTGAATAAGCTTGGGAGTTGCCAAAGGGTTAATGTTTTGGGTATGGAGGAATGCAAAAGCCCATTTGGTACATATGAGCTGAAAATCCCTGTGGATAAAAAACTTAGTTGCGTCAGCCCCAAAATGAAAAACACCAACTGCAAACACCTTGACGTAAGTTAATCATTCTGTGCCGTCGTTCAACGTATGAAAGTTCAGACTGTCAGTTGAAACAACCCTCTACAAAACTTTCTTCTTTGGGGGTGGGGGTTGGTCCGATTTAGCATTGATCTAGGTGTTTTGAGCTGTTGCTAGGTTGTTTATGTCAAGGTGAAAATACAATTTAATTACTAAATTTGACTGCGTGGTCGTGAGATCCGATCCAAATGCTAAATGTTTATGCCTTAAACAGCATGAAAATATTCACTTCTATAATTTATTTTTTCAAAATAAGAAGGAGCTTTCTTTAATAATAATAATAATAATATATAATAATAACAAAAAGAATAACAATAACAATGACAATAACAATAACAATAATGATGGTGATGATGATAAATGATGATCATGATCATGATGATGATGTTGATGATGATGATGATGATCATCATCATCATCAACACCATCATCATCATCATCATCATCATCATCATCATCATCATCATTATCATCATCATTAAGTAAATTGACAATTTCATTGGCAGGATTATTCGGAAAACGGTCTTAAAAAACTACAAAAACATGCAGCTTGTAAAAAAGAGTGTAACATATTCTTCAGTAGCCTGCGGTGAAGCCGGACGTGTTGTTCAAAACCTAAATGTGTAGACTGCCTGCCACGCAGCCTAAATCTTTTGGCGCAAAGTAGAAATTGGCAACTTTCTTTAGGTCGGTCTGAAGATCACGACTTCTAACAAGCAATGTCCAATATAGTGACATTTATTTAATATACAAGCAAGAACCACCACACTTTGTAACTTTTCCCACAATCTGATGACAACTTTAGTTTTAAAACAGAAATATATATATATTGTGCAAGATGTAGGTCATGTTAGTACTGTTTGGCCAATTTTTTGGTGGTTCTTGGAAGGTTTGTGAAAACAAAAACCTAGGCGTTTAAGAATTAGAAGATGCCAGACGTTTGGAAATCATGTCGCAAATACCCCGTAATGTGACGTCATCACCTCATTTTGTGGATCTCATAGGAAACAGTTTTTGACATGTTCTTATATACCTTCGAAGTATCTTTCTCACCTTTTTAATACTCTCGGAGCCAAAGACTGAGAGATTTGTGCAAGCTCCCACCCCACTCCCCCTCCAAGGCTCAGGGTCTCTTTAAAAAGCCCAGGCTAAATGGGATTAAAAATTCTGTTATCTTTTTTTCCTTACAGCTCTCTAAGTTCACCAATATGAATGTTTGGATACACTACTACTATTGGCCAGATCAGTACCCCAAGGGGCCTGACGACCCGATATGTAAAATCCCGTCATACCTCAAGAGGAATGAAACAGCGGCCATCGCAGATCATCCTCTCTCTGTCCCTGATAAGGATCAATGTTGACTTTACATTGGTTTTATTTCTGCCTCTTTTCATTTTCTTGATATAAGAGCACATGTAGCTAAAGCCTTATAAACTGACGGAAAATAAAATAAATTTGTTCTGCTTGATACGCAGTGATGTTTCTTTCAAAATTAAAATTCAGCTTCTGTTTGTCTATTATCATCCCTTGTCCGACAAGCAAGAATAAGCATTCTTCATAATTTTCTCCAAGCGTTAGCGAAGCAAAAGATACCACACTAGGACTTATAGCTAAATCGTTTATGTGATCTAAATCTAAAATTTTAGAACTTTTCGAAATTTCTTTAAAGCACTAATTCTTAGAAATACCATCTACAGACACGTGCAAACAAAAATAAGTTTCGCGTCTTCTGCTCCGTCAAAATAACAGTATTTTTAACAACCCCCCACCAAAGCAATCCATCTTCATAATGAGCCATTGGTAAGTCAATGAAACAGTTTAACTCTTATCATTGAAAGCTTGCAATTGACACTCAAGACAGACACAGAGGGGAAGAAGGGGAACTCTCTTTACCTTCCCAACTGAAAACCGCTGCTCAATATTCCCACTTTAAAATTTCATCCACAAGTTTAAACGATAGGGCCACGTTGTACAGCATAATAAACAGCACAACTGGAAAGTACAGCTCAGTAGCTTTCATTTGAATGGTCACACTTAACGCTTTCATCCACAGACTCAAAAGTTAGAATCACCTGGTAAAGCATAATAACCAGCAACACTGGAACTTACTGCTCAGTAGCTTTCATTTGAATGGTCACATTTTAGGGTTTCATCCACAGACTCAGAAGTTAGAACCACCTTGTACGGCATATTAAACAGCACCACAGGAAAGTACTGCTCAGTAGCTTTCATTTGAATGGTCACACTTTAGGATTTCATCCACAGACTCAAAAGTTAGAACCACCTTGTACAGCATAATAAACAACACCACAGGAAAGTACTGCTCAGTAGCGTTCAGTTGAGTGGTCACACTTTAAGATTTCATCGACAATGAGAGTCAATTAGAACTGTATAAACAAACAGCACCAATACCAGCAGAAAGTACAACTCAATAACACTCCAAAAAATCCTGGAACAAGCCCACTCTTGGCATTCTTTTCGCAAGGAGGCGACTATGTGGTTGTCTCAAGCATTACTTTCCTCCGATTTTGACTCCTTATACTGTATCAATTATACCGAACGCAGTATCCTTCTACCGAGTTTTTTTTAAAATTCTGTTTTCAATATTAAAAGGGATAACACGCAGAGTAAGGGAGGAAAAGGCTTAAAAGTCTCTTAAATAACACTAATACTGGGATACACTGAGGTGGTCAATGCAATTTTTATTGCTTCACTTTTTTAAGTTACAGGCATGACGTCGGCCAACAAAAATAGTTTCAACTAAGTCAATAAAATGACTGCAGAGAACGAAAGAAATCAGCCAACAGGCTTCTGTTAACTCCGAAATACAAGTTAGAGCTATCTGAACGCAATACACGGAGCTTGAAGAAAATAGGGCTTATTTTGTCAACCGCTAGCATTTGAATCAGATATTCATCAATATATTCATCACAAACAGTTCGTTTTAATCCTAACTGTTTTTGTAATGACAAGATATCCAGGACTAAACCAGCAAGGTGGTTTTTTTCAGGAGTGAAGAGGGCTCAGTCGAAATTATTCTTAGTTCTAGTTAGCCAAGTTCAAGTTACCCAGGGAATACAATCCAGCTAAAACTGTCTGTAGTTCAGGTTAACGGGAGTCTGGTGCCTAATCGTCAATTCAATTAAGAAATGGACGACATCTTTTTAGGCTTGTACAGTTCCTCGAGTAAGTTTAACTTCTTTACTGAATCCTTTCGTCAGAGCCTTGAACCTGATTACACGCCCCTCGGTCTCCATTGGGTCGTCTCCTCTCGGCTTGACCTCCACGTGAGAGGTCTTGTCCGAGCCTGGGACAACTTTCCCATTCACTCTGACGTCACCGGTAGCTACGTTGACTGCATTCCTGACGAACACCTGAATGAATAGAAAACAATAATAATAATAATAATAATAATAATAATAATTGTGATTCAACGTCCTAACTTATCTGTTTTTATTCCATATCACCTAATTTTCTTACCAAGCTCTGAACTACATCGATGATAGGAAGACCACTCAGGGACTAAAACTAAGTGCGCGAATTATTCGCTGAGTTTTTCGATGATTGTTCGCCATGTTAATGATTATTCCAGATTTCCGGTTCTCTTGTACTTGTATTTGTCGTATCTGTACAGCTGAAGTAGGTCTTCGTCAAAAGTCTCGCACGAGACCTTACCGCGTGAGAATGAAATCTTTCTCTCAGCTTAATGTTAGAGGAGGGTCAGGGAATGACGAATTAACGAATATGACATCACAGAAAAAATCAACTTCTTGCATCATTGAGAAACAAGCTTCACTCGTGCAAATACCCTCAGCACCGCCCCCTCCCCGACAACATTGCCCCCGTACGCCGCTGTAAGGAACTCAAGTAAGGAACTCAAATAAGGAACACAAATAAGGAACACAACAAATGAGAAGCCAACATGTAAATAAGGAGCATAAATTACAAGAAAAAATAAGGGCAACCAACTAATAGGGAACAAAAAGGAACACGACTACTCGTGCTGTTTGATTTCATACCTCCACTTCAATTCCCTCGCTGATTGAGTAGAATCGTTCCTGGCCATTGACCTGACCGCCAGTTTCCAGATCCCTGGTAATGTTGAAGTTCAAATTCGGAGACGACACAGAAATGTACAAGTTGTTTCTGTCCACTTCTTCCACCATCACTATGCACGGCTTGTGAAATAAAACAAAGCGAAGAGTTAAAACTAGACAAACAAATAAGGAAAGAGATAAAACCAACAACAACAACGAAAACAAACAAACAAACAAACAAACAAACCAACTTAACCTTAAAGAATTCTTTCTTGCCTTCCAAAACTCCTGATAAGGACACTGTTAGGTTATGCCACGCAGGCACTATACACTGTAACTAAGGCAGAATAACTTCAAACAAAGCTGTCGGGGTCGTCCCGCGTATTCCACTGAACCTCAGCTAAGGGATTATGAGGTTCATGAGCTTTTTATATCGTAAACAAATTAACGAAGCTCCAGCTTGTCACTTAATTTTAAGGATTCCATTTTTGTTTTCGTTTGTTTGTTTGTTTTTCACCTGAGACAAAAGCTTAAAAAACAAGACAAACAAAACATTTTGGTTAACCTGAGTTTCAGGATTAGCGTCAATAGAACTGGACGGTAACTAACAAGTTATAACTGCATCCTATCGGTCTTTTAATTACAAAAGTTGATATTTGTTGCAGAAATAAGGTTATTGTAAATATTTACCTTGGTAACACGCCTTACTGGACCGGAAGTGCGAGCAGATTTGTCAAAGAATACATATCCATACTGAGTCTCACCCACTCTGGGACAGTTAGGGATTTCCACCACGTGAGCCTTGTTGTCTTTTTGGAGCACTTTATACGCCGCACTATCACCCTGTTGTTGTATAGCGAGTGCCTAGGAAGACAACATTCGATTAAGTACGAATATAATTATGAAAACTCATTTCCAATATCTAGACTTGGAAAAATGAAAAAAAAAAAAAAAAAAACAACACAACAACAACAACACAGCACTGAAAAAATTACTGCTCGTTTAGCTTTCATTTGAATGCTCAATCTTTAAAATTTTCATCTGCAAACTAAAAGATGTTGCAATTACTTTTTAAAGCGTAATAAACTTCAACACAGGACAGTTCTGTTAAATAGCACCTTTTTGAATGATCACACTTTAGGATTGCATCCACAGTCTCTAAGATTAGAACAAACTCCGTTACAAAGAACACGTTGAAAAAATCCTACTATTGCCGAAGATCTCCGACGATTTCTTCGCCTAACATTTCCGAAGTAATCCTCAAGAAACCCGAAAACCCGAACAGCGTCCTAACATCACCATGGGTTTAACAAATCCGAACGTCGCCCGGAGGCCTTTGAAGTTGAAAATAAGTCGCTTAAGGAACTATCACAGATCACTAGATCGATGATATTCAGTCCACATTTCACAACAAAACTAAGTAATTAATCACATTAAAATCAGGAAATGAAACCCAACTCTCTGTGAACGTTACTAACCCGAGCCGTGCTCAGTGGTTTGTTGACAAGTATCGTGTATTCGTAGCCTTTATCAGTCGGGTTGACTCCGTGATCAAGCCATGCTGTTGCGTATCGAGCAGAAGTTTCCCTTGCTCCTCCTCGATGCCTTTTGGAAGTTTGAAAACTGATGGCAACATTTAAACCTTGGTTGGCGGCATTTGGGATGTAATAACCATTTCCTGTTGGGATAGAAAGAGAAAAATTGTCATACAACAAAATGTATGATTAGAAGACGTTAACTATTCTCACTGCATACATAATTAGCCCGTCACGCGGGAAGGCTTAAGATTTTCAAATTCCAGCATTCTGTTATTGCGCACTGTTGGCGTGATGCTTTGCGGCCTTCTGCTTTAAATATCGAAGTTTCAGTCGCCTCGTGGTCAGTTTAACGGAGTTCGGTTGAGTCACCATAAAGGTTTCGCCCCTCCCACCTCCCCTGGTGGCGGTCGATCACTGCTGTATCCTACATTCTACACGCCAATTGCCCTGGCAGTCGCGGGTATCCTCCCATAACTTAGCTTCCCGTGTCAGGGCAATTGTTTGCGGTGAGAATGTTTTACTGTGGTCAGTAACGTAAACACGCCAGTTTGATTAGCTCAATATATCGTCATCGTCTACTCCCTGCTTAAAAAAGTCTTGATAATGTTCCTGCTTTATCAATTGCAAACAAAAAACAAACAAACAAACAAACAAACAAACAAACAGTAAGCAATAAAAAACAGCAACAGCAACAACAACAACAACTAAACCACTTGTCTTGTCCATGTTTTCTGTGAACAACACTCCTCATCACCATTTATTTCTTACTAATAAACAGGTTGGTTCAGTGTTTTCCGACAATATTTATCAGTTGTATGTCCATTCGTCGTTCTTATTTGATCCCTTCTTTTAAAGAAAATCAAATTGGTGATCTGTAATTTGGAAATGCCAGTTTCAGACTGTTTATAGACCAAAAGAAAATTAGGTGGTGAACAACCTTAAACAGTAGTCCCTATCTCATAAGCTTGTAATATTTTGTGACAAGAACATCAAATTTCCGCTGGCAACTACCAGGCGGCAGTTCATCGACAAAAAGACTCATGATGTTTAAATAAAAAAATCCGTCTCGTAACGGATCATTATTTTTATTTATATGAAGAGGCATTGTGGGGACCAAATAAAACTAACCCAACGGGAGGGGGGAGGGGGGAGTTCAGGGAGTTGGAGGCCGTTCTCTAGCTGAAAATAAAATCGACTGATAGAGCAATAGACATTGGTGACAATGAGAAGAAGAAAAAATTAACCCAACGTTGACGTTATTTCTAACAAGAACAATGTTTCAAAAGTTAGAACTCTTAAAAGTTTGACTTGCACATGCAGATTAGTTACCGTTCACATCTCTGAGTACGGCTGCCATGTCCTCTGTTCCAAAGAAAGTAGGCTGCTTGATTAGATCCGTGCTGAGTGAGTGAGCGGTGTTGTTTACGTAAATCGATGATGGATTATTAGCATCCACTAGCTTGTCTTGAAACAAGGTGGTCTGCATAAAGCAACAGAGTGATATTACGATAACTTTTCAAATAGGGCTACGTACTGCCATATTTGGAAAATAATTAAGTCACCAAAATTTGAGGGGGAAATTATCACAAGCCTTTTTGAAAGTTTTGAACATGGACGCATATGCCTTTACAACGGTCTTCTTTAACACGCACCCTTCAAGGAATTTTTCCCAGCGGCCAAATGTGTGTTTGGTGGATGTCAATGATCTGTTTCTATCACATTTTTTTTCGAATTCCCGCGCGCTGATTGGCTCTTGCTGATGGTCACATGTAACGCAATCGTGTCTGGGTCCATGGATAAACTGACTTTTGCGAATCTGCTGTTCCCTCCGGTTATTAAAATTTTTGTGACAGAACTACAGCAATTCTGGAAATGTTCATTGAGGACACAATCGGTAATCTGTAAATTTTGACCTTTAATTGACTGACCTTCTCAGAAACCAACTGCGAAGCAAAAAGAAGAGATTGATTATTTGTGATTATTAGACTGACAGCGAAAAGTTTTGAACGGCCGGAATCAGATATTTGCTGATCGACCGCGAACTCAGAGAAGTAATTCAGTGGATTTAAACACTTCTTCGAATAGACTAACGTTCAGTTTTATGCAAATTTGCTTCCGAAGTTTACTTTCGTTAAAACAAGTTTGCATTGCAAATTGCGTATTTACAGGTGTTTTGAATGCATTTGTGAAGCCATGCTCCATTCAATGAATAAAACCTTTGCCGAGCGATTTGTTTTCAAATTGGTACTTTTCAAGTAAGCTTATTAATCGTCTGCCATATTTTGCTGTCGGTTAGAAGTATGCAAAATCGTCAAAGAGTGGTTTATACTTCGTGCAAGAGTTTTTCATCATTTTACTCATCGCTAAATTTACTGCTAAATTGTTTTTCATTCAGCGCGCGTTCTAATGAAACAGATGATTGATATCCACCAAAAACACATTTGGCCGTTGGGAAAAAATCCTTGAAGGGCGCGTGTTAGAGAAAACCGCTGTAGTGAAAAATACTTGATGTGAAATACTTGACAACTAATGAAGTCTTATTTAATGAGAAATATGAAACGTTTGTTACATACCTGAGTGATATATGGTGAGCTGTTAGAAGAGGTGACACCACTGCCGAGACAGATGATGACGAAGTCTGCAAAGAATACACTCTTTTTAAAGGCGAAGTTGATGTTTGCTTGAAAGGCACCAGTTTCCCAGCGGTACGGAGGTTGAGAAAAATCCATCCCGAAGACCCCAGCGGCATGGTCTCCTCCACCGACCAACCTGACTCCGCCAGCAAGTTCCTTTGGCTGGTAATATCTGTGGAGGTATGAAACTGGCTCAGTTGATCGTGCTATTCTATATATTGTATTTAAACGTGACGGCCATACGGCTTTCATTTTCAGCCCCGTTTACCATGGAATCAGTGATATCAAAACGACGTGGCATTCAGGTTTATTTTTATTCATTTTATGTAATTGCACAAGACAATCCAGTGAATAGGAGGTCAGCTTAAAGCAGATTACGAGATTCCTCGGAATAAGCTGCTTAATAAATCATCGATAGTCTCTGGTAACTTGTTGTATATACCCATGATGAAGTTTAATTACAACAAGAACAACTAATTATATATACGCAAAAGGTAATTAATTACAAAAAAAGATCTGCATTAAATGAAATGGACAAAGTGAAATTTTACCACAATATAGAACTTGTCACTGCCAAAAATCCTGGTTTTTTTTTTAATTTTTAGATTTTTGCATTTTTGCCGGGCAAATGACGCCACAAAACTGACGCCAAATTTTTTTTTTTTTTTAGTATATGAGATATCTAATGGCGGTTTCTGAAGGAACATGCCATAAGGATCTCAAAACTGAAAACATTTTTGAAGTAGGTTGATCCAATTGAAAGATACAACGTTTTGAATTTTGAATTTTCCGCCATTTGTGCTATTTTTAGTAACAAAATGGCGGGATAAGAACATAACGCTCACTCCTTCAGTAAGAACAAAGCAGTTACTCTCACCAAGCTTAGGTGAACCGGATTCTACCAATCAATTATATCAGAGGGATTGAACTAACCTTGACAGCTCGCAGTCAATTTGCTTCAATTTTGCAGAAAATTGTCTATAATTATTGTCCACTGATTTCTTTACATTTAAATGATTTTAACTTCATTACCTATGTAATCATAGAAAAGCAAAACAGTCCAACAATACTGAATAGCTGTGTCCACTTAATATTTTTATGTAGACAGCCTCTGCATATGATCTAGGTCATGATGTGATTTTCCCTTGGCCTACTCCTCATATTCTGCGAGTAGAATCGGTCGCAAAAACTAACGTCCGAAAAAAATGCTTCTTGTAACAGGAAAGTTTATTTTGAAAACAAAGACATTTTTTATGATCCTGATAATCTTTAAAGTCATCGAGGTCTCGCACAGACTTAAACGTTGGCTAGTAGCCCATTTGTTAAGGGATTGCGTGGAATAATTGTGAATTAAACGTTTGCTTTACTATTATTGCCCGTTCAAACTCTTCAACCTTTTAACTAGCGGTTAACCTGGTTTATCTAGTTTTAGAAGGCGTGAATAACGCGTTAGACGTTGATTAAATCAAATACAAACCTGCGGGTTTTGCTGATCAGTTGAGCAAGATCCAGTTTGATAGTGGTAGTACCCGGATGTCGTGTCCAGTCCCAGCCTTCGTCAACATCATGAGTTTGAAGAGCCGCTTCGCTGTTTGCAACAAGCAGCGCTCCGTGACTCTGGTAAAGCCCGAAAACATTTTGATTACCAGATGATTCGAAGTCCCAAACAAATTTGTTGAACCCCTTGACACTAACTGCCCAGTCGTCTCGACGATGGATCACCAGGGCTCCGTAATTTAAGGCCCAGAATCCCTTGGGAGAGTCTTCTGCCTCGATACTCATTTCGCTTGCCTTGCTGTTGATTTTTTCCATGATGCTGATGGAGCCGATTGAATT
Organism: Siderastrea radians; assembly: GCA_964017195.1. NCBI lineage: Eukaryota > Metazoa > Cnidaria > Anthozoa > Scleractinia > Rhizangiidae > Siderastrea > Siderastrea radians. Next base: position 31,637,188 of record OZ024899.1, on the reverse strand, counting down.
CAAGTAATAAATGGAGGTAAAAATTGTTCCGTCACCCAAATATTCATTAACGGTGCTTTCACCTGCACATGTAAGTGATAAAACAGAAAGCTGACAGTCGTTATAAACGGTTTTTTGTAATAAACGTAATAGGTCATTTTACGATAGCTTAAAGGGGCTATGTCACCAATTTTTAGCATTAATTTAAGAAGCCAAAAAAAATGTTTGTAATAATGGAAACCCAAAATAATGGTCTAGTGTTGTTTGAAACTACTCTACTAGTGCAATTAAACTGTAAATACGTGCCTTTGGCCACAGATGGTCAGGAAGGAAACGGATTGCAACTTGAAAAAAAATCGGTCGTTTTGTTCACAAGTTTTCCCTGCTAAAACGATTATTAACGTTTTACATTTTATGTTCCTTTCACGAATTCACTTATTTCTCTTGGAGTTCTCAGAAAACCATTTTGTAGATAAGAAAATGCTCCTAGTTTTGATTTAAGCAGCCAATTTTGACCCCGAGACATAAAAATACGTGTGTCATAGCCCATTTCATTTTATTTCAACGACCAGGATCTTTTCTTTCCTTTTTTCCTTACTTTTGTCTAAAGTAAATAAGGATTCATGGTATTTAAACCTCACTGACGCTATATATCATCCATTCATTCATTCATTCATTCATTCATTCATTCATTCATTCATTCATTCATTCATTCATTCATTCATTCATTCATTCAGTCAATCATTCATTCATTCATTCATTCATTCATTCATTCATTCCTTCATTCTTGTTGAAGAACGTAATCACGAAATAAGTTTTAGTTAAGTCACGTCAATGTAATAGTGGGCTATTGGTGCAACAGCGAACCCATCATGTGAAGTTTTTACAGGAGACAGGCCAATGATTTCTGCATCAACGGTGTGGATCTCTCACCAGCTAAGCAGATCAATAGCAAGGCCATTTTATATTTGAACGTTTATTAAATGTGTCTTTTCAGCTGTGAAGGGGCTTGGACAGAGAGTGCTCGCAAAGCGGATGGAATCAAATTCCGTTCAAAACAGATTTCTTTCGATGCAACTGCTTCTTTCGCTTCTGACAAGTGCAAAGAGCTGGCAATCATTAAGTAATTTTAATCAATTTAAGCTTGGTCAATCAGTTATTCAGTCAGTCAGTCAGTCAGTCAGTCAGTCAGTCAGTCAGTCGGTCAGTCAGTCAGTCAGTCAGTCAGTCAGTCAGGCAGTCAGGCAGTCACTCAGTGAGTCGATTCCCAGACATTCAGGTTCTCTATCACTCAATTAGCATTAACGTAAAACTGTGTTCCTTGAAGATTAAAGTATTGCGACAAAAAAGTCAAGAATTTGAGGCAATAAATCAACATAAAACTGCAATAACCTGTATCATATAGTCGCAAAAACAGCTTGACGTTTTCAGCATCGAGGGTAGAAATTTCACCCAGGGAGCCGTCCACAAGACTTGGAGCAGTGGCGCCAATATAGGCATAAGCAGGGAAGGATTTCGCCAAAATTGCGCGAAAAAATCCAGGAAATCTGCCGGAAACGCTGTTTGGAGAGGAATACTTTACCGAGACGATCCTCATTATTTCAAGTCCTTTCTTTATGTGTCCCTTAGTTTCCGCTCCTATTAACGAAAAAAACAATAATAATGATAATGATAATGATGAGGGTGATGGTGATGATGATAATAACGATATTAAATAAATAAATAAACAAGTTTCTGGCAAACAACGGACAATCACAATCACATTTTTGACAGACAGGTTTTTCAAAATTTGAAATTATTTTCAAAATAACTTTCTTATGGTAACTTCTAGGTTTTAGACAACTCTACAGTTGGTGTTTTTTTGTAGAAGCGGAAATCCAAGATAAAGTATCCAAGATGGCAGCGTCATATGACGTCACAAGCCTGTGTTGCTGACCTCAGAGGAAACATAATAATGTCATGTACATACTCATAATGATCGACTTGTAAAAAAAGGTACCACAGAAAATTACTACTCTTAGGTTTATCCATAGACAAGACTTACATTCATGTTACGCTACTGAAGGTCTGAGTCAAGAGAAAAAGTGGTTATCAACTGAGAGTTAGTATCAGTAGTATGGGACAAGTAGCTAAGTGTTTCTCACCCAATGCAAACGCTGTTCCACTGAGCAAGTACTGGATAAGAGCTGCCTTGTGCATAGCGTGTGGTGTGTACGCAGAAGCATAGTAACCATTGTGATGGAACCCAAGGTAATCAGGCTTTAGGGTTCCTGCAAGTCCTTCATTGGGAGACAGGGCGTTGGCGTACCATCGGCCAAGTGCTTCCATGTCGCGGATTTTCGCCTGTTTTTCTGCTGTTGTGGATGTAGGCATCATCAGGACGGCAAATAACCTGGGTTGATTAATATTTAAAAAGCGTAAAATCGAAAGTAACCACATTGAAATCTCATCTGGTCGATCACAAACACAAATAACGCAACGAACCAATCAGAAATAGAAGGAAAAAACATGCAAGCGGTGTTAAGCACGGGAAAAATGTAACTCGTGCCAAGCACGGAAAAACACTAAATCCAAGTAAAGATTGGCTTTGCTTTGCTAACAGCTGCTCAAAAACCAGTATGTTTGCTCTCATTGGTTACAACACACTGCTCGACTGAAAAACAAACCTAAGTAAACGAGTAACTGTTTTTCCTTCATTGACAAGTTAACCTGCGATCAGGCCGAATTTTAGGATCGCTCTCATATTCTCTTACGTGGGTCACTCGCTAAAATAGGGCCTGATACAATCTCTCACAAGAGTTCGTGTCGGCGGCCAAATTTTGGCCGCGGGAATCTCGCAATCTGATTGGCCCTTTAACAATAGAGCTGTCAACGGAAGTTAATTGTCTACGAGACTTGCTCACAATTTTCAATCCGACCGCCATGGCCAAGGAACAAGTCTGCTGAGGTAAACGTGTCGCTCAAAGATATTCTCGTCGTTCTAGGAGAATTGTCATCATTTCTTTCTCTCCTGAGAATGGCGCCCGGTTTGACGCAAGCTGTCTCTCACTCGGAACAGAGAAGTACAGCAACAGTGAAGTATGTATCCCGTTTTATCGCATCGTGTCTCCAAATTTTCATTTGAAGGCTTTCAGCTAGTATTGAAAATATGGGTTTACCTCGGTGTAAGAACCTGACAATATTTTCTTTGTTTGCTAGCTTTTGTTTTGCTGTACGGTATTGTTTTAAATGTTTTTGTTTCCTTTGTTTTACGTCATCCGTGAGTTTCACAGGTTCTTACACCGAGGTAAAGCCGAAAATATAAGCAGAGTAGTGGTTGGTTCCGCATTTTAACGAAACAAAACGAACAGCAAGTATCTTTCGCTAAGAGTGATCAACAAGTCAACCGATAATTCCGTAAACTTAACGATAAGCTGATGTTTAGTGAGAGCCGCACTCAGCGAGATGCTGTATTTATTTTTACCTAAGTAATAAAGACTTTCAGTTTATTCATTCAGTGTTAATAATGTCGTTTTTATGATCTCTGACATTGATATCAAAGGATCTGACTAGGCTTATAATAAATGTTCTTCGTTTTAAAATTCGCTGCTGGTTAGAGATGAAATTCGCTGGTAATCTCAAATATTTATCACTTCTGGAACATTGGAACTAAATTAAATTACAAAACACTCGTTTGTTTATAAACGGTTTTATTGATATCTTTTTTCTAAAGAGTGAAACTGAAGGTATTTCTCTTAATTTCCCAAGGTATTTTACGCAGAAAATCGGTGACAAATGCGTAGAGAATATTTCCGGACACCACCTGAAATGAGAGAGGATTCAAACATGCAGCATATTTTGGTACATGACAACCTCGTCGTGTTCTGAATTTTCATTCAGTTTCAGCTCAGACAGAGCAACTATGTACAATACCGGAGCGCGTACCTTCAAGTTGTAAATTTCAACGCTAGTGCCAAGATTTATCGTAGCCTGTGATTTTCTTATTTTTACCGACATTTGAGGACTTTTTGCGAATGCCATTACATACACCTATGGGAAATTTGCATATCGAGGAGCGCACAAGCAAAACAAATTTTGATTGGCCGTTTTGTTGAATGTCAATCAATCAAAAAAGTGGGCGGCAGACGTTCCGTAGAAGAATTGTATCCTGCTCTATTTTTCGTTTCGCTCTTCCCGCCGGAATGTTTCACCGAGCGAAACGAAAATAGAGCCTGATCGCAGGTTATTGACAAGTAAATACGACCATATTACTGTTTACAGTATGCTGCCTGTGAACGGGCTCATCAACAAGTAAGAGGGACGGGAGGGAGGGGAGCAGGAGTGAGCCCAAACCAGACCCCTCTCCTTACCTGGTCGCCAATTCTCTTGCCACTATTTTCCACTACTGGGAGCCTAACATCTCTGAACTAGAATTTCAACCGATAACATTTTGAACTCTTTGAAGAATTCTCTTGGTCGCTTTTAGCTTTAATATTCTTTGATGATGGCATCAAGGTCATTGAAACACACTAATTAGATTTGACATGTTGCTTGTGTGACAAGATAGGATAAAGGGTGAGAGAGCTACTCCCCCATATAGGCCCTATTCCCATCGTAATCCCCCTTAAGTTATTTGTAGTAACAGAATGGCGGGAAATTCAAATTTCAAATAACTTATTGGGGCAGTAAAGCAATTATCCTTAACTTTCGCGGCAATATAGAACTTGTCATTCTGTAAAATTTCATGATTTTAGTTTTTCCTGTTTTGACAACTTTTCGCTGGGAAATGACGTCACGAAAATGGCAACAAATTTTGTTTTTAGTATTATGGGATATCTTATGACGGTTTCTGAAAGACCTTCCTACAAGGATCTCAAAACTGAACTAAAAAGATAATTTATGACGCTTTGAAACTTGAATTTCCCGCCATTTTGTTACTAAAAATAACTTAAGAGGGATGACGATGGGGATAGGGCCATATGGCGGATTAACTCTCTTATCCCTTTATCCTCTCTTGTTGTGTGACTTACAGACATCGGACACCAATGTTAACACTCATTCCTTTATTCATTCAACTTCGCGCTAATGAAACCTACCTCCAAAGTGAAATGGTTCTCATTCGATCAGCGGTTGTTCCCGCGTACTCAAACGGATCTTGATAAACCTCGCCAAAGTCGTTATACCACTTCATGGTGGCAACGTAGTCCACTTTTTTGCTGGCATCTTGCAACACTTGCCTCAAGAGATAAACTGCATTCATAAAGCCTGCTCCAGCATTGTTCATCTCGTGGTCCAGAGAACCAATTGCACTGCCTTCAGTGAAACCTGGTATGATTGAAAATACTGTCAGTTACTTAGAATATACTAAAAAAAAAACTTGGGTCAATTATTATTTATTTTTTCTCTCTTAGTCTGGTGGGAAAGTGTCACGAGCAGAACACTGTTAATGCCACTTTTGAATTTACTTGTACAAAGGGATCTGCAAGCTCTGGTCTCCTGAGAAAGTTTATTCCACCAGAGGCCAGCACTTAAGCTAAAACTTCGTTTTAGAGATTCAGTGCCCGGCTTAGGCAAAACTAATCCATTTTCTTTATAAGCTCCTATTAGTTAGTAGCCTGTGCTACTAGTAATCAAAAGAAAAATGCACAGGAATGTCATTTACATCCTTCCCTTCCACCACCCCTAGAAAAAAACCTATGCAATGAGATTCAGCAGAGATGACTCAAATCCATATACCCTTCTTGGCCCTAATAAAATAAACGAGTAAAAACAAAAAGGACAAAAGAAGAAATATAGTTTAGGACGCGACCTATTCTAGAAGGGTTGCAAGTAAGACGTAACAAGTGGTGTGGTAAAATAGATGTACAATGCAATTAGCAGCGCAAGCAGTGCAGTAAGTAATGTAAGGGTCATAGAATTTGCACCTGATAATAATACATAGTTATGTATGTTAAGGTGTTCATTTTAGATGCATTAGCCAGTAACCAAAAACAAACAAAGAACGAATGGACAAGAAACTAACCTTGGTCCTCAATGTAATCTAGCAGTAACATCAGACGTTCCTTTCTCTTGTTATTCAGTGTGTTAATGGCTTCTTTGACTTTCATGTCAGTGTACGGCTTCGCTGAGCCCAAGGCATCAGTGAACGTTTGTTGCAATGCTGAATCAGTGCCTGCTATCCTCTGGAAAATATGTAATTAGCAATTAGTTCAGCATCTCTCGTTGGGTATGAGGCACGAAATAACAAAAGAGGTTCGTGCATAAACAAACATCTGTTGTGCTAATCACCCTTACTTGCAGTCTAAGACTGAATTACCAAGGACGCAGCTCGACGACATCGGGCCGAAAGCATATCATGGCGCCTCTGGCCGCCGCTATACAGTCCATGTATGATCTCAGAGCACAGCACCACATAGCCAGATGTATTAGCTGGGAGTCGAAAGAAGGGAGGAAAACCGGAGTACCCGGAGAAAAAACCTTGGAGTCAGATTGAGATCGACTGAAACTCAGCCCACGTAGGAACCAAATCAGGATCTGAACCCGGGGTAGGAGAGGCCGGAGGCGTGAATGATGACCTCTACGCCATCCTGACTCCCCTAGCGCTGATTTAGATACAGTTACCTCTGCACGACAATCTCAAATGAAACAATTTTTTGTCACATTTTTGGACAAAAATTGAAAACGTTGAAGGCGGCTGCACTTTGCATGCAATTAACTTATTTAGGAAACAATAAGTATCAGGGCAACTAATTATAGCAAGAACAGGTACCGGTTAGAAAAAAAAATCTGTGAGTCTTTTAATTGTAGTAAAACATCCTCTTGGATATTAATACCAGGGCATAGAAGTGAATAACGGTAGACGTTTCAGCAAATATTAATTTCGCTTTTCCCCAAAGTAATAAGGTAAAACAATGGACAATACAGGTTTTCAATTCTAGTTTTCAAAAGAGTATTAAGTGATCTTTGCAGGTACCTGTACAGCCTCATTCATTTCGGATTCTTCTCCGTTCAGATTTGCCAATTCTGCAGCAGCTACTGCGTTGACTTCATTGCTACGTGACCGTATGTGATAATCCAGAGCCATTGGAAGAAGCACCTTTTCCATGACAAAACCAAATTTCCTGACGTCATATTCAGACTCGTCAGAGTACAGAGGGGTTCCTGGGACAAATAGAGGAATGGGACAAATAGCACAACAAGAGAAGTAAAATGGCTTTTTTGAATAGATAATTTTTCTATTTGCAATTCTGTTAATCCACTCATCTCAAGTCTGTGCATGGAATTAAGTTGACATTTCTGAACTTGCGATATTTTGGGACTTCGTTCGACCTGTGTTTACAGGCGTTTCCTATGCAGTGTGTAGACATGCTCACGTGTTTTCAAACATGATACGCCTGTTGGCATTCACAGCGCCCATGACAAGAAAATAGTTAGCATGAGCAGATGGGGAGCGAATCGTGCAAGGAGAATCGTCAGTGACGGGCGAATCATAGCCGGCAAGTATTATTTGAAAAACTAAGGTCTGCACATGTTGTGAGATCTTTCTAGATGTTATATTTTAGGAAGTAAGCATTCAAGTCGACTAAGAACTAATTTTATCGGCGAATCAGTTCCTCACCATTATTGGATCATGGTCGGAACATGATAGGCAAATCATAGCCGGCAAATCATTATTGAAAAACCAGGTCTATTTTCAGTGAAGTGAAATCGGCTGTAAGCGGAAGCAATAACTTTACAAGATATTGCCTCATGGATAATACCTGTAATTACTCCCGCCTGGCTCTTTGCAATGTTCAACGCAGCGAACTGTGTATTCGCTGTGCTCACGTCCCCTTGTAGAGAATCCCATCGCTTCTTTACGTTTCCTGTAAACTGAACTGAGCTTTGTGACTGACGCACGAACCAATCGTCCAATCGTTTCTCGATCAAGGTCAGGTCTGTCAGTTTCTCCTCACTGGGAGTAGATCCACTGATAGCTGTTGGGGTGGCCTGTTAGAAGTGAAATGATCAAAATGCGTGACTTGAAAGCGCGTTTGGCTTTATGGCTTACGGCTAATTGGAGAGAACATTTCTTCCAAGGCAGTCATTTTAAACTTAGCCATAATGTCGTCTCAAAATCGAATATATATTTTTTATTTCATTTTATTGTTTTTTTTTTAATCCCTATCCGAGTCTCTTTTTAGTGAGAAAACAATAAGACACGGCTTAATTCTGTTGATCAAAATAGAACTTTTTACTCATCGAGTGGAGTGCACGTGCCATACTTGCTCACGAAAACAGTTTTGGTTCTGCAGCAAATTGTTTGAATTCGCCGCTTTTTAAATTCAAGTTCAAATTGCCTAACAACAACAAAATAAATTCTTTCACTGCATCAACTTATTATTATTATTTTTGTCAAACGCATGGAATCGACAAAATAATAGAATAATGTGACAGTCAACTTCTTTTTCAGGCTAAGACTAGTATACATGCAGAAAAGATAACGCGATACAGCGCACGCTTCACAAATTAAAGTAGGAAAATAATGTCGCCTTTGCCGTAATCAAAACAGACTAAAGGATCGTGATAACAAATTTTAAACAAAATATCAACTAACTGTGTTCAATAACAAACAGTCTAAATGGTTCCAAAAATGCAATTGTAACTCTAAAACGTAGGTCGAAAATCTTGGTCAGTGCAATATAACTCTTTGGCTTCTTCCTCCTGGGAAACTCAAGTAATAAATGTACCTGACCCCAGCGATACGTTTGCTGCCAGAAATTATTTGGGGTGTAAAGTTGAGTTATTGTCGGCACAATCTTGTCACGTGACTGTCCCCTCATATTTTCCACCAGGCGAAGTAGATCAATGTACAAAGGATGCGTTGGTTGACTAGTTGTGGGTGCCGTTATTTTCATGGTTGTTATGTCATCTCGTCCATCTGTCAAAGCTTCAGCGTAGGAAACCCATACTGCACGCCAACCCTAAAGAGAATATTGAAAAAAGGAAAACTTTTCATGGTCATGGTAATGTAGACTTGAAATATACATTTACTTTGCGATATACTACTTTCCTCTGGCCGACCTCAACATTTCGAACGAAAAATACGTGTATGAATTTATTTTCTGTGTGGATTTGCATTTCGTTGCCAAATACTCTGGTTTGCATACATATAAACATTTCCATCAGCCCCAGCTTAAAATTCTTAAAACCAGGTAAAGGGAAGGCGATTTATTTTCTTACAAACAAAGACATAAGAGGGTTATTTGTTATATATATTTTTAAAAAGATGTGCTTTTGTTTAGAACAAATAAATACAGGCGCCTGTCATCTGCAGAAACAACGAGCCTTGGGTGATCAATGCCTATTTTATTAGTTTTGATTAAATACTTGAAATGCACAAGAAGTTTGTGCCACGCGATTTCAATCATGTGCGATTATTGAGGCAGAAACAGAATATTTTGACGAACCTTTTCATAAATATTTCGCGTATTGTCGGTATCAGTCGTCGCAATTCGTGCATACTCTTTACCTATAAATGCATACCGATGAATGTATCCTGTCCCCCGCGACCTTCAACCAAGCACGTTAATCACGCAGAAAATAATAATAATAATAATAATAATAATAATAAACGCGATGAAGATAACCCATTTAAGCAGTCGTGAATAAGTTATATTTTGTTGTTGTAAATGAGCGCCGTTTCAAGTTCATTCAAGCGAACAGCCAATAATCCAAGGAGATTTGACAAACCTTGACCGTTAATGACAGGATATGGAAACATTGCAAACACCAAGGAAGACGGCTCGTGGGTAAAATACGTTTTCAGTTTGATGTCCGAAAAAAAAAATAATCAGGCTGTGCTCAGCCTCTAGAATGACCTTTCGAGCTCAGTTTTACAGAACAGATCCCCAAAATATTGGAGGACAATTCGGAACACTTTCGGGCTTTTTGAGAAGCACTTTTCGAAAGCGAACGAGCCAAAAAAAGCCCCAAATAGATTTCAGACCGAAAAGTTTCAGGACTGTTTTTGAGAAACGAACACCAGTTTATTCCTTGGCGGCTCCGCTTTTAGGCTTGGCGAAATCTATATATTATTTTTATTATTGCAGTATTATTATTATGTCCCGTGCCCTTGTCCTGTGCAAGTTTAAGTATAAGCAAAATAAATTACGTACCTTGAAATTCAGGTTGATATTGAACTGTGAAATAGTTCTCGTCGAGTCAGCGAAAGAGACCGCCAGATTCTCTCCAGCTCGTTTATGAGTGTTGTAAAGCCACACTTTGATTCCTCCTCTTCTAAGCTCTGATCCACTGATTGGCTGGTTTAGGGAAAAAATCAGAAATAAATAGAAGAAAACGCGTTTTGACCATAACAAAAACGTAGAGTAGAAAATTTGAAATGTACTTTTCTGTATATGTTACTCTGTATCTAAACAAGTAAACCATGTAGCAAAAGAATTCTCCTTCCCGATTGTGTGGGTAAAATCAATAGAAAACTTCAGACACAGACTACTGGTGCAACAGTTGGGGACTGACTTGATCCAACTGTTATATGATATTTTTAGTTATTCCCTAATGTGTCGCTTATTCACTAATACCGTTGTCGTATTTACTATGCCAGTTTTCCTCTCCTCGGTATATTGTTACTTTATCGTTTGTCCTTTGCAGATTAAGACATATTTCAAGGGAAGCTAAGGAAATTTGACGAAGCAATTGAAGGTTTTTAAATACGTCCCCTAAAATTTGTAAATATTTGCAAATTACCAACTTACATCACTGCTTAAATCATGTGTGATTGCATCTCCACTCGTCCAAGTCCACTTCATGGAATGTGTTCCGTCTTTGTAACGAGTTGTTGAACGCGCCAGTGTAGATGTTGGCGATGCGCTGAAGGCGCTCAAGTGGCTGGTCTCCTCAAAGGTATAAACTGCGATGAAAAAAAGGTAGGCATAATGGCTTAGTGATAACCAAATATTTCACGTAATTGTTAGTTTTGATTGGCTTACATAGGAGTTAAAATTAGTTTTCATGTAGCAAAAGCAGAGAACAATGTATCACGAGCGCAAAGTAGTTATATAGTTGGCGGTTCTAGATCACTTTCTTCGAAAGTGATCTATAACCAAGCCAACTATGTAACTACTTTCTATTAGATGGAATAATTTTTTGGTTATACATGTTGGTAAGGAGCCGAGCAGGCTCGGGAAGTCGTCACGAAGTGACGAGTGAGGCTCCTTCCAACCTAGCGTGGGTAGAGACGTAGTCTCGTAGGGCGCGCTAGGTATAATGAAATCATTTTATGGCAAACTATATGTTTTTTATTTTTGGAGTGCGTTTGTTTGGGATCAGGTATGTACCATCCTCTGGCGTCAAAATTTGAGTGCTATTAATATGATTTGGATCCTACGCATTTTTTCATCACGTGACTCCAAACTATTCTCAGAAAGCCGGAAGTTTTTCTGAGAAACAAGTCTTGACATGTCTGGTGAAAACAGGAAATGAGTCATCACTAATATCTATTGTGTTAAGGTCATCAACCAATCAAAAACGTACCCATAAATTACTTTTTCTGATAAAAATATCAGAAGTTGCTCCAGTTTGATAAAAAATATCAGAAGTTTTGAATTGCATAATGTCCGTAAGCGAAACTATTTTCTCCATTGTTGGCTATATATCTTTTGTCATCGAAGCAGCTGAGTGATACTTTGTTTATTTCATAACTTCCTAGTAAATGTTTGCTGCTTCGAATAGTTTTCATAGTATGTTGCATTTGTTTATTTTCTGATAAAACATTATAATAATCTGCATGTTTGATATTGTTCTTTATTATGTTCTTTTTGATTCCCTTTGCCGTTTTTCCACCTTTCTGGTTGTCTTTTATGTAACTATACATTTTTGATCGCAAACCGACGAATTCTGTTATTGGTATTCCAGCTGCTTCATCCTTGAATTTACCGATTACTTTATTGTTTGTCTTATCGAAATACGGCGAGCTTTCTGGATATTTGCTGTTGTCAAATCGATCTTTGTCATTCCAAAAGTCTCTGTAGACATCTTCAGCTTCGATTTCATATGTCAGACTGTCTGTGTCAGTGAATAGTAGTCTGGCTTTGGCTCCATACTTTTCTTTGATGTAGTTATAATGGAAATTATACATCAATGTTTTGCTCAGATCAAGAATACACATTCCTACATATGCCGGCCTGTTTAAAGTGAGCGTTTCCTTTATTTTATGCACTGCAACTAGATTTTCGTTGAAGATCTTACTGCTTACATAAGTTGGTTTACTTACCATCTTCAATAGTTTCTTCTCATTTGTGATAAGTCGAACATCAACACGTTTTCGTAAATTTTCCATTGTCTTTCCAAACACTGAGTTATTCATAAGTTTGAAAAAATCTTTTTCGAATGAATTTGTCGCTTGAGTACGTTTTTGAGTATTAAAGTTGATGTATTGTTTAGACCAAGGTGACTGATTGAATTCTAAAACTCTATGGACTTTGTTTATTTTCAATCCAAGATCAAGGTACAGTTGCAGGTTTCTGTAATGCAGAACATATTTTTCTTTATTGCTTAATGTAGGAATCAGTTTGCTTACTAGTCCTGTCGATATATTGTATTTGGTAGCTATTGTTTTACAATACTCAGACAGCATATCTTTATTAACACAAACTCTCTCGGCTGCTAATGGGTAGTCATTATGAAGGTTATGCAACTCTTTAGGGTATTCTAAATCAACTTCTATTATTAAACCTTTATTACTGTCTTCATTATACTGAGCTAAATTGATTTTATTAATCTGCTTTTCCGTCAACCATTTGAAACCGCCAGTAGGTAGATATTGGCTCATTGCCCAACCGTATAAATTATTAGCATCAAGATACATAATGTACTTTGACGGTTCTTTCTCATCATATTCACTCATGTACTTGTTATTCGCTTTTCCATATCGATTGGCAATATAACTGATCCCACCACGCATGCCTTTTTCAATGAATTGAAACATATCTATGTCTGTCATTAGTTCCAATTGAATATTAGTCATCTTCAACATGGCGTCCCAACTCAAACCAGGGCTAGTGAAATAGTGGCATGGGTCTAATTTGTAATACTGAAGACATGTTTTGCGAAAGTTTTCAAAAACGTCGGCTAATAAAAGGATATCAGACTTAAGATATAAATTATGGTATTCACCCATTGTTTGTAATTGAAATGTATTCCACACTTTATGAGCATGACAATAATCTTCATCTGAAATATGCTCATTATTCAATATGCTGTAAAATTCTTCTTTAGTCGGTAATTCTGTTTTATTGAATTTCTCAAAACTGTCCATGTAATCATACGGATAAATACCTTTTCGTGCCATAAGATTTAATTTTTCTTTTTGGAATCTTTTGCTTGTATACTTTAAAGCTTCTGCTGGTAAGTTGCTGACTAATTCATTCAAACTTGAACTCATAAACTGGAAACTGTCTATAAATGTTAGATGGTTGCCAAGCATAAAAGCCATATACTTCTCCATGTTATTTGGAATAGCATTGATATTCATTTGTTTCTCCTCTCCTTTCTTATTTTTGTATGTATGTTTCTTAACAATAACTCCAATCTCTTGCATAATGAAATGACTGTCATAACCTCTCAAATTATGGAATATGACTGGAATTTTTATTTCTTTTGGATTTATTCTAAGTTTCAGATTGCATTCTTGGTGAGCTGAGCCTCTGAATTTACCTGTAATATGGCAATGATCTCTCACCCGAATGTCTTTCTCAGTATATTTTTTATCACATATGTGACATGTTGTTGCTTTTTTAAATTCCTGTTCATCCAATTCTGTCATTATTAATGGTTTATTAAAATGTTTTTTCATTACTTTTTTGCAGTATTTCACTTCTTCTAAAATATTTTCCATGAATTTGTATACAGCCTTTTCACCTCTATATAGTTGTATTGGTTTTGTATATTTGTCATCATAACAGCAGACAACCTTGTATCCATATCCGCAGTCTGTATGTATTTGGTAGGCTTCGGTGTATGATTTATTACCTTCTTGTTGGCATCCTTGCACCTTTTCAGTTATAGCCTCAAAATCAGCATAAATGACAAATGGCACAGGTTGCTGTTTATGAAAGTTGTTGAATTTCAGTATGTTATTGTCTTTGTTAGGCATTTTAATTGCTTGAGTACCGTTCACTTGAATACAGTTTTCTTTGTGATTGCTTAATACCCTATCGGAACTGAAACATTGCAGACAGTGCATGCAAAAGTGTTTCCTGTGTTCATGTTTTGTTTGGTTATACATGAATCTGTTAAAATCCTTTATGAGAACATAGTGCTTGTTTTCTTTTTCAGTTACCAGAAGTAGTTCAATATGATCTTCATACTTTTCTTTTGAAACATAGATGGGATATGGCTGTTTGTTTTCGTATCCGAATACATTTATATTGATACTGTTTTGCTTCTCAATTTTGTTGTAATGTTTGACACCAACTGGAAATTCAACACCTGAGTAATCTAACTTTCCAACGTATTGTTTGTCAGTCTTCTTAATTCTTTGAGGATATTTCTCTTGTGGATTTATATGTCTGATGTGACACCATCTGAAGCATTCATTATCCTCATTTTTCATGTTTATTAATCCCTTCTTTGAATTTCTCAGTTCGTTAGGCAGTTTGATATATGAGGATCCTTTCATGGGTTCGTATTTGGCGATGTTTAGGTAATGACTATCAACAGATTGTATAGTCCATCCTGAACCTTCTGATATCCACTGGGAGATCAGGTTTAAGATATTTTGTTTTGACATTTGTAATGCTTCATTGATTTCTGTATTGTTAATAATTGTTTGGGCTTTACTGTTGAAATATGCTGACTTTTCAACTATTTCACCATCAGAAATTTTATTGAATGTAACTTTTACTGTTTCAACATATTTAAGGCCTTTTATTTCATTCAACAAAGTGATTACATGTTGTTCTATGGCCTTTCTTGTATTTTGCATTTGAGCTAATGGGTCTTCATTGTTTTTGATGCCAATTTCAAATGACTTTGTATAACCTTTTAAAGCTTTGTCTGTTTGCTTTATTATTGTTCTTGGTGTTGGAACCGGTTTTTTTGCAGCATTTTTCTTGGTTCTTGGTGCTGGGACTGGTTTGTAATTATCCCTGAACTCTGCAGGTGGTTGAATAATATTATCTTCATACTGCTTGACCATTTGTTTGACACTCTTACGAGGTGTTGGTATTGGTCTTCTTTTTGTTGGAACTGGCTTCTTATTCTCCTGCTTCAGAAGCAATTTGATAAGTTTCGATTTGCTGAGTTTCTTCAAACTAGCTTTATCCATATTAATATGATTAGATTTTTCCATTCTATATATAACTATAGTATAATATTATTAAATAGCTTTAATCTGCGTTTAAGCATTGTCAAGAATTCAAATGATCCAAGCATGAATCCTTTGAACTGTAACTGTAATTGTAACTTATAACTTATATAGGCCAACAAATCCCATAATATCAAGTTGGTAGCAGTTTAAATTGTCTATATAATCTGAACATTTATAACATATCATAGTCTCTACATAGTTAGGAAACTTACCAGTAATTAGTAGATGTGTCGCTGGTAAATCACAGTATTTACAAATAATTGATTTATATCTCTTATCTATTTCATCACTAATTGATGCTATTTTTTGTTCTAATCTATTGATTTTCAACATTGTCTCATTTAATTCCATCCTATATATTAATATAGTATAATATTATTTAAATAGTTTTAATCCGCGTTTAAGCATGGTCAAGAATTCAAATGATCCGCGATTTGATCCTTTGAACTGTAATTATGAAACATTATTATGCATTATGTCCTTGCATTATGTCAATTATTTTTCTCCATGATATTGATGCAATGCTATTTTTTTGGTGCTTTATCGTCTTCAAATGACAATGCTTGCCAGCCAGTGTATAGTTACGACCTGTTTTACAAATATCACAATACCATTCTTTGTCTAGCATGTACTTCGATTTTTGTCGTCTTAAAGCATCCTTCCTCTCTTCTTCAGTTGAATATTTTGGTGGTCTACCTCGACCTCTCTTAACATTCTGATTTTCCATATATATATTAATACTATATTATTATTTTAAATAAATATTTCAATCTCGTTTAAATCATTTTATATATCCTTCAAGTCCTTGAACGGTATCCAACTGTTGAATTCATCACTATACCCCTTCCACTTCACCAAAGCTTGTTTCTTCTTATAATCCCTCCGAATCACTTTATCAATTCTGAATACCTGTTGTTCAGCTTTCAGTAATTCAGGTTCATAGAAACTCCCTTGAATGTCTTCATGTCTGAGATCCTTTAGTTTGTATGTGATTGGATTTGTATGTTGTATTTCATCAACTGTAAAAATTTCCTCAGACCAATTTGGAGTATATCCTTTATCAAACACATTTCGTTTATACTTACTTATTCTAACCTTATCACCTACTTTGAACTTTGGTTTTTGTTTTAATGTTTCCATATCACCGTACAGATTAAAGTAAACAACTCCTTCATTCTTCTTTTTACTGGCTTCTGTCGGTGTCATCTTTGTGCTTGAATGTCTGGTATTGTTATACTGTTTCACTAATTTAGGTAACATGTCAATATACTGTGTATTACCTTGAACAGTAAACTGTTTCCACATTTTTGTTTTGATTGTACGGTTCCATCTTTCACAAACTGACGACTTTTCCTCATTCTCAGTTGAGTACAAGGTTATTTTATTCTTATCAAGTAGTTCTTTAACATGTTTGTTGTAATACTCTTTGCCTTTGTCTGTCCAAAGATATTGTGGTTTACGCCCCTCTTTGAATATTGTTTTAAAAGCATTCATAACGGTTTCACCCTTTTTATCTTTTAATGGAACGATCCAACCGTATTTAGAGAATACATCTAAAACCATAAGAAGATATCTGTAGCCAGCGTTCCATCGACTGAACTTTTGCATCTCAATAAGATCTGAACACCATACCTCGTCAATGCCGTTTACAATTACACGCCGCCGAGTAAAGTTACGTTTTATAGGTTTATGAAGCTCATCAGCTAATTTTTCTTGCCAGCTCATTTCTTCACTCGACGGCCTTTTCCGTTTAAACCAAGACCTAGTTTCTGCTTTGTGTTTATCATATTTCTAGCCAACCAATGTCCCCATTGTCTTTCATTGTAAGGAACATTGTCCAGAGCCTTGACCATTTTCCTGTCAGCTCTATTTTTACATTTTTTGTCATCCTTACAAACCGAATAATCTACATCATGTTGCATAGCTATTGAATCTGTACTTCCTGTTGGTTGTTCATAGATTTCCAATATCTCTCCAGTGACAGGATCATACCTCAACTGGTTTTGTAGTGGGTTATACGGACCCGTGTATTTATGACCAGGCAAAGTCCAGCCAGATTTTGGTTTGGGTAGCCTTCCAATGGCTTTATGTATATCAATTCCAGATCCTCTGTAGTAATCAATGTTATCTTTGACGCCTTTGAATGCTTGACCTGCCAGAATCCTTACAAGGGCTGCAAAACTTGGAGCAGGTGTCACAAAATTACTCATTATATATGCAGCTTTATCTACTGCTGTTGGCTTACGTCTAATTAAAGCACCACCGTTCTGCCCGCCCTTTTGAGACGGGCTAACCCGTTTCCCGACTGTTTGACGAATTTAGTCTTAGTTATTCCACATTCAACACAAGTACACTTCATCATTGATCTTCCATTTTTGGCTTTTACAACTCTTTCAGAACCAGGCACACATTCTGTCTGTTTTTTTTTTGTTTCACGCAATATGATTTCATATATAATATGATTAGATTAGATTAAGGTTCAATATATACGTTTTCATATTTACCAGTTTTGGGATTTTTCACCAAACGCATAACAGTACCCTTCTTTGGTTTAGTCCAGAATTTCTTGCTTGTTATACCTGTTGTTCCTGTGAAAGCACCTTTCAAGATATCACCAGACCAATATCGGTCAAATACATGGTTGGTTGATGGAATTACTTTGCGAGTTATTTGTTCGGCTATTTTGGCTACCTCGAAAGCTTTACCTAATGGATTTTCACCTCCCTTTTGGCTTTTGATGAATTTGGTTTTTGTAATACCACATTCAGCACAAATACATTTCATCATAAGTCTGTTATTTTTGACTCTCACATATCTTTCACTTCCTGGAACACATTCTGTAACTTTTTTTTGTTTTACACAATAACTTTTGACCATATATATGAGTTAGATATTTTTGAAATACTGTTCTAAGAATTTCTCATTCTTCGTCGTATCGTATATATTAAACACTTTCAACAGATCAAAATATGATTTGCCCTTATTCATCTCATTCAAAAAGTATAAACAGAAGTAACCGCATGTTGTCGTCAGTAAATTTTGTATTTGATTGTTCTGATGAAGCAATGTTAAATTCTTTTTTCTCGCATGATTGACTATTTCTTGGAAAGGTTGCAAACCAAAACTATCCCAGTAATTTATGACGTTTTCTTTGACATATGTTGACACCCAATGGCTACCGCTCATATAACTCGGTTCAAGATTGTAAATGAATAGAGCCTGTCTATGATTGTGAGGAACATTTTCATCTCTTGACAATACATCATTAATTGGGATATTCAGATATTTACACCATTTTATTAAATCATAATTACTTAGTGGGACATTCTTATGGAATTCGGGTTTTACAACAGAATGTTTAACAGTGGGACGTTTTTGAAGGGTGAGTTCTTGCCTAATAGTAGACCTTCGCCCTTTTTCTGAGCTTTTCTTTTTTTTTTAATTCCCATACCGATTGTATCGTTCGGCCAATTTCCATAAAAAGGTGGAGTTCTATACATCGGAACTAACAAACCACCATCTTGATTGTTAGCAGTACTTGGTATAGATCTGGGTGGTCTTTGTTTAGGCTGTCCCATCTGAGGGGCACCTTTACCAGTTATCTTCTTTATTACCTCAATAGCTAAAGGAACTCCAATTGATGCTAGAAGAGTGCCTAAGAACCCACCTGTTTGTACTTTTGTTGGTTTTATATGAACACCAGAACCAGTTTGAAGAGCATTTAATATATCCTTCTTTTGTTGGGTTGTCAAAAGATGCTTATATGTTATCAACTTATCGATTTTATTTTGTGGTATTAGGAACCCACCGGTTTGTAAACCTTTTCCAGATATCTTCTTAACAATCTGAGATGCTCCTTCAGATGCTAAACCTGCCAAAGCTGACAATCCAATAGTCTTGGCAATCGTTGGAGCAAAAGTTCGTCCCAGATTCAAAACTGTAGACAGAAGAGATCCACCTAATTGCTTTCGAATGTTTGTTTTTGCTAGTTTGATGTCCATTCCCTTTTTCAATTTTCTATTTTTATCCAATCGCTTAACTATATTCTGAGGTACGTATAGAGTGTCATTCCCAGATAGAGAGTCCTTCGTAAGCCTTAGAACTATTGTTTCTCTTTTATGATACGCGTTACTAAGATTCTTTTTCTGGTTTGGTGATAAACTAACTTTAATTTCGTATAGTTGTGTCATATAATATATGTTAGATAAATTCTGTTTTAAAAAACATATTCATCGATGTAAAACTTATTTATTTAAACTATCATCAATTCGTTTCCAACTGTCTTTACTACAACCTCACTCTCATAAAATACGATGCTATGAGCTCGGACGTTTGCTGCTGGGGCTACATTGAGACGATAATGGAGAATCAACTGTTTAGGATCTCTCGTCACTACCTCTTTCTGATATGACAAATCGAAATACAATAATCCATACAAACTAGTGAAATTGGATACATTAAGCTGTGTTCCTGAATTGTAATCGTTCTTACGAAATGCATATGACATGAGATCATTAAATATCCGTATTTTAGAGTCACTATCATATTCCAGCTCTGGGTAAAAAACGTTATTCCCGTATTCAAGCCTACAGCTTGATAGAGAGCTGTTAGCGTTAGCGGCATTCAACTTGAAAGTATCGAACAAATACGGACTCCTCTCTGCTTCAACATCATTCGGTGCGTCTGTTCGCTGGAGATAAATAAAAACATGTTTAACGTTATCAATAGCCGGGCTGATTTGAAACATATTCTGAATAGCTCTGGTATTTGCTGACTGATTGTAGATATCTCGCATATATGTCCAGGTTGTTGGCTTAAGAAACTCTGAAACGAAATTACTATACATGATGTCTTTTGGGATTAGTCTTGGTAGCCAAAGATACAATCTTTTTACTACAACCCTACCATCGTCAGCTGCTGCTGCTTTGTGAATCAGTTCACTGTCTTCGTTAAGTGTAAGTTCAATTGTCAGCTGCATTGGGGGCAACATTTTTCTTTCTAATTCTTGAAAAAAGCTGTATCTGTTTAACGGAATCATCTCGTTAATCGATTTAGCTCCTCCGCCGCCGTCATTCTGATTAGCCTGGGTTAAAATACGACGGGCTTCGAAACCTGTGTTTGTATCTGCTGTAGTTCCATCAGTATCAAGATACCAGAATGAATTCTTTCCAACTGATCTACTGAAGTCATCGCTGTATTCAAGGAGATTTTTCACATTCGTTATTCGATGCAAATTATCACTCTCATACACGATTTTGCCTGAAGATTTGATAACCATATGTCTGATTAGACTATGAGATCCGTTTATCATAGTGATGCGATCCGCTGCGGCATATCCAGCGCCATCTGCCCTTTTTTGAAGCTCTTTAGTTACTTCGAAATACCCATTAAAAAAATCGAACATAGTCGACCTATCGTTGATTGTGAATCTGTAACCTGTCTTTTTCTGTGATTGATTGTTACCAGGCTGTTCAATGACATTATCCAAATGGAAACGAACGTATTCATATCGTTGCAGATTTTCACTTGTTCTGAAACTCATTTATATGAGTAGTTTAGATAAAATTCACTTTATATATAAACCATTTCCCACTTGCTAGTCTATTTATAATTGGATAAAATTCACTTTTTAATAACATTTTATCGTCTTAATCCAGTACCAGATATAAGTCTATTCAGAATTGTGTTGTAATCTTCTTCTTGTTTTGGTTTAGTAGGTTTGGTTGGTTTCATGGTTTTATTCATTGATTGTTTAGTTGAACCGTGTAATTTTCTCATAATAAGCTCTCCGCTTTTTTCAGCTGCTTTTTTTCCCAGTTTGTCTCCAGCATGTGAAATACCAGATTCAAGCGCTTTTTTGGCAAAAGGTTTTAAAACCATTTCTGGAACTTTACTTAACACCCTTCCAACCGGTTTGAAAATGTTGTCAACAATGAGCCTAGATCCTTTATGTTCATAAACAAATCGTCCAAGTTTTGGATGATAAATACGCTTGTATTCATACGACGACATATATAACTATTAGTTAGATTAATCTCTCTTATCTCTTAAAATCAAACTGAATGAAGTGTCACTATGATTAAGATCTATAATTCTTCGTTTACCGTCGGTGATATAAATTCTTATTTTATTGATCGTATTTTTATTACACGGGTTGTACTGAACTCGTCGAGGCTCTTGTGTGAAACTATAACTCGGGGTGAGAGTTGAGGTACTGAAACTATATATAATATCTGACTCTTCACCATCGACAAGACTGTCACTTATCAAATCACAATGAACATTCAATATTTCTCTGTCTTGTGAGAGATTAGGAATGTAATCTCCAACATTTACACTACTTGTTAGAATCTTTTTATTGAAACCAATAAGATCATTAAAATTACTTTGAGTAAGATCTAATCTGTAATTTGAGGCAAGTGTTATTATTGTTCGAAATATTGGATCGTCAAACTCGAGAGTGATAGGATATTGAGGGTTTGATGATGTCCCTGTTTTTGTTTTTTCTTTGATTAAATTGTCAAAATCAATGTAATTCCATACTCCAGGGTTGAATATAATTTCCGTCCAATTAGTACCACTATCAGACGAATATCTTATTTTCTGATTAGTGAGTTCTTTCGTAATGTTAAACCAAGTGAATGCCATCGAAATGATTCGGTCTAGGCCGATTTCATATTGTCTGTTTGAATCTAGTATTATCGGATTACTGTATTTGATTGTGAAATCCGATGGTTTATTACCATTTTGGGTTTTTACTGTATGACTGGATAATACAAGTTGTCTATTCATTTATATGATTAGTTTAGACTAAAATAGTTTTTGTATATTTTGTTATATTGTGGCTTATTGAGTATTGAATTTCTTAACAAGATGTCGAGAAGTGCAACACCTGTGTTTCTTAGCTCTATGCTATTATTACCGGCAATCATCGATCCGATAATCAGCTCCAGCTTTTTCAACATTTCTGTCGGATTGTTGAAAAACTGGACTTGTCCACCTCTTTTTGTTTTTTTCTTCAAACCAGACCCTTTAATATTTTTTAATCTTTGATTGTTGTAATTGATATAATTATTTAAAACCTTCCTCGTATCAGTAATGACCTTTCTTCGATATTGAGCCTCAGCTTCAGTCATTAAACCACTATTTAATTTTTTAGTGATATCACTCCAATAACCATTTAGTTTCGAACGTTGATCTTTAGCATTTTTCAAGATTTTGTTCAGATAAGCTTTACTCTTTTTATTATCCATATCCTTTTCTGTTAGACGTAATTCAACATCATCATAGTTAGGAATTCCAAGTTGATCTAAAGCTTGATTTATTCTATCCTCCTCGAGAATGTTATAATCAGGTACTTCTTCTTCTTCGTATTCAGGTGGAAGATCTTCAGGTTCATACATATATTCCGGATCTATATACATTTGTTTTTTACCTGATGCTAAATCCTCGAGGACGTCTTCATAACTTGGAGGTTTTGGAACCAATTGTTTGTCATTTTGTGGTAGAACTTGATCACCAAATAGATCTTCCAATCCATAATCAGGCACTTCATCATCAATAGCTATTCCATAATCTGGAACAGGTCGCTTTTTCTTTACCAATCTTCTCAACGGTGCTTTTGGGGCTGTAAGTTCCTTTAACTCAGATGTTATAGGTTTGAAAAGTTTCTCTGCCTCGACTTCACCCATTTGATCAGATATCTTTTTTTGTTTTATTGTATCTCTTACTGTGTTAATCTTTTTACCAAGCTCGGATCGTTTCTCAGCCATTTCTTTCCATTTGAGTAAACTCATTATATCATTTGTTTACATAAAATTTCGTATTTTGTTCGGAAAAATTAGGGTTATCATATATAAAAACGCTAGCATAGCGTTTCGCATAGCATGTCGCCATGCGATAAAATTGTATAAACAAATGATATATGAGAATTCAAAACTATGACATTCAAGACGATGAAAATAACGATTTTATCCAATTAAAGAGTTTCATGCCAAAAAAATGTTTCAGGATGCTTATTTGCAGTCCTTCTGGGATGGGTAAAACTACGCTGGTTCTCGATATGATCTACAGACTCTTATACTTTGACAAGATATACCTTTATGCTCGAAATCTCTCCCAAAGCAAATATAAGCATCTGTTGAAAACTCTTGAACCAATATCAAAAGAGGTGGGTTATAACGTGATAGAAGCAAGTAACGATGAAATCATCCCTCTTACAGATTTGTCTGAGGAAAACCAAAAATTAATCATATTTGATGACTATTTGAATACAGGTAAAAAAAATGACGAACGGATACGAGACTACTTCACCAATTCAAGAAATAAAAATTGTTGTTGTATATATTTAAGTCAAAGCTATTACGGAACCGATAAAACAATAAGACTGAATAGTTCACATTATTGCATATACGATTTCCCATCAAGAAATGAACAATCGATGATTTGCCGAGAACTGAACATAAATAAATCAGATTATCAGAAAGCTACTAAGGATCCATATAGTTTTTTGTATGTTGATAAGGTCAAAAAAAAGGTAGCCCGAAATTTCGATGAAAGAATATAAACCATTAATATATGAGTTATACCAACGGTATCCTTAATCATGATGATTCTCAAGGACTAGGTAAGATAGGTTCAAGAGGTTTACCTGGTATTGGATTTAAATTAGATGCTAATAATGATTATGATATGCAGAATAAAAAACTGGTTAATGTGAAACAGGGAACCAATAATAATGACGTTGTTACTAAACAATATCTTGATTCAGAGATATCTAAGATTCCAAGTATTGATACATCTAAATTTGTTGCAATATCTGGTGATACGATGACAGGGTCACTCATTGTCCCAAAAGACAATTATCCAGTTCATGGTGATCTCAACAAGGTTATAAGTTATGAATCACAAAGGGAGATATTCTTGTCAAAGAAAGAAGGAGGTCGGATGGAGCAACCCATTAACATGAACAATAATTTCATCACAAATGTGAAAGACCCAACACAGGCAGATCAAGCCACAAACAAAAAGTATGTCGAAAATCAGCTTGAAAAAAAACTGGATAAAGGATCTGATATTGATATGAAAAATAATTCAATTATCAATCTTGATCTTCCATCAAACCAAAGAGACGCCGCATGTGTCGAGTTTGTTAACAACAGAATTGATGACGTGACACAAAAAAAGTTTCTCAAAGTTGATGGCACTAACAATATGACTGGTAACTTGAATTTAAATGAAAAAACAATAATCAACTTGAACACCGATGACAAAGACATAAAATCAGCAGCTAATGTCGGCTATGTCAGCAGTAAGGTACACACCGCCAAAGGTGATGTGACTGTAGGGCTGAAAACTTACTTTGACACAAAAATCAAGGAGTCTCACATCACCAGCTCAACCAATAAGAAAGACGTTTTCAGGTATCTCATGGAAAATGCTGATGAATCTTCAAGTGAAAACAACATAATAGTTGATGGCATTGTTGACTTTTCTGGTTCCCCCCACAATGTCAACAAAAAAGCTTATAAATTTAAAATGGGGAAAGACGCTCAAAATGAGTATTATTCTCGCATTGGCTTTAACATGTTCAAACTTCCAGAAGGCGAGTACACTTTGGCTATTGAATTTTTCCCTCCAAGCACAACAAATTTGTCAGTGAGTGTCGTTTCCACTTCACTAAATATTGGTCAACAATCAACTAAGCTGTTTGTTAATTACAGTAGATCGATTGTTCACTTACATAAGTGGAGCATAACTCCTCCCGAATACATTTACATTGACATGCATTGTCAGGGCACTGCAAGTAGCTCCACTCAAGGAGTTGGTTATTTGATTGTATATGGAGTCAAAGGATCACAGAGTAATGTAGACTCGGATGTGTATGATACGGCGTACGTTGTAGAAAATGGTAAAATGGTAATGCAAACAGATTTGTCTTTAAACGGACACAATTTGGGCGGTACCCTTCATTATATAAATGGGAGTTTAAATACGAAAAATGGTGAAACATTTTTTTCATTAAATGGCAATTCTAATGTACTCCTTCCAGAAAAAAGCTATATATTAAATATAACAGTATTATATAGAAAAATCAAAAGGCCATTTCCACGTATTCCTTTAAAAATATTTAAAAGTGGCTCTCCAAAAATTTTCATTTCAAAAACAGCAACTCAAAAACAAACAATAGATATTAATTTAGAACTACCAAATGGTCTTTTAATGGTGCAATTACATTCTCGAGCTTTTATGAATGAAAAATTCTTAATGTTTGTTAAATATAGAGTGCCATGAATATTTTTTCATTTATTATATAGCACAATGCAGGATATCCATCTGATTGGAGCATGGAATGCTTTTTAGAATATATTATTATCCCAAAAGAAATAATGAGGATTCCGAAGAAGATAATGAATAATCTAAACAATATAATATGAAAACATCAACTTTAATCAACGAAATTATTGAGAATATAGAAAAAATAGTTCGAAACATCAGAAAATTATACATCAGTATTAAGAAATCGTTCAAAAAAGAAAAAAATGTAACCATATAATATATATGGATAGACGTAAAAGAATATTCAATTGGAACCATGTTTCAGAAAATTTAACAGAAGATCAAATATCTGAGTTGAAAGCATTGTACAAATTCTACCATAAGCAATACTGGCTCCACAAAGAGTCATTTAAAAGCTTCAAGAAAAAGAATATGGCATGTAACATTGGATCTGTTGTATTGATAGTAACTGGGACTGTGGCTGGTGGTGTGATGTTAAACCCCCCTGTACTTGGATCAATATCAGGCGCAGGGCTTATACTAAAAACATATTCAGAGGTCAAAAATTACAAAAGAAAGATCGAGATGTGTAAATTCGCGTACACTACGTATGAAAAGGTTTTAACTCATTTACGGTCATTTATGAGAGGACTGGAGTATAATGAAAAAGAATTTCTTGATCATGTCAAAGTTCTTGATGAAATAATCATTGAAATGTGTCCGTTAACTGACAAATTTGAAAAGAAATATAATAAGGTATTCATCTAATAATAGATTTTATTTTATCACCAATAAGAGACATAATACTTACCCAATATCGATTGTAAAAAGCTAATGTCTTTTTCGATTTACTAATTGGAATATTTTTGTAAGGTATTCCCATCATCTTGAATATCTTTCTCATAATAAAATTAACGCTAATCATTCTTTTCCTTGTACCATTAACTTCATTTATAATCTTACCAATCTCTGCATAGATTATATCAATCTTATGTTTCTCACTGTTGGATAATTTTATGTCGTATTTTTCTTGGATTTTCAGCAACATGTTATTGACATGGTATTTTCTACAGTAAACAGATTTTCTCAAAAATCGATGTCTGTTCTCATAAAAATTAACATATTCTTTCACATAATTATATCCTTGTACTACACCACAACTTAGACATGCTAACATCCCATCGTCGTTAATAATATACTGATTATCACAGCATGAATAATATTTCACTAAACGATCTTGTGGTTTTTCATTAGAATCTTCCAATTTTTGGTCACAAAAAGGACAAACAATATCTCCTGATTCTTTCAGTTCATCATGTAATTCCTTGTTACAATTCATTCTATACTATTATATGAGATATTTTTTTATGTAAATACAAGTTCCGCAAACACAGTCTGCTTTTCTGTTCACTACAAACTTTACTGACAAACTTTACTGACAAACTTTACTGACAAACTTTACTGACAAACTTTACTTCAAATACAAGTTCATCTGATATTACATGACAATCTGATGACTCATCGGGAAAGTCCCATTTCATCATAAACTTCCTGTTTCACCAGACATGTCCAGACTTGTTTCTGAGAAAAACTTCCTGCTTTTCCGAGAATGTTAAGACTTCCTGTAGTGTGGCGTCACGTGATGAAAAAATGCGTAGGATCCAAATCATATTAATAGCACTCAAATTTTGACGCCAGAGGATGGTACAGACCTGATCCCAAACAAACGCACTCCAAAAATTAAAAACATATAGTTTGCCATAAAATGATTTCATTATACCTAGCGCGCCCTACGAGACTACGTCTCTACCCACGCTAGGTTGGAAGGAGCCTCACTCGTCACTTCGTGACGACTTCCCGAGCCTGCTCGGCTCCTTACCAACATGTATAACCAAAAAATTATTCCATCTAATAGAAAGTAGTTACATAGTTGGCTTGGTTATAGATCACTTTCGAAGAAAGTGATCTAGAACCGCCAACTATATAACTACTGCGCAAATTACGACAAAGATTTTATGAAGTAGGTTTGGAGAATACCAGAGATCCCAAACCACTTCCAAGGAAAAACCTAGATGTTTCGAACATTGTTGAAGATTGTCGAAAATTTTCGAAAACTAACTAAAGAAGATTACCCGAACGCATGATATTGCCAACGATATGTTACGATCACTCAAAAAATTCTAGAATTTACGATGAATATACGACAATCAATCAAATTGTCCGGTTCCCTGCTAGCAGAGGCCGCTTTTCCTTTGTATTCGCTGAGCTGACGGACGGGACGAAAAGGGACCTCTGCCATGGGTCGAAACTCCCTTTGATTCAACCGCCGTCCACGGTCGTGGACGGCGGTTTCCGAAACGCATGCTCCCTGTATTGTTTGCTGACCGTGACTTGAGCCCACTGTATCTCGCGCATTCCTTTACAGTTATTCCGCTGTCATTTAGTGAGCCCACATAGTAACATGCCGTCCCGGAAAGAGAACTAAACTCGTGAAGAGTTACAACGTTTACTTTCTCTCGTGTTTGTGAACATGGACGACGGAAAGATAAACAATCGAAAGAAGAAGCTCTAAGAAACACTCGACAAGTTAAGCAATGGAATTTAGAGCGAAGAAAACATCTGTCAAGGCGAAGGACCACCTTCCACCGCCAAAGATTTTTCGAGCTGCGGACTTTCTGTGAAATGCTCCAGCACTTCTACGAGTCTACGGTAGAGTAAATTACACATTTGATCGTAAATTTGTATCGAAATCGCTTTTTAATTGAGGGATTCTTCATATTCCTTACAGTTTTCGTAAAAGTTTTGAAAAACGTGCACAGTTCGCATCACCAAATGCCCTTCAAAATAACTTGCACATCGAGGGAAATCGCTTGCGCGTAGCTTCCCTCGAAAAAAGAATTGAATGCGTTTGGTCTTCAGAAACAAGTAAAAGCGTGTTTTAATAAATGTATTATTTAGAAAAGCTTACTGTCTCTTCTTCTGTGTACCTTCATTCATAAAATTTCGAAAAGTAGTAATCTGACCTAAATAGACACAAATGCTCTGTTGTGGTTTGATTTCACGCGCGAGACAGCGTGAGAAATCTCTTGCTGAAATTTTCAAAATTTTGACTTTGAGCTTGTATTTTTGGCTAATTCTTAATTGACAACTGGTGTATTTTATTTAAAAGTAAGAAATTTTAACTATTCTAGATCAAGTGAGTGTTGTTTTTTCGAACCTATAAATTGTCCTTTCGTACGGCACATGGGTTGTTTATTACCAACTGCTAATTTAGTGAAGCGATCATAAAACACTCAGCCTTCAATGGGTTAAATTCTCTTTGATTCCTGGAGTTGTGGTCATGTTAAAAAAGCTTCCTTGTCCAGATAACTTGAAATTAATACCGTAGATTAGACAACAACTATCTCTAGACGAACTGTCTACTTTTTTTTAGGGATTTGGTGAACTCGCCATTCACGACAACAAAACTGTGCAGGTGTTTTTTGGCGCGCTAGTTGAGAAAGGTGGGAGTCGTCAGCTGATCACGTGGTAAAAGCATCACGTGACGTTTCGGTCGCTAAGTAACCGTGGCGCATGCTCAACACAGTTCATTTCGACCCATGGCAGAGGTCCCTTTTCGTCCCGCACGTCAGCTCAGCGAATACAAAGGAAAAGGGGCCTCTGCTAGCAGGGAAATTGTCCGGTAATATGTATCATAACACCCAGAAATGTCCAACAACACATCGAGAGATTTCCAAAGTTACCAAAAAGAAAACCGACAGCCTAACACTTTTACAATACGACCACGAAGATTGCTGCAAAAAATCTGCACCCATTTACTTTCAAAGTTCCCAAGCAAATTAACCTGAGTCGGTTGTTATCTTATCAGAAGTACTGCGATTTATAATATTTGGTTCCTTTTATTGCAGGACACATTCGAAATGGTATGATTAACTAATTACAAATTATAGTTGAATAATAAGAAAGAATGAGAAGAAAAGAATACCAGTTCTTGCCGCCTGGATTCCTGGTACAAGCAGAACAATGAAGATCACAGAATGCCACAAAGACGCCATTGACTCTGTTAAAAATAATAATAATAATAATAATAATAATAATAATAATAATAATAATAATCAAAGGAAGATAAATACACACTTTTTGCATGTAACTTTGTATAAAGGATTTCCAGTTTAGCAAGGCTAGTTTATCACGGTCCAATAAAGGGAATTGATATAAAAACAATTTAACACGAGGTATTGCGTCTCTATCTTGAAACAATGTTAATTAATCCTAAATTTTACTCATGGAAGCTTTGGTTCCATTTTTAAATATATTCCGTTACAATATTTGGTTTAGGCTCACAGAAAGCAAAGATGACATTTTTGTAGTTGTTTTCCTATTATGTTTTCAGTCAAAATTTATTTCAATCTTGTCCAGTCGTAGCCAATATTTCTACTACATTAAATCCTTCCTAATATGCACGCATCCTGTCTTCTTTGGGGCTACCCGTCAGTTCCCCGTGGTCTCTTTGTGTTCCTTATCTCTCACATCTTGGTAGGGACACTACCAAAAACTTTTGGCACGGCTCGGATCAAAATGGCACGAGTACCAAAAATATAGCACGGTAACATCGTTTACACATTCTATTTTCTACCGTGCTACGCACTGTAAAATAACGTTTTGGTACGGGCACCCGCCTCACGTTTTGGGCCAGCGTGCTTAAAGTTTACCTAATACGCATGCGGACGCTTTCATTCAGACATGGCGGGCGTTCCATCTTATCTCAAGTCAAGTCCAGGCATCTCGCGATAAAATAAAAGAGACATATCAACTACTTTCTAGGAGAAAGAAATGAAGATGCAGCCTGTTTATAACAAAGGCAGCAATACTCGCGTGTATTTAATTTTCCTCGGCTAATTTCTCAGTTACATCAATTTGAGAAAACCATTAAAAGAACACACAATTTTTTTGAGAACTTTCGCTTTGTCACTTCCATGTTGTCCTGAGTTAAAATTGTGCCTAAGCTTGAGAAAGCGGAGCTGACCAAAGGAATAAAGACGCGATAATCGTTAAGAAAAAACTGGTTCGGCTCGGTTAATCATTTACACTGCACATTTTATCTGAGCGGGGTCGGTTTTTTTGGTACGCGTACAATTTCATCCGCGCTAGGACTACCTTTTCAGACGGTCCGAGCACGGGTAAAATTTGGTTCGGCATGGTTGAAATTTGACACGGGGAAAGTCATTTACACTGCAAAAATTTACCCGAGCCGAACGAATTTTTTTGGTACGCGTACCATTTTTATACGAGGCGTGCCAAAAATTTTCGGTAGTGTAAATCAGCCTATTGTATACACCCAATGGTAAATAACCGCTTTCCTTGTTGGATTTAACAACCCAAAACATGGGGAAAAAACATCGAGTGTAAGTTTAAATTGAACTATACTTTTGAGTTATCTTCCCTTTCAAAAGAAAAGTATTTCAAATTACAGGACGCTTTGGAGCTCGGTGCGACCTTCTCAGCTTATCTTTGAGGAGTGGTCTGAACTTAATCAGAAAGAACAGTTTCATTGCCTGAAATTTACATGAATCTAAATAATTTCCAGTAGAAATTAATTACAACCGTTCTTTTTTTAGACTATTTTTTTAAAATTATTGTTATAGTTTGTATTAAAATTGTTTAAGGTTTTCTATTGTTATGCTTCTTACCAAGGAAGCTATTTAGTTTTTAATCTTAAGCTGAAGGAGGTCGCAATACGCTACCGAAACGTCCTGTACTCAGTGTAGTAATTTGTTGACCAGTGTCTATACCTGGCTACTACCACATTTTTAACAGTTCGTTAACTTTGAGTATTTCTGGTTGTAAGGAAAAAAAATTAAATAGAATTTGTCCAAGCTCGAATTTAAACAAAGTTAGCAAGATGTATTGACTATCTTACCTCGTTTCTTCTGTCAACCTCTAGGAATTCTAGGAATGACCGGTTCAGCGTTCTCTTTCGAAGAAACACTTGAAGCAGTGCGAGATAGCCACGGCTTTGCTTACGTTATATAGCAGCACAGATGATTCATCAGAGCAGTTTTCCGGTTTCCGCTTGAGCGATTGCTCACTCAACCCATAATTCTTAACCAATCAGATGCCGTTTTTAATGAAAAGGAATGCATTTAATTTTCATGAGCTCATAGGCTAATCAGCTCTGTGAAGCGAAACATAGTGTTTGAACTGATACCCGTTTCGCAATCTTATTGGTCAAAAGACTTCAAGAAGCCTTTCTGCCCTCATAACCCCGACTTGTTTCATTATTAACAAATGAAATGTCGTATTGCATTCAATTTTTATGACCTCATAGACTAAAGACGTGTTGTGAAGCGAGACGAGGCTATTGTTCATTCACAAGAAAATTACTTTTCAAGTGATACGTTTTTGCATGGTGATTGAATAAAGACTTTAAAGCGTTTCTACTTGTAGAACCGTGACTTCTTTTAAAAGGAATGCTTGATGCTTTACATTTTTGTGAGCTCATTGGCTTGACAACTTTTTGTTAACAAGGCGAAACTCATATTCATCTGTACTGGTACAATGTCTTTCAAAGAACAACTTTTGCAAGGTGATTGGTTAAAAGAGTTGCTTTTAATTTTACTCTTAAAAATGTGATTCGTTTCTGCACAAACTAATCAAAACGCTTTGGAATGAAAATTAAATACTTCTCATTTTCATGGATTCATGGGCAAACCAACTTTTCTTAAGCAAAGCGGAATTTTCGTTCATAACATACATGATAACAGCACCAGTCTTTCAATCAACCCACGGCTCGCGGATTGAATGAGTTTAACTGGTAAAATGGCCAAGATCTCAACTGGCAGCTTAGAAAAACATTTTTTTTTGGAGGAGCTGGGATAGCCTTCGATTAAGATCACGAAAGCAAAGCTTGGATAAATTTGGAAAATAATAATTTAAGAGAGAAACTTGAATAAATGTCAGCTTAGTTAGTGGGATTGTAGAAATAATGTGTTAACAGATAGCAGGGTACAAATAACTGCTAAGCAAGAACGAAAGATCGTGGATAAAAGTTTTAACTGCTTGTAGAGTACTAGAATATCTGCTGACTGAGTTCAAAAACTTTGTGGATAAAGGTGTTAACAGCTAACACCAGCGTGCTGTAGAATACCCATCATCAAACCGTCAAGGGAAGCACTCAAATTATATGAAGATGAAATAATGAATGTATGAAAATCATAGATCAGAACTGCGGAATAAAGATTTCAATGTATAGATGATCATCGAAGAACGTAGCCTTCCCAGTTGCAAAACAAAAAAGCCTTTAAAAAAATTCAGGTTTGTATGAGATTCGAACTCATAGCCTCTGCGATGCCGGTGCAGCGCTCTAACCAACTGAGCTAACAAGTTAAGCCAACTGGGAGCTGGTCATTTTGTCGGCTCATGTTTGGTTCCATCCTACCATTTTCGTATTGTTTCTCATCGGTCCAGACCTAATTAAGTTTCTCCTTTAAAACGCGCAGTGTAATAGAGTTGATCAGGCTAATTAATACGGTTTTCCAAGAAAATGAGTTTATCGTCTCTCTACTTTAGGACCCATATTCGTTGTTTCGTTTTGTTTTATTTTGTTTTTTCGCTTACATGTAGGCGGAAAGTGGAGGATCTTCAAGGTCATGCATTTTTGAAAGCGAAAACCAACCAAAGAACGTATTTTCAAATGAGAAAACTTAAGCATGAATTGCAGGGGAAAACGCATCAAAATATTTATTTTCGTAGGTGATTAGAAATTGTAGGTGGATACTTATACCGTCGTACCCATTCAGAAAAATTCCTTTCTCGGGTTTAAACGATTGTAAACTAAACAGGTAAAACTGCTTTTTTGGAAACGTGGTGAATTAAGTAAAACAGCTCAAAGGATATTTTTGGGATGGCTCATTGAAAGATCAAGCGTTAAAGACACGTGGGAGCAGGTCATTTTGTCGGTTCGTAACTAACCCGTGAAGGGTGAAGATGAAGTAATGAATCCATGAAATCAGAAATAAGATTTAAACGTAAAGAATTGAAGATCATCTGTCGCAATTATGTACGCAACTTTCCCAGTTACGAAAAGAAAGCTTAAAAAAGATTCAGGTTTGTACGCGATTCGAACCCATGACCTCTGCGTTATCAGTGCAGCGCTTCAACTAACTGAGTTAACAAGTCAATTGGAAAGTCTGAAAGTTCGCGTTAATTGATGATAAATGGTTGAATTTTAACTGACATTGTGAAACTGTCTCCCTGGGTGTTTGGTCATAGTCCTTTAACTGGACGAAAAAGGTGATTTACCCATATTTCCTTAGCAAAAGGAATGCTTTTCCCCTAATTAGCTATTATCTGCTCTTGTCACTTAACGTGGGGCAAAAGTGGGCATTACCGACTTTGCTCTATATTTATACTTTCCGTCTTACAAACGTGCATCACAGCTGCCACAATTCTCCGTATTATTTTGGCCGAAAACACAACAAAATGTTTGCCTTCATGCTACCGTGTTCGAAAATTGTCGCTCATCCATCTACACTAACTAAGGTTTCTTCTTTTAAAACACACAATTTGATTTGGTCACGCTAACACGGTTTACCGCCAATTGAGCTTATTAATATTGTCTCTCAACTTTAGGACCCATTTTCGTTATTTTGATTTGTGTTTTCCGTTTAAATGTGGGCGGAAAGTGGTGGATCTTCAAAGCCATGCATTTTTAAAAGCGTAAACCAACCAAAGCATTTATCTTCAAACGAGAAAATCTAAGCATGAATTGAAGGGGGAAACGCATCAAAATACTCATTATCGCAGGTGAAAAAAACATGTGGATTGGGCGGGTACCGTGGACCATTTCAGAAAAGTTCCTTTCACGGGCTTAAATGATTGTAAACTTAACAGGTAAAACTATTTTTTGGAAATGTGGTGAATTAAGTAAAACAGCTCAAAGCATATTTTTGGAATGGCCCATTGAATGATCAAGTGTTCAAGCCAAGTGGGAGCAGGTCATTTTCTCGGTTCTTGATTAACCCGTGAAGGACGACGATAAAATAATGAGTATTTGAAAATCATAGATTAGAACTGCGGAATTAAGATTTTAATGTAAATAAGATCATCCGTTGCAGTTATGTAGGCAACTATCCCAGCTGCAAAAAGAAAACCTGACAAAAATTCTGGCTTGTACAAGATTGGAGCCCATGACCTTCGCGATACTGGCGCCGCGCTCTATCCAACTGAGCTAACAAGCCAACTGGGAGCTGGTCATTTTGTCGGTTTGTAATTAACTTGTGGAGGATAAAGATAAAATAATGAGTTAGATTCCCGTACAAGCCTGATTTTTTTTTTCAGGCTTTCTTTCCGCAACTGCGAAAGTTGCGTACATAGCTGCAATGATATTATCGAGTTAAAGAAAGTTTGAAAGTTGGAAAGTTTGGAAGTTCGCGTTCATTGATGAAATATGTGTGAATTTTAACTGCCAGGAGAGATTGTGAAACTGTCTCCCCACGTGTTTGGTCGTAGTCCTTTCTCTGGACGAGAAAGTTGACTTACTCTACATATCCCTCAGCAAAAGGGATGCTCCCCTCTTTATTAGCCATTATCTGCTCTTGTGACTAAACGTGGGGCAAAAGTGGTCAGTACCGTTTGCTTTATATTCATACTTTCTGACTTAAAATCGTGCATCCCATCCGCCACAATTCTCCGTATTATTTCGGCCGAAAACACAACATAATGTTTGCTTCTATGCTGCTGTTTTCGTATTGTTTCTCGTCCGTCCACACTATCTAGGTTTCTTCTTTTAAAACACACATTTTAATAGATTTGGGCACCCTAATAGGTTTTTTCCAGTGGTGGTTGGACACGGTTCGCAAAGCATGATGGGGCTATCGATCGATTCGAGCTCAGTTGCAATGAACCTTCGTACTGTGCGGATCTCGAAGAGCCAAAACAAATTCAACTACAAGAGCTGGAAATAACAAAGATGGAAGTTTCTCCGATTCTTGTGGTCTAATTATCCTTTGTTTACATCTTAATATTCGATGTAACATTTTAACGGCTGGTTTCATGCATTGATCGATTGAACGCGAACACGTGGAGACTTCAACCCCGGGTTTATCAGGAATAAGCCTCCTTAGTAACTTATATCTGCAAACATCTTACCATGAATAGCCTCTTGGGCCATGAAGGACTTATTTCCAATCATCAAAAGTGAAAACACAGATGCCTGGCTTTCTGAGGTCTTGTAATTGCGTCAGTTGTGTGAAATCGTGAGTTTTGCCCGATGGATAAGCGTCGAGTACGTGTCATGAAAAACCTTACGAATGTTCGTTTTATAGCATTAACAGTCCTTTAACCTCCAGGGTGTCCAAAAGTTTCTGTTTCTCAAGAATACCGTTGATGCAGGATGTAGTAATCCTGAAGGGTTTGTCTGAAATTATACTTTCACAGCTTAGCTAAACAAGGCTGTATTAAGAGGCTCTGACTGTAAATATCGAGAATCGGCGGACAAGCTCAAAAAATCGAAAATCCTGATAACTCGCCAGAAGAACACTTTTGGGGAGCTATCTTCGAAAATATTACTTAAACCTTCTGGAGTTCTATTGTTTTCGGGAAATTCGGAAAAACGGTTTTGCTTAATTTATTACGCAATAATCAGGCTTAAAATTAAACAAATTGAAAGCGCTTGCTTTTAAACAATTTGCAACGCCAGAAAACAATTTTAATTTTAAATGATAGCAATACTCTTCTACGTTCTATCAATAGGAATTGCATGGAATTTTGCTGTATTTCTGTGGTTTGGTGGTTCTTTGAAACAAAGCCATTTTGCGCACTTCGGAAAAAGGCAAAAATTGGTAAACTTTAGAGGCTTAAAATGGGTCTTGGTATATCTAATATCGAATTCAAATAAACACTGTGATAAAGTTTGGCCCTACTTCCATTATAATATGAAATAAAAAATCTGGGCAATTCAGGCTCGCGCTGGCAAAAACACAAAATCGCGAACCAGTGTTGCCAAAAATTGAACAATGAAATGAATGAAATGAAAAGTAGTAGTTTGGGTGAGCTCAATTTAGAGGATTTTATTTACTGAAGACACACAAAGAATGAACTAAAACATTCCTTCAATCTATTCTTGCATTGTTTTGGGCTTATGCTATTTCTACGTAAAACTAAAGAGAAGGAGAAAAAGTTTTAAAAGTTCTACACAGCTGTTGCGTGACCTGAGTCACGTGAATATTTTTTTGTCAATTTGTCAACCTACTTATGGCAGTTTTTAAATGCGGTCTCTTACATTGGCCGCTGTTTTATGCATGGCTAGTTCTCCAACGAATACCGTACGCATCCCTATGTTTGGGGCATACTGTCATGTGCAGCTGATATTCCACTGGGACGAAAATTGCGACAGGCAAGTCTAGAATTAGTTTCGTATACATATGACACCTTTCTCTTCGAGAGAAGAAAACTGCAAAATATAGTATGTTGTTGTGTACGTGATACGATCGCTCTTTTCAAACGGCTACTAAGATTTTGGGCCACTTTTTTAAAAGACACTATTTTGGCCAGGAGCAAAAGTGCATCATTATTATTATGATTTATACGCATTTGTCAAAAATTGTGCTGTTCCTATCGATATTATTACACTTGTATAAATATGTTTAAAAAAAACACAAACCACGGACGTTCTGGCAGCGGGATCGGTATTTACGAGTTCTAAATGCTGCTGTATATCTAAGAGATATTAATACACAGCTTGTTTGGTTTTACTTTGCAAGATCGCTGAGAACTCTTTCACGGTTTTAGAGGATAAGATTTTCATTGAAGAATATTTTCACGTTTGCATGAACGTGCAGTGATCGGTTGCGTGACTGGATTATTTTGAGTGATACTTTTGTGTTCCTTTATACTTTACACAGCCAAACTGAGCTCTCAATTTATACACGTACGTCAACTTTAATGATTTGTAAAAGGAACCGTTTGGATTTTCGAGAACAATAGTTTTTTCCCCCCAAAAAACTGCAAATAACAAAGAAAGGCCATTGGTGCTGCAGAGTATAGACATCTGACAAAAAGTGATAACCCACTGCACTCTAGTTTCACCAACAATTTTCCAAATTTGTTCGTAGTTCTTCAGAAAGACAAATGAAGATATCAGCGATTGCATCATCTAGTAGAAAGACCATCCGAGAATAGTTACAGTAAACAATTTGCCATATTTCAAGTCGTCCTTCCATTAGTTTTTTTTTCTATTATCCAAATTATGCACATTTTGGCAACACTGGTTCGCGAATTTGTGTTTTTGCCAGCGCGAGCCTGAATTGCCCAGATTTTTTATTTCATATTATAATAGAAGTAGGGCCAAACTTTATCACAGTGTTTATTTCAATTCGATATTAGACATACCAAGACCCATTTTAAGCCTCTACAGTTTACCAATTTTTGCCTTTTTCCGAAGTACGCAAAATGGCTTTGTTTCAAAGAACCACCAAACCACAGAAATACAGCAAAACTCCATGCAATTCCTATTGTTAGAAAGTAGAAGAGTATTGCTATCATTTAAAATTAAAATTGTTTTCTGGCGTTGCAAATTGTTTAAAAGCAAGCGCTTTCAATTTGTTTAATTTTAAGCCTGATTATTGCGTAATAAATTAAGCAAAACCGTTTTTCCGAATTTTCCGAAAACAATAGAATTCCAGAAGGTTTAAGTAATATTTTCGAAGATAGCTCCCCAAAAGTGTTCTTCTGGCGAGTTATCAGGATTTTCGATTTTTTGAGCTTGTCCGCCGATTCTCGATATTTACAGTCAGAGCCTCTTAAAATATTATTGTTCAAATTGCTAGCTGTCAATATGAATTAATGAATTAATTTGTTTTGCTTTTGAAAGTAACTGATGCTGACAAAATAAGTCTGTGATTGAACGAGAATTCCACTTTCTTTTGCAGCAGACCTGAAAATCTGTCTTAAGAAAATTTAACAAAGCTCTGTTCAGCATGTAGAATGTGTGACAATATTATATACAGTGTACCCATATTTTTTTCTCAGCTACTTCAATGAAAGCATTGACTCATTTACCCACAAGGACCTCAAGCAGAAAATAGTTTTTAAGACAGGGTTGTTGGGGGCTTTGCACTGATTATCACGACAAATTATTGAGGTCACAGAGAACCTGTTTAACTTGGATCCTTTGAAAACCAGTGAAGCACATTAGAGCAATACATCCAAGGTCATTTCTACAAATCTGTCAATTCTTTTTTACTCTTTTACAATGAGTAAAGTGATATTTTTATAATTATTAGAATGCTGTCCCACCTACAGTGCAATCTCTAACTAAACTTGACCTTTGAGCATTTACCCCTTGCAAACAATGGCCCAGTCCTTCACTTGTTTACTTCAGACCTCTACCTTGTTGAAAAGTCAATGGTGGATCCAGAGGAGGGGCCAAGGGTATCCCCCCTTTTTGTTGAAAAGAAAATAAGGCTGGACAAAACAGACTAACCGACAGTAATATACATGAACAAAACAATTATGGAGTTATACATTTACTCCAGACTAC
The DNA here is from genome assembly GCA_964017195.1 of Siderastrea radians. NCBI lineage: Eukaryota > Metazoa > Cnidaria > Anthozoa > Scleractinia > Rhizangiidae > Siderastrea > Siderastrea radians. Next base: position 31,598,045 of record OZ024899.1, on the reverse strand, counting down.
AACGAAGCAGAGCGCAGATTAGCTTATGTACAACATCATACTCCACTCAGAAGGCATCTGATTTTTTTTGTTGATTTACTTATAGTCAGAATATAGTACAGAATAATACCAGGATATAACTCCACAAAAGTTTTGTATTTTGTTGTCTCCCCTCACCCACCATTAAACTTGGACCCCACCCTCCATGAAAGTCTGGACTCACCACTGGGCACCAAGTCTGCCTGTTGAGTCGAGTAACAGAAACATAAGGGGTGTTTACATAATACAGGTTTGAGTTTCATTCCGTCTTATGGCTCTGTATAATGATACCAGCACAAGATTTCATACTATTGCGAGTCATACCAGTGTGAGTTTATTCTGGTTGCTGTACCAGATCAAGATTTTCGATCTGTTGCAAAAACTTGTACCATAATCATGTAAACACGGTAAGACCAGTGACTCATTTTGGTGTGAAATCTGTCTCCTGGAAGACAATTCAGTAGAAAACAAATAAGGATTGATATCAGTGTAAAAAATTGATGAAGAAAGCGAAAGTTGGGAGTTCCATTAGAAAAGGGATATTTAATCAATTCACAGTTCTCAACCCTTTTATGGGTCTCAATAGCTCTAATTGTTATTAATAACAACTAAACTGACAAATTGAAAGGGATATTCAATCAATAATTCACAGTTCTCCCTCAAGAGCTCTGGATTTTATTTCTTACAGCAGACCCCACTAACTTGAACCCAACCCCCCCCCCCCACCTGCTCACAACTATATTGAAGTGAAAATATTTTTATTGTTTTCCTCGGTTGATCTTGCTCACTTATTTACTATTGGCTATCTCAAATTTTTGATGTCTCAAACAAGTTTTGGTTTCTCTTGCATGTCTAAGATAGCATCGTGAATTTCCAATCTGAGGTACTGACCAATACTGAATTCTTTCAGCTTTCTCAATGGTTCACTGCACAGAGGTTGTAAGTTAAGAACCTTAAGGGGATCTTACATGTAGGAAACCAATCCACAACAGATGATGCGACTATATATTAAGAGCCTAAAGCCCAAATAATTTTGGTCATTTCAGCAAACAAAATGTGATTCTTGAAAGTTTGTTGCGTACATGGCAACAGAGCAGACCGAAGAAACCATTTTGCCTCTTAACCTAAAGACAACAAAACAAAGAAGGGAAAACACTCAATTGGGATGCCACACCATACTGTTGATACTTGTCATAATTAAAATAAGACGATCACTCGCGTTAATATTTCGCGGGTAATTTTCACATCTCGCAGCGTGAGAGTAATATTGGAGAGAAAATTCGACAACTTAAACAAAGCATAACTCTCAAACTAGAGGGGCGCTATCGGGCGCTATATGATTTTATAAAAGCAATTTTATCCATCTTGATCTTGGTGTAAAATAAACGGTTTTAGATTTTTGGGTTAGCCTACAAATTCTCAAAATGTAAGACCTACTCAAATATCATGAAAGCACACGTTGCTCGATCCACCTACGACGAAATTGTGCTCAAACTTGACTTACAAAAGAAAACCAGATCCAAAAATTTCAAGACATCTAGATCCACACCAATCCTAATTATTCTTGTTAAATGTAAGTTGCACTGGGGACAGATAGCACGTTAAAATGACAAGAAGTGAAGCTCACATTCCCGTGAAAGGTCGCCATGTTGATTTCTCGTCCTGGTTGAGAGACTGCTCGTGATTGGCTAATATAATGATCCACCATGCCTTTCGGACCGTGTCCAACCACCACTGAGGTTTTTTCCAAAAATTGAGTTCATTATCTCTTTACTTTGGGTGGTATTTTGATTCGTTGTTTCGTTTTGTTTTGTTTTTTGTTTAAATCTGGCGGAAAGTGGAGGATCTTCGAGGTCATGCATTTTTAAAAGGGCAAACTAATCAAAGAATTTATTATCAAACGAAAAAATCTAAGAATCAAATGAAATAGGAAAAACGCATCAAAATATCCACTTTTTCGTTGGTGGAAAAACTTGTGGATGGGACGGGTACCGTCGGAACCATTCTGAAAAAATCCTGTCACGGGTTTAAATGATCATGAAATAAACAGGTAAAACTGTGTTTTGGAAACCAGTGAATTGAGTCAAAAGGCTCAAAGCATACCTTTTTATGGCCCACTGAAAGATCAAGCGTTTAAGCCAGGTGGGAGCTGGTCATTTTGTCAGTTCGTAATTAACCCGTGAAGGATGAAGATGAAATAATGAATACATGAAAACCATAGATCAGAACTGCGGAATTAAGATGAATTAAGATGTAAAGAAGATCATCCGTTGCAGTTATGTACGCAACTTCCCTGAGTTGCAAAAAAGGAAAGCCTGAAAAAAATCCAGGCTTGTACGAGGTTCGAACCCTGCGATACCGGTGCAGCGCTCTAGCCAACTGAGCTAACAAGCCAACTGAGAGCTGGGCATTTTGTCTGCTTGTAATTAATCCGTGGAGGATGAAGATGAAATAATGAGTTCGAATCCAGCACAAGCCCGATTTTCTTTTAAGGCTTTCTTTTCGCAACGGCGAAAGTTGCGTACAAAAAATCGCTGACATTCTTTAAATTTAAAACAAATTAGATATCGAGTTGAAGAAAGTTTGAAAATTTGGAAAGTCTGGAAGTTCGCGTTCATTGATGATAAATGCGTGAATTTTAACTATCAGCAGAGATTGTGAAACTGTCTCCCTAGGTATTTGGTCATAGTCCTTTCACTGCATTTAGCGTTGCATTTACAAATAATTTCTTTCATCGTCACGTCAAACATTTAATAACGGTAAGTTTTATGAGGAAGGCTTTCCACTACGAAATATCAAGACAAGACCTGAAATCAAACAACGTAAAGTAAGAGACAAGCATTTCATAAAAACTGTCGCACATTCATGGCGAGTCAGTACGAAAATCATGAACCTGAATCTTAACAAGTCCTGGACAAACTACCAAGGAGGAAGAAAGGGCGTGTTTATTGGTTTTTTGGTTATACCATGCAAAATTGGCACTAGTTTACCTGCACTCTTTGTAGCTCTTTTCCAACAGCTCCACATGTTCAGCTACAAATCTGAAATGCAATGTTCATTGAAAGGAGTTGGATCGCCCTGCCTGTTGTTTGAGTGCTGTTTTTACCATTCCTTCTGCAACCTCTAAACCGAGCACAACTGGGTGTGGTGCTTTGCGTTTAACAAACTAAGTTGGTGAATTCTTATGTTCCTCGCTACGGTAATTTGCCTTCTAGGCTGCATATAAATTACCTTTTCAAGTTCAAATTCTGTCTTAAGTTCGATCAAAAGGGCACACGATAGCTCCGTTGTGTGAACGGATCACAAACTTGTTCCGTTTCAACTCTCGCAGCTACTATGGTGAAATCGTACAGCTTTAATCCGTTTTAAACGATGATTACAACAATGTTTCTTGAAAAAGTCAAACACGTGCCACATTTCAGAAAACAATAATTACACGATTTCTTTTTTTCCGAAAGTCGTGTCATTTCGTTCACTTCGGAGCAGTGTTTCATTGATTCATCCAGCTTTGGAAAGAAACAATGCAAAACTTTGCCATGCAAGGTTTCGGCGCCTTTTTTGTTCAGTCATGTGATCGATTCTTGTTCTCTTTTTAACTCTTTTCCCTTCTTTTTTTTTCATTGATTTTGTAACAATTAGTGGTTGATTTTTTTTAAACAACTATTATACTCGGGCTTGCTAGATATTAAATGATTATAACCAACTCGGCGCTACGCGCCTCGTTGGTTATCTATCACATCTATCATTCGATATCCAGCGCGCCCTCGTATATAACTATCTGCTCTTGTTACTAAACGTGGGGCAAAAGTAATCACTACCGACTTTGCTCTATATTTATACCTTCTGGCTCAAAAACCTGCATCACATCTACCACAATTCTCCATATTATTTAGGCCGAAAACACAGCAAAATGTTTGCTTACATGCTACCGTTTTCTTATTCTTTCGCATCCGTCCACACTAACTAGGTTTCTTCTTTTAAAACGCACACTTAAATAGGTTTGCTTATTGTCATTCTAATCTGAGACCCATTTTCGTTGTTTCCTTTTGTTTTTTCGTTTAAATGTGTGCGGGAAGTGAAGGCTATTTAAGGACATGCATTTTTGAAAGCATAAACCAACCAAAAGAATTTATTTTCAGTCGAGAAAATCTAAGAGTGAATTGAAGGGGAAAACGCATCAAAATATCCATTTTTGTTGGTGGAAAATCTTGTGGATGGGACAGGTACCGTCGGATCCATTTAGAAACATTACTTTCACGGGTTTAAATGACATGTAGAGTAAGCGTAACCTCGCTTTGAGTTTATGTTATTGACACTAGAATTACTGTGAGCCAGTGACAATTTTTTCTATTGCCCAAATGAGTAAAAGCATTGGTGACGATACAGCAACCAAAAAAGACTTTCTGGCGGATGTAAACAAAACCTGGGCCGGGACCCATGGCCTAGCCCATGGGCTACCTATGGGCTGCCCATGGGCTACCGTGTGGGCTAACCATGGGCTACCTATGGGCTACCCATGGGCTATCGTGTGGGCCACCCTATAGGCCACCGCACAAAAGGTTGGAAATTAAAATTTATTAAATTGAATTATTACAAATTTATTACTGATGGATTTACCTTCATTTGTGCGACTTGACTAATCCATAACTGAGTTTAACGGTACGTAAGTCATTATCCATTCTAACAGAGGAGCAAAACACATGGGGGAAAAATGATGTAATAGTTAGTGTTTTCAAATACACCTTTTGCTGTTCATTACGAGAAAACACGCGATCATTTGCGTGAAACGGCCTTCAATTGCGCGAAGAGACATTCATGAGCGCGAAAGTACGAACATTTGCGCATAAATCAGATTCAATAACGATATTTGCATTTTAATCAACATTCAGTAACACTTCTGGGCATTCATATGCGTCATTCGGCATACAAAAAAGAGAAATATACTTTCATTTGCGCTAGCATGCAAGTCATTAACACCATCTTGAATGTCAATAGGGACAATAAACAAACATTAAAGTGAAAATACCATTTATTAACATTTCTGTCACACTGAAAGCAATTCAATAGAATTCCTGGACGGCCTTAGTGTGGATGAGACAAACATTAATGCACTTGTTCAAACAATTACGCGTTCTTTAAATTCAATAAACAAAAAACGATTTTCAATTGAATAGTACCTATAGTACCTGAATTTTAATCTATCCCTCAATAACCTCTCTGTTTAAACATCTTGGCAGGTAGGTCTGCATTAAACGGTACCATTGAGCACATTTAGCTGCGGTGACGGTGTCGATGTTTCTGTGTAGAGCTTCAAGAAGTTGTTGTGTTCGAAAATCCCCTAGTGGGATTCTTCGGGCTCTTGCTTCATCTCTGTTGTCCATAAGTCTTTGGATTTCAGGACGGGAGATGTCGGCCTTGATGGCCGCTTTAAGACTGCTTATTGCCTGTTCCACGATGTTAAGGAAAGGGCTATAGTGTGGGAGCATTTTAAGCTCTGTATTTGGGGCGGGAATGGTCGAGTTTCTGTGGGCCGGTGCTCCATCATGAACAAAGATCACTGACTCGTCAGGATCTAAGCTCGTCCTCGCCTGTGCCAGGAAGTTGTTGAAACACTCAGCGTTCATTCCTCCCACAGCGGCTGACGAAAACACAAGTCCGTTTATGGGCGAAATTGCCATTGTCACGGTCAGGTTTCGTCCACGCTGACCGCACACTTGGCGGTACGCCCTCTCTCCTTGCCGCGCCCTACCGTGACTTCTGGCCGTCCAAATATTGTAGCCGAATTCGTCGACAAACACACAGTGACGGACTATGGCGTGATTCATAAACCAGTTCGCGTAATCGACTCGCTTGTTCTGCACGTCAGGTCTGTTTCTGTCAGCAGGGAGGGGTCTGACCAGTTTCACTCGGAACAGCATCCCGTCTAACGTTCTTGATCCAGTACGGTCATGTATCTCGGGTTTGGCTGGTAACCGTCTCCTTAATTCACTGTTTATTTGAGCAAGTGTGAGCAGACAGTTTTCGTTGATAATTTGCTCTAGACAGTCTCTCATTTCATCATCCACGCGCACGTTGTTTCTTCCACCTCTTGGTCTCTCCCGAATTCTGCCTTCTGTGATGTAACGCGCCACGATACCCCTTGCCGTTGATCGATTCACGCCCAACGTGTCTGCGACCAAAAGATAGTCTTCCTGCTCGTCCTCAAAAGCTCTAACGATTCTCTCTCTGTGTTCGAGAGGTATTCGATTTCTTCGAGGCATTTTGTATGTACATGTACATGTACCAGTAGTCAAAAAACGCTCACGAAGATAAATGAACAGGAAAAAATTTTCTGATCCTTTTATCCTATTTTGCACTTGACAAAGGTTATGTAACCTATCCAAATGGTTGTACATACATGTACATATCATGGGCATCACACTGGCAATGAAATTTTCAGGCAAAATAGGTATTGTTCCGTTGAAAATCGTTTTTTGTTTATTGAATTTAAAGAGCACGTAATTGTTTGTACAAGTGCATTAATGTTTGTCTCATCCACACTAAGGCCGTCCAGGAATTCTATTGAATTGCTTTCAGTGTGACAGAAATGTTAATAAATGGTATTTTCACTTTAATGTTTGTTTATTGTCCCTATTGACATTCAAGATGGTGTTAATGACTTGCATACTAGCACAAATGAAAGTATATTTTTCTCTTTTGTATGCCAAATGGCGCATATGAATGCCCAAAGGTGTTATTGAATATTGATTAAAATGCAAAAATCGCTATCGAATCTGACTTTTGCTACCGTAAATGATCCATTAGATGCCCACTCTCCAATACACGCCTCGTATCAAATAAACGCAACGCCCCTGTCTGGTAAACGCCTTTTGCGAAGGGTTGGTTAGATCAAACGAGCTAATCCGACAAAATAATTCTAGAGCTGGTATCACTGTTCAACTATTGACGAAGATGGTGAAATTAAACGTACTAAACGATGGCTGGGTGCTATAGATATAGCTGAACTACGTTGTAAGGAACAGCGTTTTCCCATTCATTATATATAGTTGAATTAAAGAAAAGTTGTACCTTTGTTTTAATATTTATTTTGGGTCAATATAATAAACGCCTCTGTCTATGTAACGCCCCAGTATCTTCAACATGCAAGCCGGAAACCAAAATTTGTTCGAGATAGCCATTGCTACCAACTGACCAACATAGAGTACCCGGCAATTGAAGACGAAAAGAGCGGATTTCTTTGCGTTTTAAGGAGTCGAACCGTTGAGTGAAAATATCGCTTCCTCGAGGGTCAGGCATCACCGAGGTAAACGCAGAAAAGCAACAAAAGATAAATCGGTACCCCGTGGGGTACTCAATAAAGTTTTCATTATACGGGGACGTTCCACACGGAGGCTCAAATCCTCACCCTTTAATATACTAATTTTTAGTACACTGGCACCTCTTTGGTAAGCCTAGAGTAAAATTGCACCCCTTTCTTCTACCTCAAAGATTTACTCTACAAATCCGAATGTGTAAATAAAGCTTATGTATATGTATGTATGTAAGTCAGAACAATAGAATTTCCTATACTTGCCACGTTTTTTACGGACTTTCAGTCCTTCTAGCTCAATTGCTCAAAGACTCCAAGCTTGTATGTGTTTGGCGTTGTTATGTCTGCCAAAATTTGGCACCCTTTCATACACTTAGCTTTCACTTTCACTTCGCAGCGGATTTTGTGACCCTTTCACATACTAAAATAACGCTCTTCCTTACCTTTTGGTATACTGCAACATTAAAAAAGGCACCCCTTCCGGGCGGAGCCTTCCCGTATAGCAAACTATAGGGAGTGCCCCCCCCCCCCGGGATTGCGGGATTGGCACTAATTTATAAAAGTTTAGATTTCAATTTCACAAGTTTTAAAAGCTCCAAATTTCGCCTTCAGTTTTGCTACAGTAGTTTGATAAAGCAATACACAGCACACCATTCAATTTTACAGATGGTAAGCCTGTGAGAACACATACAGGAAGCAATCACGTACCCAAAAAGGTTGATCGGTGGTTCTGCTGTGTCTCATAATTTCGCCAAATCCATTGCTTGCCAAAAATATTGACTTTTAATGACTGGTCTCCAAAAACAACAGGTTAAACAATATTTCCTTTTTCATCAACACCGCCTTAGAGCTCATGAAAGACAACGAAGTTACTGAGAAGGATGGACTCGCAACGCATTGTTTTTAAATTCGAATTCCCAGATAAATTTGCCGTTGTTATATTTTGAGTTTCAGCGCCAGAAGTTTCTCACCGAGGAAGCGATTAAGTTGGATGGAAACGGCACAGCGTGAGCTAAAACAATCTAATCAGTCAGCAAGACGATATGTTTCAAAACATTATGATTTACGTGCAGCCACACGAACACAAAGCCCGCCGATCATATGATGACCGCAATTGACTAATGGTAGGAACATATGATCAGATGCTTTTTACCACTCACAAAGGATTAGCCTAAACGCTAAGGTGTCATTTGCTTTCTTCATCGGAAGCGAGGATATCGTCAGTTTGCAAATCCGAGGTCGTTTTCAACTTGCAGACCACAGCTATATACAGCTAACGACAGAGGTTTCTACCATACCAGTTTGATCCAGAATGTCGGCAACAGACCAGGTAACACTAATATAATCAACGTTTCCTCTATCTGGCGTGGTTACAGAAAACCCGCATATATGATCCAGCACAGTTTTCAAGTTAGTCCGGCCAAAAACATAAAAAGGTTCTTACATGTTTCATGGTCTACTGAGAAATTAGAATATTCGATTTGTTTTTGTTATTGTTGTTTTGTTTTTTTAATAGAAAGGTTCTTATCTTGAGGGGGGGGGGGGTGGGCGCTTATTGCATTGCTGGTCAGAAAACTTCTTCAGTGTGTGCGTTGTCCCATGCTTCTGTGACTGTGTCGTAAACGTACAATGTCCCCACTATGACTACATCCTAAACAAACACAGAACATTCTTAAATCCTTTGATTAATTTAAACCTACAACACAAGTTGCCTTTCAAATTATAGACAAAAAAGAGGTTCTAATATGTCGGGCGGTCGACAGTTTCTTAATCCGCTAGGTTCCTATATATATACGGGCTCTTGCTGTTAACATGATACCCGTGACGTTTATTAGTATACCATGAACTGAAATCCAATGCAAGTTCCTCGTTTCTTCTCCAGGTTGAAAACACAGTTCAGACGGTTGATGGACGTCCTCCAACAAAGACTCCTGATGACAAAGGTAACGATCACCAAAAAATGAGAAAAATTGTGATATATACTTTTACTTTTTTGTCATTGAAATCGTCTTATTACTAAACCTCTTCGAGTAAAGTTCATTTTGCTTTTGTCCATTTTTTGGTTCAACTAAGGTTGTCCGGGAACTAATTAGGTGATCCTAAAGAGGGGGTGTCATTGTATTCAATTACTGGAGTTACATGATCGTGACGTTAAAAGTGATCCAATAAAGCTTTACTCTTTGCATAGCATAAGTCTGGATTTCTTCCATTGCGATGGTTTAAAACATGAACAAAAATTGAAATTCAAAACCAGCACAAACTTGGTACGAAACGCAACAGAATATCTCAATTGTGATAGTTGTCAGTCATTAATTCACTCTTCATTTTTTTTTCTCTTGTCAGATCCACTGTCCAGTTCATGCAAAGTCGAACTTATTTACACCGCTGCCTTCTCGATGTTGGAAAAGACGAAGATGTTGGATAGTCAAGGATGCCCTTCTGCATTTAGCTGGGTAGAAGACACTACAACTTCGTGGTCGGAAGCTTTGTAATAAACCTTCTTTGGTTTCATAATTTTTTTTTCCCTTGGCTTATGTACGTTTTGCTTCTTTGTAGTCGTTATTAGGGTGTATTTACAATAGAACCTCGTCAGTTATACGACCACCCACCACCAACACATCATAAAATGTGAACAGGGTTTTCAGACAAGGAAATGACTTAACGCGCTTTTCTGGGCTTTAAAAAGGTTGATCTAGAATATTACTCAATAAAGAATGCAAACGGTCCACTACAACGTATTCTTTTTTGACACAATATTGCGGTTGGCCAGAACCAAATTGAAGCAACCTAGGATATGGGTGGTAACTAGAGACAAAGATTTGACTGATACCGTAAATGATCTAATACACGTCCACGTTTATTTAAATTTTACAGATGTTATGGGAGCGTTTGTTAGAGACAAGGCTTGAATCGGAAAGAGGAGTTTATTAATTTTGCCTTCAAAAAAGAGTAAATCAAAGCTGTCACAGTTCCTAAATTCAGGGACAGCTTTATAGCCCAAATTGAAGGTGAAAGCCAAACATTATAATGCACCTCTCGCGATCGGTACCAATAACACTCAAATAATTCATAATTATTGGATAAGGCTGAGTATGATCATGATATGAAGAATTGTGCAGATCGAGAAGACCGAGGGTGTTATCAGAAACGGCGAAAGACGTGCCCTTACAAGGTAGGATTTTGAAAAACAAGTCTTAGTTTGTGGCGGTCACTAAAATGTTTTGATTCAACCAAATTAACCCAGTGTAGAATCTACCGGTAGCGTTTTGCTTTTGTCCCCTCTTTATATGAGCAGGTTTTCAAATGCGTGAATTAGCGTTTCATATTTGAACTAAATGACAGACAGCCTCTCAAAATTGTGTATTATTCCCTTAATTAGTAGATTGTCATGGAGTCCTGGACTGGCTGTCTTATGCTTAATCACATTTTCAATGAATCAATAAATTAATTTATCTTGCGCAAATCTCAATTTCTATTTCGCAATTTTCATTTTGCCCAATCGCTTCTCGCGCCTGCTAATTTCCCTATTTCCTCCCCTTTAGCGTCTGCCTCGCAAGCTACTCTGACACGAATGTCAGCGATATCATTAAACGGCGCGCGGCTAACTACTAAAGGGACATTATTGTAGTTTTGAAAACAGTTTCACATCACTTGAACATGTATGTAGCAGAGCTGGGCTACACGAAATAATGAAAAGAATTTTATTAGTGGCAGGTTTTAGGGTCTTCCCTTTGTTGGGCGTCGTAACAAGAAAAGGTTAGAAGCTTCAAAACATCGGGTGAGTACAATCCTAGGCATTCGTGTAAGATTTAACTGACATAGCACCAAACAAACACTATTAGACTGTAATTGCTACCATAAGACATCGATGTAAAATTCTCAAATTGGAGATTGATTTTAATTGCCATAGTTCGATGGTGTACCGGTTTCAAAACTGGGAGTTGGTCGTGCGAAAAAATTCAATTCGTCAAAAAATAGTTTCGTGGCGTACGTTTAATGGAAAAGGAATTTATGAGTACTTTTAACCCTCGGACGTACAAGCAAAGTCACATCTCCCCCCCACAGCGGTACAAGGGGGGGTTGATGGAGTCCCCCTTGAGTTCTCCTTATTTTACAATATTTTGAAAAGATTTCACTTTTAATAGAAAGCCTGTGATGTGCTGTACAAGACGAGGTACATATTATGGGTTGCCGCCTGCTGGGGGCCTGTGACGTCATTCAAGATGGCCGCCATATTGGGCGCCATCTTCGATTTTACCAAAAATTTGATATTGTCAAAGAAACGTTGATTGGACATGTAGAATATGACATAATAAAACTTTTTGCTACTTTTTGTTGACATTTTTTGCATTTTTCACCTAAAAAGGGTAAAAAACACGAATTTTTCTTCAAAAATGGCTTGACCACCTGCTACTTATGACGTCATATCTCGTTACCATGGCAACCGATTCTCACCAAACGTATGTAAAAATGTGTCTTGGTGTCATCCCACAGCTACTGAAAACGGCAAGTCTACATAATCATTCGCCTTAAAGGTATTCAAGGAAAACCTTATAGGGGGTTGGCATCCAACCCCCCCGCCCCCCGTACGCCCGAGGGTTAAAATGTATAATATGTGCCAAAAAATGTTTTCTTCTTGATTGTGTTGATAGTTTTAAATGTAGAAAAGATTTAAAAACCTCCTCAAAGGTTCTCATGTGATTAGCATAGGGTTTGTTTGACCATTAGTTTGCATCACAATAGAAGATAGAGTTCTGAAATCAAAACATGTGGCCAACACGAGTTTCATTCGGTAACCCCTCCCCAATAGAGACAGCTATCTAATTTCTCCTTACAATATCACTACTTGATCAAACACACAGACCATGAGAATAAACGAAATAATCACCTGAGGTAAAATGAGTAATGTTTAAGGAAATACTACCACATGTAATGTATCAAGGACAGTGACGAAAGCAAGTTGATATTGGAACTTGTAGGGTTAAACCTCTCCCCGAGTAGGCGGGGGGGTTCTTGACAAGCTTGGGTGTAGAGGTGCCGCTGAGGGTCTGAAACTCTGACCCTGTTTAGGACAAAAAAGCCCTGAAATACCAACCCTGTTTAACACAACACCCTCCATTTAGGACCCTGTTTAGCCGGACAAATTACAAAAATACACACTCTCAGTGTGTCTTACACAATTTTAAAGTGTTTTAAAGAAAGGCAAACGTCCGATCTAGGATTGCTGAATACTTTTTAAGCCTTTTTTAAACGACGTCAATCGCGCAACCGCACCCTGTTAAGGACAAGTTCAGACCCTGTTTAGGACAGACTCGCATAAAATTATATACCCTGTTCAGGAGAGAAAGGCCAGAAACCATACCTTATCGAGCAGCAAGTCCCGTACAGACCAGAGAGTACCCCACCGTGAGTTAAACTACTTCAGCTTCCAACACTGCGCTATTGCTTTGTCTCCAAGTTCTGTTTTCATCGCACTCTTGTTTTAAATTTGTCTTCTTTCCAAGGACAAAAGATACACAGATATTCTTGCTTTTTAGAAGTACCGTTATACCTTATTATACTCGTATTATATAGCTATATCCAAGGAATCCTACAGTGTCTCCTTAAAAGCAAAGGGCTACTACTATCATTTTAAGGCGTGACGAAGCGAAAATCCCATGCCGTACTCTTGGAAAGTAGTTTAATGTGTTTCAGTGGATCTTATTCAAAATCGGCCGTCGTAGGTTTTCATCACTCTGAAGAATAATTTGCGAACGGAAGCTAAATAACTATTTGTAAAGATTTTGTTACAGCGACTCACTGTGTATAGACGAGTTGTGTAGAGTGTTGGGGCGATAGCATGATTTGCCGAGAAGACACAGCGACTTGCTTTCATCCGAAACGATAAAGGTTAAGTGGGGGGGTGGGGGGGGTGGGGGGAGCAAGAATCCGACTTTTCCCAACAAAATATCTTAAAGTTGTACGACTTTAATCTTTTCGGACTTAAAGGCAGAAACACTTTCCGCGTAACAGTGAAAACCCCCTATACAGTGTAACCCTGGGTCCTTTTCCATACATTTTACGAATACTGTAAAAAGATCATTCGTTATACCAGGGTCTTCGTTATGTAGGGCTTCTTTATATCTTGGTTCAACTGTACCGTGTTTAAGGTGAGAGCTTCTCACCCCATATTATTAACCGAGCCAAGAGTTTAAATATCTAGAAAACACGTTAGAGGGACAAGAAGTCACTTCTCATATACAAACCTCTTAAAAATTTTAGGTCTTCAAAACCTAAACATCAAAAGCTTTCCAGGGTTAGGTTTTTGTAGTGTCTTTCCTCAGGACATCATTGATTCCTTGGTGCCTAGACTGGAGCAAACAGGACATGTTGAAATACAGTGTTTGCTGAATACAGTGTAACCCCGAGATGTAGAACCACTACATGTATAAAACGAGCGAAGACCCCGTATAACGAACAGTGTTCTTCTTCCCATTAATAGTAAAATGTGTGAGAAAGGACCCCGATAAAACGAACCCCCGTTATTACAAACACATTTTGCCAGTCAATTGGCACTTCGTTACATCGAGGTTGCATTGTATCTTTCATTTGAGTGTCCATCACCGCTAAGCGGTAAAAGTGTATGTTGACAAAACAAGTGGAGCTGGTTTGCGGGCTAAAAGCTACGCCAACATTCTATAGATTTTGATATTAAAATCTTCCACATATTGACCGGGATATGGCATTATGTACCAACTGGCACTCTAAGGGTGACCATTGCCTGGTGTCCCACGTCGAATTACGTGATCGCGAAGATAAAAGTGATCCAATTAAAGTTACTCCTCGAGTGTATAGCAACAAGCTCAACTGGATTTCTTCCATTGCGTTGGTAATACAGTGGAATCCCGATTTTTCGAACCTTCCGGTGTTTCGAACCATGGCACGTTTCCCTTGGTTTTGCTCCAGTCAAACACTGTATTTTTACCCCCGATTTTTCGAACCCTCGATTTTCGAAACTCTCGATATTTCGAACTAATCGGTCTTGCCTCCCGTGGAGGACATTTATAAGAAATTTATAGCTGAATTTACCTTCGATTTCTCGAACCTGCAGGAAAAGACTACTTAGTAGCTTCCATTTGAAGGGTCACACTTTAGGATTTTATTCACAGACTCAAAAGTTAGATCCACCTTTTATTACACAGAAAACAGTGCCAAAGAAAGCACTGCTCGGTGCTTTTCATTTAAAGGTCACTTTTTGGCCTGGCTTATCATCTAGATAACTTTTGAGTTGAGTGTCCTAAAGTGTGGTTATTAAATGAAAGCTAAAGAACTGTACAAGAGTGCCGTAGTATTTCTGTTTGCTTTCCTGGTTGTCAAAAACAATACCTTATAAATAAAGCGTGATTTCATGCCACCTTCGATTTTTCGAACTCCCGACTTTTCGAACCAATTTCCGTTTCCCTAGGAGGTTCGAGATATCGGGATTCCACTGTATTAAAACATGAGAAAAATTGAAATCAAAATCAGCACAAACTTGTTACAGTGGAACACCGATATAGTGAAGCGTCAACGTTTATAACATGGATTCGTTAAATCGGGGTCAGTCTTTCCCATACATTTTGCTATTAATGGGCTCTAGTGAAGATTATGGTTCGTTAAACCGGGGCTTCGTCATATACATAGGGTTTTGTCATATCGGGTTCCACTGTGTGAAAAGTAACAAAATGTCTCAAATTCAGTAGTCATTGCTGTGACATTTTTTTCTGTCAGATCTACTGGCCGGAGCATCCAAAGAACAGTAAAACTTGCCTGCTTCCTTATTAATGCTGGAGAAGACAAAGAAGTTGGGCAAACCAGGATGCCGGTTTCTGCTTTAATTAGCGTTAGCTCAAGTGAACGGCTTAAATAAACATTTTTAATTCAGAAAAAAGGCTTTAAAAAGCCTCGGGAAGTCCAAGGCCCGAAATGGATGCCTCATTTTTCAGTTGCCGACATTTGGATAACCCTTCTCCTTGAGGAAAATGCTATATTCCATCCTGGTACACTTAATCCCTTGCTTTGAGCCCTCGAATTTCTAGTTCATTTGAATCGAGTTTTCCCCTTTGATCGTATAATGTCCAAAAGCCTTTTACAATTGTTGCGTACAACAGTAGGTCGCACCACCATTTTCCCAGGGTCCCCTATTAAAAACCTCCAAATATAAGCGTCATGGAGGCATTGCAATAAAGGACCCATGTCCCAAAGAAAACCACGGTCAAAACATAGGCCCTCTTTCGTCCCCACCCCTATAGGACATCATTTAGCAACCAATCAATCATCCAGTGACCTTATAGCTTGAAGAACCCACTACGACGAAAATTCCGTATTACTACGAGACGGTGCCCTGCCGGCCCGTCTTAATCAGATACACGAAAGACACTCAAATTTGACCGTGATCTGTAAGTAAAAGGCCCAGAGTGACGCGTGATCTGCGTATTCTGAGGGCCGTGATTTGTGATTCATGTAAAAATGTACGTAAAAATAGAGAATCAATTAAACGTTTTTGGTAAACGATGGAATATGGTAGACATTTTTTAGTTAACCTCGATGCTTGTATACAGATGATATCCTCTTGTTACTTATAGCTCAACTCCATTATTTAATATTCCACATCTAGCTACTTAATATTCTTCCAATACTCACTTATAGAAAGTAGAAACATTTTTGCAGTCGTTATATGCAGAACTTTTCATGTACCAAGTCGTTATACATTTTTGCAGTCGTTATATGCAGAACTTTTCATGTACCAAGTCTAATGTTGTATTTATATCATAGTGGAGTTATAAGCATACACCATTGTTAACACCAATTAGCTGAATTAGAAAACTTAGTCGTACATGTGACGTGATTTATTTTGTTCTGAGCTAGTAGTGAGGAAAAAACAACCAGTTCAAGAACTAAAAGTTGAGCCTTCCTCTAGTTTTTTTTTTTTGGAAAATATACTGAGATCGGTTAAGGTTTTTAAGAGGCAAAAATAGACTTGGTAAATGCATTTTAAAGTATCGTGTTTATTTTAAAATTTGCTTTATTGACATCCGATATTGAGAAAACGTTGTTTTTCACATCAGCATGGTTCGGAGAATTATTCGAGTCCTTCCGAATGAGTTTTCGGTTGGTCAAGTGAAAAGTTCAATTTCTGGACAAAGTCTTTAAGAATCGCATGACTCGCTTAAAACTATCAACGTCATTGCTTAACTTATACTCTCCGCTTCCTGTAGAAATTGTAGTTACCGGATTCAACTAAGGTTCTCAAGAGGCAAAAATAGACTTGGTAAACGCATTTTAAAACATCATTTTTATTTAAAATTTCTTTCTGACTTCCGATATTGATAAAACGTTGTTTTTCACAGCTGATTCGGAGAATTATTGTGGTCAGTTTGGAATGAGTGTTGGGTTCGACAAGCGAAGAGTTCGATTTGTGGACTACATCCTTAAAAATTAAAACTGTTTTATACTTAGAGGGGCATATGTCACTAAAACCTATTAGCGTTATTGCTTAATTTACACTAGAGACGGGTAATCCTTCTCTTGATTTTCGCTAATTTACCCATTAGCGACTTTCGAGGTATCAGAGATATTTATATCATGCTTCCATTAGGATAATTTGCAAACAACTAAAAACAAATTCACTTCCAGAAATGATCAAATTTCTGTTTGAGGTGAATTTAAGTTAATGAAATCCTGTGTATCGCATTTTCAGATGGTTATCCATGGAGTCGACTGCTTTCTTGAACAAATCAGTCTAGAAAATAAGATAAGTGAATAAATTGTTGCTGTGACTGAGAAACGCCAAGAAGAGCTTTTAGTACATAACTAGCCCTGGTGGATATTGGTAAGTATTTTATACTGAAATTTACTTCTAATGAGAACTTTGACCCGAAAGAAATTCTAGCAGGATTGCCGTTCTAATTTTCATTAGTGGAGATTTAAAATTTCCTATCAGTACATTCTAAGCTAACGTCTGGGATCACAAATTTTGCTCTCTATTACTTAGTTTGCAAAACAAGCAGCGACCCTTCCAAGCACTGCATTTTAGTGTTTATTCAAAAACTTAAGAGATAGAACCACCTTGTATAGAGTAGTAAAATAGCAAATAAATACAACAAAGTACGTTTCAATTATTTTCGTTTGAATAGCAACACTTCACAGAATTTTGACATTAAGATTTAAAGGGTAAAACCGCCTGAGAGAACTCAAGGAATTATGACAAAGATTACGAAATGCTGTGTATGACGTACGTCAGCTTTTGAGGCATGACGAAAATTGAAGTAAATTTATATTTCATGGTTTTTAATTGTACTCTTTGTGTTTGTTGGCCTTTTTCTGTCGGCCACAGCTCACGTAATTGCCGTGGAGCGAACTACAAGTAAAATTGTGGGAATTGAAATCCTGGTTTACATTTACTGGACAAGTACAAACGCAAAAGAGATAACCCTTATTTCAGTGTGGAAACCTCCATCCATAAAAGCTTAAGGAATCAAAACTTTTCTCACTCAATTAGATACATTGACTCTACATTTGATTCTATTTAAAAGCAATCATTAATCAAGAAGCATTTTCCTTGTTCTTCTTGCGTTTGTGTCAGTTCTATGTATGCCTAGGCTGCCTTGCTGACGTTTATGTTAGGATTAATTAGGAAGTCCCCTGTGTTATTGTTATATGCTAAAGCTCGTGTTTATATGCTACTCGTGTGCCCCGTTCTTCAAAGACTCCACCCTCATAGATTGCGCTCCATTTTTTCTATTCTCTTTTCTTGCGATGTTGTATCACACAAAACAACCCTTGAACTCGATGGGTCGAGTAATAACATAATATTTGTCTTGACCATATAACAACGGAGTAGAAATAAATCTTATTGGGAATTTGCTTGTCTTGCAGGTTTGTTTTCTGGTTGCCTCACCGGAGAAGACTTTTTTGGCAGCTAGCCTCGGTAAGTAAATTATACTGAGATTATAACCATTTCGCTGAACTAAGAATAAGACGTGACGTTGCATCTAACTGGGTATAAGTTTATTACTTTTAAGTGCTAAAGTTACCTATGTGTTCATATACTAAAATTAATTCTAAGACAGCACATGACTACTGTGTCATAGATTAAAATGCAGTGAATTTACAGTGAAACCCGATGCATGGTAAGGGAAGTGATTTTTTGTTCCTAGAACATTGCGCTCAGATAAGGAAAGGTTAAAAGTAATTTTATGCACTAAATAACATTTTGCTCTTCATGTTATCAATTTAAGGAATTTCTTGTAGACAAAGACCTTTTCGTGAAGGTTCTTGTTTTGCGTGACTTTAAAATGATTTGTTATCTTTTAGCTCGAGACATTTCGTCTCCGGCTTTTAATTTGACGGGTTTTCGATCCTAATTAGGTTGATTTAGCCTTAAAAATGTTTTTTTCCATCTCTTATCGATTAAGCTGAGTAAACGTGGAGTTTCATGTTTACTTATTCAGCTTAAATAGCTTCCTAATTAAGAGTAGGGCGCTGTCTCTTGTTTACAATTAGTCGAAACGTGGGATAAGTTTTTGTTCGAAAAGCAGCAAATTTCTAGGATAACGTGAACGAATAGAAGAGCTACAGTGGGAAGCTCAAAACTGTTTTGAGACTATCTCGTAGTTATCAACCACGATCTCCACTGACTCAATTTGCACATGCGCAGTTCAAGAACGTTTCTGTCCAGATAGTGATCAAATCGACTCTCTTTGCTTGTATATAATCAAGGATTATATTCTTCTGTTCATTGTTAACTTGAATTTATCAGGGTGTATAGTTTTTTTTACGTCCATTCCACTTTTGCGTGTTTCAATCTATCAGTCTTAAGACTGGCACGTGAATTCTCCTTTCTGGTTGTTGTACACTACTTTAGAGATTAGTTTTGAAAGAAGGGGTTTGAGTGACGATAATATTTTGTAGTTGATCAGTTAATTCATTTTTAGGAGTAGCAATTTAACTGAATTTACGTTTGAACAATGCTCAACAATTTTGGATGTGTCGACTAGGCCAGCCTGATAGATAGAAACACAAGCAGACATCCAAAAAACAAACTATGCATCTGAAATACAAGCCTTATTATAAATGGGCGTTATTGGAAATTGTAGTTACTGAGTGCAATTAACGTTTCACTGGCAAGAGAAGACTTTGTAAATCCACTTTAAAATGCCATGTTTGTTTTAAAATTTCTATTATTGATATCCGGTATTAAGAAAACGTTGTTTTTCACAGCTGGCTCGGAGAATTATTAAGGTAGTTTCGAATGAGTTATGGGTTGGACAAGTGAAGAGTTCGATGTTTAGACAAAGTCTGAAAGAAGTAAAAAGTTCACATTATAAGAATCGCATAATTCGCTAGAAACTATCGAAGTTATTGCTTAACTTCCACTAGAGGTGGATAATCCGACTCTTTTTTAAGTTGTTGTTACTGAGTTCGACTAAGGTCTTTAAGAGGCTGAACAAATCAGTCCACAAAATAAGATAAGTTATATAATTTTCACTGTAAAATTTCCCGCTTGCAGGCTTCGGTTACTGACCCCTGTGACTAAGAAACGCCAAGAAGAGCTTTAAGTAACTTTTGGTAAGTATTTTGTACTGAAATTAAATTCTAATGAGACTGATTTCACAACAAGAAGAGACATTAAAGCTCCTCTATATAATGTTCAAGTTACCAAATCTTTGCTGAGAACGAAAATTTAGCTAACCGAGAAAATTTAAGAAGAGTTGCCATTCTAATTCTCATAAACGGAGATTTAAAGGAGCTACGTCACGGACTGACACCAATTTTTTCAAGTTATATTCGTAATCCGTCTTGATCTCCCTCAGTCGTAAACATTCTTGTTTAGTTTTGGTTTATTATGATTCTTTGGTGTTTTTCTACCTCAGGAAACTATTATTTTGAGGTTTCCTTCGATGTAAAAGTAATTCTCTCAGATCAGAAAAATGAATGAAAATACCGTGACGTAGCTCCTTTAAAATGTCCTAAAGATTCAGAGAAGGTAAAGACTGAGGTCATAAATTTTGCTTTCTAATATTTTAGTACTTATTCATAAACTTGAAAGTTAGCGCCACCTTGTATAGCGTATTAAAATGGCAATACAACAAAGTACTGTTCACTCGCTTTCGTTTCAATGGCAACATTTTACAAAGTTTTGACACTAAGACTGATTTAAAGGGTAAAACCGCTTGAAAAAACTCTATGAATTATGACAAATTGAGCTTCAACAAGATTACAAAATCCTGTATTTGACTTACGTTACCTTTTGAGGCATTACGAAAATTGAAGTAAATTTATATTTCACAGCTTTTAATTGTACTCTTCGTGTCTGCTGGCCTTTTTCCGGAGGCCACAGTTCATAGCATAGCCGCGAGCTTTCGAGCGAACTACAAGTAAAGATTGTGAGAGTAGAAAGCCTAGTTTCCACTGACCGCACAAGTAGTATCGCAAATGAGATAACCCTTATTTCAGCGCGGAAACCGCCATCTACGCAAGCTTAGGAATCAAACGGTTTCTTACTCTATTAGATACACTAACTCTACAATTGATTCATTAATCAAGAAGCATTTTCTTTGTTCTTTTTACGTTTGTGTCAGTTCTATGTATGCCTAGTCTACCTTGCTGACGTTTATATATATATTATAAATTAGAAATTAAGCCCCCTGTGTTATTGTTATATGCTTAAGTTCGTGTTTCTGCGGTCTCTTAACTAACGTTTGTGATCTTATGAGCTGCTAGACTGTTGATTATTGTCTGTTACTCATGAGCCCCGTTCTTCAAGGAGTTCACCCTCATAGTTTGCGCTCCATTTTTTCTATTCTTTTTTTCTTGCGATGTTGTATCACACAAAATAACCCTTGTACTCGACGAGTTGAGTAATGACATAATATTTGTACTGACCATGACAACTGAGTAGAAATAAATCTAAATGGGATTTTCTTGGCTCGCAGGTTTGTTTTCTGATTGCCTCACCGAAGAAGACTTTTTTGGCAGCTAGCTTCGGTAAGTAAATTATACTGAGTTTATAACAACTTCGCTACAAAATAAGAATAAGGCGTGACATTGCATCTAACTGCATATAAGTTTATTACTTTTAACTGCTTAAGTGCTAAAATTAATTTTAAGACAGCACGTGACTACTGTGTCATAAAATGACATGCAGTGAATTTAAAGTGAAACCTGATGGTAAGAGAAGTGATTTTTGGGTTCTAGAACATTTTGCCAAGATAAGGAAAAGTTTATGTTATAAATTTAAGCACTAAATAACATTTTGTTCTTTGTGTTATCAACTTAAGGAATTTTTTGGTAGACAAAGACCTTTTCGAAAAGATTCTTGAAAGAAGCGTCTTTCTATTTATTAGCTTTTAGCTTGAGACATTTCATTTCCGCCTTTTGACGGGTTTTTTTCCTAATTTGGCTGAATTAGCTTTTTAAAAATATATTTCCAATTCCTTTTTGATAAAGTTAATTGAGTAAACGTGGAGTTTCATAGTTACTTTTTAAGCTTAAATAGCTTCCTAAAAATTAAGAGTGCGGTGCTGTCTCTTGTTTACAATTGGCCGAAACTTAAAAATCAGTTTTGTTCGAAAAGCAGCAATTTTCTAGGATAAAGTGAACGAATAGAACAGCTACCGTGGGAAGCTCAATACTGTTTTGCAGACAAGCTCGTAGTTGTCAACCATCCAATATTTATGGCCTCATTTTCTCCACTGACTTAAGCTGCACTGTTCAAGAACGTTTCTGTTCAAATAGTGTGATTAGATCGACCCTATTTGCTTGTGAAATCAAAAATCACATTCTTGTGTTCATCGTTAACTTGAATTTATCCGGGTGTAAAGTTTTACGTCCATTCCCCTTTCGCATTTTTCAATCCATCAGTCTAAAGACCGGCGCATGAATTCTCCTATCTGGTTGTTGTACACTACTTTAGCAGTTAATTCTGAAAAGAAGGGTTTTGAATGACGATATTTTCTAGTTGATCGGTTACTTCATTTTTTTAGGGGTGGCAATTTAACTGAATTAACGTTTGAATAATGCTGAAAAATGTTTGGGTGTGTCGACTGGGCCAGCCTGATGGAACGAAACACGAGCAGATATCTTAAATTCAATCCTTGTTATAAATGAGCATTATTGGAAATTTTCATTACAGAGTTAAGTTAACGCTTTCAACGGCAAAAGCAGACTTCGTAAATCCATTTTAAAATATTATTTAAATTCACCTCAAACAGATATTTGATCATTCCTGAAGTGACTTCGTTTTTAGCCTGAGTTTTTAAATTATTTAAATAACTCTTTTATGGTTAAAGGTTCCTAATGGAAGCATATAAATATCCCTCACACGAAAGTAACGAATGAGAATCTGAGTTTAGGTTGTTCGCTTATGGGTAAATTTATACAAGAGACGAGTTATCCGTCTGTAGTTTAAATTAAGCGACAACATTGGTAGTTTTTTAGTGAATTATGCGATTCTTAATATGAAGCTTAAAGTTATGGTCCGTACATCGAACTCTTCCTTTGTTCGAATCCAAAACTCATTTGGAACGATCCCAATAATTGACGGAAACAGCTGTGAAAACATCTTTTTCATAACATCGGATGTCAATCAAAGACATTAACAAATAGTTATTTTAAGTTAACCAAATCCTATATGTCGCATTTTCAGATGCTTGCCCATAGCGTCGACTGCTTTTCTGTACAAACTAGAGTCCACAAAATAAGATAAGTGAATAAATTGTCGCTGTGAAATTTCCCTCCTTGCAGGCTTCTGTTGACCCTGCCTAACTGACAAACGCCAAAAAGAGCTTTTAGTAGCCAGCTTTGGTAGATATCGGTGAGTTTTTTTTTTTACTGGTAACTGAATTCTATTAAGAATTTGCAACAAGACGACACACTTATTAAGCTCTTCTACTGAGTGTCTATGTTGTCTTATGTTGTCAAAATTTTGCTGAGGACGGAATATAAACTAACAAAAATTTCAGAAGGATTGCCGTTCTAATTTTTATGGGGAATGGAGATTGATAGATTCTAAGCCAATATCTGAGGACATGCTTTGCAAAACATAGAAAAAGACTTGCAAGCGCTATTCAGGAGCTTTTATTTGATTGCTAACATTTTGTATTTCATTCGCACATTTAAACGCTTGGAGCCACCTTGTACTTCATAGAAATTAGCAATACAGCAAAATACTTTTCTGCTGTTTTTTTTTTTTTGAACGGTATATAACACTATAACACAATAGTTTTGAGATTAAGAGTTAAAGGTAAAAACTTCAGGAATTGTGACAATTTGAGCTTCCATAAGACTATAATGAAATCTTGAATATGACGTACATTAGATTTCGAGGCGTATCGAGTATAAATGTACAAAGTTTCAAGCCACATTTCTTCGCCGCGAGCATTCGGGTGAGCAGTAAGTAAAATCTTCCGTGTTGGAAGCCTGGTTTTCTCGCTTTTTCTGTTTTCTAAAACGCCTGTTGTTTTTACTTTGCTGTTTCTACGTATGCCTCGGCTGCCTTGCTGACGTTTCTGTGAGGATAAATTGAGAAGGCTCCTGTGCAATCCTTATCAGCTTAAGCTCGTGATCAGGATGTGAACACGATTTTTTTCTACTGGTTTGCTCGTTTATGTGTCAAGAAAACGGAATGAAAGCTGTTATTTACCTTAATGTGCTTTTCTTCGCTCTCAAGGCAAAACCTTACTTCGATAATTGTACCGAATAATAATTTGAAAATTATTACCGGCCCGTTTATCGGTTTTAGACTGTTTATTTATCGGTATCCATATTATCGTTCTATTGTATAAACTGCGAATTATGAATGAATCAAAGCAACAACAGTAAAACTATTCTGCTCACGATTGTGTTAACTTTCAGAAGTGAGTGTTTTTGGCGTTAGTGTTGGAGTAGAGTATTGAAATTGTGACTACATCTTTTTGATATGCATGACATTGATCAATTATGAAATACCAGTTTTTATGCCACTGCAAACGCCAAGCGCTTTACGATAGCTTTCTGACTCCGGCATGACTTAATTAACTAAACATATTTTTTAAAATTGTATCCAGTACAGTTGGCAAATTTCAGAAAGATTCATAGCAGTCATGGAAAGTCCAACGGAAGCTACAAGTGGGGGAAGTGACGTCACAACAGCTGCAGAGGAAACTCTGAACTTCGATGACGACACCTTAAAAGGTGAGAACAAACGTGAAAACGTTAATACAGTGAGAGATGTTAAATGTTGAACCGGTGTTAAACTGTTTTCAGTTTTGTCACTAAAAACTTCGAGTCCCCGACAGGAGTGAAACCCTTGAACTTCCATGGGAGGTGGTTTAACTATGAGCGACAGGGAGATTCCTGTTGAACTAAGTCATTTATTTCATTTATAAAGCTAATTTGTTTCAAAAATTCAGTCACTTAACCTTTTTTTTTTTTTTTCATTTTCATAGTAAGTTTAAAAATATCGAACCATGGCGACAAAACCTATTGTTCCGTTGACATCAAATGTACCTTATTATGGATCATCTTTTCGATGGAAATATAATGTAATGCAAGAGTGCAGTGCGCGAGCGTCGTACAGTGCACGAGCGTACGTCGCTTGAGCAGTAGAAAAAGATGTCGAACATCCTAAGCCCATTCGCACATTGTTAACACCAGCCGTTGCAGATCAGCAACAAGAATTAGCAACTCGATATCTCTCCGCAACAAAGAATATAGTGTCTAGCCCTTGTACCGTCTACTGGTCAGATTTCCGCTCAGCAAAACCAATCTCCACATCTCCACCACCAGATATGATAATATGTCATTTCCAAACAACTTCACAGTGAACTTACAAATAAACAAACTATTTCGGAGGAATCCTTTTCCATTTTGAGCCGACTATTGTTTCCTGTAGCAACTCTCTTCCACAATTTGAAGTGAAAAGGGCTCTAAAATAAACTTTGTACAGTTATAACCTAAAACGATTTTTTCTTCGACGCTTTGCCTTTTAAATGTTTTTGCAAACAAGCTAAGTGATTAATTGAGCATTTTGAAAACGTATTATTCTTGTTTTAAGGACTTCGACTTCGTCGTTTATAACCCTTCGAATTCGATCTAATTTAATGTTTAATAATTATTCAGTTTTACCTCCTTACTTTAATAAGAAAACAAGTGTCTTGAGGTCAACTTTCCTTAAGTTTTGCTAATATCTGAATAATACTTATTTCAGCAATAGCGCAGATATACAAAACCGAAGGTAATGACTATTTCACAAAGAAAAGTTTCAGCAACGCCATTTACTGCTATACTGAAGGAATTAAGGTGAGCTGCAAGGATGAAGAATTGAAAGCCAAACTTTACAGCAACAGGGCCACGGCAAACTTCTATCTCGGTAAGAAAATTCATTCATCCCTCAATCCACTAACCCACCCATCAATCCACTCTTACACACAAACCCACACACCCACCCACCCACTTATCCATCCATCCATCCATTCAACCGTCGACTCATTCATTCATTCATTCATCCATCCATCCATCCATCCATCCATCCATCCATTCATTCATTCATTCATTCATTCATTCAATCATTCACCCACTCACTCACTCACTCACTCACTCACTCACTCACTCACTCACTCATTCATTCATTCATTCATTCATTCATTCATTCATTCATTCATTCATTCATTCATTCATTCATTCATTATTTCTTTCATTATTTGTTTATTTATGTATTTACTTTATATCTTTGGATTATTTCACTCACAGGAAATTATAACGATTCACTGAGTGATGCAAAACTTGCCATTGACTTGCAACCATCTTACATCAAAGCAATTGTAAGAGGTAAGTTTTCTTAAAAAGTGATGCTGTCCTTTTGAAAGTATGGAGAAAGCGATGAATTTACTAAGACACGCAAGCAAGCTTAGCACTGGGAAGATACTTTAATACTGGAATATAAACCAAAATTCGCTTGTTAAACTAGGAGAAGGCTGGCGGGTTTCTCTTTTATTTAAATAAAATTAAATAAATTAAATAATCTAGTATCAAACCTAATTAAGTCAAGAACTTTTGCCAGATATGGATAACAGTACTAGTGGTGCTGGCTTTACAATAATTTAACACTTTTCAAAAAAGGTTTAAAACGTTGGAAAAACATGGGACCTGACCAGACTGCCCCTTATATTCAGTCGCCCTTGTCGGTCTCTGTTCTGGATACTATTGTTTTAAAATCGCCCTAGCGTACTAAAAACAATGAAAGAGCGGTTATGGCATATTCACTTTACATGTTCAATATTTTCTTTCATTATGTTCAACAGTTCATATCATTATGTTCAATATTTTTTATCATTAGGAGCAAGTGCCTGTGTTCATCTAAATAAGTTTGAAGAAGCAATCACGTGGTGTGATAAGGGATTAGCTGTATCCTTCACTGGGATGTTACCATAAAAATATCTATTATGTTCGTCGAATCAGAAAACGTGAGGCAATTACGATATTTCATTATCGCAAAGTTACCTAGTATCTTGTGGATTATAACAAGTGTTGTAATCCCTCTCGGTTTTAGCTCCTGATTCCTTAATTGCAACTTTAGTTTGCACAAACAATTGTAACTGAAAGCAAAACCTCGCTTGATTGACCTTAAAAAAAACGATTTAACTGCCCGTTAACGTGTGCTGACCGCGCACAATAACTAGTTTGAAATCTATTGCTCACAAGAGAAACATCGCCTTCATTATATATTGGCGTTCAAGATTTCTCTATCACTTCAAGGTTAACTAACTGTTATTGAAATCAAATCATTAAATCATCAAGTCAAATAAAACTGTTCTTAACAAAAACCAAAAATGTCATTAAATAAAGACGATTTTCAAATTCACTGTATTCAATTATTCGTAACTTTTGCTGCCGACATGTTACATTCTTGACTTACCTAAGATCGACATGAACAACCAGGATTTATTGCAATTAAGAAGCAAAGCTGTCAAAGAACAAAACGATCTGCAAGATGCAGGAGGACGCAAAGGGAGGGATGAGTTAGAAACTAAAAGGGTAAGTCAGTTGATATGAACAGCAAAACAAGTGAGACACACAAAGATCTGTTTCTAATGCAATTGATCTAAGAATCGTGTATCGAATTTGTTTTAAAATGAGTTCTAAATAAACTTGATTTATATTATCCTAAGTCTGTGTAAACCTCTTTGTCAATCTTTACAGGGCTACATAAAAATGACAGAAAGCAAGTTACAATGTATAGAGGATCTAGAGAAACATCTATTAATAGCCAAAGAGGTAGGCGATAGGGCCGGAGAAGGAACGGCCTATGGAAATCTCGCCAACGCTTATTTCAGCTTAGCAAAATTCGAAGAAGCCATAGAGTACACCAATAAATGCCTCTCAATACTTAAAGAAGTGGGCGATAGGGCCGGAGAAGGAATGGCCTATGGACATCTCGGCAAAGCTTATTACAGCCTAGGAAAATTCCAAGAAGCCATAGAGTACACCAATAAAGACTTATCAATAGCCAAAGAAGTGGGCGATAGGGCCGCAGAAGGAACGGCCTATGGAAATCTCGGCAGCGCTTATGCCAGACTAGGAAAATTCCAAGAAGCCATAGAGTACACCAATAAACACTTATCAATAGCCAAAGAAGTGGGCGATAGGGCCGGAGAAGGAACGGCCTATGGAAATCTCGGCAGCGCTTATGCCAGACTAGGAAAATTCCAAGAAGCCATAGAGTACACCAATAAAGACTTATCAATAGCCAAAGAAGTGGGCGATAGGGCCGGAGAAGGAATGGCCTATGGACATCTCGGCAAAGCTTATTACAGCCTAGGAAAATTCCAAGAAGCCATAAGGTACACCAATAAAGACTTATCAATAGCCAAAGAAGTGGGCGATAGGGCCGCAGAAGGAACGGCCTATGGAAATCTCGGCAGCGCTTATCACCGCCTAGGAAAATTCCAAGAATCCATAGAGTACACCAATAAACACTTATCAATAGCCAAACAAGTGGGCGATAGGGCCGGAGAAGGAACGGCCTATGGAAATCTCGGCAGCGCTTATGCCAGACTAGGAAAATTCCAAGAAGCCATAGAGTACACCAATAAACACTTATCAATAGCCAAAGAAGTGGGCGATAGGGCCGGAGAAGGAACGGCCTATGGAAATCTCGGCAGCGCTTATGCCAGACTAGGAAAATTCCAAGAAGCCATAGAGTACACCAATAAACACTTATCAATAGCCAAAGAAGTGGGCGATAGGGCCGGAGAAGGAACGGCCTATGGAGATCTCGGCAGCGCTTATCGCGACCTAGGAAAATTCCAAGAAGCCATAGAGTGCACCAATAAACGGCTATCAATAGCCAAAGAAGTGGGCGATAGGGCCGGAGAAGGAACGGCCTATGGAAATCTCGGCAGCGCTTATGCCAGACTAGGAAAATTCCAAGAAGCCATAGAGTACATCAATAAACACTTATCAATAGCCAAAGAAGTGGGCGATAGGGCCGGAGAAGGAACGGTCTATGGAAATCTCGGCAGCGCTTATCACGGCCTAGGAAAATTCCAAGAAGCCATAGAGTACACCAATAAACGGCTATCAATAGCCAAAGAAGTGGGCGATAGTACCGGAGAAGGAACGGCCTATGGAAATCTCGGCTCAGTTTATCACAACCTAGGAAAATTCCAAGAAGCCAAGGAATGTTACCAATCTAGCGTAAAGGTTTTTGATATCGTGAGGGCTAGTGTTAAGTCTGAAGATGCTCTGAAAATAAGTTTTCGGGACCTTCATCGTTTTTCTTACGATGGTTTGTGGAAGACTCTGTTATTACTCGACCTTACTGTTGAGGCTTTGTGCGCTGCTGAGCGAGGTCGTGCACAGGCTTTGGTCGATAACTTGAAAATACGATATGGCTTAACAGCACTTCCGTCAGCGTCATTTGAACCTAAAGAAACAATTTCTCACATCTCAAACGTGCTCTCTAAAAACAAACAAATAGTGTTTTTAGGACTTAAAGGCAACATGATCACCTTCTGGATTATCAATAGGGATAACAAGGTTGAGCTTCGAGGGGTAAAAATAGAGAGAGAAGGGAGAGGAAGGAAAGAAGATTCCATTACATTCTTGTTGGAAACTACTTTGAAAGAAATTGGAGCTGGTGTTGGTGTTAGATGCGAGGATCGTTCGCTAGATGAGCTCACTGATGACTCCTCGTCCAAGAAAGGACGCGAGGAGGAACCAACAAAGGCTTGTCAGTGCACCACAGACTCCTTACATCTGTTACATCACGCAATTATTGGCCCCATTGCAGACTTGTGTCAAGGTGACGAGTTGATTATTGTCCCAGATGGTCCATTGTGCTTAGCTCCATTTTCTGCTTTGAGCGAATCTATAAGAATCCACACTGTGCCCTCGCTCACAAGTTTAAAACTGATCATGGATTCCCCTGAGGACTACCACAGAAAAAGTGGGGCCCTCCTCGTCGGAGATCCGTGTCTGGAGAAAGTTCTCAAAGAAGGAATCTGGGAAATAAAGCCTAAGTACAGTCAGTTGCCACGCGCTAAAATGGAAGTGGATATGATAGGAAAAATTCTAAACATCCAGCCACTAACAGGAACAGAAGCAACAAAAGAGAAGGTGCTGGAACAAATGACGTCAGTTTCCTTAGTTCATATTGCAGCACACGGGCGAAAGGAAACTGGTGAAATAGCGTTGGCTCCAAATCAGGGGTGGCAAAATAATCCAGATCAAATACTAAGATTAAAGATCAAGATTCCTAAAGAAGAGGACTACATTCTTAAACTGTCCGATGTGCTAGCAGCTTGTTTGCGTGCAAGGCTTGTTGTGCTCAGTTGTTGCCACAGTGGTCGCGGGGAGGTGAATTCGGAGGGTGTGGTCGGTATTGCTCGGGCTTTCTTGGCTGCCGGTGCTCGTTCTGTTCTAGCGTCACTCTGGGCAATTTCTGACGAGGCAACCTTCGAGTTTATGAAGAGTTTTTATCAACACCTCAAAGATGGGGAAAGCGCCAGTGTGGCTCTTCACCAGGCCATGAAAACTCTTCGCGATTCAGAGAAGTTCTCTACCGCGAAGTACTGGGCTCCATTTGTACTGATTGGTGATGACGTCAGGCTTGAATTTGGAAACCAAGATTCCGAGAATAGTAAGTAGAATATTCTTTGAAATTTAAACAATGGCATAGCACCACATAGCACTTTAAAGAAAAAAGTGACCTTCAATACACAAAAGAGTGGTGTTGGTTGAGGGAGAGGTCTTTCCTTGGTTGACGAAAAGCGTCTTTCTCGGAAGCTATATGTGCAGTTGTCCTCAAACACAATTTTAACTAACGTGCTCAAAAGTAAAGCAGCAAAGAAAACACGAAAATGAAACAAAGGATACAAACTGTGAAAAGAAGGACTTGTAAATCACAAGTTTGCTGAAGAATACTTTCTTCGTCCCCTTCCCCAACACACATACAGTATAAGCTACAACTTTCGTCACAAGTTGTTGGGAAGGTTTGACCATGAACAGAATTTTAGTAAGATTTTATTCATCTTGTCTAAATATGCCGTCACAACTTAGTCTCTGTCTCTATTCGCCGGTCCCCCCACCCCCTGTTTCAATGTTGAATGTTTGCCAGACAATACTGCAGAGGAAAAGTCCATTGAAATCCAACATTAAAAAGGGGGGAGGGGAGGGAAACAAAAGCATGGTAAAATGTGACAACCTCCCAACAAAATTGGCTAAGGTTGTATGTAAATGACCGAACGTCTTTTCCTCATTATATCATCCGAAGTATACACGGTACAGTGTTCATCTCACGTGTGGCAAACGTATTATTAATGTTCTTCCTACAGCTGGAATCTGGATCAGCAAACAGAGATTTTGTGAAATGCAAGAAATGTATGATGGTTAGGTGTTTGATAGCGTGACAAGAGACGTGTGTGACATTCCCAGACAAAATATCTGCTGGGAATTGTATTTAACATAGCTGTGGGTAGATTCAACGGCTGTCTTTCTTTTCTCGAAAACGAAAATGTTTACTGTCAACATAATCTGTTGGTCACTGTGGTTTGTGCACAGCAGTAAGTGTTAGGCGAAAACTTCCCTTCCAACATAGTGTCACACGTAACAGACTTTACTTCACAAATGTTCTTAGTTGACTTAGAAAAGTAACCTTTCAAAACCTTTAAGAGCTTTTTAGCCAAGCTTAATTGTTGTACGAGCGTGATAATATCAGGGAAGGAATAATGCCATCTCGCTTGAGTTAATAAAGAAAAGGGTGGATTTTTCTTAACGAAACATGTATTCACTGGAAGGAGATATACACGTGCCGAGAGCTGGTTGAGATCGTTCGAGAATTTTAGTGACCTTGTTTCTTTCACGTTTGTATGATTCAAGATATCTACTTAATTACTTAGTGGGAAATTGGTTTTGCGACCCGAAAAAACAGCTGAATGGTGTTCATTGGAAAAATTACCTCCCGCAAAAAGAGCATCAGCGATATTTTTGCGACGACAACCAGGACTCAGTATTCCTAAATTGCTGAAAAATGCAACATATCAACATCATCGGCTGATCGGATTTTTAAGGAGAGTTTCAGTTAAGAGAGAAGAAACTGGATTACCGGTACTTCGTAGAAATTGGCCGCCCAAGAAAGTATCTCTTTGCGAGTTGCTTGTTTAATTTTTGCATATTTCTTTCGCGTGACCTGTCAATCACACGAGGGCTATTTTGAGCCCTACAAACAATCAAGTGCGACATTACTCCATAGCAAATTGCCCTAAACTTTAAAAACAAGCTCTCTTTTAACTATAATTTCGATTGAAATGTGTTATTAAGATGTGAAATGTTCGATATATTTCACCGTTTTGTTCTTAAGAGCAATTCTCTGTAAGAATCAAACAAAGTGGGAAATGAAAAATTTTGACCCCCCACTCAAATTTGCATGCAAGTAGATATCCATGGGGGACGTTCGAAAACGGCCATTATTGAGGTCATAACTAAATTGTTGCCATGGTAACAGCAAATGTTTGTTGACGCCCGAGAACCCAAATTTGAACTCAAAACCTGTTGTGAAAACTGCAAAAATTAAAACGTTATTTCTCAAGTTTACTAAAACACTACAACTCGAGACTACTCTAGTTTCTTTCCATGTATATGACTTTTCATTACGTTCACCGTAGACAAAATAAACGGCGAATTAACTACACCGTGTCTCGGCCATTTTAAATCGTGAGTAAAACAAACAGTACATTTCTTTTAATATCTCCAAAAGTACATCAGTTCTAGAATTGAAACTACATGGATAGCTTACAACAGACATTGTAGTTACTAAATTTGTAAAATTCTCAGCGGGGCGGGCTTATTTTGTTTTCAAGGCAATCAACCAAGAAACCATAAAAATGACATTTCTTAAATTTTGTCAAAATTAACATTCCGTAAAATTGCTGGAAAAATCGGAAGAAAGCTGAAACGACCTTGTGAATTAAAGTAAATTGTCTGTTAAGTAATTCTCTGATAAAAACAACCGTTCATAAACCGTATTTTTGGAAACAATTTGAATCTAAGTACAGCTTACTCTTGACGGCTTTGTTCATTTCTCCACTTTTCGACTCACGATGAGCGAGCTGGTTCTTTCTACACAGCACTTGCATTGTTTAAAAATCCAGTGCTCTGAACCATTTCTTTCAGCTGGTAGTGTTATTTATCCCCGGCAGTGGTCCATCCCCTCATTTCAGCCCACTGAAATCAGGTTTGGTGGCACTATAAGCAGAAATAAACCAACATGGAGTTCAGTCAGTACAGGTACATTTCCACCGCAGCCTTTTGCTCTACTTCTCGATCAGACGTCACCATTCGCTCCAAAAGATGGAAAGATGCATCCTTTCAACTAGGATTCCGTTTAGCCCAGCATTTCGCTCCAACTTACGGTGTAAAAACTGCGGACAACAACTTTCTTCGAAGTGGAAGAGACAATAACACACGCCGTGGGACGTTACTGGTCAGCGGTGTTCACTTGAACAACTTTCCCTTCATAATTGGCTTAACACGGGGTCCTTTATATGCTGTTGATATGACATTCAAAGCATTTCAGAAAGCCAGCAATTTCCTTTTATTAGATTCTGTTTTTCTACTTGCTCTTTAGTCCTGCCTGGTCCATTCACAGTAGGATTAACAGTCTCTGATAGAACAAATGTACAGTGCGCTTTCCAGCGCTCACACCATTTTCGCCGCAAAAATGAGACCGCTAACTCGACAATTAACAATAGATCGGTGAGCTGATGAAAGAACGGCTTTTTTTATTTTCCATTCTATTAACTAGCGTGCCTTCAATGGAGATTTCAATCCTGATTATTATAGACCTTTCGCACTTTCGAGGACAATTCCTTCTAGCCATTTACAACTTTGTAAAACAAACAAACAAACAAAAGAGAACCAACACTTTTAACCTGGGGTTGATTTCTTTTTCCTGAGACTGCACAAATCGTACGTACTTTTAGCAGATGGATTATACGTTGTCATTCTTCGCGATGACAATTCTTCTTTTGTCATTTCGCACAGTTGCGGATTTTTGTATACGTGTGGATACCTGTGAGACTCGTTCTCTAAAGATCTCTTAATGTCATTTCTTACTTCAAGTGGCGTATTTTTTAAAAAGGAAAAAAAGTCGTTTGTGCGATATTCTGCACCAGAAAAATACTGTGAGGACGGTGTTCATCAAGTAGGGCTTTGTTTAATTCATTTTCTAAGGGGAGCGGGAGCGGAGGGGTGGGACGTGTCACAGGGCAACGGTCGAGTCATGCACAACATTTCGAACAACGCCAAACTCAAGAAGTTTCCTGCGTTAGTGCAGTATACAAGTGGACTGGGCTTTAAAGTCAAAACGCTAAACAACAATATAAAGTAAGAAAAATCAGAGAGAAGGGGAGAAATCAAGTAACAAGACCGATGGTGCAGAATTCGCCAAAAAATGCGTAAACTCGACTACAGACTCCCATATTCAGGATCGGTTTACAATTGAGGTGTTCCTCATGCTCTCGCAAATTTCGTCTTAGGTTTCTCGCAACGCGACGAAAAGAAAGCAGCTCAGTGCGTCAGAATCTCCGGCTGCCAAAAACGAAAATATTCCCAGAGGTAAAAATTATATCATGAGATCTTCAGAGGAGTCCCACAGTCTCCCATTCGAAAACGAAGAGTACCGTCAACTGTGTGAAACGAAAAGGAAGAAAAGAAGAATTGTTATCGTCAAGAATGACAACGCTGAAAGCCGTCTTCAAAAAGAACGATATAAGCATCTCAGGAAAACAAAAGAATGTTGTTTCTCTTATCGAGCTCTGCAGCTGCAAAGCTTTGGACAATGTAGCTTATAAGGGGCACACCAGCTCACTAACATAGCGGTTGGACATACCGGCGCAACAAAGGAATTTTAATGATAAGAACATTAAACCGTTTCTTATTTGTTCTTGTTTTATTTTTGTTTTGTTTTTTTTTATGCTGTTGTTATTGGTTTTTTGTTTGTTTGTTTTTTTGTTTTGTTTTATAAAGTTGTAAAAATATGGCTGGAAAAAATTGTACTCCAAAGTACGAAAGGTCTAAATAATCAGGATTGAGGCCTTCATTGAATTAAAAGCACAAAGGCACACGAGCTGAATAGAATGGAAAATAAAAATAGCCATTCCTTATTCATTTTACCGATGCACTGTTAATTGTCGACTCGTGTTAGCACTCTGAAGCGGCCTTCAAACATCAAACTAATGTTGGCCAACATTAGTTTGACGTGTGAAGGCCGCTTTATTTTCGCGGCGAAAATGGTGTGAGCGCTGGAAAACGCACTGTACATTTGTTCTATCAGAAACTGTTAATCCTGCTGGGAATGGACCAGGACTAGAGAGCAAGTGGAAAAACAGAATCTAATAAAAGGAAATTGCTGGCTTTCTGAAATGCTTTGAATGTCATATCAACGGCATATAAAGGACCCCGTGTTAGGCAAATTATGAAGGGAAAGTTGTTCAAGTAAACACCGCTGACCGGTGACGTCCCACGGCGTATGTTATTGTCTCTTCCACTTCGAAGAAAGTTGTTGTCCGTAGTCTTTACACCGTAAGTTGGAGTGAAATGCTTGGCTAAATGGAATCCTAGTTGAAAGGATGCATCTTTCCATCTTTTGGAGCGAATGGTGACGTCTGATCGAGAAGTAGAGCAAAAGGCTGCGGTGGAAATGTACCTGTACTGACTGAACTCCATGTTGGTTTATTTCTGCTTATAGTGCCACCAAACCTGATTTCAGTGGGCTGAAATGAGGAGATGGACCACTGCCGGGGATAAATAACACTACCAGCTGAAAGAAATGGTTCAGAACACTGGATTTTTAAACAATGGGAGTGCTGTACAGAAAGAACCAGCTCGCTCAACGTGAGTCGAAAAGTGGAGAAATGAACAAAGCCGTCAAGAGTAAGCTGCACTTCGATTCAAATTGTTTCCAAAGATACGGTTTATGAACGGTTGTTTTTATCGGAGAATTACTTAACAGACAATTTACTTTAATTCACAAGGTCGCTTCAGCTTTCTTCCGATTTTTCCAGCAAATTTACGGAATGTTAATTTTGACAAAATTTAAGAAATCTCATTTTTATGGTTTCTTGGTTGATTGCCATGAAAACAAAATAAGCCCGCCCCGCTGAGAATTTTACAGATTTAGTAACTACAATGTCTGTTGTAAGCTATCCATGTAGTTTCAATTCTAGAACTGATGTACTTTTGGAGATATTAAAAGAAATGTACTGCTTGTTTTACTAACGATTTAAAATGGCCGAGACACGGTGTAGTTAATTCGCCGTTTATTTTGTTTACGGTGAATGTAATGAAAAGCCATATACATGGAAAGAAACTAGAGTAGTGCTTTTACATTTGTCCGAAGTCTCGAGTTGTAGTGTTTTAGTAAACTTGAGAAATAACGTTTTAAATTTTGCAGTTTTCACAAAAGTTTTTGAGTTCAAATTTGGGTTCTCGGGCGTCAACAAACATTTGCTGTTACCATGGCAACAATTTAGTTATGACCTCGATAAGGGCCATTTTCGAACTTACCCCGTGGATATCTACTTGCATGCAAATTTAAGTTGGGGGTCAAAATTTTTCATTTCCCACTTTGTTTGATTCTTGCAGAGAATTGCTCTTAAGTACTGCTGTTAGCGACCATTCCAACAATACTCCATAAAACATTGTATTTAAAAGCTTCTTAACACAAAGGAATTTAATTTGTCGCAATTTTATGGAGTATTGTGAGATTTCACCTTTTCAAGAGCTCTGAGTGTCCTTTGTTCCAATACGGCAGAATCCCTAGGCAAGTACGATTATAGAAAAGAGCTTACTTCAATTGCGGCTAACTTCAAACACCGTATTTTCAACAAATATAAATGGAGTAATGTCCTTCCTTTGTGGAGTAATGATCATGATGGTTGATCTTGAAGATAACAAGCCCGCGTACCCCTCGCAAATTACTGTGGATGGATGTGATATACTTCTTACGAATTGCTCAGCATGTTCAAAAATTAGTTGAGCAAAGCGATGTCCACGAGGAGCCAAATGCAACTGTTTTGACGCCAAAAATAAAAATATATATATCCAACGGGCATTCTGCATGTCAGTGTTCGCGTGGCTTAATGAAAACAATTGGCGTGTCAGCCGTTTCAAACACCGGAGTATCTGTTGTGAGCTCAATGTCACGCTTGGAAAAAATTTTCGACCTGGTAAATGGACGATATCTCCTTTTCAGCAATTGGAGCATATCAGCCCACGCTATAATGGATGATCGCATGCGCTAACGAAAAAGAGCAGTGCCTTTTCTTCAGGAGCAGACTGTCTCTATTCCCATCTGACCGGGGAAACTGCAGTACAATGACTTCAAAGGTTTTAAAAACATCGAGATATAATAACAACAGCACCTCCTTAAGGCTTTCTTTTAACTGTTTGCAGCCTATCAATTTTACAAAACTTGGCCATTTTATATTACCTTAAACTACAACTCTACACATACTGTTGCTCTAATTCAGTTTCATGCGTGGCATATAGGCATTAATGCCTTGGAACGATATCGTCGAGTTTAGTTTCTTCTCGACCGCACCCACATTTTTACAGACAACTTTCGTCACAAGTTGTTGGGAAGGTTTGACCATGAACAGAATTTTAGTAAGATTTTATTCATCTTGTCTAAATATGCCGTCACAACTTAGTCTCTGTCTCTATTCGCCGGTCCCCCCACCCCCCGTTTCAATGTTGAATGTTTGCCAGACAATACTGCAGAGGAAAAGTCCATTGAAATCCAACATTGAAAAGGGGGGAGGGGAGGGAAACAAAAGCATGGTAAAATGTGACAACCTTCCCAACAAAATTGGCTAAGATTGTAGGTCAATAGACGACAACTCGTCAACGTGAAAAACTACATTGTGAAGGGTAGTAAGGGAAGTTACTACGATTTGTACCTTAAGTGTAATTGAAAAATGCTGTTGTATACATTTTCTATGTTGGGGTACCTTGTTGTAAACTGTTGTCGCCTTTAAGGTGTTTGCCCCCATACTTCTCTACAAGATTTTAAGACAACACATTCTATTTCACCTGCTTCACCTAGCAATGAAACCCACTGACATTAAAAATCTCAGTGTTGAAGGAAACCGTACACAAAGTAACGAGTACAATGATTTATGTCAATCAAATCACATCATTTCTCGGTTTACTTATTGAATTGTTTTACCTCCTTTTTTATTTTCAGACGCTCAAATGTCAAGCCAGGAGAGGACGTAACAAGTCACAATTGTTCAACGTTTTTGTCAACGATTCCTCTTTAAATGGTGTACACCCGGCTAAAAATAAGGGTGACATTTCAAAGAATTTTCGAACTAACCCATAATATCCTAGAAACATTTGCATGTGATTAAGGAATTCATTTCTGTTGTTGCTGTCATATTAATTCCTGATAAAAGAAAGGCAGTGAAAACCATGTAAAAACGCGACGTAAAAATAGGGAATATTGTAAGAGAGGAATAACAGCTTCACTTTCCTGATTAAGGGGCGTGTAAAGAACTACGGCTTTGAAAAAAAACAGGATTAGCGTGGAGTCTTACCTACGTAGTTTCAGGGTAAAAACAATGCTTCATGCCATTTTTGCAATATAAGCCAATTTATAAATATTATAAATTAAAGTTAATGTGACAATCCTGAGGTTACTATATCGGCAATGCGATATGTCATCAAGATAAGACCTTTCAATCATCATGCCTAAAGGTCATGCCGCATTCACGTGCAAAGATCAGGATATTTATATTTGACCAATGACGTTTGGCTGCTTACGTGAAATCAAGCACCCTCAATCTGCCTTTGTTCATTTCAGCCTTCCATTCTAGTAGTCATCCTGGTTGAGTACCTTTGTTAACCAGCTCCCCTCCCTCCCTCCCATGTGTTGTCTCAGTATCTATGGGCATGGCTTTGCACAGTTTCATAACCGTTGCCCCAAACATTATAAACACCTGTATCCTGTTGTATGCAATAGTACCTTATCTACAGTGTACATCTTGTTCCGTCAGCATATAGATGTAAAATTAATGTACCAGCTAATTGTATATTACCACAGTTTCTAGTCTAAATGTAGTTTATTGTTCACTCTTTGCCACAGCGGAAAAGCTGTGATGAGACTGCCAACTCTGGCTTATGGCCTTTTTCTTAGCCTCATTTACTACTGACTTGCTTTTCATTATTGGCATTGTTTTATTTATTTGTTTTTATTTCCTAATTTTTGAACAGTTCTTTGAATAGCGTGATCAACGTAAGGGCATGATAGTTATTACTCTGGCCTTCATACACTGCTGTAGTTGTTAGTCTTATTTTAGTCATTGTTATTCTTTCATTATGGTATAAGCTGTGAAGAGATTGTCAATAACTGTCAGTTAAAATGTACTTTTTTCTTAAGCTCACAGCTGCTTATAATTCCTATTCCACGGTTGGGATCATTTCTTCTCAGATTCAATTATTTTAACAGCTTGTAAGATCATTTCAATTTTACCAATCAACTATGCCCTGTAGGGTAGTATGGCAATTGTGATCAATTTTAATAAACATGGGTAAGGGAGGAAGTGCTCCCAATACAGGTCACACTTTTCCCCATGGACTCACAGTCTCAGTTACTTCTATATTCTGCGCCATTCACAATTGGTTACTATGGTAACCTTAGGGTATAGGCTCGGATAGGATAAGGACCTCGCTCTGAGGGGATTGTTGGCTCCCTGGGGAGGATCGGATATGGACCTCGCTCATGGGGAATTTTGGCCCTCTGGGGAGGATTCGGTCCTCGCTCACGGGGGATGGCCCTCAGGGGAGGGGGGACCTCGCTCTGAGGGGATTTTTGGCTCCCAGGGGAGGATCGGGTATGCACCTCGCTCACGGGGAATTTTGGCCCTCTGGGGAGGATTCGGTCCTCGCTCTCGGGGGATAGCCCTCAGGGGAGGCCCATTGCCAATATAGCCTAGCCTGACCTTTTTGCAATCTATGCTTCACTGGAGTACTTCCTCCCCTACCCCTTCATCCCACAAACTGTTGTTGTCTCACTTACTCTGATGGGTTGGAACATTAACTGATGAAAGCAGAATTCTCTAGTTTCTTGTTGAAAAGTACATTATATTAGTATAGTACAGTTGGTTGATAGGTTCCTTGTAGTAAGCAGAGGCTATTCGTATCGCGACAATCAGATAGGGAGTAGCTGCATAGTATAGTAGTTGATAAGTATAACAAATATTCATTTGACATGCAGCTGACCAGCATGAACATTGAGCAAATGCGTTTTCATTCAGCATTCTACAGCGCACTTCTAGACTATAATTATTTATACATACACACGTGGAGCATATCAGTTATTATATTCATACAAAATTACAGCGAAACGTCCCGTTAGCGCGCATGCGTTGCGCAGCCACTCTCAGACCGCTTACAGTGGTAGGGTCACATGGAGAATAAGCAGGTAGTCACTAATTGAATTAATTCTAGTTCGATATTAATTCAATTTCTCCTCAATTTTTGGAGAGACTTGAATGCAAACGATAACTAACATAAGAAATTTAATTCATTGATTACATGTCATTGGTGTGTAATTTAACTGCATGCAGCAAAGAAATTAAAAATTACACATTTAGCAATTTCCAAGCAGACATAAAAGGGACGTGGATATCATATGAAATATACTGATAAACGCAAACAGAACACTTAAAACTTTTGTGCGATATAGCAATGTTAAGAATCGTAAGCGCATGGTTTTATAATATGATTTTGCACTTTTTTTACCTCAAGAACATTTTCATACTTTCGAGTATTTTGCTTCCCTTTTGCATTTTAAGAGTGA
Organism: Siderastrea radians; assembly: GCA_964017195.1. Classification (NCBI taxonomy): domain Eukaryota; kingdom Metazoa; phylum Cnidaria; class Anthozoa; order Scleractinia; family Rhizangiidae; genus Siderastrea; species Siderastrea radians. The sequence continues at coordinate 31,557,357 of OZ024899.1, read as the reverse complement.
CGTTGGACTTTATTATGTAATGACACTCAACGAGTTCACCGCAGGGTCACCAAGCAACACGCACATGTCGAAAAGTACAACTGACATGCTGGTACGTTTTAGCGATAGTTCAGAAAACGTGCGTACACAGCTTGGAAAGTTCCCTCTGTTTTTACATTGTGTGACTGTAGTTAACTAATTTCTTTTACTCTGAAGACGTAAAAAGCTATTGTTCTATCGAGCCAGATTAAAATAAATATCGTAGCGTTTGGGTAAAAAGTTCTGCGTGCTCTGATAACGTGACTATCCGGTGGGCTGTTTTGGTTCGCTAGAGTCGTTATATTAGGCGTCCCAACTAAAATTATTCTTTTTGCATGTTTTGAGAAATATTCTGGCCAAGTTGTCCGTATGAACTGTGAGACAACTTGGTTTCATTTTATTAATGGCCAATGGAACACGTTCATTCAGTTTGTTTTATTACTTTAATTAGTTTGCTTGGAGTCTTGCCAGTCTTTGCTTTTTTGTAATTTGTCAGCGGCATCTCTGTAAGGTGTTGCCCTTGAAGTCCAGTAACCATCGTGATTGGTATTTGGAGCATTAACAGTTTTAGTCTATTTTATCCACTTGTCGATCAACCGACAATTCAAAAAAATGTCTTAGGATTGCTTTTAGCGGACCTAGAAGAAACCGTCGCGTCTTTCAGTTTAAGGACACTTGAAAAGACCAGGAATTTTAGCCAATCACAACGCGTTGCGGGGATCTTTGCTTAGCTAAGCGTAGGTTTTACGTACTTGAAGTTAGGTTGTTAGTAGTCAGCAAAGCGTGCAGATATCAATATTAAAGCTCACTCAAAGAAAAACGAGACGTCTCTTGTCTATTAGCCTTCTTAAATTAACTTGCCTTGTGAGAGATTCTGGTGAAAAAGAAACTGAGTAGATGTAGTTCAAGCTAGTCAAGTTCGACTAGTCAAGCTAGTCGAGAGATCACTGAATCTACAAAACTATGAGCAACTTTTCTGTCACGTAAACAAAAACCAAAGTTAGCACAGATACTCAAGCGCCCGCGGGTAAGGGGGGGGAGGGGTGGGGAGAGTAACCTGGATTTTAAGTGACGGGGAAGTAGATAAGGCAAAGATATGCAAAAAGTGCGAATGGAGACATAAATTATAACCCAAAAAAATCCCTTGGGCTTGAAGCGAAACCCCAAAAAACCACTGGACCAGAATGAAACCCAAAAGAATCTCATACTGAATTTTGGATCCTTACAACTAACGAAGAACAACAGTACTGTTTGAATGGTCGTGTTTGTTTGTTTATTTATCATACTATCCAAATAAACTTATCTCAGACCTAGTAGTCATTCCTACGAACTACTCGAAAAATACTTTCCAAAATTTTCTTACCAACTGCTACTTGCACGCAACGTCGTCCCCAGGGTCTTCTCGCTTTTCAAAATGGCGGCCGCTCGGGAGAAGACCCTGGCACACAGCAGATCACGTGTCTCCAACGAGGATGGAGATGTATTCAAAATGGCGGCTACGGCGAAAAGGGTGAGAAGAACTGGGTACGAGATGCTAAGGTGAAGATAAACAAAATGGCGGGAAAAGGCTGAAGTTCAGTTCAAGAAAAAATAGGAAAAACAGACACGTTTTGCATTTAAGAGTCTTAGGAATACGGCAAAGTGTTAGAGGTCTTGTTTTTGCTGTTCATTGTTTCTTTTTTGTTATTTTAAAGTTAAGAATAATGGGTTTGAGCGTACTCGACTGGCGAACTCCGTACCGCTAGTTGATTCAATGTTGCTCAAGTGAACATATTATATTTTTGTTTCATGAGGGTTTAGGCAATAAATTGTCTTATCGTTACATTGTTACAAATCCGTCCTTCTTAAATATTGTTATAAATCCGTCCTTCTTAAAATTATATGCTTCAGCTTTAGACTTTTAAAATATATCAGGCTCAGATTATTAAGCTTAAAATATAAATCTTATGGAGTGAGCTTAGGCCATAAATAACACTAGTGCTACAAAATATTTATTCTACATGGCTTACATCTCTGTGAGTTCAGTGGAAATGAGTCATTCATGGAAATGACTCATTAATATTTGATCTGGCATATTCCAGGTGCTGCTTTGGAGGCAGTGATAATCATTTTGACTTTGTTGAATTTATTTGTGCCCATTCTTTGCGCTACAGTTTTGCTTGTACAATTGTAGATCTCCAGGGCTTTGTCACTTTCAATATTGTTTTCTACACTTTAGCTTCAGTGAGTCACATTAAACAGTAGAACTGAGGAGATTGTGAGACTGTAAACAATGGAAAAATTTTAACAGTTTTGGGGATAATATTCCCAGGTTTGAAAAAATTTTCTGCTTAACAACTTCAATCAATCGAGTAACCTGCAACTGGGTGAAGTTTGAAAGTGTTTCAACAATAGAAATGGGAAAGAGAGGATTGAACTCACCTGAGGGAGTAATACACAAGTGATGGAATAGTACACAACTGACGGAGTAATAAACAACTGACGGAATTATCATACAACTGACTGAGTGTAACACAACTGACCGAGTCTGAGACAACTGACTGGGTAATAAACAACTGATCGAGTAATGCACAACTGACAGAGAAGTACACAACTGACCGAGTAATGCACAACTGATGGGGAAGTACACAACTGACTAATACATAACTGACAGCATTATCATGCAACCCACTGAATGACACATAACTGGCAGAAAAATGCACAACTGACCAAGTGATGCACAACTTCCAACTGCAACTTGCAACATGCAACTGACAGAAAGGCTACACAAGTGACCAAGTAACGCACAACTGACGGGGTAATACACGACTGATAGAATTATCGTACAACTGACGGAGTGATACACACAGGACCTTTGCATCAAATTCCCTACTCCTCGGGCAAGGAAAATACATGTAGCCAAATGTCTAAGGTATGCCCGGAGGGGAGGTTGGGATGTTGAACATTCGAATTGATCAGCACATAACCTTAAGTTACAAATCCCACTTTTTAGGATGACTCGTTATTTCTTTGAACCTCTGTTGTAACTTTTAGTGGATTTTTGCGGTGTTCTAATTTGGATCTGCAAACCCTTTTTATTTGGCTTAGATTGACATGAGAATAGTTTTAAAGTAGAGACATGAGACGGGAAATCATTTAAGAGACCATCAAAAACTGATATCCACATAAGAGCACCCCAGGTTGATAGCAGTCAATTATTATATTCCTTTCCTTGTTCTTAACTTTAAGCCCCGATATCAACAAACATGTTCTCCTCACTATTCTCCGTAAATGTCTTATGGTACTACTTGAGAGAATTCACATAAACATCCAGACATTCTATTTTTGGTGATCATTTTCTTTATTCTCAGGGCCTGTATGTTTGAACAAGTAGTGATATTGTAAGAAGAAATTAGATGTTTGTTTGTCACTACTGGGGCTTAAAGGCCTAACTACAAATTCCAATTTCAAAACTTCATGAAATCTTTTCCTCTCCTTTTTTTCCCCTGAAATCCTCTCTTTCCCATTGATTTAAATATTTCAAACATTTTCAAACTACACCCAGATAACTCAATTGATGGAAGTTGTTAAGCAGAAAATTTTTTTTAAACCTGGAAATATTATCCCTAGAACTGGTCTAACATGCAAAGAGGACTTTATCTCCATTATTTAAAGTCTCACAATCTCCTCAGTTCTAGTATTTAATGAGACTTACTGAAACTAAAGTGTAGAAAACAATATTGAAAGCGACAAAGCCTGGAGATCTGCAACTGTACAAGCAAAACTGTAGTACAAGGAATGGGCACAAATAAATTCAAGAAAGCCAAAATGATTATCACTGCCTCCAAAGCAGCACCTGGAATATGCCAGATCAAAACTTAGTTTAACCAGTCCATGCAACACTGCTCTTTTCCCATTCCCTTACTCTTCGTTAAATCGAGATTGCACTGTAAATAAGCTTAAATAAATAAGTATGTAAATAAATAAATAAATGAGTCATTTTCTATTAAAGGCCTAAGCTTACTCCATAATATTTATATTTCCAGCTTAATCTGAGCCTGATATATTCGAAAAGTCTTAAGCTGAAGCATATAATGTTAAGAAGGACGGATTTATAACAATATTTAAGAAGGACGGATTTGTAACAATGTAACGATAAGACAATTTATTGCCTAAACCCTCATGAAACAAAAATATAATATGTTCACTTGAGCAACATTGAATCAACTAGCGGTATGGAGTTCCGCAGTAGAGTTCCGCAGTACTCCTAACTTTAAAATAACAAAAAAGAAACAATGAACAGCAAAAACAAGACCTCTAACACTTTGCCGTATTCCTAAGACTCTTACATGCAAAACGTGTCTGTTTTTCCTATTTTTTCTTGAACTGAACTTCAGCTTTTTCCGCCATTTTGTTTATCTTCACCTTAGCATCTCGTACCCATTACTTCTCACCCTTTTCGCCGTAGCCGCCATTTTGAATACATCTCCATCCTCGTTGGAGACACGTGATCTGCTGTGTGCTAGGGTCTTCTCCCGAGCGGCCGCCATTTTGAAAAGCGAGTAGACCCTGGGGACGAGGTTGACTTGCACGTGAACATTCGCCTCATGTCAATAATAAACCAATCAGCATTCATTATTTGGAACAAGGCTACCGTTGTAACATTACAATATTCAATTTGAAAGTGGAATTTTGATTCCAATAACGCAATCCGTTCCCGATTAATGAAAGTCATTCCCAAATAATAAGCGGAACGCGCTGAGTATTTTGACTATAATAAGGCAGGTGTTACGAGTCTTTTTGCATTGAAAGAACGAAAATATCTGAATATTATCGACGGATTTGTGTAGTTTGCGTGTGGTGTTCGCTAAAGGCTACGAACAGTCTCTCTTTCCGTTCAGAGATAGTGAAGGAAAAGAAAAACAAGCGAGTGAGCGCGAAGTCGATTGCGGCTCGACAGGCGCTTTAGCTTTCAAAGACGTGGGCGACTTTCGTCCCCGCTCACTTGTTTACTTTTGCAAGGGGATTCCCGGGTTAGCAAACCGGATTTAAACATCACGTCATGAGATATGCCTTGACGTGCCCCATACTCTGACGATCTGCTCGAGCTCGTGTTTATCAAGTGTTATATTTTGATTCTACTGCTATGTTCACTGTTTGTATTTAAGGTCTAAGCACAACAGTGAATACTTCGTCGTCCCGGTGTGAGCATTCTCAGTTGTAGACGAATTTATATCGACATTCAACGTTTGAGTGAATTTGCGTTTTTCAGCACAAATAAAAGCGATAAGAAAGATAAGCTGAGTCATCAGAGTTTAAACATTACGTCATCCAGTAATGTTATAATGAAAATATTGTGTCACACAATCACACTTTTCGTCACGCCGGTTCGTATAAATAGAGGATCGCGCTAACATTTGTGAAACCTAGGGGTGGAGAGGGTCAGAATGGCCGGTTAAAATGCCCAATGGGCTTTCTTGTTACGTCGATGTTTTGCGCACTGGTTTAATATTGCACTGCTTGTCAGGGCACCAATCTCTTTGTTTTATTTCACGTTCCCCTTGTCCTGATTTTCGAAGGCAAATCCATCTCTCTGGAGAGCACGGTGAAAGAAATCATTTGTCAAATGCTCTGTGAACTTAAACGTGTGTTAACCTTAGTCCTTGGCCTTGAAGGTATACGGACCGAGCAACTACCACGGATGAATACCGTATTTCCTCAAATAACAACAGGGGGCGATTATTAACTTTTTTCGCACCAAAAGGGGCGGTTAATCGAGGTGGGGGGGGGGGGCGATTATTTCAGATATTGCTCGCTGGAAGTCACACCCTAAATATCTTGTTTTTTTATCCTACATCAAGTAACTTTGGGGGGGGGGGAAGCAATTATTCGAGGGCGGCGATTAATCGAGGGACGACTACTGTTTGAGGAAATACGGTATATTGCTTCCTGTGAAATTTCGCTGTTTATTATTTGTCGGTTGCAATAGCTTTGAGTATTTATTTTTCATTTCGCTTGGTTTCCTCTATTCTTTACGACGGAACATATTTCATAACCACTCGCTCCAGGTAAATAACCCTCACTTTAAAGGGACACTATCACGGGATTTTTACCTTTTTTGGGTGAAGAATGTGCTGAAAATTGCATTAAATGCCTTTTCACGTACACAGAATACTCCTAGAACGTCAAGAGAAGAAAATCAAATGATTTTCTCAAAGGAAGAGCAAACCATAGTCAGTTACTGGCGATTTTTCCACGACACAAAAGAAAAACTGTACATCAGCCTGATGTTTTCAAATTGCAATCGATTTCCATCCTAGCGATCCGCAGCCAAATACACTTAATTATAGTCCCCGAGAACAGGTAGAGTAGTTTTAAACGACCCTCAACCAGTATTTTTGAATTTCCTCTGATTAGAATATGTCTTTTAGCTTTTCAAAGTTATCCTAAAAATTGGTGAAAGTGTGCCTTTAATGCCCGCCAATCGACGGTTAACGATTCCACAACCTATAGATCAGAGGCGCGAGCTTTAAAAGATAGTCCGAACGTTTGTGCCGTGTGTTCAGCAGAAAGAGCCAGGCAACACCTTCAAAATACCAGAAGGGAACAGGCGCTAACCTCGTACGTGGATAACAGTAAAGGAGACATATGCATTATAAGCTCCTCCGTCTTTGACGTCAATTTTACCAATGACTACCCTGGGTAACAGTTCTCTCGCGTGCTTTCAAGAAGCACGCGCGAGAAACGCCTCTGGCAATCATGGTAACCGATGACGGGGGTCCTTAGTCATTACGTAGACCTAGTCATAAACAAGGTTGAAAAACTGGAAGTCTCACAGTTTAGGAGGATAAACCCGAGGGGGTAGTACTCCCTATCGTCGCCTATACGGGGAGGCTCCGCCCGAAAGGGGTGCCTTTTTAAGCTTGCAGTATACTATTGAAACGGTAGGCAAAATTGCAGTTTCTAGTTTACGAAAGGATCAAAAAAATCCCCTGCAAAGTGAAAGAGATGGCAGCTATGTGAAAGAAGGGAGCCTTTGAGCAACTCAACCACAACGACTGAAAGCCTGCATGGGAAAACTGTGGGGATTATAGAAAATTCTATTGTTTTGGCTTATCCTTGAGGTATAAGAAAGGGGTGCAATTATTGCTCTAGCTAGGTATATAAAAGGGTTGCCATTGTGTTAAAAGGGCAAGGGAATAAACTCTAACCAAACACGACGAGGAGTCGTTCCTCTGTGAAAAAAATTCGCCTTTCGAAAGAGATGACTATTGTCCACAGAAAAACATCCGTGCATATTTCAACGCATTTCTCTTTCCTAAAGGAACTCTATCTAATGTGAAAATTAGCCCCTTTGTTTGCCTTGTATACGATGTTATTTATTCACCAGGAGCCTTCATGGCTTTTGATTCACCTCGTGTTTCGTCCTCGGGTGGTGCATGAAAGGAAAAAATGACGTCACCCCCGCTACAGGTACATTGTAACCCCGCCTTGTTAATGAGACGATCGCTTTCGTCAAAGCCCGAAAAAACACTGAATGCGATATCATCCGACCTTATTTGCGATATTGTCCTTATTTCTTATCTGACATCCCCGTAAAACCAACTTCACTTTTATGGCTCAGTGGTGATCGTATAACTGACGAGATTCCATTGTAGATACTCAACGTTAATAAAGACTGGGTTACAAGAAGCAAAAACAAACAATACAATAACCAGGGCAAATACAATTTAATTATACTACAGAAGATTTGTTCATTAAGGCACTAACTGCGGAAGAAAGTTAAGTTTTACAGGGCATAACGAGCCAGACGCTCTTAGCAACCAAAAATTACCTTGGGATCCCGCAGAGATACGTGTCTTTAAGACACGTATCTCTGCGTGAAGCCCAGTAACTTACTAGCATTCCAATGTAATTAAATCAGTTTTGATGATCGTTTCTGTTCCACTTAGGCGTTAATTTTCGCGCGAATGTGTTATAATCTTTAAGCGTGAAATTCTTTCTTGCTTGTTTTAATTGATTCTAATGTTATTCATGGCGTTTGAGAGATACATAAACAGGTTTTAATTGCGGTGTGGCAGGAAATCGCTTAAAAACGTATAGCCTTGAAGAAGAAAAATTTAGGCTGTTGACCACGCGACGGATCTCCATCGGCAAATCGAAAAAACTACACTCTACTCAAGCACTCTGTCCTGGCGTTAGTTATACTGCAAAATAATTAAAAATTTCATCCCGCTTCACTCGATCGGCAAAGCCTGAAACAAGGATATCAACGCTGAAATACTACGTGAAATTATCAGCCGCTTAAATTTCTTCCAGACGAGCTAATATTATCATTTTGCGGTAGGAGATTTATACCGCGTTTACATATTCCGTTTTTGCGACGATGAGCTCCTTCTGCCATGAAATAGTAAGACAAAGACTTAATTTTACCGACATAGGATTCAGGACCAGTATCTAGAGTACGAGCAGTCTCTTTTCACTCAAGAATATTCAGGTAAAAAGAAGACCCTGACATGTCGAACGTGAACATGTTTAAACGCGCGCATCACGTTTTCACGCCCCAAGCGATTTTCGCGCTCGCTCGTGTCTCTCGCGTGTCCTTTGTGCTATGTCTTCTTGTGTACTTTCCGGTATCATGTAAAATAAATACAGAGCGAACCAAAATAAACTCACACCGGTTCGAAAGTCGCGCCGGAATAATTATAAGCACCTCCAATTTTATTCTGGTTCCAACTTGCGAAATACGGACAACATTTGACAGCGCAGCGCTCCTGACTAACTGAAGTGTTTGGTGGTTCTTTTGGTGCACTGAGAATAGGCACAAGCATCAGAAAAAGGAAATATTTAGTCAAAAGAAAACAAAGTGACCATTAAGCAGGCGGGCGTGAAATACACAGGCTTTGCGTGCGATAATAAAATAAGGCAATAATTCCAAACCGTTTTTTCAGGGGCTTATCTTTGAGGTAGGATTGTTTTTGGGGGAGGGGGGGTTATTGATAATAAGACAAGAATCACTTTTTTTTCCCATTCAATTGGAGGGCGATTCTTCAGAAAAAGTACGGAGAATGTGTGACTTTCATCCCGGAAGTGCCTCTAAGCATACGGCGATGTCAGGACTCCAACTTGGGTAAACCAGAAAGGATGTACGACATTTGTCTAAGATTCTGTCTCAAAATGTTTGTTATGTTGCATATCAAAGAAGCGCTCAGGCATACGTTGATGCCATGGACTCCAACGTGGGTGAACCAGGAAAAGATATCAACATTTGTCTAAAATTCCGTCTCAAAATGTTTGTTATGTTGCATATCCCAGAAGCGCTCAGGCATATGGTGATGCCATGGACTCCAACCTGGGTGAACCAGGAAAAGATATCAACATTTGTCTAAAATTCTGTCTCAAAATGTTTGTTATGTTGCATATCCCAGAAGCGCTCAGGCATATGGTGATGCCATGGACTCCAACCTGGGTGAACCAGGAAAAGATATTAACATTTGTCTAAAATTCTGTCTCAAAATATTTGTTATGTTGCATATCCCCAGAAGCGCTCAGGCATATGGTGATGCCATGGACTCCAACCTGGGTGAACCAGGAAAAGATATCAACATTTGTCTAACAGTCTGTCTCAAAATGTTTGTTATGTTGCATATCCCGGAAGCGCTCAGGCATACGGTGATGCCATGGACTCCAACCTGGGTGAACCAGGAAAAGATATACAGCATTTCTCTCAAATTTTGTATCGACATTTTTCTTATGTTGCATATCCCAGAAGCGCTCAGACACACGTTGATCCCATGGACTTCAACCTGGGTTAACCAGGAAAAGATAAACAACATTTCTCTTAAATTTTGTCTCAAAATGTTTATTATGTTGCATATCCCAGAAGCGCTCAAGCATACGGTGATGCCATGGACTCCAACCTGGGTGAAGGAGAAAAGGTATTCAAACGCGCGTGCCAACTCAGTTATGTTATTCTTACTGCAGAGTGTATAACAGGGCTTGTTGTTTACTTGTTTATTTTCTTACGAAAGAGTTCATAGATGTTTAGTTTATTTATTTCGTTAAGGACCTCTTTGAAAACCGCATTTGTGAAAGAGCTACTTTTCTTTAAAAATAAATATAAACGTGGCGTGCGCTTACAGCAGCAGCTCATCACGCGCGGCCCACGTTTCCACGCGGCAGGCGATTTTGGCGCTCGCTGCTGCTGTGTTTTTTTTCGCTCGATTATCCCTGAAAGGAGAGATTGCGAGCGAGCGGACGCAAGCGTTTACCTTATCTAAATAAACGATCGAAGGAATAACTTACCTCGTTGTACGGTTATTTCGCTAGACTACCAGTTACATGTTACAGTGGATTCCTTCCATTACCTGAAGACGTTTCGCCGTAGTGATTTGTAGTTTGTACTGCATTGTTTGTAGGTAATCTGCGCCGATATCACGCTTTGCTTGCTTTACATTTGTAACGCGGAATGGCAAAAGCAACACCAAATAAGAAACAGCTCTTCTTTGGTAACTCTCCGATCAGAAAGATCACAAAGCCCGCCACGTCTGCCAGCTGGTACTTGGCCACTTCGTTCATAAAACTTGCCAGTGAAAGGACTACACTGAAACGCCACATTTCACACATCTTCTAATTTAGTTAAAAACACTCCCTGAAGCGCTTGTAGAGAGCTCGAACCCGCCGATTATCGAGAGCATCCATTCGCAGAAGGAAAGGAGTGAAAGAATGAATAATCGAATTTTACCGCTCTTGTCAAAATATTTATGAAATCCAACCTCTTTAGAACTTTAAGTCAAAAGAGCCCGATAGAAACGCTGCGGGTGTGAAACCGCAAATCAAATACGGTGACGGCTAACTTGCAAGCCCAGGACGTCACTCCCTAGCAACCAGACCTTGTGTATTTTTAAACTTCCGGTTCTCTCTGGCTCGTGATGTGCCATCGATCGGTAAAAAAAAAACTACATGCCAATTTTCAGTGACCATGCATGATGAATTCGTTGGCGATAAAGCCACAAAAATAGTTAATTAAATATATTTTTACTGTATATAGTCGTACTGTCATTAACGTAAAAGTCGAGTCAAAGTTTAGTTTTTGCACAAAAGGTAAAAAGCAAATTTCGAGATTAAAAACAAATGTTTTGTGCACGTTTTATTTCCGGTTTGCGCGATTTTACTTGGCATTTTGACTTCCGGTATTTTGCACGCACGACTTACAATAGAAATTTGGGGCGCGTTTTTTCTTGGGACTAGTCCGGAATAGGAATACTCGGAATAGACGGTATTTATATTCTTTTGGGAGCGATTCCGTTTTCGGAATGATCATTCCGTTCATTCTGCTCCTAATAACAGAATGAACAGACTGAAAGGAATACGATTTACTAGGAATAGACAGAATACGCGTTCTTTTTCGGAATTTTTTCGCGGGAAATTCTACGCAGCCGCCTGCGCATGTACAGACATAGTAGTTCTCAGGTCACCTCCGCCATGGTTATTCCGTTTTCAGGAGAAGCGTTCTTTTCGAAATTGAAATTCCGTGTATTCTTTTACTCCTAAACCGGAATAAGAATAGCCAGAATTAATAGTCCCAAAAGAATGGGCCCTTGGATTCACTCAGCTGACGCGTGCATTCTAGCTATGTCGTGTGTAGGCTACGCGCGCGCGAGGCTTTACACTTAAACCCTGCCGCCGGTTATGACAGATGCGGGAACTATAATTAAGGGTGAGCTCGTTTTGCAGCCAAACGCGCATCACATTCAAACCCTACACACACACTTGCACACGTTTCACGCGTGCATTCCATTTGTGTAATTCTTGCATGTTGCAGGCTCCAAGATGAATTGAGAAAACGAACGCCAAAAACGCGTATAGGCTGGGGAGAGACAAGGCCCCCTTTTCTCAAGTTCCCGCGTGTCTTATTTTCGCGTTCCCTTTCTAATTTTCGTGCTGTCCCTATACTCCCTACTATCTGGGAGCCTGGAACAGGCCAGTGTTATTCAAGCAGAGGAAATGACGAGCGAGCTAGAGCAAGTTTACCAAACAATGGCCGCACCTTAGACTGGAACTACATCTCAGAAAGTTGAGGAACAAAAATAAGAATAGAAGGCTAAGGATTTTTACTCGCTAGCTGACTTCACAAAAAAGAAGGAAAAATTAACCTGCTCGATTTGTTAATTATGTCTGAACGTGACGACTTCCACCCCCTCACCCAGTCCACCCACCCCAAAATGTTGCTTGACGACCCAAACAAAGTAGAGTATCTCGCAGATAAAAGAGGACATCTTATGATGTTGTATCAGGGCCCTCCAGGACCGCATACATAGGGGGCTCAAAGCCCGGATTGGTGATACCAGAGGAGTCCGGATGAGGACCCTCCAGGACATCATACATCACAGCTCCTCGACAAGCGCAGTCATAGCTGGGTCCCTCAAGCACATTATACAATGGTGCTTCATAAGAGAGGCCCTGATCTGAGCACTTCGCAAGGCTCTCGTTTGCCTTGATTTCTTCAAGTTCATCTAAATCTGCATAGTCCGCGTACTCTGGAGGTTCTTTAACGTCCGCACGGGGTTGGCCTGTGGAATATGGGGGTTGATACTCTGGGGGGCTCGGAGAGATTGTTCTTGGGTTTTCGTCAGGGTTGAGGAGAGCAAGATATTCGGGAATCTCGTCCTAGTAAAAGAAAAGATAATAATGACTCGGTTAGTAGTTTTCTGGCAACTGATCGTTTCGGTAAAATTGAAAGAAGGTACGAACAAACGGATGGAAAAAGACGGACTAAGCCCGATGAATAGAAGGAAGGAAGGAAGGAAGGAAGGAAGGAAGGAAGGAAGGAAGGAAGGAAGGAAGAAATGGAGGGAGGGAGGGAGGGCGACAAAGCGACGAATGATTGTATAAAAGAAATTAAATTTTAATGGGAAAATATTAAGCACCTTATGTGTATTGTTTTTCTGCAAAGGCTGGTACATCAATCTATCTTGGTCCAAACTCTGATACATGCCTAAATTTGATTCGGAATTAAACCGAGCGCTAGCATCCTCCTTCATTAAGCTCTGGTAAGCAGGCTTCTCTCCATCCAACACACAGCCTGGGTTATGGTACATAGGCTTCCCTCCATCTACCTTGTCTCTTGCATATCGCTCTGTGCTATCATAAGTGTTTTCCCTGTGAATCTTCCTACTTGCCGTGTTAAGTGGCTTTAGCCGTATGTTATTCAGAGGTATGCTTCGACCATCTCTCGCTCCCGGGTTCTTTAGCAGCAGATCTTCTGTGTTATCGTTGGAAGGATTACCTAAAACATCGGAAGCAACAAAGCTTACTAACCTGTGGCCTGTTCCAGGCGTTCAGATAGTGGAGCGCGAACGAAAAATATAGCCTCCCCTAGTTTTCCCGCTCTTTCGCTCGCTATATTTTTTCGCTCGCGCTCCACTATCTGAACGCCTGGAACAGGCTAACTAACCAGATAACAGCGCCGGGATACAAGTAAGGATTATTTTTTAAAGGCCGCCGTAGGCCAAAAACAGTAGATTATCCCACGTTTTTTGTCGATTTTCAGCTACACGAGTTTCTTTTCGCGGGCTTTCAGTCTCTAGAAAGGAAACCTTTTCAAAATTCCACTTAATAGTATAGTTTGGCGATCTAATAACAATTTTCTCGACCCTTTCGTATACTGCGAGCATAAAAAGGCACCCATTTCGGACTACAGCCTGGAAGCGTGGCACTCCTTCAAGTAACACAAAATTTTGGATTTATCAAATGAGTTGGTAAGGTAAATTGGCCACCGTAAAGAGATTGAAAGCTAACGTTTCGAGCGTTAGCCCTTCGCCAGAGCGAATCAAGGAATTGTGGGTTGCACTTGGTTTATATAGAGAGTGGTGGAGCTACGCTATTGGTAGGAACATGGCAACGTGGAAAACAAGAATAAATTAGTTGAATGAAAAGCGTTCGTTGATACCGGGGTATTAAGTGTGCCGATTTGAAAAATGAATGAATTTTTGTCCTAGACTGTTACGGCTGTCCGTGTTACCCTGGTGTAGGGAAAGGCCACAGATCGTCATGTGTTGGCTAGAATGATTAGAGAAATTAAAATGTCGGGCGACTGTTTTGGATGCGTCCTTCTCATTTCTTTCAATGTCTCGTTGGTGTTCGTGGAAACGGTCGCCTAGTCTCCTCCCTGTTTCACCAATTTATATATTTTTGCATAAAGTGTATGTTATGCAATGGATAACATTTGCGGAGGTGCATGTAAAGCGATAAGTGATTTTAGTCGATCGATACCTTCAGGTAGTCTAATGCCTGAAATGATCACATTGCAGTGTCTCGTACTCCCCTTTCCTACTTTCGGATATCTGCATAATTTGTTACATTTTTGTTCCATCACTGATGAAAATCGAAGATTTTTTATCGAAACGTCTGTAATTTTAAACGTTCGTTTTTAACGTTTTTACTCAGTGTGAAACCATTTTTTACAAATACCTTACCAATGTTTCTGGATGCAGCTCTTTTTGCTCTGTCGTCTGGTTCAGCATATACCGAGTCATCAAATACGGGATTTTTCAGCAGCCCAGGCATCGGAAAGTGATTCTGTGAAAACAAATACAAATCTGTCAATTCTGTGCTTTCACCAACCCGAACAAATGAGTTAAATGCTTGAATGAAGACAATTCAGAAACAAGGGAATTAAACAATAGATAAAGGAAACAATTTCTGGCTCTAGGTATTCTTCAGAACAAGTTTATCGAGAAAATAGATATATTATTTTCCAATAAAACACAAGGCTTAGTAGCATCCGCTATGTCGGTGGCCTTCTTTAAGGTACCAACATAAACGTCTAATCAGTGAAATGATGAATACATGAATATCTTATATTAGAGCTGCGAGGTGAAGAACTAAATGCAAAGAAGACCATCACAGCTATGGACGCAACTTTTGCTGTTGCGAAAAGAAAGCCTGGAAGAAAAAAAAAAACGCTGCACCGGTACCGCAGAGGTCAGGGGTCCCGTACAAGCCTGAATTTTTTTCAGGCTTTCTTTTCGCAACTGCAAAAGTTGTGTCTATAACTGCGATAGTCTTCTTTGCATTTAGATAAACTTCAGTACAAGAAATAAAGCAGATAACAAAAGCCAGCAATATGGCAATTTTAAGCAAAAACTATATACTATCATAAACAAAAAAAACACTTATTATATAAGTGTCCCCAACCTGAGATCGTGTTGTTGGATTTGCAATCGCTACAAAAGAAGAGAAATGAAAATCAAGACCAGACGAATCTCTGAGGAAAAGCTATTAACAGCTAAACACTTAAAATGGCCAGACTTGAGCAGACTGTAAGTTAGACAGACAATGAAATTGGAGAATCAATATTATACTGACTAAATCATTGTCTAGGAGCATTGTCTCAATGTAACAAAAAAATCTAGTACAAAAACTAGTCTATTTCCCTACAATAAGAGATGAGAATAACAAAATCATCAGCTTGGAGATATTGTTGTGATGTATCACCAAACTCCAGTGATCAAAATTAAATTTCTCCTTACAACATCAATACCTTGTCATACAGACAGGTGATGAGAATAAAGAAAATCATCAACTAGAGAATGCAACACTAAATTCTGGTTATCAACACCTACACAGGTGACGAGAATAAATAAAATCATCTGCTAGGAAATATTGCCTTGATGACCAACAAACCTCTAGCGATCAACATCTAATTTCTCTTTACAATATCAGTACATTGTCAAGCAGTTAGTCACACACTACAATTCCGCTGCCTGAGGTGAGAGGAATAAGGAAAAACATCAAGTAGAGGGCATCAATTGTCACAATGTACATACCGCCAATGTCTGAATTTCTTAGAACTTAAGTTTTGAAGCAAATAAACTGCCACTGACTCATCAAGGTAGAAAGAAGCATAGTTTAGTAGAAAAGTAAATTTATGTAGCTAAAAAATCATACCTGTTGTTCCAGCACCATAATTGGCAGAATCTCTGAAAAAACAGAGCGGAACTGGGCTTCAACAAAATAGCCTAAAGGTAACAGAGCTACAACAATAAAACTTGGGAGGGTGAATAGGATGTCAAAGGTGTGGAACACAGAAGGACATCAAATGATGCAAGAATTATTCCATGCAAACAGCTACCACCCTGAATCTGCCATCTTAGATTTTTTTTATTTTAAAGATTATCCAGGAATTATAAAACATTTCATGACTTTTGCTATTGAGGATAAAAAGTTAAATTAAAGTCAGTGTTGTGCAGGCCTTATAGGCACACATGGCCCTCCCCACCCCACCCCACCCCACAACTGCAAGTGTGTACAAGTGTAGTGACTTACTCGCATGATCAGCATAATCAGCTTCTATTGCAGAAACAATCAATTGTATTGAAGTGTTGCATCTCCCTTCTTAAAAGGATGCTTGTCCATTAGCCTGCAAGCAGGCTCACTTAATTGAGTTATTTGCTTGAGCAACTTGGCGACTGAGTCGCGATTTGCAAGCCAGCAAGTTGGGCAAGACTCTGTTGCCAAGTTACTCACGCAAATAACTCAATAAGTAAGCCTCCTCACAGACATCTTGTCTTTCACAGGATTAGAACCCCCGGCATTTTGCACGTAACTTTCTCCAATCCTTCACTGGTAGCTTAACTAATACACCTGGTTGAGAGACAATATGAAGAAAAGTTTATTGATTAACTAGTAATCACCTGTTTTTTCTTCGCTGACTAACAATGAGCCAGATACACAGCAAAGCAATAGCCAAGCAGATCACCGCAGCCACTCCTGCTATTATTGCAATCATTGTACTGTTGTCTTTTTCTTTCTCACTACTAAATTTATTTTCACCCTTGTTAGGCTCTTTACTTCCTGGTTTATAACCCGTTGCCTCAGTTGTCCAAACCTCTTCTGTCATTAGTTCTGTTTGCAGTGATGCTGGTGTTGCTGTAGGTGACTCTGAAGAACTACTTGTAACTTTGGAAGGTTTTGATGAAGGCTTTGTTGCTATTGTTTTAGTTGTCATTTTCTTAGAAGTTGGACCCTGGAAATGGAAATACAATACAATGTTGGTGCCTGTGTCAGATCTTTTAGGGTTAAAGAAGGGAAAAACACCAGAAAAATATGTTAGTGGCTAGTTGTCAGAGTTGGTATCTAATAACAGTGAAAATTAAAGGAGATTCTGGTAACTTAAAGGTCCTTTTGCAATTTTATGATCATCAGCCCTTGTTTCTTTATATGGGATTTCCAAGTCACCCCCCCCCCCCCTCCCCCTCCCCAGCCCCCGGGCTGAGGGCGTTAGAGAAAAACTGCAGGTTGCACAGTATCACCTGTAAATTTTGTACATCATAAGTAAAACTGAACTGTTGTCATCTCGCATTCAACAAAATTGTGATTACAGTGTACATGACTATTTCAAAGAAAAACAAGCAATGTGTGCAAATGGCTGATTTTCCAGCCATTTCAAGGGACGCCTTGGACCAGTAGTATATTAATTAGTGACCTTTGTTGCTGCTGTTGTCTTAACACTTGCTGTTGTTGCTGACATCACTTCTCTTGTTGACTTGACTTGAGTTGTCACTTTAGTTGCTGTAGTTGGAGTTTTTGATGTGGTAGATATTGTAGTAACAACAGGAGGTGTTTTAGTTGTTGGGTCTGGGACATTCCCTGTTGCAAGTAAAATGAACGAATATGAATTATCATTTTTATAAAACAGTCGAATGAAAAAGAAAAAAGACTTAAAGGACGTTCGCGCCAATTGTTTCTGCGCATCCTTACTGCGCACGCAATTCACTTCGTGCTGTCATGCCACGTAATGCACAATCTCGTTCCCAGAGGCTGCATTCCTTTTGGTCAGCACCAAGGATGCAAGACCTCTGGGATAATCAATGTCAAAATGCTGGCGAATCGAAATCTGATTGGCTACTAAAATTTACCGGAAGTCTACAAGTAAGAACTTTCAAAACAGGAAACGAAAATGTCTTGCGATGATTTTGCTGGCCGTTTTCGATCACGTCAGAGACGGACAATGGGAAAGAAATCTGAAAATGGGCGATGCAAACTAACAAAGAATCGAAATACAGTCAAATTCAAATTCATGTTGGAGAAGACGCAAAAAGCTAACTGGTGTCGATCACATGATTAAAACGAAAAAGGCGCCAAAACCTTGTGATATGTTGCAGCGGTTCTTGAGAAAGCTGAATGAATACCTGCTGCAAGATAAACGACGCGACGGTTGAAGAAGGAGTACAATTTTTGGATTAATTCCTCTAATGTCCAGCTCTAAAGTATGGTTCATGGACACTGATGGCTTGAAAATTGTTCTCAACATTATCTAAAGAGGATGGAAGCTGGCAGTCTTTCCAGTGCAGCCGTACTGAGAAGTTAAAATAAGCGGCTTTGTTTTAAAAATCCGTTCACTCCGCGGAGCCATGTGCAAGTTTGATGGAACAGAAGACAGAATTTAAGCTTAAGCTTATTTTGTTGAACTGGAGCCGATAATCTCACTGTAGCTGAAAAGTGAATGGTAGATTGGATTCTTGAATTAAGTCGTGCAAAAACTGTTGCAGCGACCGGACAGAATGACAAAAACAACGAGAACAGCGATCCTGTTTATTTTTGCAGGACATCGTAGCTGTCGTATTTGTAAGCTTTGACAGTTTGCAGCTGGCAAGACTGATAAACCTCGTCGAGTGTAGGTAAAAGGTCTTTCTCTAGTATTAAGATTAAATTGTTTTCACTCTCAACTTTGATTGTCTGTGTAAGAAATCGTCCATCCTTGATTGTGATAGATTTTTAATGTTTCTAGCTGTACTAAAAAGTGGCTGTTCAGTTTGCCTTGATTCATTGAGTTGAATTATTTATAGACCTGTGATACTCGTTAATAAATTGTACCTAAGTCATTTTTTTGTGTTCATTCTATGTAGTGTTTTAGTATTTCGGCAAATGAGCTTTCCGTACAAAACTTATACCGTAGTAAAATATTTACCGACGTAGTGGTGCAGAAAACACAACACCAGCACCGTCGAAAGGCGAACATAACACAACGCCTGCTCAGGCACGTTTCATAAATAAATGACCGCTCTACTTTGTCCAAGACCGTTTAATAGCATCAGTACAGTTGATTTGCTCTGTGTCTTTCTTAATAAATAAGCAGTCGCACTCTGTAAAAAAAGTTAAGCTAATTTTTACGCGTATATGCCGCGCGCTAAAAACAAGGTCAAGTTTTTTTAAGGTTGATTTCTTGCTCAATTAGACTTTTCAAATTAGTAAGCTTACACACTATTCGACTGCTAAAGAACCTCGTCCATGACTGTCGTTTTCTTTCAAGATGTCGCTGAAAATTTGTTAATTTTGTAAAGGGCCGTAAGATGTGAAATAAAATTTGCCGCGGCACTTCAAACTCCTCGACAATGGCTACGTTTTCAGTACCCTTGAAAACGTTCATGCTTGATATTTGTTCTTCTATCAAAAAGTTTAATGAGGATACGGCTACAATAAAAGAGTTAATTTTCTCTTCACCACTGTTGTTTAAAAAACACACACAGTCAGTCACAAACGTATGGAGGCAGCCAGTCACTGAGAGATCTTCCATATTCACGTGGCAATACACAAATGGTATCTTTACCATCAACAACAACAGTCTTCAGCGCCTCGTATTGGCGTTCTTTTCATTAGAGGTCTGGTCTCCTTTCTGAACTGAATTTTCTAACGCGAAGTGAAATAAATTTATAGAAACCGGTGCGGCCATCTTCGCGAGACTGCGAGCGGGGATAATTTTCATTTTCACGCGAGTCTCGCGTGAATGTCAATGGCGCCAAAAACAAGGGGACATCGTAATATTTCGCGCCCTTTTTGTCTTTACACGACCCATAACGCATGCTCAGTTCGCAAACTGTTGAGCATGCGCTTTAAAAAACCGGAAGCCTAAAAAGTGGCATCCGGTTTTTGATTATCCCAGAGCCCGTGGCATTTCGATCCCGCTGACCGTAAATGCGCGCGGGCTCTGGGGACGAGATTGCGTAATGCATTGAGCGCGCGTGCTGTTGAAGAAATGTGGAGATATATAGCGCTAGTGGGCACTTCAATATCTATGCACGGGTTTAACTCTCTTAAATGTTCGGTGACCCCATATTTTCTTTTGATAGATCACTTTCTTTGTCGATTATCTACGTTTTGTGAAAAATTAAAGAAAATCTGTGTTGTAGAAGTTTGCTTTTTTTTCAACTTTTCTGCCCTCGCATCATTGAATTCTACTATTATTGAGGCTGCACGGCGTTCGTTAAAGTCCATCTTAGAGGTTGAGTTTAACAAAAAGGATGACACCGGTTCAAATTATTTACTTGACAGACCGACTTAAGTAAAATTTGACTAAGAAAGTGGGTCTACAGCGAATCATATTTAATATTTTTCAACTAACAAGCACTGAGGCCATGTCGAGTTACTAGGGCCGATATGTCAAAATTGGGGTAGTTTTTGACGCCCTTTATTTCGAAAACGAAGTCGGTGACCCCCCAATTTTTTTCCATTTCTGACATAGGTAACTCATTATCTGACTGTAGCCAAAGTATGAAAAAAATCTGTATTGTAGAAGTTTTTCGCGCGAACGTCCTTAAAGGGGCATAGTCACGCTATTTTAGTTCACTTTAAAAAAAAAAAATGTGTCCTCACATCAATGAACGTCCACAAAGAATGGTCTAGTTTTTGTTACCAGAGACTATATTACTTCACTGAAACTATTTTCTGTCGTCTGTTGCTACGGATGGCAAGGATGGAAATGGATTGCAATTTGAAAAAAATAGGCTAAACTTTTCAAATTCTTTCAGTGTGTTGACAATAAATTGATATTAAATGATCATGGTTTGTTTTCTCTTAATGAAATTAAGTTAATATGTTCCTTTAAATGTTCAAACACAATGTTGGGCATGGATAAAGTTAGCTACCGATAATTTTAGCACAGTTTTGACCAGAAATCTGTGAAATCCTCATGACCATGCCCCTTTAAAGAGCATCTTCTAATTGAAGGGCTAGGTCAAAGACCATGCTATCGAAATGGTACCTCTTCCACACACATAGAAAATAAAATTGCACCATTTTAAACCTAAAAAAATAAGCCAAAACAGTTGATTATTGCAGGCCTTTATTCCCTAGAAGGCCCCAGCCTTAAATGCATATTTTTGTGTTGTAACTACTGCCAAAAGTTTGTAAATGATTTATGTAAGTCTTGGACTTTTTCTTAGCTTACTATCTTTTTGAGTTTGAGGCGTACTTTCCACAACCCTTTAAAATCTGAAAACAACAAATTTCTTCCTACCCTTCCATATATATAATATACAGCAACCAATGCTTCCCCATTTAGCCCATTGTTAGATTTTACCAGTAAAATCTCTACCCTAAAATCTCTCTCTACCCTGGCATCCCCACCCCCAGTATGTCAGGATAGAGCTAATTCGCCACTCCTGATCAAAAAACTAACCCACAACACGTCTGCATCTTAAATGCAATTTTCTTCAAAAGATGGATCTTCAAACATACAGCCCACTTAAATGTCATTATGGCTGCCAGTGATGTGGATCGCTGGAACAGGAGAAGTGCTTGAATAATATACCAAATGAAAACTTGCACCGTCCTTGTCCTTGCTTATACTTACCATTGACAGCATTTAAAAATGGACGAGTAACCAGGGTAAGACATAATAAGATTTTGAGCGTTCTCTGGTTAAAAATTTAAAAGTTTGAGCTTTCGATTGCCAGTCTGCAATCTTTGACAAGTGATGAATAAAACGCGCGAACATTAAAATACATACTACAAAAAGTGTGAAAAAGAGAAATTATAATAAAAAACAATAAAAATACTTTAGTGGGAATAAAATGCTGATCAGAAGATCATAATAAAATTGAATATTGTCTAGGTAATTGTTTCGCATTATTGTCTGCGTAGCTTGTAATTGCTGTGTGCCAGGATTCCAGTGTTTTTCTAACGCGGAAATTTCCCTTGTCGATTACACGAGCACTTTTAAAGTCAATGGAGTGGTCGTTCAACCATGCGTGTGTTGCAACTTTGGAACCTTTTTTAAAGGCTTTTGTGTTTCTAGTATGTTCCTTCACTCTTGCTTTTAAGCACCTTCCAGCCTCTCCAATATAACTCCACGGACAGTACTTGGGCCGACCCTTCAAACTCAGATAGCGGTTTCGCAGTTTTACCATATATCAAAGGTCTAACCGAACCACTCTCAAGACTACTAAGAAATAATGGAATCCGAACCACAAGCAGACCCCTGAAGACCCTACAACAGGAATTTGTTTCCCCCAAGTCAAGACCACCGGTTGATCAACAAACAAATGTTGTTTACAAGATTCCGTGTGCCGACTGTCCGTGGAGTTATATTGGAGAGACTGGAAGGTGCTTAAAAACAAGAGTGAAGGAACATAACAAAAGGGGTGTCAGTAAAACGCGGGGTCGGGGTCGGGGTCGGGGTCCATTGTTCTTTTGTTTCGTTTTCTGTTGTCTTGCCCTAACCAAAACATAAAACCGAAAACGAAACAAAAGAACAATGGACCCCGACCCCGACCCCGACCCCGCGTTTTACTGACACCCTAACAAAAGCCTTTAAAAAAGGTTCCAACGTTGCAACACACGCATGGTTTAACGACCACTCCATTGACTTTAAAAGTGCTCATGTAATCGACAAGGGAAATTTCTGCGTTAGAAAAACACTGGAATCCTGGCACACAGCAATTACAAGCGACGCAGACAATAATGCGAAACAATTACTAGACAATAATCAATTTTATGATCTTCTGATTAGCATTTTATTCCCACTAAAGTATTTTTATTGTTTTTTATTATAATTTCTCTTTTTCACACTTTTTGTAGCATGTATTTTAATGTTCGCGCGTTTTAATCATCACTTGTCAAAGATTGCAGACTGGCAATCGAAAGCTCAAACTTTTAAATGTTTAACCAGAGAACGCTCAAAATCTTATCATTGAGAGCATATTAGGTAAAAGAGTCAGCATCTGAAAATAGTTACACTTACATGTACGAATGCCTTTTGCCTTGAACACAACACAGAACCTCTTTTTCCTGTGTCCTTTGCCACATTCGGCATTTACCTTCATGATGTAGCCAAAATATGAAGACGGCATTTTCCCATCCCACTGATGAAACAAAATGGAAAAAAGTAAAGCCTTTATGGTCAAGAACTGTATCGCATTTCCAACACAAGGAAAGAGATGCTTTTATCTACACAGATGTGAAACCTGGAGCCTTTTTCCTTTGTGGCATTCCCTCATCAACTGACTGCTAACCCCAAACCCATTCTCCAGTCTCCCATCTCCTTTACCCACACACAAACTTAACCTTAGCATAAAAAGAAGTGGGAAACTGCGGGAAATCACGGTATGCACTTTCATTGGTGGAATTTTAGTCCTATAATCTTAGAGGGTCACCTATGTGACTGTGGTGATATTGCTTTCTTATGTGAATTTCTTTGAGCTTCTGTATCTAGACAAGTAAAAATGCAGCCAACAAAGAAACTTAAATTCAGCTCAATGTGGAAAAATGACCCAAAGTTATTATTATCTGGGAGATTTGGCGGCCGGCCATTACTGGTGACCTCAAGATTTGGATTATTTATAGGAAACTCGTGCAGAGGTTTCAATAAAATTTGAAGTAGGTAGCTGCTTTGAGTAGAGTAGCCAACTGTAACAACAAGATTTGAAAGAAATCTTTCTTTAATCACTTCAATTTATTTTAGGGAAAAATAGTAGGCGACTTCTTTGAGCAAATTTGCCGACGCTTTTTGTCGGTCGTCGTTGTGTATAGAAAGCGCTGAAAACTGAACCCAAAAAGAGTCCAGTAACCCATTAAAAGATTCTTCTGAGTTTGTTTACAAATGACACTGGTGCAATTCTTTGACATAAAATATTGAGAACCCTGGTCAGGTAAGTGCGCTTTTTATCAGGCCTAAAAAAAGTCCTGCCAAAACCTCTCTACCAAAAAAAATCCACCAGAAAATTTCTATCCCCAAATATGCCCTGGATGATGATTTCAAAGCCAAAAGAAGCCTTCGCACTTCCTTGTCAAAAATATACCTGAGTACACCCCTGGGGTTTGGACCCTTTTCCTTTCAATATTGCTACATGACTTGTACAACTTAATTTTTCCATGCTCTTCCTAGCTTGATATCTGTTTCATTACCAGGTGAAAACTCTAAATAATTATTATGCAAGATGCAAACAATGTGTTGTTCCAAAAAATATCCATACCCACTCCATGGATGGTCACGAGAAATTCTGAGGGGGTCATGGGGGCTCTCAAATGGCAAAAAAATTTTTACGAAAAGGATGAAGCTAAACTGGAAATTCCAGAAGAGGTGGGAAGTTTCAAACCAAAACCCACATAAAAGTCATCCTTGGGAGAGGCACAGATTTTTTCTGGAACAACATAATACCCACAAAGACCGCTGTTTAGTACGTAGGGGGAGGGGACTTTAAACTTCCAGCTTCCCATAACCTTTAATCTCGGGTTCTCACCTCTGTCATTTTATGACTGCAAGATGTTCCACCATGTTGCATAATTTTCCCACTTTCTCCCGATTGCCACTACCTTGGGAATCCCCCTTCCCGTCCCCTGTTCTCCCACCTCCTGTACATCTCCCATCCTACCCTCTTTTTGTCCAGGCTCCCCCCATTCCCCATGCCACTATATATATACCGTGAGCTCCTGACTTGGCCAGCTTAAACCGGTATCGTCTATGTCAAATGTATCTTCCTCTCTCCTGCAGAGGTATCTCCAAGCTCCCTGATCAAGGTATTGAGCACTCTTAATCTTGCACTTATCTAGCAAGTCAGGAATGCCTTTACTTCCCTTTCCTGAGAGGTCCAACGTGACCAAAGTGCAGAGTTATCCGCTGGTCAACCCAGTACCAGGACTTCTCTTAAGTAAACCCGCTGACCGGGGACTCACGTGCTCAGCCGAACGAGTCGGCCATGTTCATTTTTCGAACGCTGCGAACGATTTGAAGGACTTAAGCTAGTTATTTCTCGCCTTATGGACTTCTTGTAAGTGTTCTCGCTTCTCTAGATAAATCTATTTGTATTGTATTATGATTTTTGCGTTCTTGTTCGATTGTAGAATGATTCCTTCATCGTTGACATTAAAGGGAATTTTGCTCATCGAGAAGGCTATTTCTTCATGAAGGAATCATGGTAGTCATCGCTTGTACTATCCCCACGTGTGAATTCAAGACCGCTGACGTCTCAGAGGCCGTCGCCATCGCTCTCTTGGCAAACCACGGCCTGGCCCATCAACGCACATTGCCTACCGTCGCTGAGCCTTCACTACCGCCTGTCCCTCGTGGCCCAAAACTTGAACGGCCTAAAGTAAATATTGGCGTCTCGACCGAGGAATGGAACGTGTTCACCCGCCGCTGGGAAGTATTCCGTACTGAATCAGGCATCGATGAAGCATCTGCGCCCTCCCAGTTATTCCAGTGCGCAGAAAACGAGCTCGGAGACAGTCTCCTCAAAGCCAACCCAGATGCTGCCTCCAGTACCTTACCAGATCTGCTCGATGCCATGCGCTCTCTCGCCGTAATCCCGGTTGCAACCGGCGTCCTACGCACCGAGCTGCTACAATTACGTCAGGAACGTGATCAGCCATTTCGGGCATTTACAGCGAGGGTACGTGGGAAGGCTGAAACCTGTGCCTTTTCTACGAAATGTGAGTGCGGAAAGAACGTCGATTACACTGACCACGTCATACGAGATGTCCTCCTTAATGGGATTTCTGATCCAGACATTCGCCGGGAAGTTCTTGGAACCAAGGATGTTCCTAAAACCCCAGTAAATGATGTGATCGCCCTCGTGGAAAACAAGGAGATGGCACGTAATGCCCTCCCGTCATCAACCCTGTCTGCCGTCTCTTCGTTCAAGCACCAGCAGGATCCACCGAAAGAGCCTCCTTCAGCGACACCGTCTCGAGTGGATCAGGCCAGACAAGCGACCTGCCCAGACTGCAAGAGCCTCTTTAAGATCTTCACGGAGGGGACTCGGGGCTGGAACACCAAACCTCATACTGTCTGCATCAATTGCTACAGGGTTCGCCGCCGCAGGAAACGCCCACCTCACACGCCCCCAGCCCCCCCCCCCCCCCCACCTACCAGCCAGGCCTTCGATTCAGACCCAATATCCCAGGTCGCAGCGTGTCAATCCAGCAGAACCCGCCGGCGACGTCGCCACAATCGCGCCCGTGCAACACACGGCACCGTCGGCAGATGCCCACCCGTGAGACTTGCCCATCAGGTATTTACTAAGAGTGAGTTGAAACGAGTGCGCCTCAGAGAACACCCCAGAGTCCCAATCACCATCTCTATTGACACCTCGGCCCATTCCAGATATAGCAACCCCACCCGCACCTCAAACACTCATGCAGAGGTCTCCGCCATCGCCGACACCGGCGCACAGTCTGACGTATGGTCAATGAAACACTTCCTGGCCTGTGGGTTCTCACGTGACGACTTACTACCCGTCAGCCTTGGCTTGTCAGCTGCCAACCGCTCTCCCATCTCTATCGAGCGGGCATTATTCGCCAAGCTCACAACGAAGCTCCACAACGGTGAGGTGACATCATGCCGCTCCATGGTTTACGTCAGCAGCTCTGTCCAAACTACGTACTTATCGTACGAATCATTGCTCAACCTTGGTATCCTGTCCAAGGACTTCCCATCGCCCCAGACAGTGGACACGCCAAAGGAGAGTTGCCACACCAGCAACCCCGACGCTTTAGTTATGTTCATTTACATCGGGAAAACGAGAAATCATACACGCATTGTTGGGTAGAATATCAATGAAGACACATTTACGTCTTATCTGCTCCACGGATATCACAAATGGCCTTCCGGACCCTGGTTTGATGTGCACGTGATGTTTCACAAGGCATTTATTGCGATACTTTCTTAAAACATCACGCACGATATCTTTGTTCTGCTTATTGTTTGTTAAAGACTGTAGGATTTCAGTGCATTCTTGCTCATTAAAAAATGGTAATGGGTCAGAGTTTTCCTCAAGTTCATTGCCAATGCAAAGTCCAAAATCATGCATCTTTAAAAACAGTGTCAGTCTGCCATAACAAAGCGTATTGTTTCTGTCTGTATATTCAATTACAGTTGAGTCAGTTTTGCGTGTTTTCGTGCCCAAAGAATCAAACTGCTGTCCGTCATCACTCTCAAATCTGCGATAAGGTTCAAGTTCATAATCTGTGGGCAACTTGTTTGCCATTACAAAGACCCTTACCAAGGTCTGTATGTTGCTGTCGATGTTTCTTCGTTCTTTTCCACTTAAGTAGCCCCCTTGTATTTTGGCAGACACTTTGTGAGAACTTTTAGAATAACCGGTAAGACCTCGCAACAGCGTTTTGCTGTCCTTAGGAATGTCATTATCTTGCAAAAATTTTTTCGTAAAATTAGAAAGGCCGAAACAAAGACCAATTGCACATCCAATTTGTTCCATAGCGTAATGCGTTCCATGAACAAGTGGTTTGATAAAAGCATTCATGCTTTCAAAAGCAAAGCAACTGTATGCCCATAGTGGTCCTCGGCGTGAAACATAATAAGCTAAATGCTGCAATAAATGGACATTCATGGTGCATTGTGTTGGCGCATACAGTATTCCCATGTAGCATGCCGTCTGCCTCTTCAAGATCTGCGCTTGATATTGAATCGAAACACAAGATTCCAATTGCTCCGACAAGAAGACACCAGTGAAAAATGTACAAGGGATTTAAGATTTTGAAGAAAACTGGCACAGAATAATGCAGTAGCCAGTTTTTGAGTTCTGTTGCTTTCCAATGTTTAAGATCTTCTAACGATCTGAGCAATCTACCTACAATGTCTGGCGGCTTTATCGAAAGAAGTTTGCGGGACATAGACGAAGTCTTTGTCCCTATATAAAAGACTTTGTCCTTGTTTCCATCGGACATTTGTTGATGCATAATGTACTTTACAACTCCAAGACAAACGGAGTGCATCCAATCGATTGCAAATGAACGTACTAAATCAAACGGATACGAAAGCTTCACGAAAATGCTATGCCCCTTGACTCCCATAACCGCTTTCTTAATTGTGGCCTTCGATGCAAATTTAACTTGATCTTCATGAGTCCTTTTCACGGGGCTTTGTTCAAAAGACCAGTATCTATGGATGTTGTTTGGCCCATAGCCAACTCCTTCTGACTTGCAAAGATGGCAAGCGCATTTGCCATTATAACGTTTCATATTCATCAAGTCAGCTCGTGCAGGCAAGTCGGCTGTTGCTACAAATAACATACATCGGACATTGATGTCTCCATCTGCACTGTCCGGTACATGTATTCCAGTCGAATTTAGAGCATTCAGCTTTTCAACCAAAGGGTTAAGAAATGTCAACATGTTTGGATCATGTTTGTCACAATAGATGTAGGCAGGAATAATGAACTTTTTTTTGAATCGGTGTTCCTTTGGGAGCTCGTTGATCATGATATAAACCGGCCACAAATGACCAGCCCTAGAAGATGAATATTTGTTAACTCCATCAGTGTTAACTGTAAACGAAATATTGTACAATTGTGAAAGAAAACCCCTAGGATGTATGAAATTCTTGTAGTCGAGTCTGTGGAATATGTCATGAATACTGCTACAGCTAGCTGCACGCTTTACCTGCTCTTTTCCTTTCTTTAATAAGTTCACAAATTCAGAATCTCTGAAAAGATCTTTGATCTTTTCTTCTAAATGCAGATCTAAAAAACTCGACAGTCCTGCCTTGCTGCATTTGGCATTTGGGCACTTGTCGGCTTTAACAGCCTGTAAACAGTTAGTACAGTAATTTATCTTTGTTGGTTCCTTGGAGCCATAGTATTCTTTCATGATCACTTTCATTTTGTACACCGACTGAAAAGTTTGTCTACATCGGTCTCCAAGCAATGCGGTTAGCAAGCGAAGGAGATCTGCCCAGGCTGCTTTACTCAAATTGTGCTTTAAAACAAAGCTTACAATTAAGACACACGATAAAATTTTCGATATTGTGCTGCCTTGATAAAGTGGCTTCTCCTCGTCAGGAAGCGTAGTTTCGTTTTCTCGTTCAGGGACCATCTCTTCTGGCTCGTTATCCCACTGTTCACTTTCCGTTTGGGAAACACTATCTTCGCTATCTGAAGATGATTCAATGTCACTTTCCTCCCCTGACGAAGAAGTGGTACTGGTATTGAAGGCAGCTTCGTCTTCGAAGTTATCAGGGGAAATCTCTTTTTCTTCATTCTGAATTTCCACAGTCGTGCCGATCTGCATCTCTTCATTTATGTCTGTCTCACTCATTCTTTCCACTGATCCAGCGGTGTCCATTAAAGCTGGCAAAGTGCTGCAGGCTTCCACAATGCCATGATATCTCTTAAGTTGTCTACTGGGATTCTCCTGATCTCTGAAAGTTGTATATTTCCTTTTCATTCTCGCTCCGGTCTTTCTGTGATAATACTGAAGCTGTCTGGATGTTTGTTTTGATTCTTCAACTTTGCTTTTCCCGTGTTCTGGGTTTTCATTTTCGCTCTCAGAACCTGAATATGTTTTCTCGCTGCTTGACGAACTCAGTCGAGGTTGTCCATACTTAACCAAAATGTTACCAGGTGAAGACCTTATTTTACAAGGCATTCATTCATGCAATGATTAAACACTTATCTGTCATGTAAGTCGTTAAACAATCTTGCAAGGAATGTTCTCGTGATCGTTTTATCGGATGGTGAATAACGCGAAGCAAAAAAAAAACGTAATTTAAATGGTTTAGACATCATATCCAAACTGGGTTGACTTAAACATAGTACTGTAGGTTTATAAAGTTATCCTTACTCAGCGAGTTGAAAAAGTGAATCAAGGCATGTCTTTGTTAAGGAATTTGCGTGCAGCTGTTAATACTTATCTGTCATTAAGGTCGTTTGGCAGGAGAAGAATTTAATACGAAGAATGTTTTGATTAGATGACTCACGCGAAGCAAAGAAAACGCATCCATTATCTGAGCTTGTAGCTCTTCCATTTTTGGGATAAAATATTTTTTCTTAATCTCAGTTTGGTTTCAAAAAATATTTCTTGTGTACCCCTAATGGTAGATTACAATGTTTCTAATGTGAAATGGACAAAGTGATACTCATCTCGTGACATTTACCGCTGTAACCAATCGCTGCTCATTCTGTATCAGTTTACCCATTCTCCAGTGAGAGGTCAGTTGAATTCAAAGCGGGACATTTGAAATCTTCTCTAGGACAGTTAGCGAGCTCTTGGTGTTCACCAAGCAATCAATAGTATCTGTGTGTCTTTTGGTTAGAATCATGGCGGTTTTTTATGCAGTAGAATTTCCATTAGAGGATGCTAAGTCGAGGGGGCCTCACATTGTGCCGGAAAGCAAGGTTAACGAAGAAAACGGCTCTACCTGAGTTCTGTGGAAAGCTGTGGATGAAAATGGTGCGCTAGCAGAGGCATATTTTAAGGCAACAAGCCTTAAAAAGGGCACAAAGAAAAAGTGTGGCGAATTTATTGACCGCCTTAAGAAATCGCGTGGAAAGGCTGAGATCAGCAATAAATCGGAACGGAGCCGAAAGAAGCCTCACAAACTTACTGACTACGACTTTGAAGATCTTACGGAGCAGCTAACAACAAAAAAACCACGGCCTGAAGTACGCGAATTTTCATTGAAAAATGTTAGCACAGAAGATCTTGAAATAATGGAGTCCAATTCGGATTCATTTGACCCAGAGGCTGACGGAAAATCCGTTCTTGCCGATTGGCAACAAAAGGCGCGTTCCTCGAAGGCGGGGAAAAAGAAGAAAACCGCCAACGGTTCTTCCCGCCAAAACAGAGTCACTACCACCACAAAAAGATTCAAGTTCTAAGGAGAAGAAGAGAAAACCAAGGGCGAAAAAAGACAAGGAAAACGAAGAGAAAGGCTTAAGTAATGCAGCACTGAAGAAAGCAAGATCCGAAATCGCGGAGAGCCAGTCTATTGACATTGGCAAGACAGTCTCCCTTAGCATGAAGTTACTTCTTCATGGGAATGAAACGGACAGACCCGTTTAGTTCAATCTTTCTGTGGATCCGGAAACCACATTCAAGACCTTGAAAAGCCTTATAACGCAGACGACACGAATTCCATCTGACAAACAGCTCCTGGTTATTAAAGGACAAGAGTGGAAAATGGATGAAAATGGTCGAATATGTGACGACTGGTCAACTGATGACCTGGTGGCAATATCTGAAGAATGTAAACCATCAAAGGGTAAGTAGTTTTATTTCAGCAATCTTGAAATCCATGAATTTTCTGTTCCTGTCTTATTCTGCGTGACTAACCAAGATGCCAGCAGCAAACATTTCAGTACAAAAATAAGTGGATGCCACTGAGAGGAAAGCCGACAGTTGCCGTACGTAATAAATATTTCATTCCTACAGGTAGAAGAATCATGTGCATTCATTTGTAATGGAATGAACAATGCAAAGTGGAAAGAGATTTCATTTCAGTTTTTGCATTTGCTCTTAGCTCATGCAATTCCATAAGACGCAGGAACTAATTGATCTGTTTTGACTTAATTTTCAGAGTTCAGTAAAACCATTGTCCCTCATACCCTGGATGGAGAATTCGAAGATGAAACCGGCGAAGTTGATGTAACCAGCGACTTTGAACCAAGCTACCATCAGAGCAGGAAAGCGACCAGTCAAAGCAAGAAAAAGAGGGTGAGTCAATTTTACTCCTTACCTTATTTTTCAGAGAATTTGACACTAGATTCGGGATTATTGAATTTATACTGAATCCTTAATTGTTTTATCCGTGTCAAGTGATTGAAATCCTTTATGTCTTAATTTTTTTTCTCATGTGTTGGTGAGTTGGCGCATCGATGCCATCGCCAGGCGTTTTGGCCACGTTAATTAAAGCCGTCATTTTCATGTTGAGAATTTGGTTTTTAAATTTATAGCTTGATGCCAAAATACGTAGAACACAGTGTCGAGTCTCTTAGAAAATGAATATTTTAGGAATTGCTTCAGTCGGTTTTAGTGTAGTGTTCTAAACGCTACAGTAGTGGGATTGTATACGAAAAGGTGTAGAAATGTAAACGGTTAACCTCACGTTGTGTAAACAAGTGCTCAAGTATAAATGCAAATTAGTCGCGAACAGTCATGCAAGATTGACCACAAATATTATTTTTTTCAAAAGTAGCTCACGCCAAGCGTTGAACAACTTTTTCTCAGTAGTACAGTCTTCGCTAAAGACTGTACTGGTTGCCAGCTAAGTTTTCGCGTCATGTTATTTGGGAGTTTTATTAACTAAAGAATCTAAATTTACCACGATATAACAACGTGGCATATTCCTAAGACAGCAACATTCCGCCACGCTTTTTCAAGTTCTTCTTTCAAGGAATAAACATTTCGTTTGAGACTTGAATACTTCCTAAGAAGAACTACTGGCTAAAGTTTGATTTAGTGTTTTAAGATCTTCAGACATTATGACAAGACAACCATGTAAAATCTTCGGGGTGCAAAAGGCATTATTCTTTCAAAGTCGATTTCATCGATAAGAAAAGAAATTAAACACCGTACGTGGTGTTCCGTTTTCCAACGTGGAATCTCTGAGCTTAATGTGAACTAACATGGCCAATGTAATAACAACAGCAAATTCAAGTTATAACTTATTTAATAGCCTCAGAAAGTAAATAAGAAAAGAATGGCCGGTCAATTTATAACTGAACTTTCGTCTTTTCTTTCAAATCTACACTTCAAAACCTTTTTTCTGTGTTTTCGTGTGTGATCAGATTTTACCTATACAAATACCGTCTCGATCACATTTACACTCTTTGTTGGTGCAAAAATCATACAATATATGTAAATGAAATTCACTAGGTATCAAATGCGGGACAGAGAGAGACCACGGTTACAATCAGTAGAGTAATCTCACGGAAATTCGTGTGCGGGAAATTAGCTTAGTTATTTTGCTGTTAACTACATTAACATTATATGTGATAAAGCTTTTCAACTTACCATTGATTATCGTCACTCTATGTTTGTCAAAAATTCAGATTTTCCTTTACACAGGCAGATTGGCTTTCTTGAGCATTCCACATGCGACAGAACTAACTTCTTTATGACGTGACAAAAAATGAAACCAGATTGAGAAAGATATCATACTAATAAATTGTTGACAGAATACACTGACATTACAAACAATTAATATTTTAAAATGTGTCGTTATTTACTATATCTGCATATGGGAAGGAGCCAGGCTTGTCGCGGTAGTCTATATAAGAATTTATTCTTGGTTCAAACCGAGGAAACTCGTTATCTTTAGCGTTCATATTATTTTCATATGAAATAATTTGAGTAATCGTGAGTATTTACACAAAGAAGCCACGTATCTGATTGTTATCTTTTCAAAATGCAAATCATTAACAAACGTTATTGCCCTTGAAATTTAACCGGACTAGTAAATTCTTAAGACACCTTAAATTAATGATAGATTAAGTTAATCAAATTATACCTCGTACATATTGTATATATGATTCATTCTAAAAACTACAGAATGAATAAGCTGATACTGTAGCAAAATTTTTAAGCACACTGCACAGCACACAGTAGCCAGGGAGAATTAAGCAATGATGACAACGAAACCAAGGAAAACGCCTGGTTTAAAATATATTTATATTTTATTTACGAATCTTGCAATAAACTAGATGAATTTGGTGTATCAATCGATTTAAAAGCTATAGCTCAGCACGTTGTAACAACATCGTTCAGTTCCAAAAAAGAAATACCAACACTCAAAAAAACACAGTGAACTCAAAACATTAATGACAATTTCTTTTTCTGCCATTTAGATTCCGCAGTCTTAAGAACTGGAACATTACATCGCAAGGAGCTGGAAGAAAAAGTGGACAAAATCCTCCATCAAGTGTCTTCAATGGCTGATCAGCTTCATAACCTCACGGATGCTGTCAGCAAATTTGAAAAATGTAAAGCCTGTAAAAAGAAATACTATAAATCAGTAGACGATGTAGACGACAGTTTTGAAGACAAGCTGCAAAGTATTGAACTAACACCACGTCCGTCAGTCCCAGCTCCACCAAAAGCCTTCAACTCGAACAGCCCACCAGTTTCTTCTTCAACCCCATTACGACCACAGAAGACCACACTGGGAAACCAATTGCAAAAGCGTTGTAATGAGCTGGAGGCCGACAAGCAGTCCACAATGCTTATTGGCTCCCCGAGCCGGGGAGTGTACGTGCTAAAGAAAAAGGTAGAACAGCTCCCAAAACACACCGCAAAAGGATTTGCCCTGAAACTATTCGAACTTGTATTTAGCAGGGATGAGGCAAAGACAGGAAGCTTTGAAGGGAAAGGCGACAAACTTCTAAAGCTGGACCCAAACAGAATAGCAGCGGTAAAAGAATGTACAGAGCTGACGTTCTCTGCCAATGAAAATGTTGAGTGGGCCATAATTAAAAAATGTATTGATGAGAAGTGCAGAATGGTCCGAAATGACAGATGTTTTGCGTGGGCAGGGGTAAACCTAATGAAGAAGGATTAAAGAAAAGATTGCATTACTACTGCCAAAGACTAAAAAAGGACCATTGTATCGTTGCTAAAGACATTTAAAGGACTTATGTCGTTTATAACATCACTGCCAAAGACTAAAAAAGGACCATTGCTGCATCGTTGCTAAAGACATTTAAAGAACTTATATCGTTTATAACATCACTGCCAACGACTAAAAAAGGACCATTGTATCGTTGCTAAAGACATGTAAAGGACTTATATCGTTTATAACATTATATATGTGTTCTAGTTTATTATTACTATTGTAATTATTATTCAAGTTTGGTTCAAGCAGTATAGATAGGTGTTTCAGTAAAGCTGCCTGTGAAGCTTAAATTACGATTTAAATGGAGTGTGTAATCAATTTCAAATGCAACTTGAAACGTAATATTAAAATAAGTTAACCCTTAGAGACCTGTAGATGATTGAAATTCATCTTTGTATTAAGTCACAGATATCCTTAAAAGTCATTAAGTTATGTGGCTTTTAACGTTTGCAATGTACGGGAACCCATATTTTCATTCGCTCTGAGTTAAATTACCGACGGCAGAATTCCGATAATTTTCTCGAAACTCCAAGGAAAACTACAATTGGTTCGCGAAATTGGGAAGTTTAGAAATCGTCAGGAAAACGAGTCTGACTAAAAAAAGGACACCAGTTTGGGGTGGGAGGCTAAAAAAACCCGAGGTTCCTTGAAATTGGGCTCCAAATTTGTCGTAAGTGATTTTCTTTTCATCTGACCGTGATTGATTCAAGGCCTAAAATTCGTCTGGCCGTAATCACAATACTTTCTGTGATCACGCTACTATCACAGTGTGATCACGCCGTGATCACTGAGTCAATCACGCCTAAAATTAGTCTGGCCGTGATCACAGTATTTTTGTGATCACGCTATTTCCAAAGTGTGATCACGTCGTGATCACGCCGTGATCACGCGTAAAAAGTTTTTACGCGTGATCATGGCGTGATCACACCCAGTGATCACACCCGTAATCAGGGCGTGATCAGGCCTTTATTTTTACTGGGGAGGAAGCACGGATAGCGAATTTGCGGAATTGTTGTTACACCGAAGGTAAGGTTTTCAGCTTCATCGTAATGTTTATCTCATGTATTCGCGGTCTTTTACCAGGAACAGTCAGTGGACAGAATTTGACATTCATTGTTACCATGTCTTTTTCAGAACAAACGCCAATGGTGGTTCCCCAGAAGTAAATTTATCCCTGTCTTTTGAAGATGATAATACCGGTAAGTCAACTTTGTGTATATTTGTCATGCTCATATATATAGAATCCATTGTCTTTTTGTTTTGGCATTCTTCGTAGAACGGCGGCAGGCAGATAACAATACACGCTATTGAAGTGCAAATAAGAGGCGAGGTTTTATGCAGTTGAATGAGTTTACTTTCAGAATCCCTCGTACGTGTCATTTTTTTTTAGCTTATCACTTTGCATCTTGTAAAGTATCTTGTAAACCTGGAAATTGTACATTGAATATTTTTACTTTATATTTACAATTGCAGTATAAACTGTTTTGGCAGCTTTCTCATAATTGTTATAAGTTTCGTCTTTATTTTGTAAAATAGTTTATCTTATTCCTTTATTTCTCCTTGTATAGATTACTTATATATCAATTTCATTTGCTTGCACATTTCAGGTGCATTTCCATTATATTCCACCCCAGTGCGTGGGGACTAGGCAAGCAAATCACAATCAAGTTTTGTTGACGTCACGGGAGAATGTGAGGTTGTGCGAACCAGGAGTCAGTTGTTTGACCAAAACAATGGTAGCTTTAGTGGCAACCCATTCTCTGTCATGGACATTGGTGACAGCGAGTCCAAAAGCATGCCTGACGAACAACATGGTGATGTTTTCATTGAGCCCATCTATGACGATCACCATTTTGATGATGTGGAAGAAAGGTATTCAACAACTATACTATTTTCCAAATCTACACGAGGAGCTAAACGTTAGCTTCATCGGGTCACATAACACAGTCTAATGAATCACGGTCATTTTATTTCTAGAATCCCTGTAGAGGTGTTATTTTGTGTGCAATTACAAATTCTAGGCTACTTTTGATAGTATATAGTAGAAATCTGTCCTGTGTATGTGATTAATTTTAGTACATGCATAGGTAACTTGACTTTCCTCTCATCTGGTGTCTAAATGAATCTGAAATTTAATCATCCATCACTGTAAAATGCTACATTTATGTAACATAATATCATTACTTTACTCAAATACAGTGTGAGCATCATTCTAGAAGGACTCAACGATAGCGATACATCTAGTGATGAGGATAGTGCTGGCGGTGATGACAGTGAACAGACGCCTAGTACGTACATGCATAGCATTGGTGAAGATTCAGAGGTCACCCATTATGGTTCAATGATGAGAAGTGAGTAATATTTACCTTATGCAAGTGCTAACTCATGTTAATAAACTGCTATGTTATGTTATGTTATGTTATGTTATGTTGTTATGTTGTTATGTTGTTATGTTATGTTATGTTATGTTATGTTAAGTTATGTTATGTTATGTTATGTTTTATGTTATGTTATGTTATGTTTTGCAATCATGGTTGCCATAAAACTTGTGGATGACTTTGTGAAAAGAAAAATCTTATCAAAATCTGAATCTTACTCTTATTGCTTGTTCACCATGAGGACAAATGTAAAGATTTCACTTCAGGGGGAAAGACATACTGGTAAAGTTTATGAATATAATATGTCACTCCAGAAAAATTGGTGGCAGTTGTTGCATTTATAGTCATAGTTGATTAATACATATTAATGTTGTTCATTTATAGCATGGACATCAGCAGTGATGAAGATGAAAGGACCCTTACAATGATTGATCCTTCCTATGGTGACGATGAAGGCACCGATGGACTAAGTGCCACACTAGTTCCTGGTGATACTGCAGAGGGCACTCCACAGGATGCAGAAATGCAGCAGGACCAACAAGACGAGAACTCCAGCAAGTCAGCTGAGAAAAACAAAGCTGAAATTTTGAAGAAATTGGAGGATGCTTTTAGTCAGCTGACCAGTGTGGATGACCTGGAGAGATTTCTAGTTCTTCACTCTCGAATGAGGGTGATGGTGTCCATTGAGAGGCTGGTAGAGCTTTCTGAAGACAAATGTGTCCTCTGTGGCGGGGGCCTTCATGTTAAACAGGATGTAAGGACCTGTGGATCCAGAGTGGAGATCACCCGAAAATGTGACAAGGGACATGCTCAGAAATGGGTGTCATCAGAGGTGTTGGGGGTGAAAAACAATGTTGACTTTTTCTTGAATGATTCCCTGTTGGCTGCTGCCATAATTATTTCTAGTAATAATTACAGCAAATTCTCCCTACTGTGTAAAGCTCTTGGTCTCAATATTATCAGTAGCAACACATTCACAAGATTCCAGAAACACTGTGCAGCACCTGTTGCTAAGGAGATGTGGAACCAAATGAATTCCTTGATCATCAACATACTTAAACAGTACGATGAGGTATGTTTGTGTGGTGATGGAAGGAACGACTCACCTGGGCATTCAGCAAGATACTGTGTGTACACTTTAATAGAACATGCCAGCAAAGTGGTAGTTAACATGGCAGTCGTTGACAAAAGGGAAACAGGTGGCAATTCAGTTGTCATGGAAAAGGAAGGCTTGCGACGACTCCTTGAAAAATTGGCTACTGTTCTTCCATTTAGTGAACTGACAACAGATGCCTCATCCTCGATCATGAAGCTTGTGCGTGAGATGAAAGGTATTCGTCGCATTTAAGCTATTAAGTTTAGAATTTGCTTTTACAGAAGTATGTGTCTTATATGTTAACCGGTTTGTGTGCCAAAGTTGAACTAAATTGCAACAGTTTAGCTGTCAGGGTCAAATCTTCACTTATGCCCTTTCCCCACTAAGTCCTTCCATTTTGCGTATGTTTTTTCCATCCTTGTTATTCACTTATGTTTTGAAAGCATTTCATTATTTGCTACTGAACATTACTTTTTTGTCCAGTTTAATTTAAGTCTTTTACATATTTGGTTTTATCTTGATAGAGAAATTTCCACAGCTGTTAGAACTGTTTCACTCTCTTGATATTTGGCACAAGGCCAAGAAACTTAGCAAGTGTCTTCATCAAGTAAGTAAAAGTAATTTCATTTTTCTAAAGCCATTTACATGATACAGTTATATATCTGTTAACCATTTGGTTGACATAAAACAAAACCCGTGTAAAATAACTCCATGGAATTCCATGGAACTCCTTGGAATTCCATAGAGTTTCATGGAATTCATGGAATTCTATGGAAGCCCCATAGAGTTCCATGGAAGCTCCATGGAATTCCATGAAGCTCCATGGAAGCTC
This sequence comes from Siderastrea radians, assembly GCA_964017195.1. NCBI lineage: Eukaryota > Metazoa > Cnidaria > Anthozoa > Scleractinia > Rhizangiidae > Siderastrea > Siderastrea radians. Next base: position 31,518,427 of record OZ024899.1, on the reverse strand, counting down.
CATGGAATTCCATGGAGTTTCATGGAAGCTCCATGGAGTTCCATGGGGTTCCATGGAAACCACAAGGACTTTCGTGGAGTTCCATGGAAGCTCCATGGAAACCCATGGAGTCCATTGAATTCTCATGGAATATTGGTGGAGTTCCATGGAAGCTTACTGAATTTCATTGTGTAACACATAATTAAGTTTGAAAATAAAAGAGTGAGTTATCCCCAATGATAATTATTCAAAATGACAACAGTGTATCTTTCATGTGCGAGGACATATATTGACGGTACAGCTGCCTATCAGTGACTTCTGAGGACAGTCAAACTGGCAAGATCGGAGACCGAGTGACCATTTTGGCAGTCAGAGGATTTTTAAAATTACTGGTATCAATTAATTAAATTTTGCACAGAACTACAAGCTGTCCAATTAGGGAAATAACTGACTGCTTGAATGGGATTCTGTCAGCTAGCAATATAAATTAATAAATAGTAAAATACATACCTAATCTTACCTCTACAGTCACTCCGAGTAGCAAAATAGTTGTATATTATATTTTAATCATGAGCATGACCATTTAATTCAACAATTAAATGTGATATCCGAGCGCCCAAAACAAAGTGCCTGCATTCAGTGGTCAGCAGTTGTCACTTGAGTCATGTGACCTCTGTATCATCAACACAGGCGCCATTTTGAAGTGACGGTTGCGACAGTTGCGTAGCAAGCATCTGTGTATGGTTTGAGGATGAAAATGCGTCTTTCAGATTTAAACAGAATTGGATAATTGTAGCTTTAAGGTTAGTTTACGTGCCTAGAAATGTTTTGAGCCTTGCACGTGGATTTTTGGATCAAAATGAACCGATGAAATCGAGGTTATGAGCAACTGCAGTGGGACCGTGGAGCAACAGCAGTTCGATTCAACAGTTCAAGTGGAAATGTGGACTTTTTAAGAGTTACAATTTACCCTCAGTAATATAAACGAATGAGAGTTTGTCAACTTAACACAATCGAAATTTTAATCGCCTCAAAAGTAACAGAAAAGAGTCAATAGCCTACAGTGTACTCCAGTGATTTCGTAACCTTTGGATCTGCAAACCGTGTTTAAGCGGGGTAATGTTATTGAAAGAGTTGCCTGTCATGAGGTATGCCAGAATCATTTTTTGTTTTTTTTAATAATTTTTTTCAATGTACAGTTAGGGAGTATAATTGAAAACTTGTCTGTAGTATTAACATGCAATTTGAAAATTGATGCAACATTCGTTAGTGAAAATATTTTCCTCTGTCCAATGTGTCTAGTGTCTCTAGTTCTACTGTGTAAATAAGCTTACGTGCAATTAGTGAGAATGTTTCAAAGGAATACCGTTTTAAGTAGCATTACGGAATTGTTCAGTTTGTCGCTTCACCAATGAACTGTATTGTTTATGTTAGAAGCCAATTTTCATTTTACTTCAATTGTATATTACAATTATAGCACAAAGTTATAACTTATTTAAGAATCCTTCTCTTACTAGCACTGTGTTACTGTAAATATTGAAAAGTTAATGATTTCTTTTAGCAATTAAATCTGTATTTTATTTATTAAAAACGTTAAAAACTGAATGATAATCTGTCCGTTTCTAAACATTTATCCTTAGACGGACTCTGGGTCACCTTCAATGAAACTCGTCCTGGTACTCTTTTTCCATGGAATTCCATGGAACTCCATGGAAAGCTAGTTCCCTGGAAACTACTCCCTGGAATTCCATGGAAATCCATGTCCTAATACTCCATGGAATTCCATGGAAAATATTCCAACGAATTCCATGGAACTCCATGGAATTTCATGGAAATCCATGTCCTAATGCTCCATGGAATTCCATGGAAAATATTCCATCGAATTCCATGGAACTCCATGGAATTCCATGGAGGTATTTTACACGGGAAGCTTTACTGGTAAAAGTTCATCCTTTTCATCCTATAAGACTGTACTGTGTATTGACAACAGCGTCTTATTTCTCTGAACCAGTTTCATCAATTCAGTGTTCCAGATTACTTATAAAGGCAGAGGGTCAATAAGGAATTTTGAGGGGTCAATAGATGTGGATCTCTTCAAATCTTCTCAAGTTGGCCATTTATTTTGTCAGGTCATGTTGCCAGCCTTGTCTGGTTTTTGACCCAAGACCCCTCTCTTGTCTGGAACACTGCAATTTGATCATAATCTGCAACCAACTAGTGTTAATGAGACCAGGAGTGCAATCAAGTTAATCAATCTTAGCCTATAGTCCTTTAGTTGTTTAGTGAAATGTTTAATTTTTAATGTGACAGGCTGCTCGAGTGAAAGGATGTGAACCCCTCAAGGAGTGGATTGATGATATTGTTAACCACTTCTGGTTTTGTTGTCAAACTTGTGAAGGGAGTGTTGACGAACTAAAGGTAAGATACCATTTTGTTATGCTTTTTTGTATCCTGCTCACAGTGTTAATTTAAATCCTGTTGCTAACAGGTTTTATTATGTGTGCAAGTGTGGCTCTTGTCTCCTTGCTAGCATCTTGTAAGGGTTGCACCAGGCTCTTCCAAATGATTTATAGCAATTATAAAACAACTACGAGCAAGAAGAAAAGCCTGTGGTGTGCATAAAATCTCGAATCTGAGTGCCCATTGTGTGGTTTCAGAAGATATCCCGTCCCCAGTGGAAGGGATTTGCCCTATGCCCCCCACCCCTCTTGAAATTCCAATTTAGCTTCACATATTGCCTTAATTGTTTGGGCCTATGAGACCCCCCTCTGCCTCTGGAATTTCCCATACCTTCTGTAGGGGGAGTATGGATATTTTCTGAAACTACACATTAGGTGAAGCTTGTACTGGTTTAGCAAATTTTCAAATAAGTATTCAGTATCATAAATCACAATCATTTTACAGAAAACTTGGTTTGGTGTTCTTCACCATGTTTGAGGTGAACACCAATGGGCTGGAGGAGCCTGCAAGCATTCACTGGATGAAACAGGAGGCCAAGGGAAGACTTACCTATCCAAATCATCAAAGGCTATGGCAGCTTTAAGGAAGGTTGTAATGGACAAGCAGTGGCTGAACAACTTGGATTTTTATGTTCGTTTCAGGTCAGTTGTGTGCTAACTAACCAAAGTGCTAGACATCGTGAGGCCTTCAAATGTTTTTGACTTCAGCCAAAATGCTATGCAAAGTCAAACTCTCTGACTGCACCCCTCAGCCTCTCCCCCCACAACCATTACCACTTCACCTTTGTTAAAAGAATAATTTCTTAGGTCACGGGATTTAAACAAGATGCACGTGCTGACTATAATAAGCATGAACACGAAAACACCACCATTTTTTGTGGCAATTATTGTTGTACTGATCAAGATAACTTTTGTTGACAACTTTATAGGCATACAAGTGTCCTGGAGAGTTACAACAGCATGCTGACCAAATATGCTCCCAAACGCATGGAATTTGAGTAAGGGATTACATTTTTTGTCTACTATTGTTTGCCTACTGTATACCTTTCCTTTGCTGTCAAGAGCTGTAAACAGCATCTTATAGCCATGAGAATCTTGCCCCCCCCCCCACCCTCCGCCCTCCAAAAAGTTAGACCAACCCCACATATAGTTATAATTTCTGTCCCATTTTGTTTGAAAAGACGAACAATTGTTCTCTGTTTTCCTATCCATAATTCATAAGCCTTTGTTTTCCTTTCTCTCTCTCAGATATCCTTATTTCATTATGAGAGTGATGTTAGCTGCAATAGATCATAACATGCATCTATCAAGAGGGAACCAGACCAATGCAGCTGGTGATCAGCGTGGTCACAGAAAATTTTCAAAGCGGACCCAGAAGTTTCATGCTGAGGTAGTGAAGGAGGAGAAGAGCTACAGCTATTTTCCATTCCTAATGGCAAAAATGCTAAAGGAGCGCTGTCTTCTACATGGGAGCTTTTCCCAGTCGACAGACGACAATTTATTTGATCAAAAGCAGATCGCGCCCACAATTGGAATGAAAACAGCACCCCCCACGAAAGAGTTACTCAAAGGTCCGTCTCGCCTTTCTAAGCCTGTACCTTCCAGCAATTTAAATGAGATTTCAAGTGAATAGTGCAGTTAGACCTGGCTGAACACCCTGCTAGAACAGATTCCTTTCCTCATCCTCAGTTTGTCTGTACCTAGTTTTTTAAAAACAACAACAAGCAGAGCAAGGAAATTAGACATTTCAGTCATTAGCTCTGCATTGCACACAAAAGGAAACTAGCCTGTTCAGGAATTATTGTAGTTCACTAAATTATTGCTACAAACAATAGTCTGCATGTACATTTCCTAGTATTCATTATTGGAGTGGTCCGTTACTTTTTTGGGGGGCAAGGGGAAGGGAATGCTTGAGAAGGTGAAGTTTAATATTAGAACAGAATCTTGATAATTTCAACTCCTACCATAATAATTTCAATATATTTATTATAATCCCTGGGCAAACACCGATTTGTCAGGATCAGATCTGGGGAGGGTTATGAGCAAAAAAAAAAAGCTCAAAAGGGGCCAATAAGCTGTCAGTTGAGACCAGACATACAGTATGAAGAAAAATTAATTTATTTTCAAATATTTTGTCTTTATACTCTGTAGTAAGCTATTCAACTTAAAAATAACTCAGAAACTCAATTTGATGTTTAGAAAAACAGGAAATTAAAAACAGTAACTATTGTAAAATATATTGAACAGTTCCTGAATGGTGTTCCATGTGATAATAAAAAGCATACAGATCTGTTCGTAAGATACTGGTCTGTATTACCAAATGGTCAAATTCACTGATTTATAACATAACTGATTGGCATTACATATAGTATTAGTGAAAATAAATGCCTTATTAATACGTTGGGAGGGGGGGATGGAGACTTGTTCCATTTACATCCAATCGCAGCAATAGTCCAAGCCACCATAAAATAAATAAATAAATAAATAAGTATATAAACAACAATAGTAACGTTATGTGTACAAAATATGTGGATGATTATCTGATTAGATCTTGCTTGGCTTAATAAATACTATATAATACAGCTGTATTAGGTACTGCTACTATGTACAAACAAGTCCCTCCTTTTGGATACCTCTACTACAGATAGTTCTCTTCTGAAGATATCAAAATTCATAAAACCGCTACGTCAGACACATTTACATTGATTGACACTTGAGGTTTCCATATAAGGAGGTTTGCTGTTACATCTACAGCATTCTTTGGAATATTTACAGTGGCTTTAGGGTTCTAGGGGTGGGGGTGGGGGACTTTGTCATTTTTGGGTGGGATGTGCTGCTGGTTTTATGAAACCTTACACAATGCTAAACTGTTTTCATCTGTGTTCAGTATGTATAATCTAGACTGCACAACAAAAATCCCTATCCCAAACTCGATGAGTGTCAATTCTAGTTCTGAGAAAAGCAATGCCCTGTTTTGGACCAAACACTCTTCATTTTTTAATAGTCTTTTCCAAACTTAGCTGTTTGAAAATCATATGCTTTACAGCAGCACATGGAAATATAGCTTGTCAGTGTGAGAGCCCCCCCCCCCCCAAAAAAAGGGGGTCTATATTAGCCAAAGTTAAGCTATTTCTGTAACCCATATATTGGCCATCTGGGGAAGGGTAGGTTCGTCTTATAGATAAAACAGCACAAGATGGAACCACCCTCCTGTTTCCCCGGCCCAGTTTCCCATATCTCCATAAAATGAATTGTCTGTATGCCACTTTGCGGAAGCTTTCCATCGAAAAATTAAATTCATCTGCCCTTATGTCGCAGCGTGCCTTGATACATACTTTCAACACATCTCTGTCAAGGACAATGTTATTAAAAACTTGAAAACGTGTCACACAGTTCACCCTCTTGCAGCATACATTTTCTAACTCGCTGGGCATTGGTCGACAAACTCGACATCTGCACCACTCAGGAGAGCTGTCCCCTGGACTCGAGGGAGGTGGAGGAGGTGCATTCTTTTCATCCAGGAGCTTCTTAACAAAGTCCAAACTACCTCTCCCCATCGATAATACATTTCTCAACAAATACTCCATGTCCTCTCTGGTCAGTGGTGTCAAGAATTCCTAAGTTACCAAAAAAAAAGCATTCCTTACAAGGTATATAAATACCATGCATGCTGACATAAAAGGGAGACACGCTTGGCCACTGTGAGACATAATGGAGCCAACAAAATATCAAAACGTTGAGTCCCAACAGAAGCACTTCGGCTGTCAATGCCGTTTATTATTAATAGAAACTATCCTAACACGCGGTTTTGGTTCGCAGTGCAAAGTGTACGTGGCGAAAATGTATACAGTATGGGCAAAAACTGCCTGCACTAAAAAACTAATGGTTTTCCCGTAGTTGTTGGCCGCATAGCATAAAGATTACAAGTTTTACTTGGGACTATTTCTGAACGAAAAACAACACGAAAAGTCAGACATGATTACCTGTATCTCTGCTGCTGAGGACTGTACTTCGTTGTGCAGCTGGATTTCACCATCAGGATTTACACCTCCATCGCGTTCTGCAGACTCCGCTTCTGCATTTTCACTTGCCTAGATAATATGAATGTAGTAAATTAAAGACGTCTTCAATAATGAAATAAACCTGGAAGCTAATCTCACCTTGTTTTTACATTTTGACCGATTGCAACGGCAACTCGACGAACAACTCTTATTTGCGGCTCTGCACCGACAGGACCCTTTGCCACTCTTCCACGCACAGGCACCTTTACAGCCACAACTTACTTCTGGATCCCTCACTTCCTATTGAAATAAAAAGAGTGAGGGTGAATAGAAATTATTTTACAGGTAAAGTAACAGCCATTGAAGTATTGAATGAAACACGTGGGTATTTCTGTCACCTACCTCGAGTTCATCAAGGCTTTCGCCGTCCTCTTGCCCAACGATGGAACCGTAAATGTTGCGCTCTGGCGATCCAACAATGTCCACGTCGCTTGCGTCCGTGAAGAAATATAAAACGGTGAAAATTTAAGGATTAAGACTAGAGAAAAAAGCTCTCCAATCCCTCTGATGAAGCCACCGCGCGATGAAGTTCGCGATCTGTTGTGATCTAGGAAAAGCCCGAAAAAAGTAGTCGACCAATCAGAATACGCCATTCAACAATAGCGCCATTTCAAAACAATAACAAACGACCGCGTTGCATCAAGGGTGGAAATGGGCCTTTAAGAGGGCTTACGATGGGGATAGGGCCATATGGGGGATTAACTCTCTTATTCCTTTATCCTCTCTTGTTGTGTGACTTACAGAGATTGGAAACCAATGTTAGCACTCATTCCTTTATTCATTCAACCTCGCAATAATGAAAGCTACCTCCGAAGTGAAATGGTTCTCATTCGTTCAGCAGTTGTTCCAGCGTACTCAAAGGGATCTTGATAAACCTCGCCAAATTCGTTATACCACTTCATGGTGGCAATGTAGTTCGCTTTTTTGCTGGCATCTTGCAACACTTACCTTAAGAGATAAACTGCATTCATAAAGCCTGCTCCAGCATTGTTCATCTCGTGGCTCAGAGAACCAATTGCGCTACCTTCAGTGAAACCTGGCGTGATTGAAAATACTGTCAGTTACTTAGCATATTCTAAAAAAACTATCATTTATTTTTTCCCTTGTGGGAATGTGTCACGAAGAGTACACTGTTAATGTCCCTTTTGAATTAACTTGTACAAAAGGATCTGCAAGCTCTGGTCTCCTGAGAAAGTGTACTCCACCAGAGGCCAGCACTTAAGCTAAAACGTCGTTTTAGAGGATCAGCGCACGGCTTAGGCAAAACTAATCCGTTTTCTTTATAAGTTCCTATTAGTTAGTACCCTGTGCTACTAGTAATGAAAAGAAAAATGGACAGGAATGTCATTTACATCCTTTGCTTCCACCACTCCTAGAAAAAACCTATGTGATGAGATTCAGCAGAGATGACTTAAATCCATACCCTTTTAGACCCTAATAAAATAAACGAGGAAAAAAGGACAGAAAGAAAATATAGTTTAGGAAGTGACCTGTTCTAGAAGTGTTGCAAGTGAGAAATAACAAGTGGTGTGGTGAAATAGATGTACAATGCAATTGGCAGCGCAAGCAGTGCAGTAAGTAATGTAAAGGTCATAGAATTTGTACCTAATAATAATAATAATAATAATAATAATAATAATAATTTATGTATGTATGTATGTATGTTTTAAGTGTTCATTTTAGATACAATAACCAGTAACCAAAAACAAACAAAGAACGAATCGACAAGAAACTAACCTTGATCTTCGATGTAATCTAGCAGTAACATCAGACGTTCCTTTCTCTTGTTATTCAGTGTGTAAATGGCTTCTTTGACTTTCATCTCAGTGTACGGCTTCCTCTAGCCTAAGGCATCAGTGAACGTTTGTTGCAATGCTGAATCAGTGCCCGCTATCCTCCGGGAAACATATATTCAACAATTAGTTCACCAGCTCGCGTTGGATCCGGAGAGGTGCGTGCATAGCGCCGATTTGGAAATAATTGCCTTAAATTAAGCAAATAACAGGGTTATTTTCTGACGATCATTGTGTGTTCTTACTTAGCCCGGATGAGAAAAAACGAGATGTAGAATTTAATAATTAACAGCACATCCTTCTTGGCGTTGCAAAAAAAACCCATTCTTTTTATAACAGTTCTAACTGAAAAGCAGTGGGAACTTAACACAAATTTGGTAAACTCCCCATGCAGTAGGTGGCTGACGAGCCAAATAATTGAAATCGAATCCGCCAAAGTACAAATCAAACAAAAATTCAGGGAGACCCCAGAGTGTCGAACGGTTTCAGCGCAACTTATTATAGTAAGAACAGATACCGGTTCGAAGAAAAATCTGTGGATCTTCTAATTGTAGTAGAACATCTTCTTGGATATTAATGCCAGGGCGTAGAAGTGAATAACCATAGACGTTTCAGAAAATATTAATTTCGCTTTTTCCCAAATTTTATAAGGTAAAACAATAGACAATACAGGTTTCAATTCTAGTTCTCGAAGGAGTAGTAAGTGATCTCTAGCGGTACCTGTACAGCCGCATTAATTTCGGGGCAAATAACAAAAAAAATGTCAAAATTCGAAAATAGACAATGTTAGCGAGAAATATTGACAATCTTACCTCGTTTCTTCTGCCAATCTCTAGGTTTGACCGGTTCAGCTTTCCCTCTTGAAGAATTAAACTCTTGAAGAAGTGCGAGATATCTAAGCCTTTGCTAACGTTATATAGCAGCATCGATGATTCATCAGAACATTTTTCCGGTTTCCACTTGAGCGATTGCTCACTGAACTCATAACTGTTGACCAATCAGATGCCATTTATTAACGAAAAGGATGCATTTAATTTTCGTGAGCTCATATACTAACCAGCTCCATGAAGCGAAACAGAGTTTTTATTTATTCATTAGACCAGTAGACAGACTATTTTTAAAATGATACCTTTTGCAAGCTGATTAGTCAAAAGACTTCTAAAAGCTTTTCTGCTCTCAGAAGCCTAACTTGTTTCCTTATTAGAAATTTATACGTCGTATTGCATTTAATTTTTATGACCTCATAACCTAGAGAAGTCTTGTGAAGCGAGACGAAGCCTTTATTGATTCATAAGGAGAACTCCTTTGCCAGTCCCATCACCACCATTGACGCCTTTTGCGTAGTAATTGGAAAAACTTTTCCAAACTTTTCTGCTTGTACAGCTGCGACTCGTTTAGCCTAAGGAGTGTTTAATGCTCTTCAATTTTATGAGGTCATAGCCAGTAAACAACTCTTCTTGAGCTAATGGTCGATCTGTTTCATGAGAAATGCCTTTCAACTGATACCTTTCTCAAGGGAATTTTGTTAAAGCGTTACTTTCAAAACCCTCATTTCTGCCCCTAGAACTTTATCTCGTTTTGGTACCAACCAATATGGTACCTTTTCCTTTCAAAAGAAATGCTATTCATTTTTATCAGCTCAAGGAAGACAATTCTTGTTAAACAAGACGCACTTAAGAGTCAATGCATACATAGTAAAAACACCCGTGTAAAATCAACCCACGCCTTGCGGATTGTATTGAATGGTTTTGACTGGTAAAATGGCAGAGATTCTAACTGCCGGCTTAGAAAAACTTTTTTTTTTTTGAGAATTTGGGATACACTCAGTTGAAATCGTAAAACCAATGCTTTATCTTTTTTGGATAAAATGTTTAATTAATAATAAAATAACAGAAAACTTGAACAAATGTGGATGGATATGCTAACTGATGGCAGGGCACCAATAGCTACAGGCCTACCACACTGAGTTTGTGGATGTGCAGTACAGGTACAATGGCTCCGTGTATCGGTTTATCAAACTAGCAAAACTAAAGCTGAAAATTAGGGCTTTTAAAAAGGAAGAAAATACAATCAAAAATCATCAAATTGCTGACATGTTGTTTTGCTTTGTTTCTTTGTGTTTACATTGGCGCGATTTAAGGGTCGCAAAAGCGATGTTTTCAAAATAACGGTTCGGACTCGCTCCTTACTTGGAAAACATCCCTTTCGCGACCCTTAATGAAATTGCCAAAGTATAACAAATCAAAACAAAATGGCGTCAATTTTATGTTTTTATTTCATTTTCGTCTGTTTAAAAGCCCTGAATTTCGGCTTCAGTTTTGCTAGCTTGATAAACCAATACAGCCATTATAAATGCACATCACACTACACAAACAGAGGATGGTAAACTTGTGGAATAACTCGGATATCGTTGACGTGATATTGCGGATAAATGTGTTACAGCTGATACCAATATACAGCAGAACGCCGATACATAAATCAAACCGTGAAGGGACACACAAAAACTTTTCATTGAGTTAATGAAACTTCGAAAGTTCAAAAATTTGAAAGTTCGCTTCAAATGATGATTAATGGTTGATTTTTCACAGTCAGCGAAGCGGAAATCGTGGAACTGTTAAGATATAACTTTTTCTAGGGTTTAGTCAATGTCTTCTCATTGGAAGAAAAGTGCAATTACTTTAATTTCTTTTGTGCAAATGTGAGTAAATGTGGGGCAAAAGTGGCGATTACCGTCTTTGTATTTTTACTTTTTGATTTGAAAACGTGCGACACATCTGCCACAGTTCGCCGCATTATTTTGGCCAAAATGAGAAAAGAATTGTTGCATCCACACCACGGTTTTCATATCGTTTTTTTGTTTATCCACACTAATAAGTTTTCTTTAAAAACGCGCAATTTGACAGCTTTGCTTGCACTAGTGCATTTTTTCGAAACGTGAGCTTTTTTTGTCTCACCACTTTGTTTTCTTTTGTTCTGTTCTGTTTCTCGTTTTACTATGGGCTGAAAGTTGAGATGCATCGAAGTCATGCGTTTTCAAAGGTATAAGCCACCCGAAGAATGTATTTTCGAAACGAAAAAAAAGCTATATATCGATTGGCAAAAATCCATTAAAATACCCATTTTCAAAGAAGGAAAGCTTATGTACGGGACTTGGTCATAGAAATTTTCGTTTTATTTTCGCTTGAATAGCTGCGGCCCACTCAGAAATTGAAACTTCGTTTCACGGGCTTAAGAAATCACGAACTTAACAGGAAAACAGCCCTTGAGAAACAGAAGAGAGACTGTTTAGCGATCCGTCGTTAAAAGTTGCTCAAAGCGTACGTTTTGGACGGGCCTATTGAAAGATCAAGTGTTTAAGACCACTTATTCCACTCACCGAAAAAGGGTGACTACGGGTTTGATTCTATTTTTACTTCCTAAACCAAGGCATTACTTAAACTCACTCAATAATTAACAAAAGTTTTAATGTGGGCGGAAGGCATCAGATTAAATTTTTTTTTTAAATTTTTAAAGAAGTAGTAGTGAGGATTGAGAGGCAACTGAAAGGGGACAGCGCGTTAGAATTTGTTGTTTAATTTAATGTATTATTATATATATTTTTTTTGCCTTGAATAGTTATGGCTCATTCCCCACAATCTTTAACCAGGCAGAGAAAATCTTTAACGAAACTAAAAGGATCGCAATGAGCCTTTGCAAACAAAAGGGAGTCCAACAGTGAGTTGAGTTATTAATTCATAAGTAGAATACCTTTTAGTTGACAAAAAAGCGGGCGGATGTAGAGTGACTTTTTCACTTCTGTAACTGAATTAGAGAAACGTTTTCAAACAATTTTATTGAATTGCTCATAATCTAAAATCAAGGCTAATACGATTTTAATAGTTAGTGCCAGCTCTAGTGTCCATGATGTTAAATAATTTATTAAGCCCGCCGAAAAAGTGTGACTACCGGTCTTGATTCTATTTTTACCCCCGGATGAAAGCATAACATGTATTTATTAAATAGTTCCACCAAGAAGCGTGAACTCGACCGCATGGCTTCAGCCAAAAACATCCTTCAGACGGATAACAGTCTTAAATACAAATTAAAGGACGTCAAATTAACGTCTTAAAATTTGGACTAATTTATTTTAATAGGTCCAGTTTTTATTTCTTGTAGAAAACGAATGATTTCGCGTCAAACGACAATTCAAGGCAGGTTTCCGTGTTGATATGACCTGTTGAACGTCTGACTTTCCCAACCAAACGAAGGGAGAATTTAGCCAAATTCACGTTAAAACGCTAGAAAGTCCATCGAAAAAAAATAATTTTCAGAAAATTACAAGAGTTAGTATGCGTCCGCCGTCAGGGCACCAACATGGCGGCCATGATCGTGAGTTCTAGAAATAATGCAGATAATGAAATTAATATCCTTGCTTCTCTTCAGAATTATTTAGATGACAAATTGTTGTCGTACTTGAAAACTGAAATATAACGCGAAATAATTATCTATAAGTATCTGGCTGCCGCCAAGTTGATCAAATACAAACTACTTTATATTAAAAGCGAAGCAATACATCAACATTAGACTTTCCGTTAAGGTTCGTCTCAGTGGTGTGTAGAATATATTAAAGGAGAAGCTTTGTGATAGTCCTATTTACGTTTTCCAGTTTTAATGACATCACATGAAAACCGACAATAGGACAATGTAGGTTGTCTTTCTCTCCTTAACGCCCTCGTTGACCAACTCGACAACGACACTTTGCCAATGCGTTCGGCTTGGTGTCATCCCATTCTACGTCTCTTAGTTAATGACCGGCTCAGTCTTCAAATTCCTCTTGGTGTTATAGGCTATCCTTGTAGCGTAGTCTAAAGATCGTTAAAGAGCGCTTCCCTTCTTATGTTCACCATAAATTAGGAACTTAGGAAGCCGGTACTCGGGCACCTTCCCATCATAACTGTAGAACAGTGGCTTAATATGCCCCTGCACTGGAAATCTCAACTCTTGTTATAACATCGATATCAGATACGCGATCTTGCAATTCTACCCTCAGAAGATTAGGCTTCTGAGTAAAAGATACATTTATTGAAGGAAGTACAGCTACTTTTGGTGAGTCATGGCTATTCTGGTTAACCGTTTTATTCCAAAACTGAGGCCAGGTTGAAGCTAAATACTTCCCAAATGTTAAAAAGCAAACTGGAAGGTCTTACTTCAGCATTTCTTCATATAATCAAAGGTTAGAATCCGATTCCTGGAGTGCATGGTTCTTACAGACCAGTTTGTCTTGGAAATGAGAATGAATACTTGCTTTTTCATATATTTTTTCCCTCAAGATACCGCGTTTCGGTGGTGAAGTATATTTTACCACACTAGTGAAAACAACAACCTGTTAATGAGAACAGACGAATCAATGAAACAAAGATATCATAATTGGTTTCACCAAACGTGTGAGAAATGTTCCTTTAAAGAGAATTCCTTTAAAGAGTGTGCTTTCAAAATGTGTGAACGGAAGAAGAAATCAGTCAATTCAAATATTGTTCAAATCAGATGCCGGGTGACCAACAATAAAACCTGGTTGTTTAGAAGAAAAGGATTTGCAGGTAACGGAGAGGATGACATCTACAGTATCAAATTCTTCGAAAAGTAGGTCGGATAATTTTAGGTATTTTTGTAAAGGATTAGAACTAAAAGTTTTTCTAAACAGTCAATTTATGTCCTTTTGCAAGATTTTTAGTTTCTATTGCCTTGAAATGATTAATTTTGATTCACAAGGCTTCCAGGCTCGATCGAACGAACGAATGAATATAACTATACTATTCTCCTTACACCAATTATGTCACTGTTAAGTCTTAGCTTGGCAGCTCATATTAAATCTTTTTGACATGTCTGATGATACTAATGCAAACTGAAAAAGAAAATCAATTAAAAAAAATCACACAGCTCCAGTGACAAAATCCCCTTTTCTCAGTTTAGTAGTTCATTGCATTCCATACTTTATTAATAAGTATAGTACCCAAATTTTGGCGATGGGCACTCAACAATAAAGATTACACAACATGTCTTGGTTGTAGCAACAACGTTAATTAAAAGTCCTCTCCTTGCCACACACACAATTTGCAAAAGGTGAATGAAATGCAAGCAAAACACATGGGGGAAAAATGATGTAATAGTTAGTGTTTTCAAATAAAAACTGTAGCTCGTAGTCATTTAAAACAGAGTTGAAAATTTTCATATTTCTTGGGTATAGTTTCTTACCGGTCTGTTCCTTTCTTTACCTGTTGTGTTCTATGTCCTAAGTTAAGCTGCAGAAAATTTTAGCGATTCTTCTTGATGGATTATTACAACATACGTGTAAAGAACCGTTAAATCCTACACACAACTACACCGTCATTGTACATGTAATATATAGAGGATATGACACGGCGGCGCGAAGATATGAATTTTATTTTCGAGTGGTAAAAACAATATTTTACGATTAGGAGCGCAGCGAGTGAGTAAAATATTGCTTTTTACCACGAGAAAATAAAATTCATATCTTCAAGCCGTTGTGTAATTTTCTTTTTAGTATATAGACGAGAGTATTTTCCTACAAACAACAGTTTCAAAGAGAGAAATGACGTCATCGATATCCTCACCAGGGAGGATATGGAAAATCCCGGATGTAGTTTATTATGAACTTTATAAGTGGTCTATTTTCCGCTAAAACACTCTTGTCTTTATGATAAAAAAAGAATCATTTTACGAATACAGTATTTCTATAAAAAGAGGTACCTAAGGGGAATTTCCAGTGTACTTCTGGTGTTACACATTTCGAAATTAGAGAAACCAAAACCTGAAACTATAAATAAGAGAAGAAACATGGAGAAATACCCCTAAGCCATAAAAATAAGGCGAACATACAAGGCTTTAAAATCAGGATAAAAGTGTTATAAGTAGATTGTTTCTTTTATCATTCTGTATTCGAATTGGCGAATGCAAAATCTTACACTCGACGTTTGTTGATTGGCTAGAGTATTCTAGTATAATTGTGATGAGGAATTGCTGACGAAATGGAACCTCAAACTAGCTAATGCAAAAAAATATACATTGTACATGAAATGTGAGTGCCAGTTATCAGTTAATAGTAGAAGGCACTTTATCATGTTAACACTTGTATACATCAACTGTCCGTACCAGTTGAAAAAATCGTTTTTTGCAAACAGATAATAAATTCACTCCCGCTCTTTAAAAGATACAACCTTATTAGATGTAACAGCCGCTAAAACTCAGATTGGACAGTCGACTTTTAGGGGCTGATTACATGAGGCGGGCTGGCTCGGTTTGCTGGGATCTCGGCATGTCTGGAAACACACTAAAACTCAACTTCGCAATTACATGGAAAAATCTCAGCCTGGCTAGCCGGGCTGAAAATTTACCATGTAATCGCGATTGCCGGGCCAGGGCCGCCTAGCCGGCCAACACTTTCTCGTCGTTAAATTTCGCTTCAGAGTAAAATGGCTCACCAGAAGATCCATATTACTCTTTCTATATAACACATTACGGTTTATCAGACCATAAAGCTGCGTAAAATTGAAAATAATACACTAAAATAATGGATTAGCGAAAGTAAAAACACTCGATTCATTCTCTTTGCTAGCCATCTTTTCATACGACAGCTTCTAAATTTAGCCGCAGGCGGGCTGGCTCGCCCCGTGTAATACCGGGCTGAGAAGTCCTCTCGGTAGAGCGAGCCAGCCCTGCCAACCGAACCAGCCCGTATCAAAATATTTAGCGCTCCAAAAAAAAAAAAAAAAAAAACAGCCTACATTTCAACCGACTAAGTTGGGGAACACCGTTCCACAAGTAGTCACGTAAACTGGAAGAGGTGATACAGGTAACGCAATTTCATGAAATGCATGGCATTTTTAATGGTGAAAATAAGAGGGCGGTAGTAGAATTATAATTAAGAGGTTTAATTCTAATGGATTACAAATTAGCTCCAGCTTGTAAGAACAGTCTTTCGTAAACCACAAGTTTTCTTGTAAGTCTGAGAGTTTGAATTAAAAAAAAAAGGTATTCAAGCAACTAAGCGAAGGAGGTTTTGGAGTAAAGATATTTGATATAGCTTTTTTATTTCCTAACGGAGCTTCGCTGTTCAGCTCTTTTGCTTCTTTACGTTGTTAGCAACGTAAACAACAATACCCTAGGATGCATTACGCCTGCGTGCCAACAAAACTCTGTGTCTGGCGTATACTGTTTAAGGCCTTTACAACATTTCTAGATCGTTCGTCACTTAGCAAATCTTCTCATTATCACAATGAATTCCTGGCTAAGAATGGCGATCATATATCTTCCAACTGGACTTATTAATGGCTGCAACTCAAATTTAGAATCAAGAGGAAAATAGCTACAGTCTACAAGTTCAACAGTAACTATTTTTTAATGGCACTTGATAAAACTAGCTGAACTACAGTGGGCAAGTCTACGCCCCTTTAACTGACGGAACCTCGTTAATTATTCAAAAAGGACATATAATGCTTTCTCCTAAGAAGTAAAATAGATATAGTAACCCGTAGTGGTTCGTTTTCGATGGGCTTCAAAATATATTTAACAACAGATAAATCCAAGTCATTAAGGCTTAAACGCTTGATCGTCTTATTAACGACTTTATGATAGCTACCTAGAATCCCGTTATCACGGTTTGACTTAAGCAGGGTAAATTACCTTTGAAAATATCTTCAGTTATATAATCTCCCTTTTGTTACACAAGGGTTGTTTAACGTAGAACTCCAAACATGAGACTAAAACTGAATTTGACGACTGTCAGGTATTTGGCTACTACACCCTATTATAGGAATCAATACTGCCCACATTCTAAATTAATTCTTACGTCATTTGGCTGAAAGCCCATTGTATTATCTTCTGGGAAATCCATAATAGCAGAATTCGGTAAAAATTGAGCGCTGTATATGTCATCCTTTTCATTATTTGCAGAAATCTCTTCTTCTAAACAACCATGTTTTATTAGATGTCACCCGGTATCTGATTTGAACTTGAATTGAGCGATTTCTTCGTCCGTTTACGCGAGCACGTTCGTTCTGTAATACGCATCTTTCTTTAAAGGAATATTACTCTCGCGTTTAGTGAAACTAACGACATCTTTGTTTCATTGATTCGTCTGTTCCCATTAGCAGGTTGTTATTTCCACTAGTGTGGTATAATACACTTCACCACTTAAACGACACCCCCCATCTCCACTTTTCTTGGTATCTGGAGAAAAAAAATCTAATAAAAGCAATCATTCATTCTCAGTTTTGAGATGAACTTATCCCAGTCACTTTTTTGTAAGAATTACTCCAGGAGTCAGACTCTAACTTTTGATCATATGAAAAAATGCTAAAGTGTGGCCATTCGGACGAAAGCTTTTCCTTTTGCTTCATAAGATTCGGGAAAATTTCAATTTTAAAACTGGCAGCTCTTTGGAGTAAACAGGTTAACCAGAATAGCCATGACTCGCCAAAAGTTATCCTTTAATACTGTCTTTTACTCAAAAGCCTTATAATCTTCTGAGGATAAAATGGAAGATTGCGAATCTAATATTTAATAGATGTTTTAACAAGAGTTGGGATTCCCAGTACAAGGGCATAAGTTACTGCTTTACAGTTATAATGGGAAAGTCACAAAAACCGTATGCACGAGCACCGGCTTCCTACGATCCTAATTTGTTGTAAACGTAGGAAGGGAAGCGCTTCATGGTGATCTTTAGACTACGCTACAAGGATATTCTAAAAGACCAAAAGGAATTTGAAGACTGAGCCGGTCATTAACTAAGAGACAATAAAGGAAATGGCACCAAGCCGAACGCATTGGCGAAGTGTCTTTGTCGTGTTGGTTAATAAGGGCGTTAAAGGAGAGAAAGACAACCCACCTTAGCTTTTCCTATTGCCGGTTTTCATGTGATGTCACTAAAACTGGAAAACGCAAATAAGACCACCACAAAGCTTTTCCTTGAATATACCCTATACACCATTGAGACGAATCTTAATGGAATATATAATGTTGATGTGAACATTAATATATGTTGATGTATTGCTTCGCTTTTGAAATAAAGAAGTTTGTATTCGCGGCAGTCAGATACATAGGAATTATTAAAATGTCGCAAAACAAGACGCATAAAACTAAATTATTTCGTGTTACATTTCAGTTTTCAAATTCGACAACAATTTAAAAGTGTCACTATCATGGTCGCCATGTTGGCGCCCTAACGTGGGGCACCGACACGGCGGACGCATACTAACTTTTGAAATTTTCTGAAATTAATATTTTTCGATGGATTTTCTAGCCTCTTAACGTGAATTTGGCTACATTTTCCCATCGTTTGGCTAGGAAAGTCAGGCGTATAACAGGTCTTATCAACAAGGAAACCTGTCTTGAATTGTTGTTTGACGCGAAAATCATTTCTTTACTACAAGGAACAAAAACTGGAGCTATTAAAATACGTTAGTCGAAATTAGACGTTAATTTGACGTCCTTTTATTTGTATTTAAGACTGTTATCCGTCTAAAAGGATGTTTTTGGCATAAGCCATGCGGTCGACTTCCCGCTTCTTGGTGGAGCTATTTAATAAATACATGTTATGCTTTCAACGGGGAGTAAAAATAGAATCAAGACCGGTAGTCACACTTCTTCGGCGGGCTCAATAAATTATTTAACAGCATAAACGCTAGATACGGCACCAACTATTTAAAGAAATCGTGTGAAGCCTTGATTTTAGGTTATGAACAATTCAATGAAATTGTCTAAAAAATTTTACCTAATTTAGTTACAGAAGTGAGAAAATCACTCTAGATCTACTTTTTTGTCAACTAAAGGGTATTCTACTAATAAATTAATAAACAACCCACTGTTAGACTCTATTAGGGCTGCCTAGCGTGTGACTTCATGAAAACTCAATGCGATCCCTTCAGTTACGTTAAAGATTTTTTCAGCCTGGTTAACGATTGTGGGGAATTAGCTATAACTATTTAAGGTAAAAAGTTAAAAAAATCTAATGCGCTGTCCCTGTTTTTGCCTCTCAATCCACACTACTAATTTGTTTAAAATTTCAAAAGAAATTCTTAAATCTGATGCCTTCCGCCCACATTAAAACTCTTGTTAATTATTGAGTGGGTACAAGTAAGGTCTTGGTCTAGGGAGTAAAAATAGAATCAAAACTAGTAGCCAAGATTTTTCGGTGCATGAACGGAATAAATTGTCTTAAGCACTTGCTCTTTCAATAGGCCATTCCAAAAAATATGCTTTGTTCCGCTTTAGACGACACATCGTTGGACAGTCTCTCTCCTGTTTCTCAAGGGCTGTTTTTCCTGTACGTGTTAAGTTCGTGATCGTGATCGTGATCGTTCGTGTTCGTGTTCGTGATTTGAATTGGTCACAGTTATTCAAGCAAAGCATAAAATGAAAGTTCCCATGGTCCAGTCCCCGAACAGGAGATTTTGGTCGTTCAGACTGGGGATTTTAATGGTTTTTCGCCTTCGATGTATGATGTTTTCTTTTTCGTCTCGAAATTATGTTCTTCGTTTGGTTTACCTGTTTGAAAATGCTTTACTTCGTCTCCACTTTCCGCCCACATTAACTCAACGAAAGCCAAACAAAACAAAAACGGTTTTTTTTCAAAGTGAGAGACAATTTGCTGAGTTTCAACGTACTAGTGCCACCAAAGCTATTAAATTGTGCGTTTTTAAAGAAAACTGATTAGTGCGGATAAATGAAAAACGATATAAATACGGTAGTGTGGACGCAATAATTATTCTCGTGTTTCCGCCAAAATTATGCCGAGAATTGTGGCAGATGTACTGTACGTTTTTTTAAATCAGAAGGTAAAAACATAGAGCTGCAGCTCTAGAGAGAGTAATGGCCACCTTTGCTTCACATTTACTCAGAAGTACAGATAACGGCAAATAACGGGACAACTGCATCACATTTGTTCAGGGAAAGCTTTTAGAGTCATTCCACTTGTTTATCCAGTAACGAATTTTGACGAAACACCTACATATCCAGAAATCGCAGACATTTGAGCCCACGGTCAACAAATCCTGCGGTAAATTGACCATCGAAGGGAACGCAACAACAACAAAGAAATGTATGGAGATTGAAAAATTTCGAGAGATATCTCTTGATCAATTTGTTAAAGTATAAATGTGGAACCGGTTCATGGTAACCTGGTCTATCAAGAAAGATACAGTACAAAAAATAAGGTGGATACTTCGAATTTTATGTTTACTTTTTACGGTTTTCTGTGAGCAGTTTAGCGGCCAAAAAATATAAGGCGTGGAGGGGGATTTCATCGAAAAACTGAAAACTCATAGTTTATAAACAGCGATTACGGGTAAACATAATGGGATCGAAAAAATGTGCAAGTGGATTCACTAAAACTATACATGGAACAAACTAACCTTACGATTTTCAGCTCCATCCGATTGATTTTGATGTTTACTTTTTGCACTTGAAAACCACGAAAAAATAGCATTCGGCCATACATTTGAAAGTCCACGCTAAAGTCCAAAAATCCGCTTTCTTGGAACTGCGATATTTCGGCCGAACCGGCTTCAAATACGCTACAAAAGCCATCCTTCGAAAGCTAAATTTCAGTACATTCGAATGTTAAGTGACTTAGTTTGGTCAGTGGTTTTTATATGGGCCAAAACATCGTTTTGTAAGGCGACTTATTGCATCGTGCACCATCATGAAATATGAGCCCAAACTATACTGCTTCGATCAGCGGTATGCATCATTTAAAAGAGCTGTCTATGTAGGACGCCCGAAAAGGCGCGGGCTCTAATGTCCGCGATTTCTGGATATGGGAGCGCTTCACGGTAAACAGTTTCACGATCTCCGATGACAGTCAAAATTTAGCCATTACAGCTCAGCTGACGTGAACTCTCAAACTTTTGTACTATCGAAATTTTATTAACTCAATGAAAAGTTTTTGTGTTTCCCTTGACGGTTTGTTTTATACATCGGGAATCTGCTGTACAGTGGTATCAGCAGTAACACATTTATCCACAACATCACAGATAACCGAGTTATTCCACAGGGTTACCATCCGCTGTTTGTGTAGTGTGCTGTGCATTTATAATGGCTGTGTTGGTTTATCAAAGTAGCAAAACTGAAGCCGAAATTTAGGGCTTTAAAACGGACGAAAATGACGCAAAAAAATAAAATTGATGCCATGTTGTTTTGATTTTTTTTTCTAAGTTTACTTTGGCGATTTCATGAAGGGAAGGGAAAGTGGTGTTTTCCAAGTAAGGAGCGAGTCCGAAACGTTATTTTGAAAACGTCGCTTTTGCGAAGCAACATGTCGGCAATTAATATTTTTTATTGTATCTTCTTCCAGTTTTAAAAGCCTTAAGTTTCGGCTTTAGTTTTGCTAGTTTGATAAACCGATACAGCCAATATAAATGCACAGAACACCCCACAAACAGAGGATGGTAGGCTTGTGCTTATTCCAGTGCCCTGCCATCAGTTAGCATATCCATCTACATTTTCTGTTATTTTATTATAAAACAAATTTATCAAAACATTAGATAAAAAATTGGTTTTATGATTTCAGCTGAATGTATCCCACATTCTCTGAGCCACCAGTTAAAATATCGGCCATTTTACCAGTCAAAACTATTCAATACAATCCGAGAGGCGTGGGTTGATTTAACACGGGTGTTCTTACTATGTATGTATTAACACTAAAGTGTACCTTGTTTAAGAAGAATTGTCTAGCTTGAGCTGATAAAAATGAATAGCGTTTCTTTTGAAAGGAAAAGGCACCATGAAAAGGCACCATATTGGTTAATACCAAAACGAGATAAAGTTCTAGGGGCAGAAATGAGGGTTTTGAAAAGCAACGCTTTAACAAAATGACCTTAAGAAAGGTATCACTTGAAAGGAATTCCTCTTGAAACAGATCCGCCAATCTCAAGAAGAGTTTTTTATTGGCTAAGGGCTCATAAAAGTGAAGAGCATTAAACATTCCTTTCTAAACGAGCCCAGTTTTAGAAGCAGAAAAGTTTGAAGAGTTTCTCCAATTACCATGTAAAACGCATCGATGATGATGATAGGACTGGTAAAGAAATTCTCCTCATGAATCAATAAAAGCTTCGTCTCGCTTCACAAGACTTCTTTAGGGTATAAGGTCATAAAAATTAAATGCGATACGACGTGATGTTTTTTTAATAATGAAACAAGTTTGGGTCCTGGGAGCAGAAAATCTTATAGAAGTCTTTTGACCAATCAGCTTGCAAAAGGTATCATTTCAAAAATAGTCTGTCTTAAATGAATAAATAAAAACTCTGTTTCGCTTCATAGAGCTGGTTAGCATATGAGCTCATGAAAATTAAATGCATTCCTTCTCGGCATCTGATTGGTCAACAATTATGGGTTGAGCGAATAATCGCTCAAGTGGGAACCCGAAAAATGCTCTGATGAATCATCGATGCTGCTATATAACGGTAGCAAAGCCGTAGATATCTCGCACTACTTCAAGTGTTTCTTCAAGAGGGAGAGCTGAACCGGCCAAACCTAGAGATTGGCAGAAGAAACGAGGTAAATTTTCTAACCTTGTCTAAAGTCGAGTTTTGTCAGCTATTTATTTGTAGCTATCTTCGAGGCTTTTTTTGGGGGGAGGGGGTGCAATGCATTGTTGTAGGAGCCAGGCGCTGGTCATAAACCTACTACAAATTACAGGACGTTTCGATAGCACACTGCAGCCTTCTAAACGTCGTTCGTTCTTGGTAAGAGGCATAACAATAGAAAATCTTAAAAATTTCTACTACAAACTATGTCAATAATCAAAATATTCTGCCAAAAAAAAAACAACAGTAATAGAAGTTATGTACTAAAAATTGCATCGATTCTTGTGAATGTCGGGAAATGACATTTGCTCACCTAGTAAGTTCAGGTCCCTAAAGTAATACCACGCCTCAAAGAAAAGTCGAAGAAGGTCAGGGCGCTACCAAAGCGTCCTGTAATGTGTAATATTTTTTTAACCAGTGTTAAATTGTTTTTATTGTTAAATCCAATAATGCCAGTGATTATTTATTCTTGGGTGTATCTAATATCTCGCACACCTCCGTCAATATGTGAGAGATAACGAACACAGGGAGACCACAAGGAACTGACTGGTATACAAGATGCGTGCATATTTTGATATTGGCCACAATTGGACACGATTGAAATAAATTTTTACTGAAAGTCAAGTTCCTGTGAATCTAAACCGAATATTGTAAAGGAATATATTAAAAAAATGGAACCAAAGCTTTCATGAGTAAAATTTCGGATTAATTAATATCGTTTCAAGATAGACACGCAATACCTTGTGTTAAATTGTTTTTATATCAATTTCCTTTACTGGATGGAGTTAAATTAGCCTTGCTGAACCAGCCCCGTATAAAGTTACACGCAAAATTTGTTTATTTATCCTATTTTTTTTCTCAACAGAATCAATGGCGTCTTTGTGGCATTCTGTGATCTTCATTGTCCTGTTTGTACCAGGAATTCATGCGGCAAGAACTGGTATTGTTTTCTGTTCGTTTTTTGTTAATATTCAACTTCAATTCGCAATTAGTGCATCATACCATTTGAAATGTGTCCTGCAATACAAGGAACCAAATATTACAAATCGGAGTCCTTCTGCTAAGATAACAATCAACTGAGGTTAATCTCCTTGGGGCATCGCGCAGAATGCCTATTTTTCTCGGGACATTTACTTCCAGTTCAAGAAAGTTTGTAGATCTGTCATATGGCACGTTATTATTCATAGACGCTTAGAAAGAGCTTAATTGATTGGTTGCCATAAACGCACAGCGATGCTCATTATCATGATGTAGGCGGCAAACTAAACAATGAAAGGAGCGCGCTGTTGTTCCGCCTTTTGTTTCGTAAAATAATATATGTGCATAGTAAAAGTAAAGTATTTGGGTGCAGATTTTTTTCAGCAATTTTCGAGTTCATATTGAATATTGTTAGGCTGTTCGGTTTTCTTTTTAGTAACTTTGCAAATCTCTCGATGTCTTGTTGGACATTTTTGAGTGTTATGACACATATTACCGAAAAATTGGTTGATCTTTGTATAATCATCGTAAATTCCGGTATCAGTCTTCGAGTGATCATAACACATTAGCAATATCATGCGTTTGGGTAATTTTCTTTAGCTAGTTTTCGGAATATGTCGGTTTTCCTTTGGGATTGGTTTGGCCAGGATCTCTGGTATTCTCCGAAATCACTTCAAAAACCTTCATCACAATTTGTACTCTTGATACAATTTCCTCACTGCTTTCTACTTTTGTTACATAAAAAAACTTCAATCCTATTTTAACCAGTCCGAGCTAGATATTATTTAACATGCATGGTTATCTCATAGCCATCATGCCTTCCTTTTGTGATCGCAGTTTATACCTTCGAGGAAGCCAGCCACTTGAGCGCCTTTACCGCATCGCCGACATCTACATTGGCGCGTTCAACAACTCGTTATAAAGACGTGACACATTCCATGAAGTGGACTTGGACGAGCGGCGATGAAATCACACACGATTTAAGCAGTGCTGTAAGTAAATATTTTAAAAGTTTAACGGATTTTTTTAAAGACCTTTCATTACTTCATCAAATTTCGTTAGCTCCCCTTAAAATATGTGTCTTAATCTGCAAAGGACAGATGATAAGTAACAATATACCGAGAAGAGGGGGACGGGCATAGTAAATATGACAATCGGTATTCTTGATATTAATGTGAATAAGCAACACAGTAGGAAACAAGTAAAAACGTCTACTACCATATATAAATGGAACAAGTCAGTTCCCAACTGTTGCACAGGTAGCCAGTGTTTTTTATTCATTTTACGCCTACACAATCGGGAAGGAGAATTCTTTTGCTACATGGTTCATTTGTTTAGATACAGACTAAGTAACATATACAGAGTAGTCCTACTTCAAATTTTTTTTCCTAAACCAGCCGATCACTGGATCAGAGCTTAGAAGAGGAGGAATCAAAGTGTGGCTTTACAACACTCATAAGCGAGCTGGCGAGAATCTGGTGGTCTCTTTTGCTGACTCGACGAGAACTATTTCACAGTTCAATATCAGCCTGAATTTCAAGGTACGTAATTTATTTTGCTTATAGTTAAACTCCGAATTTCGAAGGCACCCCTTAAAAAAAAACTGAGGGGCACGGGACCTTATTATAACAACAACAACAACAACAACAACAACAACAACAACAACAACAACAACAACAACAACCACAAAAATAATTAAAAAAAAACAATATGAAAATCAATAAATCAATTCCAAAAAATAACAGTGCTGCTACGTAAAACAGCATATGAGATTCAGCATCAGTTTGCAAGTTTTGAGAAAGTTTGGATGAAAATTCACCCGAATGCAAGTTTTCACACGTCCCATAGAAGCGTTTGTTTCTTGCAAAGTGTGTCCCCTCAACCTTACAACTTCTGTAAACTGTCTGATTCATTTTGAAGCTGTTTGTATGTAATCGACAATTTTAAGTTCCAATCTTAGCAAAATAGTCGCCGTCACAGGATGAGGGAAATAAATATATACAGTTGACTCCCGATAACCCTAATTTCCTCAAGGGAAATTGGAAAAAACTCCGAGCCTGTATCTGGAGTTCGAGTTATCGGGAAATACGATTACTGCTGACACCAATTATCACATGAATTCCCACGTACAGGAGTAATGACAAGTTTAGATTCAATGTTGTGGATTATGTTTTGCTTCATTTTATATTGGCAAACGTAGTTTGAGTTGGCAAGAATAAAATCATGATTATAAACAAACGTTTTCTAGGAAAAGGGAAAAAATCTTTTCGAGCTAACGGAATCTTCGAGTTATCGAGGGTAACGTTACAGTATATTGCTTCATAATGATACATGATGGTAACGATTCAGTACATTGCTCCATAATGGAGAAAATCCAGGGGTAATCAATTTTGGTTCGAGTTTAGCGCGAGCTTCGATCTACTGAGCGTTTGAGATACCGAGATTCAACCGTATACTTTTTTTGTAACAATTCGTACATCTCTGACAAGCATTGATCACTTCAGAAAAAAGTGGTTCTCTACTGTTTTCTGAAGTGATCAATCTTTTTTGCTCGTAAATGGCTTTTTCTGCGTGCTTAACGCGTTTGATTAAAAACAACAGACAATACACTAAATAAATTTATATTACATAATAATACATAACATATAATATTTATGCAACGGCCTTTGGCTCCCTCTACCCTATTGTTGTCTCCACCTTAGACAAGACACTTTACTTCAGGGAAAGTAGACTAAGTCTATCCAAGGACCTCTCATTAACGCTGATTTCGATTAAAAGTGAACCAAGGTTATTGTTTCCCCTTTCGAGACGTTTGTTCTTTTAATGCTTTTTGAAATTAATCAATTTGTCAATTAATCTTTCTGCTTGGTAAAAGCGACTTATTCCCACTCGTTTTCCGCGGGTTCTATGCCGAATTCTGTCATCGTAAGCCCACCACTCTCCGCCACCATTTTGATTAACAGATTCAAAGGAAATGTTTTTCAAGTGTATATTATCACACCAAAAGTTTCCTTTTTTACAATATCCTTTCTAGGGTTGGCGTGCAGTATGGGTTTCTTACGCTGAAGCTCTCACAGGCAGACGAGATCACATAACCACCATGAAAATAACCGCACCCACAACTACTCAACCAGCACATCCTTTCTACATTGATCTACTGCGCCTGGTGGAAAATATGAGAGGACAGTCACGTGACGAGATTGTGCCGACAATAACTCAACTTTACACCCCAAATAATTTCTGGCAGCAAACTTATCGATGGAGTCAGGTACATTTATTACTTTAGAGGAGGAAGGCAAAGAGTTACATTGCACTGACAAGGATTTTCGACATGCGTTTTACAGTTACAATTGCAATATTGGAACCATTTAGACTGTTCATTATTGAATTCAGTTAATTAATAATTTGTTTAGAATTTGTTATCACGATCCTTTAGTATCTTTTGATTACGTTGGAGACGACATTTTAATTTTCCAGTTTATTTTGTGAGGCGAGCGCTGCATTACGTTATCTTTTCTGCATGTATACTAGTCTTAGCCTAAAAAAGAATTTGATTGTTACAATATTCTATTATTTTGTCGATACCACGCGTTTGACAAAAAAATATGTTGATGCAGTGAAAGAATTTATTTTGTTGTTGTTAGGTAATTTTAAATTGAGGTTAAAAGCGGCGAATTCAAACCATTTGCTGCAGAATCAAAACTGTTTCGGTGGGAAAGTATGGCACCTGCAACTTTTCTCAAGGAGTAAAAAGATCTATTTTCATCAGTAGAATTTAAGACGTGTCTTATTGTTTTCTCACTAAAAAGAGACTCGGTTCGTGATTTAAAAAAGCAGTTCTAAAATAAAGATATATATGTTCGCTTTTGAAGCGACATTACGGCTTTAAAATGACTGCTTTAGAAGAAATATTTTCTCCCAATTAGCCGTAAGCCATAAAGCCAAACACGCTTTCAAGTCATGCATTTTGATCATTTCACTTCTAACAGGCCACCCCAACAGCTATCAGTGGATCTACTCCCAGCGAGGAGAAACTAGCAGACTTGACTTTGATCGAGAAGCGATTGGACGACTGGTTTGTGCGCCAGTCACAAAGCTCAGTCCAGTTTACAGGAAACGTAAAGAAACGATGGGATTCTCTACAAGGGGACGTGAGCACAGCGAATACACAGTTCGCTGGGTTGAACATTGCAAAGAGCCAGGCTGGAGTAACTACAGGTATTATAACATAGAGGGCAAAATTACAGATTGCTAATTGGTTGAGACAGGCGGCATTTTTTCTTAATTTTCTTTCGGACGAGGGCAAAATTACTAATTCCTGATTGGCCAAGCGTCAAAAATACTCGCATTTGATTGGCTAAGCGCGAGAGCGCGCCATTTGCATTTTGTAAGCGTCTTGAAACGAAAAGCAGATTTTGAATTGGATTTTGAGTTGTTCAACACAACAATATAGTTTTAGAGTTTAAATTTAACCGAGTTGGTTGGCAAAAATAGTATGGAAATCGGGTGATAGTTGGAAGAGAAATTCCAGAAGGTGAACGTGAACGTTTTACGGGAAACAACAAATGGTTATTTGTTCTAAAACTACCAAAAACCTTGGTTAATTCAGCGAGCGAGAGGTTGCTTTGCAACTCAGGTAAGCTTAAGCTTAAATAAATTTAAGCTTACTTAGTTTGAGTTTTAAGCGTGAGTTTGTCAATGAACTAGAATTGTAATTATCTCAAAAGATGAACATATGCATAAAAGACCGTTTTTTTTTTTTTTGTTCTGGCCCCAGTTGTTCAAAAGGTGGATAGCGCTATCCACTGGATAAATCGCTATCCAGTGGATAAGTATTAGGGAAACCAATTGGGTTATCCACTGGATAGAGATTTGTCCAGTGGATAGCGCTATCCACCTTTTGAACAACTGGGGCCTGGACGCTGAGTAGCAGTTTAATAAACTGCCTGTGTGGAGAATTGTTTATTCTGAGTGCCGGCGGCGGATTGTGTTTCGATGTGCAATGAAAAGTTTTCAGAAAATTTTGCCCTCTGTGTTATAAACAAGTAATCGCATTGAGCCCTCGTAGAATTAAGGATAAATTTTCACTTGCATTTTCAAAGTTTTCACAAATTGCCCTCGTCGCTACACGACTCGGGCAATTTTGTGAAAGCTTTGTAAATACGCGTGAAAATTTATCCTTAATTCTACTCGGCCTCATGCGATTACATATACTTATCGCTGAGGCAATATCCTGTAAAAGTATTGCTGACAGCTGATTTTACTTCACTGTATTTAGGCTTGAGTTTCTCAATCATGATTTACCGGCTATGTCTGATTTGCCTATCATGTCTCGACCATGATCCAGTAATGGTGAGGAACTGATTCGCTGACAAGATTAGTTCGTAGTCGACTTGAATACTTGCTTCCTAAAATATAACATCTAGAAAGATTTCATTACATGTGCAGACCTTAGTTCTTCAAATAATACTTGACGGCTACGATTTGCCTTGCACGATTCGCTCCTCATCTGCTCGTGCTAACTATTTTCTTGTCATGGGCGCTGTGAAATGCTAACGGGTCTATCATGTTTGAAAACAAGTGAGCATGTCTGCACACTGCAGTAGGAACGCCTGTAAACACAGGTCGAACGAAGTCCAAAAATATCGCAAGTTCAGAAATGTCATACACAGACTTGAGATGGGTGGGCAAACAGAATCGCAAACAGACAAAACTTAAAAGAAAAATCACCTATTTAGAAAATCCATTTTACTATTTCTATTGTACTATTTGTCCCATTCCTCTATTTGTCCCAGGAACCCTCTGTACTCTGACGAGTCTGAATATGACGTCAGGAAATTTGGTTTTGTCATGGAAAAGGTGCTTCTTCCAATGGCTCTGGATTATCACATACGGTCACGTAGCAATGAAGTCAACGCAGTAGCTGCTGCAGAATTGGCAAATCTGAACGGAGAAGAATCCGAAATGAATGCTGCTGTACAGGTACCTGCAAAGATCACTTACTACTCTTTTGAAAACTAGAATTGAAAACCTGTATTGTCCATTGTTTTACCTTATTACATTTGGGGAAAAGCGAAATTAATATTTGCTGAAACGTCTATGGTTATTCACTTCTATGCCCTGGTATTAATATCCAAGAGGATGTTTTACTACAATTAGAAGACTCAAAGATTTTTTTTTTCTAACCGGTACCTGTTCTTGCTATAATTAGTTGCCCTGATACTTGTTGTTTCCTTAATAGGTTAATTGCATGCAAAGTGCAACGTTTTCAATTTTTGTGCAAATATGTGACAAAAAATTGTTTCATTTGAGATTGTCAAACAGAGGTAACTATATCCAAATCAGCACTAGGGGAGTCAGGATGGCGTAACGGTCATCATTCACGCCTCCCATCTCTGCTACCCGGGTTCAAATCCTGATTTGATTGGTAAGACTGGGCTGAGTTTTAATCGATCTTAATCTGACTCCGAGGGTTTTTCTCCGGGTACTCCGGTTTTCCTCCCTCCTTTCGACTCTCAGCTAGTTACATCTGGCTGTGTGGTGCTCTGCTCTGACATCATACATGGACTGTATAGCGGCTGCCAGAGGCGCCATGATGTGCTTTCGGCCCGATCTCATCGAGCTGCGTCCTCCGCAATTCAGTCTTAGACTGCAAGTAAGAATGATTAGCACAGCAGATGTTTGTTTATGTACGCGCCTGTTTTGTTATTTACTAGTGCCTCATACCCAACGAGATATGGTAAACTAATTGCTAAATACATATTTTCCAGAGGATAGCGGGCACTGATTCAGCATTGCAACGAACGTTCACTAATGCCTTGGGCTCAACGAAGCCGTACACTGAGATGACACTGAATAACAAGAGAAAGGAACGTCTCATGCTTCTCCTTGAGTACATTGAGGACCAAGGTTCGTTTCTTGTCCATTTGTTCTTTGTTTCTTTTGGCTACTGGTTATTGCATCCAAAATGAACATACATAACTCTATATATTATTATTAGGTACAAATTCTATGACCCTCATATTACTTACTGCACTACTTGCGCTGCTAATTGCATTGTACATCTATTTTACCATACCACTTGCTACGTCTTACTTGCAACATTTCTAGAACAGGTCGCTTCCTAACTATATTTTCTTTTTGTTTTTTTTCCTCGTTTATTTTATTAGGGCCAAAAAGGGTTTATGGATTTCATTCATCTCAGCTGAATCTCATCACAAAGGTTTTTTTCTAGGGTGTTGGAAGGGAAGCATGTAAATGACATTCCTGTTCTGATTTTTCTTTTCATTACTCGCAGCACAGGCTACGAACTTATAAAGGAAATGGATTAGTTTTACGTAAACCGGGCACTGAATCTCTAAAACGAAGTTTTAGCTAACGTGCTGGCCTCTGGTTTAACAAACTTTCTCAGGAGACCAGAGCTTTCAGATCCCTTTGTACAAGTTCCCACAAGGGAAAACAAATAATAATTGTCCCAAGTTTTTTATTATATTCTAAGTAGCTGACGGTATTTTTTAATCACGCCAGGTTTCACTGAAGGCAGCGCAATTGGTTCTCTAGACCACGAGATGAACAATGCTGGAGCAGGCTTTATGAATGCAGTTTATCTCTTAAGGCAAGTGTTGCAAGGCGCCAGCAAAAAAGCGGACTACGTTGCCACCATGAAGTGGTATAACGACTTTGGCGAGGTTTATCAAGATCCGTTTGAGTACGCGGGAACAACTGCTGATCGAATGAGAACCATTTCACTTTGGAGGTAGGTTTCATTAGCGCAAAGTTGAGTGAATAAAGGAATGAATGTTAATATTGATTTCCGATGCCTGTAAGTCGCACAGTAAGAGAGGATCAAGGGATAAGAGAGTTAATTCCCCACATGGCCCTATCCCCATAGAAATCTCTCTTAAGTTATTTTTAGTAACAAAATGGCGGGAAATTCAAATTTCTAAACGTCATATCTTTTTAGTGAATAAACATATTTCAGTTTTTTTTAGTTTTGAGATCCTTGTAAGAAGGTCTTTCAGAAACCGTCATAATATATACCATAATACTAAAAGCAAAATTTGTTGCCAACTTTGTGACGTCATTTTCCCAGCGAAAGGTTGTCCAAACTGGATAAACTAAATTCATAAGATTCAACAGAATGACAAGTTCTATATTGCTGCGAAAGTTCATGATAATTGCTTTAAGCCCCAATAAGTTATTTGAAATTTGAATTTTCTGCCATTCTGTTACTATGATTATGATGGGAATAGGCTTATATGGAGGAGTAGCTCTATTACCCTTTATCCTCTGTTGTCACACAAGTAATATGCCACATCTAATTAGCGTGTTTCAATGATCTTGATGCCAACATCAGAGAGTATTTAAGTTAAGGGCGACCAAGGGAATTCTTCAAAGAGTTCAAAATGTTACCGGTTGAAATTCTAGTTCAGAGATGTTAGGCTCCCTGCAAATGCTCCCCTCCCTCCCCTCCCTCTAACTTGATGATGAGCCCGTCACAGGCAGGATACTGTAAACAGTTACATCAGCAAAGATTTCTTTGACAGCGTACTTGCTTCACAATCAAGGAAAATAAGTTACTCGTTTACTTAGGTTCGTTTATCAGTCGAGCTGTGTGTTGTAACTAATGAGAGCAAGCATATTGGTTTTTGAGCAGCTGTTAGAAAAGCAAAGCCAGTCGTTACTTGGATTTAGCAACTTTTCCCGCGATTGTCACGAATTGCATGTTTTCCTGCGCTTGGCTCGAGTTACATTTTCTCCCGTGTTTAACACCGTTTGCACGTTTTTTTTTTATTATTTCTGATTGGCTCGTTGCATCATTTGTGTTTGTGATTGACTAGATGTGGTCACTATGTGGTTACTTTCGCTTTTACATTAATTTAAGCTTTAAATATTAATCAACCCAGGTTATTTGCCGTCCTGATGATGCCAACATCCACAACAGCAGAAAAACAGGCGAAAATACGCGACATGGAAGCACTTGGCCGATGGTACGCCAACGCCCTGTCTCCCAATGAAGGACTTGCAGGAACCCTAAAGCCTGATTACCTTGGATTTCATCACAATGGTTACTATGCTTCTGCGTACACACCACACGCTATGCACAAGGCTGCTCTTATCCAGTACTTGCTCAGTGGAACAGCGTTTGCATTGGGTGAGAAACACTAAGCTACATATCCCTTATTACTGATACTAACACGCAGTTGATAACCACTTTTTCTCTTGACTCAGGCCTTCAGTAGTGTAACATGGATGTACTGAGATCTTGTCTATGGATGAATCCTAAATTGTGACCCTTTAAATAAAACCTACGAGTGGTAATTTTCTGTCGTCCTTTTTTGTACAAATTCATTATTATGAGTCTATGACATTGTTATGTTTCCTTCAAGGTTCGCAACACAAGCTGATGACGTCATATGACGCTGCCATCTTGGATACTTTATCTTGGATTACAAATCTACAAAAAAGCACTAAATTGTACCAAAAAAGAACACTAAAATTGTCGAAAACCTAGAAGTTACCGTAAAGAAGTTAAAATTTTTCATTAGAAAACAAGAAAATTTTAAATTTTAAAACATATTGTACGCTAGAATTTATTATTATTATTATTATTATTATTATTATTATTGCTTTGTTCTTTTCGTCAATAGGAGCGGAAACTAAGGGACACATAAAGAAAGGACTTGAGATTATGAGGATCGTCTCGGTGAAGTATTCCTCTCCAAACAGCGTTTCAGGCAGATTTCCTGGATTTTTTCGCGCAATTTTGGCCAAATCATTCCCTGCTTATGCCTATATTGGCGCCACTGCTCCAAGTCTTGTGGATGGCTCTCTGGGTGAAATTTCTACCCTCGATGCTGAAAACGTCAAGTTGTTCTTGCGACTATACGACACAGGTTATTGTTGTGTTATGTTGATTTAATCTTCAAAGATCACAGTGTTACTTTAAAGCTAATTGAGTGAAAGACTGCCTTAATGACTGCAAATCGACTGACTGACTGACTGACTGTCTAACTAACTGACTGACTGACTGACTGACTGACTGCCTGACTGGCTGACTGGCTGGCAGCTGGCTGGCTGGCTGGCTGGCTGACTGACTGACTGGCTGGCTGGCTGACTAACTAACTGGCTGACTGGCTGGCTGACTGACTGGCTGGCTGACTGACTGACTGACTGACTGGCTGACTGACTGACCGACTGACTGACCGACTGGCTGGCTGGCTGGTTGACTAGCTGGCTGGCTGGCTGGCTGATTGAATAACTGACTGACTGACCTGTGGTTTTTTTTTTAACTCTTTAAGATTACTTAATAAATGTCAGCATCTTTGTACTTTTGGCGCAAAAGAAGCAGTTGCATCGAAAGGGATCTATCTTGAACGAGATTTGATTCCATGAGCCTTGCGAGCACTCTTTCACAGCTGAAAATATACAATAATTAAGTCATATACAGAATGTCCTCGCTATTGATCTGCTCCCAATATATGAGGTGTTACATCTCAGCTGGTGAGAGACCCACGCCGATAACACAGAGATCATTGGCCCGTCTCCTACAAAACCTCATCCATGCTTGTTTTGCAGTTGTATCAACAGGCCGTTATTACGTTGAAGGGACTTATCTGATTGCTTGATTACTTTCTTCAAAACAGCCCTAGGGAGGTTTAAATAACACGAAGTCCTATTTCTATTGAAAAAAATGGAAGAAAAGAACATAAAGAAAGGATCCTCGCTGTTGAACTACAGTTAAGCTATACTGAAATGACCTATTACGTGCATAACGGAATAACGTTTGTAACGACTGTTTACCGTTTCATCACTTACATGTGCAGGTGAAAGCACCGTTAATGACTATTTGAGTGACGGAACAATTTTTACCTCCATTTATTATCTGAACTCAATCGGCTCCATCAACATCATGGAAAAAATTAACAGCAAGGCCATCGAAATGAGTATCGAGGCAGAAGACTCTCCTAAGGGATTCTGGGCCTTAAATTACGGAGCTCTGGTGATCCATCGTCGAGACGACTGGGCAGTTAGTGTCAAGGGGTTCAACAAATTTGTTTGGGACTTCGAATCATCTGGTAATCAAAATGTTTTCGGGCTCTACCAGAGTCACGGAGCGCTGCTTGTTGCAAACAGTGAAGCGGCTCTTCAAACTCATGATGTCGACAAGGGCTGGGACTGGACACGACATCCGGGTACTACCACTATCAAACTGGATCTCGCTCAGCTGATCAGCGAAAACCGCAGGTTTGCATTTGATTTAATCAACGTCTAACGCGTCATTCACGCCTTGTAAAACTGGTCAAACTAGGTTAAGCCGCTTGCTAAAAAGTCGAAGAATTTGAACAGGCAACAATAGTAAAGGAAACGTTTATTTCACAATTATTCCACGCAATCTCGTAATAAATGAGCTACTAGCCAACGTTTAGGCTGTGCGAGACCTCGTTAGATCCTAAAAAAATGTCTTTGTTTTCAAAATAAACTTTTAAGAAGCATGTTTTTCGAACGTTAGTTTTTCGGGACATGCTACTCGCAGAATATGAGGAGTACGCCAGGGGAAAATCACTGTCTACATAATCATTTTAAATGGCCATAGCCATTCGTTTTTGTTGGACATGTCTCTGCCTGGCCTTTCCATGATTACATAGGTTATGAATTTAAAATCGTTTAAATGTAAAGAAACATTATATGCAAAATTAACATCAGTCAGTGGACAATAATTATAGACAATTATCTGGAAAATTGAAACAAATTGACTACGAACTGTAAAGCTTAGTTCAATCCCTATGATATAATTGATTGGTAGAATCCAGTTCACCTAAGCTTGGTGAGAGTGAGTGTGATGTTCTTATTGAGAGAGCGAGTGTTATGTTTTTATCTGGCCATTTTGTTACTAAAAAGAGCGCAAATGGCGGAAAATTCAAAATTCAAAACGTTTTATCTTTCGATTGGATCAACCTATTTAAAAAATGTTTTCAGTTTTGAGATCCTTATGGTATGTGTGTTCAGATAGGCCATTAGATATCTCACAACACTAAAAAAAATAATAATTTTGGCGCAAATTCTGTGGCGTCAGTTGCCCACCAAGAATGCAAAAATCTAAAAATAAAAAAAACATAGGATTTTTGGCAGTGACCAGTTCCTTTTTGTGGTAAAATTTTACGCTGTCTACTTCATTTAATCCAAATCTTTTGTTGTAATTAATTTCGTGTTGTGTATATATAATTACTTGTTCTTATTGTAATTAAACTTCATTATGGATGTATACAACTAGTTATTAGAGACTATCTATGATTTATTAGGCGGTTTATTCCAAGGAATCTCGTATTCTGCTTTAAGCTGACCTCATATTCATTGGATTATCTTGTGAAATTAAATAAAATGATAAAAATAAACCTGAATGGCACGGTAGCAGTTAGTGGTTCGTTGCATTTTAACTTGATATCACTGATTTCATGGTAAACGGGGATGAAAAGCGAAAGTTGTATGGCCGTCACGTTTAAATACAATATGTAGAAAAGCAAGATCAACTAAGCCAATTTCATACCTTCACAGATATTACCAGCCAAAGGAACTTGCTGGCGGAGTCAGGTTGGTCGGTGGAGGAGACAATGCCGCTGGGGTCTTCGGGATGGATTTTTCTCAACCTCCGTACCGCTGGGAAACTGGTGCCTTTCAAGCAAACATCAACTTTGCCTTTACAAAGAGTGTATTCTTTGCAGACTTCGTCATCATCTGTCTCGGCAGTGGTATCACCTCTTCTAACAGCTCGCCATATATCACTCAGGTATGTAACACATGTTTTCGCACTTCATCAGGATTCAAGTATTTCACATCAAGAATTTTTTATTAAAGACATGTGCATCCATGTTCAAAACTTTAAAAAAGGCTTGTGATAATTTACCCCTCAAATTTTTGTGACTTAATTATTTTTCTAATATGGCAGTACGTAGGAATATTTTAAAAGTTATTGTAATGTCACTCTGTTGTCTTATGCAGACCACCTTGTTTCAAGACAAGCTAGTGGATGCTACTAATCCATCATCGATTTACGTAAACAACACCGCTCACTCACTCAGCACGGATCTAACCAAGCAGCCTACTTTCTTTGGAACAGAGAACATGGCAGCCGTACTCAGAGATGTGAACGGTAACTAATCTGCATGTGCAAGTCAAACTTTTAAGAGTTCTAGCTTTTGAAACATTGTTGTTGTTAGAAATAACGCTAACGTTTAGTTATTATTTTCTTTTCATTTCATGGTCACCTGAATGTCCATTGCTGTATCGGTCGATTTTATCTTCAGCTACGAGAACACCTCTAACTCCCTAAACTCCCCCCGTCCCCCCTCCCGTTGGGTTAGTTTTATTCGGTCTCCACAATGCCTCTTCATAGAAATAAATATAATGATAAGTTACGAGACGGATTTTTTTTAAATTTAAACATGATTAGTCTTTTTGTCGATGAACTTAAACCGCCTGGCAGTTGTAAGCGGAATTATTTGATGTTCTTATCACAAAATATTACAAGCTTATATGATAGGGGCTACTGTTTTTTGTTGCTCACCACCTAATTTTCTTTCGAACTAAAAACAGTCTGAAACTGGCATTTCCAAATTACAGCTCGCCAATTTGAGTTTCTCAGTTAAAAGAAGGGATCAAATAAGAACGACGAATAGACATACAAGTGATAAATGTTATGAAAATACTGAACCAATTTGTTTATGAGTGAGAAATAAAAAAATGATGATGAGGAGTGTTGTTCACAGAAAACATGGACAAGACAAGTAGTTTAATTGTTGTTGATGTTGTTGCTGTTTTTTATTGCTTACTGTTTGTTTGTTTGTTTTTTGTTTTTGTTTTGTGTTCGCAATTAATAATGCAGGAACATTATCAAGACTTTCTTAAGCAGGGAGTAGACGATGACGATATATTGAGCTAAGCAGATTCGCGTATTCATGTTACTGACCACAGTTAACGTCTTCTACTCAGGCATTTTGTTGTATGACAAATTTGCTCTTTCTAACCCAACAGGAAATGGTTATTACATCCCAAATGCCGCCAACCAAGGTTTAAATGTTGCCATCAGTCTTCAAACTTCCAAAAGGCATAGAGGAGGAACAAGGGAAACTTCTGCTCGATACGCAACAGCATGGCTTGATCACGGAGTCAACCCGAGCGATAAAGGCTACGAATACACGATACTTGTCAACAAACCACTGAGCACGGCTCGGGTTAGTAACGTTCAGAGAGAGTTAGGTTTCATTTCCTGATTTTAATGTGGTTAATTACTTAGTTTTCTTGTGAAAGTTGGGCTGAATATCTTTGATCTAGTGTTCTGTGATAGTTTTTTGAATTGCAAAGGTCTCCTAGCGACGTTCGGATTTCTTAACCCATGGTGATGCTAGGATGCTGTAAGGGTTTTCGGCTTTCTTCGGAATTATTTCGGAATGTTAGGCGATGTAAAGTTTATAGTTTCCAAAACTTAAGAAATCCTCGGCGATTTTTGGCAACAGTCAACTTTTTTTGATCGCATTCTTTGTACCGGAGTTTCTTCTAACCTTAGAGAATGTATTAGAGAAATGATTCAATCCTAAAGAGTGATTGCTCAAAAAGGAGCTATTGAACGCTATTGAAGAGTACTGTCCCGTGTTGAAATTTATTACGATTTATAACTTTTTTTAGCCTGCAAATAAAATTTTTAAAGATTGAGGATTCAAAAAAGCTAAACAAGCGGTTATTTTATGAGTGCTGTGTTGTTGTTGTTGTTGTTGTTGTTTTCTTTTCATTTGTTCCAAGTCCAGATATTGTAACTGAGTTTTCGTGTCTATATCCTTACTTAAGCGAATGCTGTCCTCCTAGGCACTAGCTATACAACAACAGGGTGATAATGCGGCGTATAAAGTGCTCCAAAAAGACAACAAGACTCACGTGGTGGAAATCC